>OY292530.1:7640226-8840226 GCA_958496365.1 Subacronicta megacephala | reverse complement strand
CTCCCGATGCGACAGCGGATTATTATTCACTCGGGGTCCAAATGACCCCTCACATGTTTTGACAACCCTTCGCGAAACCAATGAAATATGTAACAAAGGAACGGGTTACCGTCCATTATGTAGCGATTTAGGAATCCATTTTATTGGACATACAGACACGTAATGTGTAGTGACTATGAATAATTCAGCAGGGTTTTGTGATGGTCGGCGCGATTTTATTTGATTGCTTTATAGTCTATGGTGGTATTTATATCTATGCGTTTATGATATATTATGCAGCAGTTCCACCGATTACGATGTCACTACATTGGCTATACTTCTTTAAAACGGTAAGTTATCATTTCTGGGTAACCATATATATTGAAATATTTTTTTCAACTGAAATGTTTACGTGAATTTATTAGGTGGAAAAGTTTTCAGTTCCTCTGTTTTTTGTCTTTGTTTGTGATATGTATGATTATTACCACCGTTTTTAGGATTGGCTCCAGTCAACCTGTTTTCAACGAGACATTGGGAAATAAAACACACAAATATCTACGGAAACGAACTTACCTGACGGACCTGCTTATACTGTTCTTCGAAGCTCCAACCGGCCGCGCTGCCTTCCGAGGATGAGGATGACGCTGAGCCAGCGGGCTGCGCCGGCGGCGGCGGTGCGGGGGCCAGGAACGCCGGCGGCGCGTAAGGAAAGCCCCCTGTGGCCCCTGCACCCGCCAGAGCGAACACACTGTTAGGTGTGGACAGAGGGGCCCCTTGAGCTAACGAAGCCAGTGACGACAAGTGGGGGTGTAAGGATGACTTGAGAGATTCGAAGTCGTCGCGTACCTGATGGAAGAGAGAATATCTTTAGGATTCCTGCTATGAGAACAGGGCAGAGGTGTACTAATGTACGCACGGCTACACATCAAGCTTTAAATTCCAGTATAATTGACCTGACATTGTACGTAAAGCCTATACAATGCGAGGTCATCCTATATTGGATATGTATACCTTGATATGTACAGGTTCGCAGTCCCATGAAACAGGGCCATTCCATTTCCAAGATGCTACTGAGATTTTCATAGAAAAACCCAATAATCTTAGTTGAGAATTGAATCCAGAGCCATGTATTATAATCACCAGACCATTATTGGCAATCGACATGATGAAGACGCCTCCAACACTATTTTAATCTAGGATCAGTACATTTACTTATTACTAGCTTTCCGCCCACGGCTTCGCCCGTGTGGTTTCTCAACTTTTCTCTACTGCACTATGCATGTAAACTACATATAAACCTTCCTCTTGAATCACTCTATCTATTGCTGAAAACTGCGTTAAAATCCGTAGGGTAGTTTCAAAGATCTACGAGTATGTGTACAAACAGCGGGAGCGACTTTGTTTTATACTATGTAAAGACAAAGTGCAAATGTAAGTATTGTTTTTTATTGAATATATATTTATTACATTATCAATATTGATTCTTGCTCCTATATTCCCATGTTTCTATAAATCTTTCGCCGGTACATCGTGAGTAGGTCACAGTAATTAATAGAACGATGCAAATTGCATAGCTACAAATCAACAATATTGTTAGAGATACACGTAGCAATTAGCACGAGGATTTTGTAATCGTCATAATATATTAGTTAGTTGATGCCTCAGGCTATTAAGAATATGAAATACATCCATCCATTTATGACATTGTTAAATTTTCCCAATGTTCCTGCGTTTATATTTATTTCTCAACTAGTTGTCAACCGCAATTTCACACACAAAGGACTTTTTGAGACAAATTAATGGTAACCGGTCCTTCTACAAGGTACACAATCTATCGCTATAAAAATGTTAATCAAAATTTGTTCTGCCCTTTAGGTGTGAAAACGTAACAAATAAACAAACGGTACGAAAAGTTCTGTAGTCCTTAAAAATATTATAGTATGGATATTAAATGAAATAAAATATTATGAAACTGCCGCATTAGTCCAGTGGCCCTAAGAGCGACTGCTACGGTCTTGAGTTCGATTCCCAGGACGAGCAGTGTTATTGGGTTTTTCTATGAAATTCTCAGTAGCAGCTCGGAGTTTGGATATGTGCCCGGTGAATGGCAATAGGCTCCTACTATATGGGACCTAAATTAACATATCGGTGAAATGTGGGTATACATTAGTAGGTACATCTCTACCTAACCCTACGGGAAATATAGGCGTGATGGTAAGCTAATGTAAAATATTTACATAGGTACGTATAACATCGACTTCTTTTTTATATAAAAAATTAAAGTCTCACTTTAAGTTCTCTCTCAAGAGGCCGGGGCGAGTTCCTCTGGTGGGGATGACTCATCTGGTGGTTTAGTGGCTGATGAGGCACCGTGGCGTGGTGGCTCATATTGTGTGTGGGTTGGTGCTGCATCTGCTGGTGCTGCAGTGGCTGATGAGGCTGATGGGGTTGGTGGGGCTGGTGGGGTTGGTGGGGGACCGGTGCGTCCCGCCCCACGCCCTCGTCAGAGCTCTCGCAAGATTGCTCCCCCGAAGACTCGCCTTCAGACCGTGCGGACTGGAACAAAACAAAATTTTATAAGTACAAAATATAGTATTAACATTACATACTATCAACATTGTATAATATCAACATAATACAATTTTGAGATTTCCGTCGATTTTTTTAAAATGGCTGAACCGATTTCGATGAAATTTGAACGGGGCTACCTCTGAAGTATGACCTACCAAACAAAAAAGAGATATCGGACATATCGCGTAACAAACATACAAAAAAAAGAAAAAGATCATACAGACGAATTGAGAACCTCCTCCTTTTTTAAGTCGGTTGAAAATTAACATTAATGGATAAAAATTAGTTTCATAAACGAAAAAGACAATTCTATGCAAATCCCTCTAAAACTTAATGATTCACCAAAATATGTAGGATGACCCGTGCCCACTTCGTTGTGTTTGAGCGATATATCCCTTGACACCCACAAATAACGTAGCTTTCTGTCGGTAAAAGAATTTTCAAAATCGGTTCAGTATATGATAGTAAATAGATCTTTTAAAGACACTTTTACAAGTTCTTTTTTTTACATATATTTTTTTTAAACTAGATGGCGCCGACATTTCCTATCTCACGACCTCTGAGAAGAAATGTCAAAACAAACTCAGAGAATCATGGTCTCTTTTAAAGTCCAGACAATAGTTATGTCATAGATATGCGAGTTTTACAATGTAGGGCAAAATCTGAACAGGCCTTTTGAAGAAAGAGCCATAACAGCTTTGAGTTGACCTGTCGTAACTGACGGCACGCATAAATACATCAGTCCTCGTGTAGCTCAACCATTTTTTAGGGAGCTCAACGATCCGTCGCATGACGATACCAGATCAGCAAGACCCCTTAAAAAAGGATCCCTTAAAACCTCACAAACTCACAAACTTTAGCTCTTTATTATATTAGTCTAGTTACATATTTTACACATTCAACTTCAATTAAGAATACTTTATAATTATTGCTTTCAATACAAATGCAAATGAAATTGTATAGAACAATATCACTACAGCTAAGACAATTAAAATTTAATTTTATTATAATGATTATTATTCAAAAACATAAGTAATATAAAATATGAGTTATAATAATAACATTAAAACTATATCTGTGATCCTAACCAGTAGTACGTTTAGTAGTTTATCTATTCAATATTCACCGCTTAATCAACAGTAAGTAGAACTTCATGATAAATCATAGACTTTTACTGGACAATTAACCGTAATTATAGCACACAGCTAGGTCTCATATGTGACTTATTTTTAAATTACAGGCAAGTGGCAGGTGCAGCCAGTAGGTATAAGAAGTCATTCAAGCTAGCAATTACCTATAAATGTCGCTAGGCGTCAAACTTTTACGTAAATGTAGAGAAATGTGAAGAGTTGGTATACTTTATGTAAAATTTAAATGTCGAATTTATTGCAAAACGTTATAATTATATTCTTTAAATAAATTAGCTCAAATGACTGCCTCATTAGTCTAGTGGTAATTATCGCGACTGCTACGCTAGAGGTTCTTGATTCAAGTCCTGGAGCAAAGTGTTATTGGGGTTTTCTATGAAATTCTCAGTAGCAACTCGAAGTTTGGATTTGTGCCCGGTCACTGGAAATATGCTCGCGCCCATAGGACCTTAACATACAGCCGAAGTGTGGGTGCTCATTGGTATACCTCTGCCGCCCTTCGGAAAACACAGGCGAAATGGTATGCTATCTTAATATTTTTGGAAAGTTGGAAATTAAAGCATCGTAGCAATGATCAATAGAACTCCAGAATTTGAAGGGTTACAATTTAATAAAGTAATAACATTGTATTCCATATAATTAGTACACAAACTATTATTCACCTTCGATTCACATTTAATCCACACTTGTTTACTTTTCGATACATGCATTTAATAAACATAATTTACCGTGGGCTTCCGTTCCTGGATTGCCGGAGGAGTTAAATTTGTTCAATTATTATTTATACTTATTCTTTGTTTGTAACGATATCGAGTTTGCAACATATGGTGGCCACAATAAGTCCCCTCGGGCTTTATAACATTTGCTGAAGCCTTAGTACTCAAGTACTGGAATCATTATAATTTTCTTATTGGCTATTGTTCTACATCAACATACCTTGTAGAGCAAAAATACAATTCCATAATCAGCCTTTATCTTCGAAAAATCCATCATTGTTTGTAAATTAAACAATGTTTACAAACTTACCACTACGTAGGTATCCCAATCTTGTGCTATTCAGATCTAAGAAATTACTGAACAAATGAGTCAAATAAAAAAATGTCTGAATTAAAAAAAGAAATGTTTCAGGATGACAACGCGCATGCGGTGTCTGGTAAGCTACGGCAACCACTGACCAACAGACCGATGTTTATTTAATATCTCAGTGGCCAAAAAATATAATTTCATTTTTGACCTGTGGTCACCTGGTCACACCAGGTGAAAAAGGGAGCTAATTAGATACTCCGTGGAGCTTGAAAACCAATAGTTACCTAACATGTACCGTTCTATAATTACATCTAATATTATTACATCTATTATAGCAATTGAATGAATTTAATCGAATTCACGGAAATCCATGAACGCTGCCCCGGTACTTACATAGGAATAAATGGCAGGTTCAAGCGCGCAATGCATCATTCCATTGCAAGAAACACCAGTAACAACTATGCAAAACCAGTCTCAGTATTAATGCACTTAAAGTTCCATCGGAATCAATATAAGGCAAGTGTTGTGAGCGGCAATCAAATCGTTGTTCGAAATGAGCGCGTTTTGCGCCGACGCAGCCCCCGGCCCACAATTACGACATTAAAATTATTATTTTATTTCCATTTTTATTTATTATTCGCATTATTATATTGTGTGGAGTTATTATCGGTGAAATGTTTCGTTCGGATAAACGCTCGCCTCGGAACGACACGCAAGCTTCCCTCGACGACCACTTCAGGGTTCCGCGTGTTATATCAATTAATACACAATTTATCGTGCTTCGCGATTCTTGCCAGCTTTTTTAACTGAATTGGGTAAAAGCTCCGTGTTAAAAAAGATATCCTTAAGGCTGTACATGATTCGTTATTCATGGTGTACTTGTTCATTGTACTTGGACATAAAGAAACTCTGTACGATTAACCCTCTTAAAAAGTCTCTTTAAAAAACAGAAATACGTATCACTGGCTTCCGTTGAAAAGATATCTCAAATAAAATGTCAGATTCTAAATTTTTTTTCGCTTTACGTCACTTCATCTTAATCGCAGAGTATTATAATCTTACACAAAATGGTCTATCCCCGCTTGCGGAACCATATAATCACATGAATCGCGCTCCCGTATACACACCCTGTCATTTCATTCGACTTTTCTTTCTCATGGTTCCAGACTGCTACTGGATTCCTTCCACCTTTTATTACTTTTTACTGTGACCGCAATTTTAATTTAAACGTTATATCAACAAAATGAGCCACTTAAGGCGTTTATTTTAAATTCGACTACCTTATATGTTGCAGATTCACCAAATTCAGTAAACAAAACAAACCAGCGGCGCACTGAATGTTTATATGTTATTATCATGTGACCAACTGTAAAAATCAACAGTTGCACGTATCGATAAGTAGGATAACGTTAGCACAACTCGTGCTAACGCCAGTGCAAACAGAATCGGAGCGACTTAGGCGCTTTGTTGAAATCCCTCGCGTGATATTATAATATAATATTAACTGTAAGTTGTTTAGTGGGCCGATGAAAAGGTACCATATATTGAACGAGTCAATAAAAGCGACCGGAATTTCACTACATGTTAACACATAGCCATGGGAGACGAAGAAGACATGGCCTTAGTCCCCGCGAACGAAGTGAACACTTGACACAATATTGCACCCAATTTGTAACGTGTAAACAAAAACACACTGATACATTTTAGATCGTGACCCCTACAAAGAAACGGAAAGTGAAAGAATTCATCCATCGCAACCATTAAACAACCTACTTGCTTATTATTTGAATAAACAGGGAATGGACTCGATGCCGTTCTCAGAAGAATCCCGAAGTAATACCCAGATATAAGCAGAAGGACACACCGTTGATTAGCGCCTTTTACTGCAGACACGAAGCTACCAAAAGTTATCTTATACCGTCCAGAATTAAGCTCAATTCTATATAGAGCATGATTTCCAGCTACCGATATCAATGAAGATAACAACTCAAAATTAGCTTTAGACAAAAATATCCTCTAAGTCGACGACACAGAAGCTGAGGCTGTAGTTATCAATAATTGAAAAGTCATAGCACTTGATATTGAACTTTATGCCGTGGAAACACCGTTGAATATAAAAATTAAACTTTCAAATACTTTATACAATGTAATATTTGTGATAGAAATCATAATCGTGTCTATGCGAGTAAATTTTATGAGGCGAAATCAAATAGAAACTTGTAATGAAAGATGTCGTGTGCGCTCAACATGTTTGGTTGGTATGCAAGACAAATACGTGCGGTAATAAAATATTGAACATTTAGTTGTTAATGTCGGCGAAGATCTTGTCGTTGTGTGAGGTGAAACTATTGATGACTGTGTGCATTGATCCGACACACAATTAACCAATCGAATGTGAGAAATTCAAATGACATTAGAATATTAAATTAACTATTAAAACAATAATGTTATCTTGCCAATGCTTGACCCGCAGAAACTGCCATAAATAGTTCAAAGCGGTTAATTTGCTTAGGATCAAATGTCACAGTGATTAACATATATAATTCAAATTAGAGTCAATCCTATACAATACAGTTGGAAGTGTCTCCTTGAACGCAGAAACTTGAAGAGCGTAGCCATTTGTGCTCCAGCACTCCATCGCATAAAGGACAAAGAAAAAGAAGTTCATTATGTTCCCGTCGGGCGTGATGGTAATGTTCGCGCATCCACACTCCCTGGAATATTTATTAGCAGGATCCGTCACGACGAGCTTTGTCCACACATTAGCAGTGTTAGCGCCCGGGATGGCTACCTGCGTGTTTACCTAGACATAACCCCACTATATTTGCCTAGACATCCACACATATCTGGTGTTTCGCAGAGGTCGTTGCAACACTCATTTGAGCAATGTATTGTTGACGTCGAAGGGAAATCTGCCTTCGTGTTTGCGTAATATATGAGGGAATGCTGATTGTACAAGATGCTTCACACAAATAACTTGTAAATGCCATTCTGAACAATCTGAAGATTCACCTTGTTTTGTGGTTGTGGAAGAAGTCTACCATTCCGTAGTTATGAAAATGAAATACGATTTAAAGAATACTAGAATGTAGTAATCAGCGAAAATCTAACAAACATGGCAAGAACACCGCGTCTAGGGAAACGTATTTGGTGTCACAATGTTGCCACATTAACAACCGCACTCGCATTAACATTAGCAGACATAAAATAACCGCCAATAAGCCGAAGCACGCATCAAAACGTCGACAAAGCAACAGGTTCTTGGCTCGACAAACACACACTGTTTACATTACGATCCTGGGGCTTCATTTAATAATTCTCGGGAACTAAAAGCCTTTGAACATTTCATCAGATGACCCTCGCTGTTTGCACACACTCCTGGCTCGAGATGCTAATGTGGACACAAGGACCTGTATCGCCGATCGGCCTCCGATGCGTTGATTGTTAGCCCTTCCAATAGCTTTGGCTTCTTCTATTTCACTCAAATGGTCGATATCCTCGATATCTTGTGCAAACATAGTTGCCTCGGATTCTTTGTATTCATTTTACTGTTGAGCTTTTTATGTTAAAAATTAAAAACAAAAAAGTTGATTGCATAACTCTGTTACAGTACTTACCTACTGCTAACAAGTAATCTATATTGTACATTTTATGTATGACTATGTCATAACAAACATGCACCTATTCCGTAGTGGGTACTATACGACAATTATACAGTGTACCTATGTCGCATTAGGTAAATTTGCATCGTCACATAACGCACTCGTGCAGTAGCGTATCAGGAAGCTACGAGTGTCACACGAAACGAGACAAGTATTTGAGCAAAACAAAAGGTGATAAGGAGAGGTAAATAACCCGGGCCATTGACGGCGTGACGGCGAGCGGCGAGCGGCGCGCGCAGCACCGCACTCACGCGCCGCGACTCCCGCGACCCGCCACCGGCGCTTAACTCTCGTTCAACAGCTGTTTAACGCTTCAAATACCGCGCTGAAATATTTTCAGCATCGACTATTTAGCGGCCGTCGGCTACCAAGTTGAATGGAGCCGTTGCAAACAGACCGACCGATTCACTACACAACATATTTTAGAATCGAGTCGATAACGTTGGAGCTTAGAGCTGTGAGTTTCCTTGAGTGTCAGTACATAAACATTTGTTCCATCGGTTTCTAATAGATGCTCATTACAACTGTACGGACGCTATTGAATTCTAAATCATTTGGACTCTTAATTTTATTCAAAATACCGCAACAGCGGTAAGTAGAAAGAGATCGCGTCGCATATTGTGATGATAATTATTTTTAGAAAACAAAAACTAGAAAGCGGTCGGACGAAGATGCCTATCTGTTAATTATTGTCACCAAAATGGCGCCCGTTATTGTGAAGATACCTCAAAATGGCGGAGTGACAAATCGTTGGCATTTCGTGTACGTTCCGTTTGATTGACGCGTGCCAGATTCCGCGGTAATATACCTTTATACATATTTATTTATGCGTAGAAAGCGCAAATAAAAACGAGTTCTTTAACATTGCGATTGAGATAATGAATCGATGTTTACGGAGAGTCGCGGTGCGCGATCCGACGCGGACGAGCGACATCGACGGCCGATTAATACGCACGGAATCTAGCGCTGTCAGTTATTAAGATAATATTTGTGATTGGAAAATATCAAAATCGTTGAGACAATTTCGAAGCGTAGCAACGAGCCGGGGTCAAATATTGACAGTTCTCACGACGGCAGACGCGGCCGCGACTGGACGCGCCGCGCCGCCATATTCCTTCCGCTTTTCACACATATAGGTAATAATCGATCGCTTTTATTGCGTGGCGTGTGTAGGCGCGCCGGCCGATGGTGACATTTCGAGGAACCTTAATGTGAAATGTCGTTTGTCGACGAATCGAACGCGAGACGGACGTTAAGTGGACCAACAAACTGGAGCGGTCCTTAACGCGCGATTTCATTGGAACACACGGCGTGTATTCAAGTCTTTTGTCATCGATTTATCTGTTGATTCGCTGACGCACCGCGCAGCAACCATGTGAAATGTGAATATGTCAGGTAAACTTCGAAGCACACCCTTTATTTGCATTATTAACTTATTCTGTAAGCGGCAAACAGCCATCATCGTGTATAAAGTTCTTTGTGACGCTAAGCGTGTTTGAGTTGACTCATTATTTTTAAAGGTAAGTCATTGATTCGCGAAAGTGACCCGGGGTCGCTTTTCCCTGAGGCAACGAGGAAGACTTGAAAATAATCACATTAATTAAAGCTTTAATGGATGATGTGGCTTATAATTGTATACAGTGGATCAAAATCATCGAGGTAATTTAAACTGGCTATCATTTACTTGGGCAACAACACCTATGGAAAATAACAAAAAGATCTAACAGAATTTAGAAATATACAGCGCGGAAAAGAGCTTTTTCTGGTTCAGTATCTCTTTTGAAAATATTTCTATGTCCATAGTCAACAGCATTAATTAATCACTGAAAAATATTTTCACACTCTCTCCATTTAAAGAAACAACAGCATTAGAAAATTCCAAGCAAACTGAACGCAAACAATATACGTACCTGTTACATGCGTATTAAAAGTTAATTTCCAATGTAGCAGTAAGTATGTGCTAATCTTCTTAGCGAAACATGCCTATTGAAACTGATCAATGGAGGCGCCAAAAGGATATGTTCTCCGTATTTGTACAAAAGATGCCTGATGTCACTTCCTTTGTGGAAATCGACATTCGCCTTTTTTAGGCAGGTGACCTGTCATCTGATGAGTAATAAGGAATTTTCGAAAGAATGCGTTTTTTCTTGATGTTAAAGACCATTATCCGTACCAATATTATAAAAGCAAATGTAACTTTGGTTCAGGTCAGTTTGGTAAATTTCCCGCTTAAACTAATAGACCAATTTTAATCAGTTCTAATTCTGAACCACGGCCAACAGATGGATGACTCATAAACGCATGATAAGTAGTAGATCCGTTATCACTTCGGGAATATTTGCATCATGGATTCATAATACATAATGTTACGCCTTATTCTTAAGTTACTAATATCGGTAGGTAGTTTCAAGTTTAATAGCGTCGGATGTTTACGAAGACCTTAAACATAATAGTATAAAATATATGAAATATCATTCAGCATTGTCTATTTACATAGTTGCGCATTTGGTAATACTAGATACGGCGCACAATGGACGCGTGACGGCTGTTAACCGTATCGTTAAACCCAGCCCTAACCGAAGTTTAATTACCTAAGGCTTGCGGCGATCGTAAACACTTCAGGAAACTAATGCCCTGACCGCAGGTAGGTCACTTGTCTAGTGAAACGGATGCATTTACATTGTATATTGTACTTAGATGAGATACATCGATGGCATCTGGCTAAGCAACATCGGGCATAACAGGGTTCACCATTTATCACAAGAAGCAGATAAAGCTCTGATGAAAAAAATAATATAACAAACATCATGAAAATACTGATTTACATCCAGACCACAGTTTGATTTACTTCCTGTATAATAGGGGACAAGCCTAATACAAATTAACTGGACAAATAAAACTCCTAGCTGCTCCCGAAAGTTTCCAATTGGAAATTTTCAATAACGCCGCTCGACCTGTTGAACTCAGGACGTCACGAAAAGGCAGAAAATATGTCAGACATGTCAAGAAGATTAAGAAAAAACTATGTCATTACTGTGTTAATAAGGATACTTTTACTAATGCATAAAATCAATATCAAATGCAACTAAATAAAACTGAAGTTAAGAAGGGTAAAGTAAATCAAGCAAGAGAAATACAAAACCCAAGAATTTTATTCAAATAAATCGATTCGCAGTACGTCGATACGATTCATTGGTATCATAAATCAATGAGAGAATCGATGTGTACCTGTAGCATTATCAATCTCTGCTCGATGTGGTACCGAGTAGTGCTGTAGTGACACTTATCGACCCACTGACATCGTTTATATCGATCCCGATAATACACGATGAATGTCCGAAGAGGTTTTGTTCTTTGACATATTAATGTAGTTATGCTGGGTCTTTGATAGATGGAGAACAGTCGCATTTTTAACTTATTTATAACATGATATCTAATATCATCATTATGGAAGAAAAAACTTAATTAAAATAAACAGTAAGGACAATAGGCTCGCCCCCTATTACATGGGACCTAAACATACCGGCGAAATGTGGGTGTACATTAGTACACCTCTGCCTAACCCTTCGGGGAATACAGGCGTGATGGTATGTTAGTAAGGACAAGCAAATTAATAAATATTACTATTGTCTTCGCCTTAAAAAATAGCTTGTGATGATGAATAATTAATACTACGTAAAGCCTTTCAGCGAAAAAAAAAAGTAATGTCTAAGCTCATCGTGCACTTGTCAAGTTTATCCACACAATCAAAATATTTGTAATAAAACTTCTACACACACTTTAACAAGCCATTTTTTGCTACTTAATTTTGTAAGTACTGTTAACTAACGCTATCTAAGCATTTTTACTACTTACAGATTAATAAAATTCAATTGTCATTTGATTGTGATCAATATAGGTAGATTGATTTACCTAGATGATTTAATGTCTTCTCAAAATTGTATTTGACTTAATTTTTGCGACTATGGTTACCTACTATCAATTAATTATTCGTTACTGTTAAAAAATTCTGGACCTTAACATACAAAAAAAATAATAAGATAAAACAAAAAAAATACCGCCAAAAAGCATATCAGTGTATCAGTGGCCACAAAAACTACCAGTATCAAATCCATTACTTTTATTTAAACCTTCCCAAAGAGTCAGTCCATCTAAATAAACATACATTTTAAAAATCAATAACGTGAACCCTTCCCGATAGTGTAAATAAACCATGATGTCGATTCAAATAAAAGCAAATCGATAAAAAATCTCGGGTTTCAAAAGAATCATAATCAAAGACCAACAATCTGTCAACCATCATTGTATTATAATATGTATTTGTATCGAACATGCTTTTAATAAAAATATAATATAGTAAATCTATCGATTTCTATCTTTGAATTGAATAGGTGCGTCCTTCTATAACCTGAAGAGCATCAATGAATTGTGATTCGCGCAAATCAAAATGATCCTTACTGTAAACACCAGTTTTAGAAGCTAATTGTGACGAAAAGACGAAGTAAAAAAAAACAATAACTTTGTGGTGTGACAATGTCATTTCAAAACCACAGATCCTGTCACTTCCTAATAAAACGGCGCACCCCGCTGCGCAGGCGCACCCCATTTGCAAACAATACACCACGCAACCATTATCATTCGTATCCGATTAATTCTTCACAATACTATTATAAAACCACTACGTTTATCGCTGTTATTTCAATCTCGTTTTATATATTAATGTATTACTCATACCAATCAGATAATACCAAAATACGCATCGAACACAATAATTGATGATTTAATTCAACCAGTATGACATGAAAGTAAGATCGTGTCTTAAAAATACCAAGCTCGCATACTTGAAATAATTGATAAATCAATGCAGTTCTCAACGCGAGGGGCACTAAATCAAAAAGAATAAGTGACCGTCTATCATAACATTTTGACGTAGAGAAACGTGCTCGATATTAAACTGTTCCTACTAGATGGCGCGATAACGGCCTGTCAAACTCGCCTGTCATTAGCTTATTAATGGCCGCCGAACGCCATTTTGATGGAATAAAAACTTATTTGAATTTGATTGGCCCTTTGTCCTACTTTGTTGTACAAACATGACAGCTTGATGTAGTACAGTCTATATTTGCAGCAACCTATGAATTACCATATTCATAGGATGTTCAAATTATTTATTTTGTGTAGATAGTGAAGTGATATCATTTCATGAAGCGACGATTTAAATGATCTAATTAAATTTTGCGACATTGAATGCGTAATAGCATGGTCGCCAGTATTTCACAGAATACAATGGATCACCCACGCAACGTCTGGCGTGAAACTTGCACATCCTCTTGCAATTTGAAACAATTTGCATATCTACACACGTCAGTCGTGTCTAAAAATAACGTAAATTGAATTTATGTGTTTACAAAAAGTTAACAAACCAGACCGACTTAACACTTTCGCTATTATCCTTCTTTTTTTTCAAAGGCAACACTGTCTTATTTAGCTAAACATGCAGGAGGCAATCTGGTAAGTAAACATTAGAACGAAGCAAATTGTGCCCTTGTATGATAGTAATAGGATTTAAGTTTGTGTTTCATTTTTGGTGAGTTATAGCATTTCGTTTGAGACCACGTGCGTCCATCGGACCACACACGGACGCAAGTCAACATTGGTCCCTAGAACAACACTATAGCACTTAGTATACTTTACAGGTAAACTAGTAGCTTTTTGGAGCACACGTCACAATTCCATATGCGTCTGCGCATCTCCAAATGATGTGATGAATCAATTTCAAAGTGAAAGTAAATTCAGTTAATTTCCAATTAAAGAAATGCTTAACATAGGTTTTATTACATGGCCCATTTTACAATATTGTATCCGTAAATCCGTATGGTGGCGATGAAATTAAGCCCTTTCATATAAATTCCCCTTTTATTATATTATGTCACTGAACCAGGTGATCAAAGAAGCCTCTGCAAAATTTCGCATTCGAAATTGGACCACTACCAAACTACTGCGTGAAAAAGTTATAAAGAATTTGACTCGTGTCTATAGGCCATTTATCTTTTTTTTTAAACTTGCTAAGTATCAAACTAAACATTCCTTTCTTTCTAGTTTCCGACACTTTTCGATTCCGACCCTTTCCAGCATCAATGGTCACGGGTAGACTGAACTTAAGCCAAACACTGCGAGACCAGAGGATACTGGTAGCACATTTGGCGCGACCGGATCGACTACTGAATAGAAAAAAATAATTCAGCTGTTAGTAAGATTAAGATGTCCAACACCTCAGTCTATTCATGATCATGAATGCTGTAAGGAATTCGAAACGTAGAGAATTAAATAATATCAACATAACGCGATAAAATCCCAAAAAGTTGTTTCACTTCCATTTGCTTTCGTTTCCAAACAATCAGACAGTCCCATCCTTTATACAGATATAAATACAAATGAAAAAATAAATCATCTGCACTTCTGTGAGGCAAACAAGACTACCAGATAAATAAAACAGGTTTCCTTATGATTTAATTACACGGTAACAGAAGCAATAAAATTAATGTGTAAAGGTGGTGAATAAACAGTGAAGGTCGTGTGGGCGATGCTGCGCCCGCGCCGGTAGCCAGACGAGCCGACGACACCCGATGACACCCGACAACAAGACGCATAAGTCACGAACACTGACATTTTAAGTGCAACTGCACGTTGCAGAAACAAAACAGCTGTAACGAAGGTCTGAATTGAGTAATCAGTTGTTACCTAAGAAAATTGGCGAATAGAATATTCGAAATCAAATTGAAATAGGTCTCGATGCATTATCAACTTCGCGCCATTTTTCCTCGTCATAAAACCACAACTCTTGAAATCTACTATAATCTCATGTTTCTTGTTTTTTCATAGTGCAAAACGGTCATTTATAACTTCATAGAAAAACAATAAAACTTAAACAACGATACATAAAACTATTAAATCGTAGATAGACATCAAAATTAAATCAGATAATAATTTCTGATTGATAATATCAATCAACGACACCATGGTGATTACTCATTGCAAAACTGCGTGCGTTCATGTCAAAGAACCTGAATGACGGGAAGTGGAGTACCTGCTGTCCGTTTATAGGCTATATATTTGTTGCAATAGGTAACTGTAAATAGATGTCTTTAATGCTTGTTTGTGATTGTTTAGTAATCATACAATTATTTATCAACACTAGATTCGCAACATCACTAACTGAACTCTTAGATATTCTTAGTATCAATATAAACTCATAAAATACAAAGGTACACCTACGTCCTGAAAGTCCTTAATGATTATATTTATCCTAAACCTTCAGCTGCGCAGTGTCATCGGCGTAAGCGCATCGTGTCCGGGGGTGATGCGACAGGAAGGGGCGTGGTCGGCGCACATTAGCGACTGTTCGGAGAACACACTGGGCCCACTCCCAATATCATAAGGACATTAATAACTTGCGTCATATTTAACGAAGGAAAAATGCTATAATTGGCGCTTAAATATGTAGCAGAAGCGCCCATAACTATCGAAACTGAAAACATTTCAGTTAATTTATCAGAGCTTTGATATACACAGTAAAAATGCCGACGAAATGATCTTCAATTTTAATTTCATTTAGATCATCATCACTTGGAAGTACACTTTGCTTTGCCTATTCTAAGAAAGAAATATTTATGCAAATATTTCAACGACAAGAAATGAAGAAAGATAATTCAAAGTCCATTTTCTTAAGAACTTAAAATGTCCATTAATTTGAAGTAAACCACTGCGTAGTTCATACATCAAACAAATGAACACGCTACCACAGTTACGGACCACACGTGGCCGGCCAATTATGTGACAACGTAGACCAAGAGCTCGAGAGGGTAAACAATGTGGGGGCGATCCGTAACACGGTAGTGATGACCCTCAGATGAGAGTCCTCCTGGGAGGCGCAAGGTGGGAGGGATCCAGTTGACACTATTCTGGTTATTGAAGAAGAAAGTAAGACAAACGAAGTTTTAACAAAATATTTGGGCAAAAGGACCAATATTTTATGCTGATTCCAAAGTTGCAACTGTTGTCTGTTGCTGTCAACAGTTGTTTATTAGGATATTTAAACAGTGTTAGTTAATACTGAAATATGTATATTATTGAAAAAATATTAAGAGGAAGAAGCAATCTAAGATGTGTGTAGAAGTTATAGTAAAGAAGCAGAAATAATGGCAGCAATTATGCTTTATGCTGAATCTGAAGGTGTAAATAGTGTACACTCATAGTTCGCTGATATGTTTAAACCAAACCCCGAGCTGCATACCGAATTCAATAGCAATAACACTTAACAAAAACCCAATAACACTTTGCTCGATCTGGGAATCCAAGCTAAGACCTCTAGCGTAGCAGTCGCGCAAAGGATCACTAGACTAATGAGATAGTTTACGGGCGAAATGAAAACTGAAAATAACAACAATTTAATTAACATAACAATGGCTATTGAATAATTAATTACAATCAAATAAAAATGGATAGTTATATCTGACGATAACATTTCCATAATGATATGCATACATAACCCTCCAGTGCTCACTAGTGGGTGCTTATTAACAAATAGAAGAGGTAGGAAAGACCCCGGGTCCCGTAGGACCACCGGTGTTAGCATCAGCAAGTCAAATGGAGCCACAAATACGCGAGTCATTTTAGGGTTGAATCTACTTAACGCGTTAAAATTAAAGCGTTAAAGATACAACTGTACATTCTACAAGATACCTACAACAATTTTTATCATTGAATTTTCTTTATTGATATAAATTTTATATGTTGTGAAATTTTTTTGGAGATTTTCTGCATTTAAGATTGCTAAAATGCAACTGTGGAAATGAAAACAATTTAAAAATTATCTGGAATTGATTGATTCTTTGTGGGAGCCTCTGATCTTTGTTATAAAGCCACTTTCCTAACAGTTACCTACTTAAAAAAATTTCCGCTAGATGAACGTGGTGGAACCAACGCTTTACGAAGGCGTTTCGAGTGTCGCTACTGAATTTATTCCGTGACTCGATATACAGCTCAACAATTCTAATAGCTCGAGCTCCAATAATAAAACTTAAGGAACGCATACAGTATATTAAACTAAGTACACATTTCTGTTTTACTTAGAGTTCGTTAATCCAAATGTATGCAAATTAACGCTAAAGTAATGCCTTCATTGTTCAACTGTAGAATGTAGAATAAAGTTCAGTATTCAAGCTTTGACGAACAAACGCCTAATTCAATTCAACGTAAAAAGGTGCCCCAAAACAAAGCAACGAGCGCTAAACGACTGTTTTATGTGCCTTTCGCTGTTGGCTGCGCGGGCGCAGGCTCGCGCGCCGGACGGCTGCCCCACGACGTGGATCGATACTTATTTGCATACACGATAAAAGAGACCAGTCAACATGCATGATATATTAAAATCACGTCTCCGGAACAATTAACAGAAACGAGCGAGCGATCAAATAATAAAAAGTGCCTTTGTCATTACAAACAGTCGAGGCGACGAACATTCTTAGAAACACCATAACGCCAAGAATAATAATAACTCAGTATATACGATGAATCGGTTTTCAGACGTTAACCAATCGGACGGCGCGCGCGCAAATCGCCAATATGGCGGATATAATAATTACTTACTTATATTGTGTATTATAGTTTCATACAACGTAAATGACTGTATCTGAAACTATTGAGGATGAACATTATTTGTAATGAAGTCAGAACACGTAGGTACAAATTTATAACGGATTGCTAACAAAGTTTCTGAAGACGTCTGTATCTTTATCGGAACGATGACTCACCCCCAAATATGATTTCTTCCAAATTGCAATAATATTGAAAATTGAAAATTTAAATATGAAATTCGACCAGAACTTTATAAATAACAATTACTGATGAGCTAAATTTCATCAAATTTCCATCCAGTAACCATAATTTTCAAATAGTATGAAAATTTATAATTTGTATAAATTTTCCAGTCGTCAGTCACAAACACGTACACAATAAAATTAGATACGTTCAAGAAATCAATGCGGAATGACGCAGATATAGTAAATCACAATAATATCACGAGTGTTTATCTATTCATAACTTGTTGAGCATTCGAAAACAATTTTCCGTCGCGTAGAACCAGCGCAAGTTAACCTCAAAACATCATAGGGGACAAAAAGCCGAGACGAGACACATCACCTCCAACCTCCGATTGAGAAACCCAATTTGAATAACAATCAATAAATTAATGTACAACCGTAATTTATTCATAAGCGGAGTCTGTGACACACCGGCGCGACGAGAACTGAATCCAAATGAAATTTTATAAGAAACGCTCCTTTTCAACGGCCCATTATGGACAGAATGTAATACTTTTCTTAACGTAGGTATCATCATTATCGGTCCGCATCACAATGCTCCTTTGAGTGTGAGTGTCGTTTAAGTGGACTAATCTCTTTACACGTAAAAACTGACGGCACCGAATGAGTTTCTCGTGTTGGAATAATTAGTCTGCAATTGAAAGCGTGCTTTATTTCAAGAGACTGGACAAAACGGACATGACACGGTTGGCCAACGGTAAAACACTTTCACGAATACAATGATAATTATTACAAAAGAGTATGATTCCGAAACGGCCGGGTCTATACGCAACGCTGTTTTTAGAATATGAAAAGAAAATATTTAAATAATGTCGCGTAGGCAGCGCCATAAATAGCAGCTCGTTAATTACCGACTGTAATCACATTTCGCCAAACGCGTTACAACACACATGTCCCATCCCTTCGCTGTTCTAAATTTAA
Source organism: Subacronicta megacephala (assembly GCA_958496365.1). Classification (NCBI taxonomy): domain Eukaryota; kingdom Metazoa; phylum Arthropoda; class Insecta; order Lepidoptera; family Noctuidae; genus Subacronicta; species Subacronicta megacephala. The sequence goes on along the minus strand of OY292530.1, from coordinate 8,821,041 downwards.
ATATTATTAAGGCGGGAGCTCGGCACGCTCCCTATTTCGATAGAAACGAAAATAATTTATGAAAGTTTCTGTCACATCCAGTGTTACCGAATACAAATAATCATCTATCTCCAAATGTAAAAACATGTGAATCACAACCTGCATACCCATGCATACAAAGTTTATAAACCTTAACTACTGTAACTAAGTAAATAATAATTTTAAAAATCACTGGTTCTCGTCCGATTTTACCATAACTTAGGTTTTTATTTTTCAAACACTTAAATACTTTTTCTAATCCATGTTTATACCTTAGAAATACCAAAAGCAAAAGCTTTAAAATTACGTCTGCATAAAAACCAACATCATTTTCGCATTCCATCGATGAAAAACTAAAATCATTATAAAGGAAAATTAGTTTCAAATTATAACTAAATAGAGTTGCGCAGGAGCATCGGGTTAGATTTGCGTGTCGTCACGAGCGCCGGCGGCGACAACCGAGCTTGCTTCAATTGTCGATGGATCCACATTTTAGTGGTCATTTGAACATAATCATCTCAACTTTACAATAGCATCTAACAAAATACTTTTGCAGAGATGTGCGAAAACCGTTGAGGATAAAATTAGCATCTCATAACAATAAACATTTGCAAGCGCATGTAACTGCTGCATACTTTCAAAATTTATTTGCTTTTACAAATCCAATAAATTTGCGTTGAAACGTAATAATTACGATATTACATTTAATTTCACACATTAGAGAAAAATATCTGTGCCAAAAAGGTCACAATCAGGTACAACCAATTTTCATTTAGGTTGTGTAAGATAAATTTTAGTTTTTTTCGATATACTTTCCAATTAAAGCTTCCTTCTATAAAAAAAGAGCTTCAAGACGTCTTTGAGTTTCCGTCTTATTGTTCGAATGAGTCAATTTCTTAAAAAAAAAACTTGCATTTATGCAGGAGTTTCTAAAACTCATGAAGGAATGCGTAACTCTCTGTCATTCATGAAACTACGACAAAATTTGAGATATCTAAACAAAACATGATCTATCGTCTTCATATTCAAGGTTTTTCGTTTATTTTTGTATCAATGTGTTGGCGGGAGTTTGCGTGCTTAAATCATTGCTTCGGGGGAACAGTAGCACTGATCGTGGCTCCAAATTGCCGCCTGTCAGAGCCGCAGTCAGGAACCGATCCCACAACCCGATTAAACTCACTAGTAAATTGTGGGAATCGATTATTCACTAGTTCTTTGTCTGATATGACAAAAAATGCATCAATGCGATTTCTTTCTTGTTAGAAGTCGATCATTTTCATTAAATTGGTTTTTAAGTGTTGGGTATTTTACATTTCTCAAGCTTTGATCTGAACATTGAATTTATTCTAAGTAAGTATATTAAATATGGGTAGTCTTAGATAATATTATGAATCGACAATAGATATAAAAAAATTCGTTGTTATGTTTTATTTTAGTTTTCTTATGGATGCCTTTTTTAGACTTTCACATTATGCAGATTCAACCCGTGACCATGGATGCTGTAAAGGATTTATAACTATATATATTTATAATAATATTTATATAATGTGTGGCAAAGCTCGATATGCCGTGATCAAGCGGTGTGCGGTTATGGCTAATTGCAAGCTTTCCCGCCACCGCTGCTTTATTTTCAAGATGGCGGCGGGCGTCGGAGTGCGATTTCACGTCATTAAGACTAGTTATCGCGCGACCTGCCGCTATCCTCTAATTATCTGCTACCGGTGCCTCCCAACGCAATGGAAATAATATTGGATATTATAAAACTGGAAATATAATTCACTTGATCGACGCCGTGTTACATGTGGCGTAAAATGGACGTAAACTCGTCGAATAATTGCTTTCTAATATATGAGAAGCGTTCGAAGTTAGCTGATTGCTGTCTACATTCATTTCCGAACGTATAATCGAGATTATATTTAGCTTTTAAACCACTTCCCCCAAATGATGACTAATCAGAGTCGAATACGTGGATAATTAAGGCTATAGTATTTTCCTTATGAATAATTTAATTTTTATTTCATAGTTTAGCTATATACTTTGCTACGATATTAATTTGTCTTTTAAAAATAATATTTCTAGTGATATAAATTGTGTCGGTACAACGTGTTGGCTAAGGTGGCGTGCGCGCGCGCCCCGCCCCGCGCCGCGCGTGTCTCGCCAGGGACTCATACGTAATTACTGTAATCTGTAATCAAAACGCCCGCTATTAAACAGTAGCATCACTACTCTATACGAACACAAACTCTATGGAGATGCCACTGACGCAAAATTGTTTTTTTATATATTTTCTAGGATACTCTCCACTTTTAAAATCTCCCGAACGCTATAATAGCTACATCCCTTTTTAGTTTAAATGCTTAACTGTGCTTTGTTTACCAAATTACTAACAGTCATATCTTTTATATTGACAAATACGCTTATATAACCGTTGTCTAATATTTTACCTAGGTATATCAAAAACTGAAATTCATTTATTGATTGACAAGTTCCGGGTATTTCTGAAGATGTGGAAAATAATATATATGTTGATGATTAACGTTTTCATAGCGTATAATGACGTTAATTAATAGGTAAATATGGAGAACTAACAAGTTACAGTTTCTACGAAGTGATCTTTTTACTATAATGCCGATTGAATGATAAAATTATAACTTATGCTATTTTATGGTATTCATTACCAGTATCTATTTATATAAAAAAACTGAATATACTTTTAAATTAAGACGTCTTGAGGCTGTTGACCAAATATTCTAACTATGTGAAAACTATTTCAGGTACTGGTCTACTTCAGGTATGTCTGGTGTATTGAAAAGAGCCACACTGAATTGCGTCTATAAAAAAAAAAACAATTCATTTGAAAAAATCTAGAAAGAACATTTTCTGGCTTCGCATTTTTGTTATGTCCTCATTAAAAACAAATAATAGTCTTATAGCGTTTAGAGACTCCTCAGTTTAGATTTTGATTGTTGTATCTTCAAGTATAGGAAACGTATCATTAGAGCTGCGATTCACATCATTATTCTGAGAATCAGGATCGTCTGCATAGAGCCCGCTAACTACAGTCCGCGGTGGCGTGTGATGCCCGTGAGAATCCGTGCGATATCTCGAACCTACCAGATTGATGCCAGATCAATGTCATGCTATTGTTGTTTTGTTTGACTATCGAGGTGATTATTCATAAGGGTAGTCAATCACGACGATATTTTTTCTAGTGTCACATTTTTTCTCAAAGATCTAAGGACCAGTGTTAATTGGTCCTTTACTGACCCAAGGACCATTTTAAGAGTTATGCTAATGACTTCTTTGATTTACTTATAAAATCACTCCAATACCCTTTACAATTTGCTTTGCTAAATAAACAAAATTGGTAAGTAAAGCAAACATGAAAATGATCTAACGTTTCAATTGTTTAGTCCCCTTTCCGTTACTTCAATCATAAAGACATTTTTTATAGCGGGCCGTGATTGGACAATTAATCACGTCGATTACGCATGCGCCACATCAGTAACGCCGCGCGTTTATAGAGACAGCTACTTGAAAAGAAACATTCGGCCATTGAATGGCTTTTGTGAAGATCGCTTAATGTTCTTTTATGCTGCGTTAATTAATTATATACTTATAATGCGGACGGGACGTTTTTGTCGCGTTTGTTTGTTACTACGACGTATTAAGTTTTCTGTGCCTTGCTGATGAATTTGTTATTCATGTTTTATAAAAGCTGAACACTTTGTCGGGTAGATGAAATGAGATTTTGCAATGGTTGACATATTTTGTTATGCGGTCTTTAGAATGTTGATTTGTTTCTATAATCCTTATAATGTGTCACATGCAGTAATGTCATTGTTTACAAATTAAACATTAGGTAACTCTTGAAAGGGTTAAAAAGTTGTAATACCTGTCCTTTATCAAAAAAAAAAAACCTTTTATTATTTATAAGAACACTAAGGTAGAACACTAGGTATGATAAATAAAGAAAAAGTATCATCTTGGCAAAACAATCAACAACCAATTGTTATAAAAGTGGACTAACAAATTAACAAACAAGAGAATACATTAATCGTCTCCGTGGGTGTGACTGTGTGAGGAAGGGGAGATCAAAGTGTGCGCACGCGTCGGTTACCGAGCCCAACTGTTTATAAACAACTTGATAGTCAAACACTGAACTGGTAGATATAACTTTTTGGTTTAATTAAATAAAAATGTCAAAGGAACACACTCATTAGCGCCTTATCCTTGCCTTAACCAGGCTTGTCAAGATTTTGGTGAGATTTTTCAATTTATAATTTCGGTAAGTTTTAATATGGTCAGAAGTGGAATCAGATAGGTAAGACAAATCATACTAACTAATGGCAAACATAAATTATGTCGATAGAAACGTTAGCTAAGGACTTACACCTGATCACTATATTATTGATACTTTTATATGTAGATACTTACTTGTTAATCATCATTTAGAGCGGCTTCTTTAAAAAAGGTAATAAATAAAAAACGCAAGTCATTCTATAATAGGTAACAGTTGTTCAGTGTGTACAACCTACCGTTCAATTACCTTTATGGTAACTAAATGTAAAATAAATTGTTTGCACAAACATTTTAAATCGGCTGCCAAACTAACGGCATACTAGAGATCACACTCTCCAATCCCTAGTAGAAACTGGGCGCCAACCTACTTGATACTAGCAAGTATTCCGTCAAAATCATAAATAATGATACATACAAGTATTTAGTTTGCACATGTATGCTAATCATTAAGATTACTGATCGCTAAATAAAACATCCGTCATCACGTTTTGAGTAAAGGAGGATAATGTAGTCTGGATTTGAATAATCTGTTAAGAATGATCTTGCCAACTGGAAATCAGTGATTTACTTTTTTGTCAAGCTTTTAATCGCGAGAACTGTTAGTCGAAAGTTAATCGGAAATCTGTTGTCTGTACAGAGTCCATTCAAAGTGCCCTTGCCCCATGAACTTGCTGTCTAAACAATCGTTTTATCGCGACACACACTATTATTACGTTTATTTGGATAATATAAAAAAAACACCTAAAGTTTTAGCAGATTTCTAATGTTCTCACCAACCTACATAAGCCAATCCTAACAGTAAATACAAATATATTACACATGTTATTATTTTACTAACTTATTTACGCACAAGAGCAAATATTTTTCAAAACTGCGCCTTAAATAAGTAGGTATATAAAGTAGGTTTATTATGGTTATTACTTTAAAGTATTAGGTACATGCATGGACGCCTGTACAGGCTCTCACAGCACTTTATACATTTAATTCAACAAAAGACTATTAACAAAGTCGCTATAAATTACGATAAACATAATTATCATAAACAATCATTATATGATTGTGACAAAGATCAAGATTGGTCGGGTGACGTAAACAGGACTGGTGACGTGAAGGAAATACCCCATGCCGTTCGGGGAAGCAGCTATAATATAACAATGGAGAAGGTGACAAAAAAGTATATCAACGGCTTATCATCCCACGTTGCTAATGAGGCTCGATTAAATATAATAAGTTGTTGTAATAATTGTATAGTATTAAGGTTAGAGAGGATCTGATGGACACACAAATAGTACATGTATATCTATATAGGTTCAATTAATTGGACTGTTTGTTAGACTCCCTGAGTCATCGTAAGTGACCGTTTTTGCGAATGTCACTAAACATTTTATTGAATGAATAGAATTAATATTAACCGGTCGGCATTATTTACTTTTGTCCAGTAGCTGTTATTTATTTCATCAAATCCCCCTCTCCATTCCGAGGGGGAATTGAGGGAAGCAGTTAAGTTGAATTTTCCAAAAAGTCTTTCAGAGCGAATGCTTACCTACCGATTACAAAATTCTATATTCCAAATTTCAGCTTTCAAGACTTATTAATTTCGGCTATCGTTGATAGATCAGTCAGTCAATCGGGAGTTTAGACGATACTAAGGTCCCTTTGCACTGGTAGGTATATGCTTCATTTACTGCATTCCCGTGTGTCCTCGGCATTACATTTCGGTTGTGTGGCGGCATCTTTGTGGTATTTGTGTAAACACCACGCTATGATACCGAGGTTTGCCAACACCGCCATACTCGTGCGCCGTGTCTACAAATAGTTGCGGACAATGGTAACAACAAATTACTTATTTAACGGATTATGCAATATGGCGATAATGGATCATGTAAGTAGATAAGTATTAAATTGGGAATGTTGTATGTATGCTTGGCGGTAGGGGCTCTGAGAAAAAAAAACAAATAAGCCGACTGAAGAAGGTGGGAACATCATCTTAATAAATCCAACAACCAATGTGTACACTATGTAGTTGTTTTATTTAGGCTTGCTTAGTTGGTAGAAAATTCGGTCTCTACAAAGAAATGAATTTTCTAGTGAACGTAAAATAAGATCCCAGAGATTCGGTCTCCTGTAGAAAGAATTCGACGTACCATGATCAGACCATTATCAGAAAACATTATAATCCCTACTAATAATTATTTTTCTGCGAAATGTTTCTACACATAACGACATTGTGTCTTAAAATTAATTTATATTTGACATCTCCTGCAAATAACCAATCGGTAAATATCGAGACGAATGGATTTACAAATAAATTTCCTTGTAGTGCAACAAAAATTTTCTTGTCCATATGCCCAATAAAACTCAGCGCACGCGCAATAAATGATCATTTTATTGAGCGTAACCGGCAGTTATAAGTGGACGCCATTGGAGAATCGTCGCGCTCGTAAAATTGTCAAACATGAATTGCTGCTAGTCGCAGCTGAATAGAACACATAAAACCTACGTGTTCATGGTCAACAGAGTCGCCAAAGATGGCGTTGGCAAATCTTAGGGCGGTTAATATCAATCATTAAATGTAAACAGTATGGCCGACTTGTTAAATTCTTTTGTGTAATGTATAAAATTGCGCACAACGCTGTGATGTTGTAAAGTCGCACACGCAGCGTAAATAATGAATGACGCAAATCATGATGCGTAGGATATGTGCGAGATTAACTGAAATCATATTATTTTAATAGGTGAGAATTTACACAAACATAGCATGTGCGGTTGACATAAAAACTTTGCTAACTTAATATCCAGAAAATATCATCTGATTCCGTTTAAATAAGTAATGGTTGTTGCGTAAGTAATCCTTTATCTTTAAAGACTACACTAATGAAATGGAAAACTTCCTCCTCAAATAATTCGTTATTAACACTCAAACTAATTACCTATCTGGTACTAAAACAATTACTGTTCGTTCTTCTATCTGTACTTACGCAACAACCTCAAATATAAAGACATAAGACTAGTGTAGGCACTTATCCAAAATTAAAGAAAGAATTATTTATCCCCAAAAGAAAACTACACCTGCTTTGGCGAACTCCTCGCATCACTTTTATTTCCTCCAGCGTTTTAGTGTCCGAAAAGACTACCCTAATTTGATCCTTGAAGAGCCTTTTATTTTCCCCTCCGCCTCTCAGCCCCGGCAGTTAAAGAGGGTGAGCGTAGGTCAAGTTATATTTTGTAAGTGTTAACAGTACGTTTTAGTGCTAGTAAATAATTAAACCGCCTAATTTGATGCGAAGGAAGCTTCTTTAGTGAGTAGTTTATGTGGGCAACGTCGATTGTATGACGGCGCGCACGTCTGTAATCGTGAAGGGAAAATTAGACTTTAATTAAACAAAAGTGGACGAAAATATTTAATTTCTCAAAAATAAACGAAAACCACATTCATATGGGTTTACCCAAAGCTTTACCCATTTGTAAATTAAACAAAAAGTGTTATGTTGAGAGAACTTTTTTTGTCAGCAAAAAGTACTGGCCACTGTCGTCAAAAAAATTTAAGATGACATTACTTTTTTTTGTAAAATTAAAAATAAATACGTTTTATTCGTTTAAGGTTTAATGTCATTCAGTGTATTTTTTTTGCGATGATTATGCCAGTGCTTTTCACTTTTGATAGAATTTATAAACAATTATAAAAAGAGGTTTCATTTGAACTTATGACATTTAACTTAAAACACATACCACCACGCCTGTATTCCCCGAAGGGTTAGGCAGAGGTGTACTAATATACACCCACATTTTGCCGGTATGTCTAGGTCCCATGTAATAGGGGGCGAGCCTATTGCCATTAACCGGGCACAAATCCAGACTCCGAGCTGCTACTGAAAATTTCATAGAAAAACCTAATAACACTTTGCTTGACCTGGGGATCGAACCCAGAACCTCTAGCGTAGCAGTCGCACTTAGGCCCACTAGACTAATACCACAGACATAACTTGAAATAATATTAATCAAAATAAAGAACTATAGTTTTATATAGATATAATCATGTTCGTTATCAAAAGAGAAAATATTAACGGTCACCTACAAAAGTGTTTTCTTAAGTTCCAAACAAATTAAAATCATACTTGATATATTCACATCTACAAATAAATACCTAATAATTTCCGTATTCGTGACAATATTAATTATTATTGATTACACATCACTATCTGCCTATCGTGTTTCAAGCACGATGTCTTGGCGAAGCCCTACACAGACTAATGCGATCTAATCTGCAAGGTATGGTATCAAACCTTCCTTTATTACTATAAATATTTTAATATTACTTTTATGGTTGACTTTGTAATATTTACAAATAAATTGGTAAAGAGACTTTAACATTCCTTGATAATTAGTTTTAAGATTGTCGGCTGTGAGCAATAAGGAAAAGTGCGACCATAAGATGATAGATTTCACATGCTTTTTTAAAATAAAGAATTAACTTACTATATAATTAATATATCAGGGATTTATAACACCGTCTCCCGCGATTTCCCTCGTGTCTGAAAAGAACTTTTTTTTTTCTTAACCACGGTAGCATATTATATCCTTCACCGAAACGCAAACTCGCAAAACAAGTACATATATGAATAACCGAATAAATAAATTGATCACAACGTTAAGGATTTCGCGCCGAATGTCGTCCGGCAAACATTACAGATTTTCTCTCATTCATTTTATGATGAGAAGAAGACAGACAATGACGTTAACACCAAGAAGTATTGATTAGCATCACTCATGTTACATTAATCGATAAGTACGACCAGCCGCATAAGGTGTATCAAGTTACATCGTAAACTTGACACGACGGGGGAAGTGATTTAATCAATGCATGTTACAACCATAGACTCCTCGCTCATCAAAGATACCGTGCCTCTTTCGAGGATCCAAACAACTGTTTTTCTATTGTCTTCTAATTGACCCATGACGAGCATATCCATATTATCACAAAGAGATTGACCTAAGCTGATTTATAAACAGAAAATATATTAGAAAGGTGAAGAAATAGCCTGCCTGGTCAATGATATAATTCGGACACTATTGCAACAATATAAAACGTCCAATAAATTTCCTATTACTATAAGTAATATGTTTGTCTTCTTTTCCTTGTCACAAAATATTACGTGTCATACGCGACAAAACACATACATAATTATGTACTTATAGGAGCCTTATGAGACGTTTCATATTTTTATGAATAAGACTGTAAGTTATTCTTTAAACGCTTTTTCAAACGCTGTCCCAGATAAGTTGAAACAAGTTAAAGGAACTCCGGGGGAATCTGTCGATGTCATTATCAAATTTGACATATTCACCTGAACTTCAGAACATTTCTAAATCTCCAACGTAAGGATGTAAATTCTCAAAGCGGAGAAAATTATTAAAACATTTTAAATGAACGATTACTTGCACGTCGTGACCGCTTGCGATGCCTGCGCGCATGCGGCTGTATCAATCATCCCCACTCCGCCCACAAAACAAAGCTGCGATCGTGCATCTTCGCCATTACTTTTTACCTTAATATCGGCTATCAGCTATGTAAAACATCATTAACGTTCATTGCTAACGTTTCTTCTCTAGACAGTTTCTCTCCAGTTGTTATTTAGATCAACGCTACGTTAATTACTGCTAGTTTTTATTTAAAATTTTTGTCTACATTGTATATCTCCGTATGTTCCTCAAGTAACGACAATAAAGTGATCAACAGCAAAGGCAATAGTATCAATCAGTACATGTTTAAAATGAGAATTTCTAAACCCCAAAAGGATAGAGTACTTTTCTTCAATAGTATAGGCACTGAAATTAGGTTTAAGGTGGAATTTCCATTCAAATCAAATCAAATAATTTATTTGAATAATAAATTATTTATTTATTCCATTATTGAAGTAAAAGTGAGCATGAAAATCGAAGCCAGTAAAATTATTTAGGAAAAATAATATGAACCGATTATGATCGCTCTGAAAATAAAAAATACCGTCTAAAACTCCAAAGAGAATAGATTTGTTTCTTTAACTCACTATGTCATCTTGTATGATGAAATTGGTATCAAAACCATATGCAGTCTTTTGGAGACTACAGCATGCATAGGCGACATTTTAATTAAGGACAGGCCTGCACTGATCGCAATATCGGAACGCGATTATAATGTTCGTATGACTTCGCGAAGACCCACCAATGCTATATGATACGCGCGGTGTCGCCTTACATAACGCAATGTTTGTTATTACTAACGAACATCTCTGCTGTTCATTAAAATAATATTGGCAGTTCTGGAGAAAGGCTTTAATAAGTAATGTTAATGCATCGTAGGAATTCGTGTCGTATAAGCGTGTTTATCGACCTTTGTTTGTTCTTACAAAGCATTAGGTCTTGTAAAATAAACAGCATATAGCTTTGAATCGTCAATTTTCTTAGCATTTCTGCATCAGTCAAAATCAACATTAATACCAGAATTTATTACCTTTCTTAATTTATACTGTGTTGACGTGACTACAATAATATGTGCTTTCAAATTATAGTTACGACATAGAGAAGATTCGTGTCCCGTTATAATCTTGAAAGGCTGAATTTATTGATTGATTGATATGAATTGTCTTTGTATCTAGAACATGCGGATTTAAACCCAACCTGGTTTCAATATTAGGCACGCGATTCAATTATCTTGCATGAGATATCGAGATTTAGTTACAATAAAGGTAATTTAGAATGCAATTGTGAAGCGGTTAAGATGGCCTTCTCGTCAATGACATGAGTTTGATTCAAACCTGAGACAATTTTTTGTGTTAAACTGATATTTGTTTCGATTTCCGGTGTACTTTGTGTTCTTTAATTGTGGCTTCGTGAAATTAACCACGACACAAGGTTTTTTTCCCTAATGCAGGGGTAATCTTTAAAAAAATCAAGAATCCATAATAGGGCAGTGGACCGGTGTTTGATTAACTCAAATAACATGCTTAGGTACAGAAAAAATAATTTGAATCCATCATAAAGTTCTCAAACGCACAACAAATAATTTTTTTTTTTTGTTATTTCTAAGTACCGATATAAGCGTTAAAGTATTTGGTGGGGATAAAGAGGGGATATTCTGTCTCTTTCCCACAAAACGTGTACATAGAATTAGTATGGCTAGCGGAACATTTGACGTCATAAGTATTATACTTACGCTCTCTGTCTAGTACAAAATGAAAATGCTTGTAAATGCCTTATTTTTCATATTCGATTTTTACTTTGTCTTTGTTGATCATCTCATTTTATGATCAAAATTTTTATATGGCTATAAAAAATAAAATCATTATACTGACCTATGTGTTTTTGTTTACTTTTTAGAATCGGCTAAAACCCAATCTCAAGTACGAAACATTATCACTACTTAATCAAAGGTTTTGAATTTCATCCTTTTGTAGCTGTAAGCGTGACGACGAAACTTCCATGTTGATTTAACTAGCACAATTGTGTGAAATAACTGATTTACAGGTAAATTGGATGATTCAAAGCGTTTATTTTTTTAGCTGGCAATGTTTATGAATAATCATGTTTAATGTTTGCGATCTTATGAATGTATCTGCATATCAGTTGTAATTATTTTGTATGACTAATGAGATGTATCACAGAACTAGTACAATCATAAAATTCTTAGAAGTATCGATGAGATGTTATACTTAATCAAAACGTCTGTTTGGGAGGAATATATTCAAGATATTGCTACAATGTATTGCTTGAATCATTTTTATATGTTCGTTTGATTGGTGAATATTTGTTTTATGATTCTACCTAATTTAAGCTTATGATAATTTAGTCCATTATAATTAATTAATATCATGATAATTTTGACCAATTTTTATGGGCCTTTCGCTGGCAGATAGGTGATGCTATTAGGAATTACTTAGGCTATTAAACATCATGCCATGACCCATGGAACTGCAGGTAAAACCACAGCTAATTAGTATTAAAACGCAAAAGTAACTACGTTTGCTTGTTTGTATGTAAATTTGTGGAGCCTAAACCGCTGAACAGATTTCGACAAAATTTACCACCCTGCATTGAGCACCCTGAGAAGGACATAGGTTACTTTTTGATTTAAGAAAATCCTTTAGGGAATTAGTCCTTTTTGGATGCGAGTAAGACTATAGGCATGAACTTATAATCATCATCAACCCATTATACTGTCCCACTATAGGGCACGCATCTCCTATCAAAGTATGAAAGGCTTACTGCGGGTTGGTTGCACTTGCACCCAGTAATATCTAAAATACATTAATATGTCTACAATTATACTTGTAATAAACAAATTCTAACAACAAATAAAAATTATGATTCACATAAATACTAAAGTTTAGTATTCACATTACCAACAGTTGAATCAACATGAATTTAAACACTTCTGAACCCAACAATAACTTTAAAATTAAATCAATGACAATAAATACGGCATTATTATTGACAGCAGTTTTAATGCAAAACCAGAATTCAATGAAGAAAGCAATAGAGAATAATGTTAATAAACTAAAATGATTTGCGTATAGTCTACGTTATATTATCGTATAAGAAAGCTATTGGAAACTTCTTCTGAACCAACAGTATTTCACCGCGGCTAGATTTGAATAAAATGCGCCCGGTTTCTCGCCGCCCTATCATCTATTGGGGCCTTATGTATATGCAAATATGTGGTTACGTTCGTAATGACAGACAAACATACGCTATCAATGAAATGTGATTAAACGACAGAGGTGCCGACTTAATTAGATGACACAGAGTGCCTTTAGAAAAAGAATCCAAAATAGGTAGAATTTAGATATTTCTTGAAAAGGGTACACGAAATAGGCCCGCTGGTCAGGTGGAGGCACGATTTGCGGAGATGGCTGGCAACAATTGTATGAAAAGAGCTGAAGATCAGGTTCTGTGACGTTCACTCATAGAGGTCTAGCCAGCCCGTATTCATCCAGCAGTGGACGAATAAGGGATGATGATGAAATACGTATAAAAAAACTTTGTAATAGTATGTTGGCCTTTTTATTCAAATATTGTCACAAAAATGACAGCTACTTATTACTTAGTATGTATTTAATAAAAGCAATCCTGTCCTTGCTGTTCTACTGCCCAGCACAGCTCAACAACACACAATCGCAGCTCATATCACACAGACAGACAGAGTCTGAGATGGAGCTGATGCTGTAGTCATCATGATTGAGCATTTTTCGGATAAGAGATAAGAAATGTATATTTGATACATCAATCAGGGACCCAAGTCTGCTATTTCATTTGTATCAGAATGGTCGTCCAATGGCACTAAATGACTTAGAAACTGACAGATTCGGTACACAAAACTGTCAAAAATCAACAATTCTGAAGGCATTGAAACAATTGTGATAATAAAATAGTAAACTTGGGACCAAGTTTTTGTGAAAGTGAACCATTTTCTTAAACTTCTCAAAGAAAGTTAAAGTAAATCTATATATTCGTTATAAATATAAAACCGTTAACCAACATAAGTTTGAATTGTTAATCAACAATATTAATAGAAATGCTATTTATTAACCAATAGGGAAGGTATTATGGAATAAATTGTTTCTGTTAGTGCGAACATGCGGGCGCCCGCGCAGTCGACGTCACCAGAACTGACCTAGCTAAACGTCATAACACAACACCTGCTACATTCGAAGATATACTTTACAACACAATAAATAAGTGTCGATTTTGTTCAGCAAATAATATGAAAGATACAAATAATAGAAATAGAAATGCAATTGTACCTACAAATTAATAGTTTATAGAAAAATATAGTTATCGATAAGGTTTTGCTAAGAATTGCTACGGGTCGCGTTCGACACGCACGTTGTAATTTACATAGCGAATCATATTGAAGATAATTCAATGGTCTATAAGTATTTGTCATAAAGTAAGAACTTATTCATTGTTTTTTTTTATTCTTATAGATTTCAGACATAACATGCCCGTTACAAATCTTTTAACATTTCTTTTAGCTAATAACCGTAACCGTATTCCTACTAGCATTATCTCATGTTATAGCGCATATCAAAGTATAGCAACTATATGATCCCTGTACCGACCAACGGTCTCCCTATCGCTCATTTCTAAATGTTATATATAAAAAAACACATACATTGAGTGTGAATCCATTTCTTTCTTTTACTGCCAGACCAGCAATCTGGAGCAAAACAAAAACATAGAATATATCAGCTGCTTATTTTGTTACAATTTTTAAATGGAACAGAGCAAAGAATACAAAAATTTATTTCAATAATACACTTATGATTAAACAACAAAACTATATAGTTCTTTAAATGAAGCACTGTTTAAAGTTTTGCTGTAAATATACATAATAATCGCAGGTTATCCAATGACAGACAATATTTCTAGTGCGAAATTTAGGGGTCAGCCAACCCGCAGTAGGCTAACGTAGTGGACTATAGCCTTACTCCTCTTTCTACGATAGGAGACCCATGCCCAGCAGTGGGACAATAAGTAGGTGGTTGATGATGATAATTATTAAGGATTTACTATTAGTTTCACAAGTTTTTAACACGCAATATTTGATTTCTATCTATACGACTCATATCTAACTTTTGATGATGTCCCCAAAATATAAAGAGATTTTGTCGTAGTTCAGGTTTTAAATTTTCTTTATTCTATACCTACCGGTACTTTACATTGTTACATAGTGGTGAGCAATCAGCAAATTTACTGTGAATGTTTTGTTAAGAGCTGCTAGAGCTGCTTTTTGTTATAAGGCTTGGGAGAAACTACTAAACGCTACGTTCTTAGATCCTTGCATACAACGTTTGCAAAATTTGAGGCATCTAATTGTCACTGTAACACTTACCCCTGGCCTCAACGTCATCAAAAATATATCAATCATTTTTATTATTGTATAATCAACCCTTTTTATTTTACATGTCGTGACTTCTCAATCCATCATTCATTATCTTGACAGTAAGAAAATACAGACACAATGCGAAATCTATTATTCTTAGATACCGGGGCCCTTATGTGATTTGCTGAAATAAATATGGGTAGAAAAATTTAACTGCCTATAAAGTTGAAAAAAATGTTTCAAGTGATTTAAAATTCACTCTGTATAGCAAATAAACATCACATTGTGATGCGAATACTGATCTTTCTGCATCAGATAACGGAGATATTATTAGTATAATGCACGTCTATTGTGACTACTCACACGTAAGGTCATCACCTCACACTAAGTTACGTCGCCGCAGGAAAGTAGACACGATCCTCTTTAATACAACGAGAACTGATGATAAGTGGTAGTGGTGGGAAGGCAATTGAAGAAAGAACTTTTATATCGCGATAAGAATAGAAGAGATTTTGAGAAGATTCAGAGAAAGAAGAGCATGTTATCAGGAAGATAATGAGATATAAGGGAACAAGGTATTACAAAAGGTGGATGGAATGCTTGGAAGATGATATGGCTGCAAAGTAAAGTGAATGATGCTATAACGGCTGATAGAAATCTATGCAAGAAAGAACATACTAAGCTGAACCCAAGTTAATTTTGATAAGTACAGGAGGATAATGATGATGATGATGATATAGATCTTATAGTTGAGAATGAAGAAATGAAATTTGTGTACTGGATTTACGCATTGCATTAATTAATAACTGGCTAATGTCCGGTGTTACACTTGAATCTCAAAGGAATTTTTGAGGCAAATGATAAATCAGAGTTGTAGGTACCATTAAAAGCAATTTGAATGAAAGTGAATACATTTTTACCAAAGTAAGTCCTCAGAAAGTTTTACTATTTGAACAGCAGGCATTTTGAATCCGAAACCTACTTATAAAGAATCAAATCGACGTAACGACACATTGACATTCAACGTATTAGCTAGGATTTACGGCATAAAATACCGACTTAAATCCATCCGTGATCATAGATACTAGCAATAATTGAATCGCTGCAGGGCGTTACGTGTTGTGACGGGCAGCCGTCGCGAACCCACGCAACCTTTCCTTTATAAATATTGAATGTCAATACGATTATTTACGACAGTTATGTTGAATATAAATGAGAGATAAAGGATCAAGTTCGATTTCTGTGTAAAGAACTGTGACAATGGCTCTTTTGTCGAGTCAGCCATTTTATTTGTATGCAAATTAAAATCTTCAACAAAAGACCGTTCGTGTCGGATAATCAAAATATCTGAACATATGAAAAGTATCAATTTGATATGCGGTTTGCATTAAAAAATACAAAAGGAGTTGAGGTATGTAGGGAAATATCTACATATTTAAGCTAACAATAACGTGAAAGCACTAGCAACCGTACAGCCACATGAATAAAGTAGGTAGTATAAAAAACAATAGAGTACTCAACATTCCTACTATTCGAATTCCCAACTTCAAGTAAAAACATTATAATGAAGACAGCTCTCCCTTAGTTATTGTCTTAGCCGTATGGTGCCTTTCGCGCCACCGAATTACAATAAGACACAGTGGCCGATCCTGATTCATTCTCATCTTAGGCAATACATTTTTATTCTAACCAAACTGGATAAATTGTGTTATGAATCTATTTAAAGCTAAAGTTTGTCAAACCAAGTGCTACCAAACGATTTTAATCTTTAGATATATGGTACAGATTCGAGATTCCTTTCTATAACAAATCAATAGTAAATAATAAGCCCAAATTAAAACGTCCAAAATAGTGACTAAAGAGTCAGCCTAAAAAACGTGTGATTTTTTCTTAACTAGCAGTAAATGAGATAGGGTGGATGCCCACACACCATTGTGGCTAGCACGCGACCAGGTAGCGTGGTGCATTCCACCTGCCGAGAACTGTGTGTTACACCTCTTTGTGCCACCAAGTGGGTTACTTCAGCAAAAAAATACGTCAAAATCTTAGGTGTTTCTAATATGGAATCTATGTCAAAGATCCATCTGTTCGATCAATTGAATGATAAAATACATTGTAGCTTTTTTTTAACGAAAAAAATGTTCTAAAATGGGTTTAGGTGTTTCATTGGAAGATAAAAAGATGTCCCACATAATATAAGTCGTAAATTTTATAGTATAACAAGGTATTATATGACATGAAGCCAAATAAATACTGTTTGAAAGAGCAATGTTATGCAACAAACTGATTCATAATATGTATAGGTACCACTAACTGTTACATAGGTAGTAGATAACTCGATTTTTAATTTTCTGATAAGACATGTAAATACGAAGGAAAAATATTGTTATAATACATTTTCCTCGTATACTTATTTAAACACTAAAGCATAGAACATCTTATCTCAGATCTAATAAAAACTTTTTATTTGATCTGAGCATCTTATTAATACGAATCATTTGTAAGTAATTTCACTTGACTTTAACTTTGATAAATATATATTTCATATTAAAATACGACTTCAAAAAATGAAGTAAATGTCTTTTTGGAAATTACCTCGAAATTCGTTTTGTAATTTTTCACTACAATACCAAGAAGTCGTAGAAAAATGAGTGCCATACAAACATAGTTAATTAAAATTAATGCAAACCGCCAAGCGGTGTTGTCAACGCGAAAAAATAATATCTCGAAGCCCGCCAATTATTTCAATTAATGGTACGTCGCGGTGTCGACAGGAAAAGGAAGCGTGCGTTCGGGATATGAGCTAAGTATAGTCCGCGATTGTGCACTGAGTGACAGCTAGGCTTGATTAATTAATTCGTGGCCCTCTATTCGCCGAGTGGGGATAATAAATCGTGCGTTCTGGCCTCCCGTGAGATGTCGCCAAAGGCAGACACACCGCTGAATAAATGATTGAGTCAAACGCAAACATTATATGTGTCGGGACAGAAATAAACGGCTAATGATGTGTTATACAGGTAAGCGATAATAAAGTCTTCAGATCTCGTTACTTTACGTCGTTAGAATAGTGAGATTGTTCATTAATTTTGAGTTGCTGAAAATGTTTTAGATTATATTTGTTTCGCCTTAAAATTGATGCGGCGTCACCGTTAGTTATTTCAGTTTCAAATCTAGTTTATGATATGCTTATGTCTGAACTAGTAATTCATGTGGCAGCAAGTGTATTATTACTTAGGTAATATATGCACCTATATCTTATATTCTATGAATCATATGCATGAGCAAAATTATCACCAGTTCTTGTTATGTATTCTCATAGCAATAATAAGAAGTTCTAATCTGAAACTAAAGTAACTTCTTATCAATTACAACGGCATTATTAGTATAGTAACCATAAACTCCGCTTTTATGAGGAACACAAAAAATGGACGCAAAATACCGATGCTGTTCGTTTTGACGAATTATGAACATCGACAAAAACAGTTCCGCTAAATAAACAATGTGCAGTCAAATTTCGTAGAGCCGCCGCAGATGGGAACCTTCGTCCTGCAATAAAACAAGCTTGAAACCGAATCGCAGCCGAATTCGTTATTAATAATCATATCGGCGCCATTTTGTTGAAGCCGCCGCAGTGACGGCGACACATGTGTTCCATAGATGTCGCCAAACATGGGTCTTGTTGATCCTCAAGTTGTGAGCGCTGCGAAATTTTGTTTAGTTTAATTGCATTGCATTTATAATGCTAATCTATAAGAAATTGCTACACTCGCCGTAGATATAGAAAATAACTAAAAACTGTATTTTTTTATTAGTGTAAGCATTTGTTGATTGGTCAATAAAGATAAATATTTTTTTTTTAATTTTAAATGGTGATTCTTCAGTTTTTGATACCTACTCTGTTACCTACCAACATAATTTATTTTTAGGTAAGAATGATTCCGCATTGATTATACTACATGATTTATAGGATAAAACTGATGTTAGCTCTATGAGGACTCTTCGTTCTACTTATTTTGTGTAAGCAGAAGGTTTTTATTCAAATATTGAGAAATCGAACTTATAAAGCAGTTCATCAACATTTAGCTATTAAACTTTTATCCTGCTAGTGTGTCAGGTATTTGCAAATAAGTATTTCGGAAGCAGAAGTAGTGCTTGGAGTTTGGGGCACTGACATTTAATTATTTTGAATGCAGTGCAGTTGGCTATATTCTGTCGTTAATATCTTTTCCAATCCAAATAGTGACAAAAGTCTTTTCTTAGTAGGTAAAGGCTATCCTATTTATTACGACAGATAAAAAAATATGGTAAAAAGTGCAATAAACACTACGTACTTTTAGTACCTGAAACCAACAATAGATGCATAGGATCCCAGATGTGGACCAGACGCTGTTATCGGTAAAAGAATTGATGATAAGTTTTTTTGTTGTAGTTAAAACACCACGAGGTACCACTTTAGCTGTGTTTTAATAATTATCATAAATGATGTAATATAAGTTATAATTTGTAATTTCGCATATTTGTTGCGATCTGCAACGAATGTTGCGAATGCACGTTGGTGACGCTATTCTGGTGGAAGGAAATTCATATTTGAGGTAGTTAAGAGCATTGGAGGGTAAAAAAAAAATAATACTACTAAAACAATTCCAAAATAAACGCTATTGATAACTTGATTATATTAAAAAGTAGCAAAAGTTGAACATCAACAAAGACACAACGACATAAAAGAAATTTTACTCAAAAGAAAAGGGACATAAAACACCACATTTAAAAACATTAGAAGTAAAATTTACTTTTAATACTAAAAGGTGATAGACACCCAAGCCCACACCACACATTTAATTGGATTCAAATAATTGAATTTGTGGTATGGGTTAAATAATAATCCAGCTATCAGATCACAATACAGCTAATTCTTATTTTACTAGATGACTAACAACTAAAAGCAAAATCCAATAGAAGCCTTATTCATTTTTCAAAAAGTATATTTTGTTACAGAAATAAACAAAAAGGCATAAAGCTCCAACTAGATATGTTGGCACAGATTAGATAATTGATCTTTGTAACATAACAATTTGATTAATATAAGAGAGAATTTATATGTAATAGGTAACATCACAAAGAAAGTAAGCTACTTTTAAAACGAATATTTCTATTTCTGTCTTTGTTTTTGAAATTAATTTTTATTATTTTTTCCAGTTCCTCGAAAATTTCAAATCTCCACCTTCATAGACGACCTGATCTCAAATCAACAGATTCTGAATCTTAAAATAAACCATCATGTTCAATTAAAAATATGTCTAATACCTAGATAATCAGTAATAACAACATCTTGGTTAATAGAAAACTCACGATTAAAATAACGTTGAAGAAGTCTAAAAATATTGCATAAGTTATACTTTGAACATACCTAGAACAAAATTTGGAGAAACAATCGAGGATCTTTTATGGGCAATTTATATTACTGTCACTTATAGTTCATATGCCTATGCTTACAAATTAAGCATAAAGACAACACAAAGTCCTGGGGGGTCATCAATAAATTAAAATAGCATAAAACATGGCGGCTGAATAAAATAACTCCTCACTGTAAGATTGTAATGCCTAAATGAATCTCTAATGGCAGAATGTTTATAGCCAACTGTGGGCTGAAATGTCAAAGTCTCCACTCATTGCTATTCTAATACCCACCCACGGCTTTGTCTTCTCATCAAAGGATTAAGAAAAATTAATTTATAGTCTCTTTTATTATTTCCGTATTGAACCTCCTTTCCAATGTAAATGAATATTTTGCTAAACAAATGCGATGAAATGACATTAATGTGTATGTATGTTTATGTGTAATTTACATACATAAGTCGTGGTCATATTTAGGGTATATTAACACAGCGTAAGTACATAATTCTTTATGAGCATACAAATAATAAACCTATTTATTGTTGTGAATACAAATAAAGTTGCGGCGTGCCTCGGCCGAAGGCTTGTTGACAACATATGGCCTCTTTTGTTGCTTCATAAAAACTGGCAACGACATCATTATTCCTTCTTCTTACCATTAACTTCTTGAATTCATGGCTTGTTTATTTTTCCTCCTCTTAACACTAAGCGTTTAACTTTTATTTCTTATTTATCAGGTAGATATTATTATCTTCTCTGATAGTCTTAGGTATACCTAATATAAAATTGTTATCAGCTGAGCTCAGTTTCCTACAAAAGTAATCAATTATTTCTATCTACCCTCAATCCAAAAAACAAAAAAAACTTATATCAATTTATTAGATACATCAATCATACTCTATTTCAACATAAATCATTGATCTACGGTTGTCATAACAACCGGTCACTGTCGGCAAAACAAACGCCATGTAACCAGCCTCAACAATAAGCTCGCTAACAACCACTTCAAACATACCTGCCACGGTCGACACAGATGCCGACAGTGACAACACGACTTGAAGCAACAGAATTGAGAACATGGGGAATCAGGCTAATAAGAAATGAAAACTCCATATACCCTCATTACGTTGACACTGACAGCCAAACGCCAGTTTTGTTGGATTTCAAAACTGTGCAATTTAGGGTGAATTGAAGTAAAGTTGACTTACCACTGGACTGTCGTCGCCAAGGTCCGAATCACGGTCGGCGTCGGCCATGGCGTACGCCGGCACCGGCTCACGGTTCTTCACCCGAATCTTGGCGGCTTTTACAGTGCACGGTGCAACGAATACGCCACGGAAGGGCACGTGCTTGGCTCACACACTCGCGTCGGACATACAGCGGGGACACGGGCCGTGGAGGCGAGAAACGAGCGTTGCGAGTGCTCGCACAGAATGGTATGGCGCGCCAGAACGCCGGTCGCCCCTCTCTACGAGGCCCCGCCTTAAGGCGTCCGCGTCACGGCGAATCAAACCGCGCGATATCAAACTGATATTTCAGCCTCACGCTCCGCCCGCTTCACATATTGTTTTTATTCAAGCTATAAAATAATCGCATGGCATTGATCGCTCTTTGTGATTAATAGCGATAGTGAAACGCGATATTAATGCGCCTTAATCGGAGTTTCGTTTGCGCGTTTAATGAGCCTGTTAGTGTTAGTTTTGTTACTGTACGTATAGCGTTTGATTAATGGATCGGATGAACGAGGTCGACTGTTTAATGAACAATCCGTTCATTCACTAATCTGTTTCATTTTAATTGGTTCTGAGAAAATTTAATACGATGGTTAGGAATAGGCTTTCAAGAAATAACTTTTTAAGAAATCAATAGAGGATGGGTAAAATATTTCTGAAGCATCTTATGGTAAGTAAGCAGGTAAATAAATATGAGTAACGCGTTGAAGTCTTTACTTAGCTTATATGTAGGTACTTAGATAGGTAGGTACCTAGCTACAAACTGACCGGCAATGCAATACCTATAGAAACAATTAATATACCTACCTACCTTATCTTATCAAAATAAGTAAGTACCTAGGTAATTTATGTGTAGCACTGTTCTTGGAAGTAACCAAAACTATGAACCTTATTAGACCTGTAACATATACTAACCTATCTAGGTACAATCTGATAGATAACTAAGTAGCTATCCTATTATTAAATAATGTTAACATATTATACACAATCTACGGTGTGTGTAACTAAATATACTTAGGTATGTAAATTTTACTTCAGTCAAATTAAATTTTCAGTTATAAATAGTTTGCGGGGGGAAACAACAAATGAAAAAGTCTGTTTGTTTTTCATTAGTAAGAATATAAAGTGACAAACCTTACCTAAGTATATCTACCTAAATTGACCTCCAAAATATTTAATACCTATCAGGCTGCTCGATCTAGGGTAAGCTGAACTTGCCACGGTCAGTCTGTAAATGGGTGACCATTCTTAACACATCGTTCCTCCAAAACCACGTAAATCTATCAGTCCCGGTTGTCACACTAACGTTATTGTCATACGGTTAATCGTAGTCAAATCACAAAAGCCTCAAAACCAGTCTATCCTATCAGAATACCTAATATTACCCAGAAATGGGGCTGCAGAGCTCTGATGGCAGTCGCTTAGTGTATAAAACTGATGGGTAGCTAATCAGCCGTTCTGGTTAGGCAGGAAGACTGCTCATCCTCGTCATCTTCGCCATTATAATCAAGCTTATTAAAAAATAATCTTTTTTTTTGTCTTAATTTTACACCCTCGCCCTCATGTTAATTGTCATCATATCATTGATATCTACCTATCTACTGTTATTTATCACTCAAAGCACAGATTTCTTATTGAAACCAGCTAAACTAATTTTAAATAATTTTAAACCTATTGAAACTAGGAGGTCTTAGAGATAGGATTTTGACCTAAGGTCCATACAAGTTATGTCAAAATCCATCTCTAATAAGAAAAATCGACAATCAGACTTGTTACGTTCATCACATTTAGAGTCCTCCACTCCTGGCTCCCAAGTAGTAAGTACTTATAGCTTTTCTCAGATTTTTCTATAATTTGTAGGTAAATCCGTATTTCTCCTCTAGATTTTGCTTTAAGTTCACATATAACCAATTTGTGAAAAAGATTGATATTACAAAGATAAGGCCAAGTGGTGGAACTCGTAGATAGATAAGTTTATCTTATTTATTTATTAATCTTTCTCATTTTCTTTTCTGTTTGATGCTAGTGTGCGCCAACTGTTTGTTACTTATTGTTTCTTTTTCTCAAAATATTAGAAGCTTCCCATATTTATAATATCTAAGCAGCATAGTTCATTTACTTGCTTGTATCTCTACTTACATCTTTACATCTGCGCATCCTTATGACGTTTGTCTTACAGGTGCTGATATACTATTTAACCAATCAAAATCATATCATTGGAGAGATTTATTAGCATATATTTACCAATGAATTGAAGTCATATGAATGGGTGATGATGAGATGAGTTTCTTTACGACGCGATATGATCTTAAGTTAAATCCTGTAACCTAGAATTTTGAATCGAACTTTGAGCTTCACGAATATTATTTGTATGTATGTATCATCTTTGGGCGCGGAAAATCTTTTTTTTCTTAGTTTTTCTTAAGTTATTCGGCTATAACAAATTCTAGGTACCTACATGGCAGTTGAAATTGCGACATCAACAATAACTTATTTCATCAAAAAACATTGCTCAAAAAATGCTATCTTAGGAGATTTAGGTGTAAATTGTCCTTTTGGCCGAAACCACTATCTTACACCCAAATCTTCGATGATAACGATTTTTAAGCAAAAGTTTTAATACTAAATTATGAAGAAGTTATTGTTGATATCGCAATTTCTACTGCCATATAACAAGAATAACGAATAAAATTTGAACTTCTTTAATTGAAATCGATTTATCAGTTTAGAACTGTCTTATTGGCATAAGACGAACGATAGCTTCAAACTTCTAACCCCAGCTGTCTTTTTGCCAAGGTTAAGAAAATTTCTTATAAGGTTACTTAAATATTTTCTTATGGAGGTAATTACTTAGATATAGGTATAGAGCAAACATCTCTTTCTAAAACAACAAAAAACGAAACCAAATTTCATTAATCGATGTTTCTAAACTCGATTAGGTTGAGCTTTCATTTTCATCAAGTAGTCAGGAGCAAACAATACAAACAAGAGAAGCTCATGTAGTACACTGTATAGTAATGTAGGTAGGTAAAGTACAGACAGCAACAATTAATACGGCCGGCAGATCAATCGCTTGTCGAACACTGCAAGCGGTTTTGTGTGGCACAAGTTATAAGATAACTCAGATCAAATAAAAAGTTAAGATGAAACTTTGCGAACAAAGAAGTGAGGCCGGCTAAAACTACGCTTTGCCGTGTACGAACACAATTTTAAACGATATAACAATACAGAAACTACGCCTTATCTTGTCAGTCGAGCTATTGAGCTATCGAAAGCTCGACTGACAAGATAAGGCGTAGTTTCGTTATACGTGTGTGCCTGTAATTGTGTGTTCGCAAAGTTCCATCTTAACTTTTTATTTGATATGAGTAAGATAAACGGTCGAAACATAAAATACTAAAACATTGTAATATAAGATACTAGCAATTGACGGGACATTATCACGAAAGAAAACGTTATATTTGGTTAGCTCAGTCGAAGTGTCTATAGCTGAGTCAAGCTGACAAAGAGAGGAAGGGTTTTAACCCTATTTTTTATGTAGCCTCGTTTGTGCCCCACTGCTGGGCAAAGGCCTCGTCTTACTTCGTAAATAATTAAAAGGGTTAGCCTTTTAATTATTTTTGGTAAAATATTGTTAGTTTTTCTAATGTTTCAATCGTTCATAGTTCAATGGTACCTATGGCACGGATTATAAAGGCTAGGATGAAGCAGCAAGTTTTTTGAAGAAGTAGATCTTTAGGAATTTTAGTCTTTGAACAGAAAAGTCAAAGGTCTCCGTCCTGGTCCATGCAGGTTAGCACTGAATCAGACATATTCTTGAGACTATTGTCTATACGGCATCGATTGCTTCAATACTGCGAAAAAAACAACAACACCTAACATGTAACCACGGAAAATTCAGTTTCTAATATTTTAAATTCGTTTGTTCTCGAGGCAACAATTTACTGACTGTAATTGTGTAGCTAAAGCTGACATTAAAGAAGAGTACTTCAATACGTCCGTGACCAACACCATAGCACTTTGATATAGGGCCTTGACGAAAATTAGGCCTTACAACAGTGTTAGTTATGTGGTGTTGAAGTATCATTGACATTATGCTGTCCTTTTTCGAATTTCGCCTCGGTATGTGTTTCTACATCAATACTAGCTATGTTCAGAATCCAACATGAATTCTTAACATCGCTTTAACCTTGCACCGCCAGCGCTGTAATCGTTGGAGGCTGATTGATGAACTTCCCCTCCCGCCTCCCCGGGCAGAGTGGACTCCCCCGCCGTTTAGCCCGAGTGATCCATGGCTACGAGATCTATTACCCAGACTACATTACCACAATGCCCTGCGAACATTGTTTTATTTTACTTGCTTCTATTACTTACTTATCTACTCGTGTTAGATTATACCTAAATAACGTTATATCATTTTAGATTATTCGATCATCTTTCATTAACTGCTCTCAAAGGCAACTTTCCAAAAAAAGATTAATACTCAATTCACTGACACCCGTACCGGTCTCATAAGACCGAAAGAATATATTCCATTGTGTCTATAATATGGGACTAGTTATTATGGCACTACCTAAGTACCCACCTATGTACTTACATTTCAGAAAGCTAAAAGATACTTTTGCGAGTTTTACATGGGCTGAAAACTCAGAACTGTACATGAGTCAAAAACTCTTCAGGAACTTCTTCAGTCTACCCGTGATCATCATGTTGTAAGAATCCGAAATCGCGGTATTTTAGAATACTTATCAATTTCACGATTAATTCCATAACCACTCGTTTTATTCCAATTCGTATTGTAATATTCGCGTAATTGTCACTATTCAATAGATTTTGAGAGAGTCATTTCTTGAAGGGCTTTTCTTTTTTCTCTCTAACTGACTTACAAGCGCTAGGCTTTAACTATCTATCTATCTATATATATAAAAGGCAATGTCCCGACTGACATATCATCGCCCAGCCGAAACCACTAATGATAGAACTTTGAAATTTTGTGAGGATATTGCTTTTATACTCTAGGCGTCATTTAAGAAAGGATTTTTCGAAATTCATCCCCTAAAGGGGTGAAATGGGGGTTTAAAGTTTGTATGAAACTCTGTCATTTCGAATTGAAAATTAATGAAATTTGGTATTAAGCCTCTAAATACAAAATAATAAAACACGTCATTAAAGATTTTTTAAATTTCATCCCTAAAATGGGTAAAAAGGGGTGTTAAAGTTTGTATGGATATTTTTTTGTTTATTATCAAAATTACTTGAAATTGAAAATTTATGCATTTCAATATAATTAATGATTTACGTATTTTTGGATTTTTTTAATTTCATCCCTTAAATGGGTAAAAATGGGTGTTAAAGTTTGTATGGAAAATATTTTTTTATTATCAAAATTACTTGAAATTTAATATTTATGCTCTTCAATACAATTAAAGAAATACGTATTTTTGGATTTTTTAAATTTAATCCCTTAAATGGGGAAAAAGGGGTTTTTAAATTTGTGTGAAAAATGTTTTTTATACCATCAAAATTACTTGAACCTTAATATTTATGCTCTTCAATATAATTAAAGAATCACATATTTTAGGACTTTTTGAATTTCATCCCTAAAAGGGTTAAAAAGGTGTGTTAAAGTTTGTACAAAAATAAATTATTTATTATCAAAATTACTTGAGATTAAGTATTTAAACTCTTCATTATAATAAAAGAAACACGTATTTTTAAATAAATTGTTTATTATCGTGCTTGAACTTATGCATTTAAGCTGTACAATACAATTAAAGCAACAAAATTTCAATTTCACCCCTTAGTCGCGTAAAAAGAGTTACTTCCCCTATATAGTGCAAGTAAAGAAATCTGGCATTTGTATTAACACCTAATTTTTATTATTACCTTTAAAACGGAATACGTTATGCATTGCGTTCAAAATAAATAAATACAAGAATAAAAAGTAATCGGGACATTACTTTAGCTGTAGCTGCATCTGGAATAACACCTCTTTTGGTGGGAAGGTGGGAAAGCGGCTCTGCCTTTAAAACTTCCGCTTAGTCTTATTCGTGTCGAAACTCCGTTGTGCAATAATATTTTAGCAGAGTGACATGGCTCAAATTCTCCAAAATCGCAGATTTATCGTGTGGGATGAGACAACTAAGGCGCACAAAGGTGGAATTAAAGCACACACTAGATTTCTAAAGATGTCAGAGGCAGCAAAAGAGCTATCGGTGGAGTTCCTGAGTTGCAGACGGGGGAATGCCGTCAGATTCTGTTATATCTAGAGGAACCTGAGCAGACGAAATCAGAGCATCCTTACCATCGTCATACCTATACCCTAGCCCTAACCCAAAATAATGATTATCCGTAAAAAGAAATATGAGAGATACGGTTCTTGGAAAGTTTTCAGAGCTATTACTTAAAATAGGAAATGCGGATTATCCCGAATCCGAAAGGAAAATATGTATACCATCTCTGCTGGTAACAGTAGTGACAGGTGGCTATGATAGTTTGAATAGTTAGAGTGTGCCCTGATTTTTCTAATAAACAAACAAGTTTATAGATTGGCTGTGCAAACGTGCAATACTAACTCCATAAAAAAAAACATTGCAGCTGCTATTTATACATACTTCTTAAGTCGTTGGAGGGCTCAGAAATTGAATACAGGTCTATCGATTCAGTGCTACAAGCGGATGAAGCAATTTACTATCATGTGGAGTTCCTTAACAGTGTTAACCTTCCTTGGGACACCTGTAATGCTGCTGCGTCTCATTAAACGATTTAAACTATGTAACGGGACTAGACTGCGAGTAACCGCATTGCACAAAAATATTAAAGAGCCACTGTGATAACTGGATGTATTCGGGGGAATCACTTTTCCTACCTGAAATACCACTGATACCATCCGACTATGTTTTTGAGTACGATTTCTACTTTGCAACGCCCATAAAAATAATTCAGGGTGAGTTCTTAAGGGTGGCAGGCATAGATTTCAGAGAACATTGCTTCCTTCATGAGCAATTCTACGTTGCCTGTTACAGAGTCCGTACTAATACCAATCTGGTCATTTTGACACCAGACAGAAAAACCTGTACCTCCCCGAGGAAATCGATCCTACGAGACCTCCAGAATGATAGACTATCGCTCTAGCTGTAAGAATACGAATGGTGCTCATTTAATAACAAATACATATAGTACATGTTACTTTGGAAAAACCTAAACCGGCAAATTCGTGTTGTCCACGCGGGCGAAGCTGCAGGCGGAAAACTAGTAATTAATAAATTGATTAGATTAAATATTGTTTTGGTTTCGAGTGCATTTATAAAGAACCCTCATATTATGTAATCCCTACTATAATATTATAAATGCGAAAATAACTCTGTCTGTCTGTCTGTTACGCTTTCATGCCTAAACCACTCAACCGATTTTGATGAAATTTGGTACTGGGATAGACTAAAGCTTGAGAAAGGACATAGGCCTTTTATTTCAAAAAATAGTTTGAAGGGGTTGAAATAGGGGGTGAAAATTTGTATGGGAGTTCGTCATTTTCAAGATAAAACCATAAAACTTTATATTAAGGCACGCAGGCATTTGATCTAGCGTTTTTGAAAT
The DNA here is from genome assembly GCA_958496365.1 of Subacronicta megacephala. Lineage (NCBI taxonomy): Eukaryota > Metazoa > Arthropoda > Insecta > Lepidoptera > Noctuidae > Subacronicta > Subacronicta megacephala. The sequence goes on along the minus strand of OY292530.1, from coordinate 8,791,638 downwards.
TTCGACCTGTGTGGGGATGAAATAAGAGTTGAAAGTTCGTTTAGAAGTCCAAACACGGTCACGCTTTTAAGTTTAACCTCGGCACCTATTACGAACAAAAATTTGGAACAAAAATAGACTAGACCTTGGGAAAGGATATAAGCTACGTTTTGTTCACAAAGATATGGATTTTCTAATTAAAGAAAATTCCTAGTGAAAGAAAAATTCGATCTCAGACAGGGTTTGAACCTGCGTCTCTCTGGTTAAGTACACCAGACGCTTTGCCAACTAAGCTACCGAGACCACTGCCTGTGATGTCGAATTTCTCTTCCATCTTTTACGTCTTATGGCGACGTCAGCACCATCTATTGAAGACATTACTATATCTTTCAACAAACACGACTGCATTTACAGGTAGTTCAATGTCGAACGATGTTGCCTAACCGTATTATGCTTATTTTTTATTATTTTGTAGCTTTAAATATTGCGAAATATTCACAAAGATATGGATTTTCTAATTAAACGTACGTTACGTTTTGTTGTAGAAAAGCGGTTGAAATAAGGGATGAAAATTTGTATGGGAGTTTGTTATTAAACGATGAAACTTTGAATTTAGGCACTTGATAAGAAGTAAAAATTTGTTCCAGCGTTTTTCAAATTTCGACCTGTGTGGAGATGAAATAGGGGATGAAAGTTCATATGAAAGTCCAAACAAAGTCACGCTTTAAAGCCCAACCTCGGAACCGATTTTGATGAAATTTGGTACAAAAATAGATTAGACCTTGGGAAAGGATATAAGCTACGTTTTGTCGTAAAAAAGAGGTTGTAATAAGGGATGAAAAATTTTATGGGAGTTTGTCATTGTTGAAGATAAACGCTGAGACTTTGTGTTTAGGCACTTGATAAGAAATAAATAAATATTTTTATGGGGTTTTTGAAATTCCAAACTGTGTGGGGATGAAAATCCGTTTGGATTTTGACGAAATTTGGTACAAAAATAGACTAGACCTTGGGAAAGGATATAAGCTGCGTTTATATTTCGGTAAATCATAAAGTTGGGAAAATTTTATGGTCTACCCGAGCAAAGAAGCGGACGGAAAGATATGTAAGGATAATTTGCAATTTCCCACCAGAATTGGAAAAAACTTAACAGTCAAAAAAGTGTTGTCCACGCGGGCGAAGCTGCGGGCGGAAAGCTAGTTACAAATAAAAGCTTGGCGACAATGGTCACTTTGACGTCGAGTTGACAGTCCCGTGTTAAACTCACATCTCGTGACTTGTTTGTTTTATTTTTGCTCATATTTTTAGTATTTAGTCTGCGGTCACCAGCATCATATTTGTAAGAAATATTAATGGCTAAAAATATTAATATTCAAAGGTATGTACTATGCATAAGCGAATTACAGCGAGGTTCAGAATGCAAAGAGAATTTCACTAAAGTTATGAAGTGAGTCTAAAACTATTGATAATATACTTACGGGTTGATGTAGGAAGGTATCCTACTATTCTAAGATAGTTTTCTCCTTCTTCTTAAATCTGTACCTATCTTTCTTTTTATTTGAGCCAGATCTACAAAGTACTAGATTTGTCGTGAAGCTTAGAAATATGATTTTCTTGCCTCATTGTTCCAACTGCTATACTTACTTAGGTACGCACGGCTTCACAAAAAGCTATAGATACTAAACCAGTATAGGCTGGTCTTGAATCGTACGGAAAACCTTTACAATGGGAAGTCCGTCGAAATTGGATTTGTATAGCTTGATGTGTAGCCGTGTGTACTTAACTAATTCTCTCAATTATGATTAATGAATTCACCACAAGGAATATTGTCTAGTATGTATAACTAATCGCAATAATGCATGACACCAACCAATACTAACTATATACCATACTTTCCGGTGCTAGAAAAATGGAAGAATTTCTCTGAATAACCAAAGTACCTATTAAAAAAAACCTTTGCTAAGAATATATAGGACTTCAGTGTCAACGTTTCTTATTCTTTTTTTACTAATCTGTTTGGTAATTAATCGTAATGATCTATGTAAAGATCTACAACAGAAAGTTCAATACAATGTTCAAAGATGGCGTTTATTACTACGTCTAATGCTGGATAGATGGCGTTACTCTATAACAAAAAAAAAGATATTATATATTGTGTTTCAGAAAATATTTAGGAATACCTATATTTTTTTTTTTTTTTTAAGACCAATGTATGGAGTACCTACTGATAATTCTTACGGTGAGTCCCACAATTAATGTATTTGGAGAAAAGCCTCCTCAAATAACGTTATAATCGTCTGGTGTGCATTCTATGAGTACATGAGTAAGCAGTCTGCCTGAGTATCAACCTGGTGACTATAATTGTACAGCTTATGTAAACTTGATATAATAATCATTAGTGGGAGCTAACGCTTAACACATGACAAGTCTCCAAAGAATGATCGAAGACAACGTTAGGTAGGTATTCCTATAATCAGAACGCTTAGGCACCGGGTCAGGTGATCATTAATGAGCTGAGCAAACAAAAGAACACGCCTTACAAACAATTTGTTCGAAATAACTAAGATTGTATGAAATTAGCCGTTCTGAACTGGAGTCATCACAAATCACAAATGCGAAAAATATATGACCCCAACTGTCTTAACATCAACTCTTTCTATTTAAATTTACCACTGCTAAACCACTGGTGCTCTTTGGGGGAGGCCTACGATCAGCAGTGAACGATAGGCTGATATGATGATGATGCAACCACTTGCTGAAAAGACAACCAAAGTCGTGCACAGTTATTTCAAACAAACTGTAAGTCCCTCTACTTAAAACGAAAGCACGCTGTATTTCGATCTACAAACGTTTTTGCAAAGCATCGGAATGCCTCCACCAGCCCCAACCCTCGCGGCAATGATAAATTAACAATATTATTGTACTGCTACACTCAGCGGGAAAATTAAATTAGTCAAACACCGCCCTTATTGCCAGAGCCGCGACCATTTGCCACGTTGACTTATAGAAAATTTGTCATTACTCCTTGACAGCTCACACTTGACGCACCGCAGTTTGTGTTTTACATTAACTAGTGAAGGAATTATTGTTCATTATTTGTAGTTCAGTGTGGTAGGTTCGTTGGTGTTCTTTCTTATTTGTGGCTAGTGAGTGTGCTAGGCATTAATGTACGCTCGCGGTTTGCACCGAGCCCGCCACGTTAAGTGTTTCTTAGTAATGCGTTCTGTCACTTATAAACGTGAGAGTGAATAGTCGCCAGCCGCACCTGCTTGGAGGCACACACTTTCAGCAAATACTTTACGACCTCGAACCGGATTCCAAAATCGTAAAATTATTGCATAAGTTCCAATTTAAAGAGTTCCTAATGTTGTAAACATAAATACTTGAGGATGGACATTTAAATTTACCTACGTAATGATTTAAAATATGAATATGTGTGATGAATAACAGGATAATGGCAACAAAAGAAAATTTTACCGGAGTCCGGTAATGGTAACGAAATAAAATTTTACTGGACGCAGATTCGACTCCTGCCTGAGATCTTATGTTTCATTCACTAGAAACTTTATATCTTTGTGGATATTTCACATTATTTAATACTAAAATATAATAAAAATAGCTGCAAAAGAAAATTATTATTAAAAACAAAGTTTGATCGAGTACCTATTACCAATACCGTCTTTACCATAAGGGCACACGGGGCCCGTGCCCAGGGCCCCCATTCTCAGGGGGCCCCGAAGGACCGAAAATGTCTTTTGTTCTCAAAACATTTTGTCGGGCACATTACACTTTTTTCACAAATCAGTAATCTTATCAGAAGGCAAGGCATATACTACGCCATTATATCGATAACTGCACCTATTCATACTGTACTATTTAATAATATTTCCGAACGCATCCTACCTAATTTACTAAGTACACCATCTAGCGATCACTCACGCAATCACTCCGATTCCAAAGTCAAGCTGCACCGTCTAAACAAGGCCTAACATAAATGTCGACATTGTCTATGGTTGGGGGAATCCCCGAATGTTGTATTTATTAAACTTTCAGTCTGATAGGAGTGAGTGGCGTTATTTTGTTTCTGAATGTATCTGTGTCTTCTGACATATTTACTGTGACGACATTTTACCGAAAGAAATCCATGATATTTGGATTCGAAAAGGGCCAGAGTTTTTCCAAAATATAAATAGTGACCTCTCCGAAACTTCTACGAGTTTTCCAGATTCAAATGGTAAAACCTACGGTAAAACGAAACCTAGATACTTGACTAAGATTTTTTTATACGTAAATTGACGAATGGTGAGTCTTTAGAAAGTTAAAAGCTCCTTTATTCACAAACAAAGAAACCTGTATACTGTTATTGCTGCCGTCTATTTAATACCACTACTGGTATTGGACAATTACTAATAAAACTAAGAGATAATTTGAGTTCTCCTAATGGATATAAAGATTGGAAGCATAAAGCACAAAGACTGAAAGAGTTAAGTCCTTAGACAATGGTTTTCAAAACTTGCTGTCTGTCCCATTAAATTAATAAAATCATTACAAATATTTGCCGATAAATATGATGTATTTCCTTCTCCACGATCCGCAGATTTGTATGTGATTAGCAAGAAAAGGATCAAATTCACTAATCAGCTCTAAGCATCCCAAATAATTCCCATTATTTTGCGATCCTAATGTCTCATCACCACGAAAAGCAAGACCTCTTGAAGCCAAAAATTTCACTACTGCAACAATCATCCTAAGCACATTCTTCCAATAGTTAATTTCTGGATTATATTGGGACAGCAACTCAGTATCAATTCGTCCAGTAGTTTTTATTCTTGCAACATAATTCATCATAAATTCCCTGTGCTGTAAAAACTGTTCTCATGCTCTATCAATAAGTTATGCTTCCAATCTTTATATCTATTAGGAGAACTTACATTATGTCCAATACCAGTAGTGGTATTAAATAGACGGCAGCAATAACAATAATAATAATAGAAGATTTTGCTAAACAGAAATCCCAAAAGAAACCGTTATCGTAATCGTAACCAAAAAACCAGCAGCATTCTAATATCATGACTGACATATCATACTGTGTTTGATTACCTTTACAGGTAATAAATGGTCATACTTAGTAAAAAAATGTTATTATAATTAGCTTTTTTTACTTTCCAAAAGGGCCCCAAATAATTGTGTGCCCAAGGGCCCCGACCTAGTTTAAGACGGCCCTGCCTATTACAGTAAAAAGCTTTGCAAACAAAGATGCACCTACTGCGCCGACAAGTGGGAACAATGATGATAGAGTAAGTACCTCCTACATGAAATTTAATATCTCCATCCAACCTATAACTGTCATTAATGGCCACGGACGGTGCACTCACAACGTTTTAATACTAGAAATTAAGCTTTTTGTACTCCTGATCGAATAATGCTGGCTGGCAAACGACACACTTAGTTGAGAACAATTTGGTTTGCATAAAAACAATTGGTGGTGATTAGAATCGTTTATTAAAATTTTATTATAAACAATGATATTTGCATTCCTCTTTCTATACAAATAAATATAAAAAACCTAATTCGTTCATTTCGAATCGCAAATCGTTATTGGCCAACAACGGCGCATAAAATAAATGCTACTTATGATTCGATCGTTGAACATCGATTAATTGTAGAACATCGATGTCTCGTTGAATGAAGGGGGTGTTAAAATTAGGGGGATGTAACGATAGGTACTGTTTGTTCGCGGGGCTGTTCGGGTTTGGGTGATTCGGGTTGTTTGGCGGGTCCTGTTTTTGTGATGGGGACGATTCTTTCGCCTGCGTTGGGTGGAGGTCTCTTAGGTGCTGTGATGGTGAGGACGCCATCGGAGGAGAGCGTGCTGACGAGGTCCTGGACGTCGTAGCCGCCGGGCAGGATGTACCGGCGCGTGAACTGGCGCGAGATGAACCCGTGCTCGTCTTGTTTCTCCTCGTGCTTGCCTTCCACCAACACGCTGTTGTTGGACGCCTTCACTGTGATCTCTTCTGGAGAGAATTGCTGTACATCAAGGATGACCTGGAATGTTGAAAAGTAGAGGATAAGATTGACGGAAACCAACAATGTTAAATAATGTATCTTCATCTTGATCTTGAATACGAGGAAATCTCTCTAAGGTAAGGTTTCTGAATCACATGCGGTTTTGAATGCCAAATTATACAAACAAGATTATATGGGCTATTACACGGTAATTGAGCAAGTCTAACTCGGTTTATTCCACTAATTGGATCAAGGGTATCCGGATGAGTGGTAAGCATGTCTACCTTTTCTTGCGACGCTAAATAAAAATGTGTATGATGTGTGAAGTCGAAATATCGTAGTTTCCTTCTCATGAATTCATAATTAGTTGCATAATGCGACCACTAACATTTAGCAGCAAAGCATAAATAATCTATTACTGTAAGGTTATTTAATGATCCAAGGTTTATATGACCGACCAGAATAACATGTACGAGGAGTGCTCTTTATAATATTAATGACAGGTATTATCTAATAATAACAGATTATATTTTTTTAAATGACATGGTCAAATGGTGGAAATTGTACCCTCAACACTCGGCGAAACAACAACAATGACGTGATCCCAACTCAGAGCTGCTACTGAGAGTATCCTAACAGAAAAAATCTAAGAACCCTTAACCCAATCTGGGAACAGACCGAAAAACCTCACGTCCGGTCAAGACTTAATCAAAACCAACCTCAAATTTCTCCTTTGTCAGGTTAATAGTAGAAGCAGACTCTTGTCTCGTAAGACTCGTCCTCCATGGCCTGAAGTAAGAGTTTCTGAACAGCGATGAGGTAGGGAGTGTGGAGAGAGAAGAGAGAAGCTCGTCCCTCTTCAGCCCCATGCCGAAGTGCTGGTCCAACAGGCGGGAGGGCCTGTCCCACTCATCCCACCAATCACGGAACATCAAAGGTACTATCGACATCTGAAAACAAAGTTAAAAAAGTACCTAAGTAAAGTAATCATTAGATTGAATAATATCTAAACTTAACTTCAAAACGTGACTCAATATGAGCCCTAGAGTTTACGCAAACAATTCGTAGTTAAACCGAAAACGCTTTTACGAATCGATTTATCGGATGCATTTTACCCCATCTTTAAAGATTCTCTGAGTTTATTTCGGTGGCCATTTAGGAAATGCCCCATCTAGTAGTAATAAGTTAAGGCAATGCTTGGAGGCTAGTTCTATTTGCAGACTCAGTAATAATTTTCTCGAGTATTTTCTCATTAAGATATCTCATTTCTCAAAATCCAATTGGACGTGATACACAACCCTCGTCCGTAATTCATAGCGCTCTAGTTGCTACTTATGTTAAATGTTTATGTTTTTATTGTTGATATGCGTAAATAAATACATTAAATAAAACAAGGATCAAGGATTCTTGTAGAAAACTTAAAACGCCTAGTCCCTACAATTGATAACATTATTTATATTATCGTTGTAAAAATGACCCTAAATCACCTCTAAAATATTCCATGAAACAAACTTTTTACGAAACTGCTGAACTAAAACTGAAACTCATATGAAACGTCGTCATGACTGTCCTATTACATTACCACGGTGCCAAGTCGTAAACAACAATCAAATCGGTCATGGCGAAACCATAGAATTGTCGATACTCTCGCGAGGGATCGTAAAACTTATCTTTGGACTGAAATAAATCAACAACATTGTCTATTCATCGTGTAGATATAAACGGCGGATATTTTCATGCTGCGTTTATTTTCAGCGGTTACATCTGCGTATGCGCTTGTCGTGACGAATTCAATGTTATGAGGACGTGCATTAATAAATTTTATATTTGAAAATAGTTCTTGTCCTTTGAACTGTAATAAAACATACCATCACGCCTATATGGAGGTGAGCAAAGTTGTACTGATGTACACCCACGGTACGTTTTGACCCCATGTACCTACTTAATAGAGGGTGAGCCTATTGCCTTGAGCTGCTACTTACTGAGAATTTCATAGAAAAACCCAAGGGCACTTTGGACACGCTGGACCTTGAAATCGAACCCAGGACCTGCAGCGTAGCAGTCGCGCTTAGGACCACTAGAATGACGACTTAGACCACTATCACTAGGTAATGAAGCTGTGAGGCAGTCAAGTGAAGCTGTAATATTATAGGTACAGCTAGATAATGATTGTGTGTGAAATAAGTAGAAGCTTATACAAATTGTACTTTAAATTGGATTAAATAATAAGTATTTATTATAATTTTCACAACGTGAAAACAATTTTTTGAAATTCTGAAAAGGTTAAGTCAACCTAAAACCCTTTTAATCATTAAGACGTTTGATCTACGAGATTAACAGCTATTTTATTACCCGAACGAAACCCTAATTGAAGTTTACCGAATTTGTTTACATTTAAAAGCAATAATACGTGCATAGATTTAATAATCCACGGAATTCTGGAACGAATCCACGTAGGTGAGTCACCTGAAACGTTTTTAGATCTGATGCAACCGACCGAACTGAATCTCGAAATTTAGGCGACATATCAGTTTAGTAATACGTTAAAATTAGATCGAGTGTTGATGTAAATTATGTAAACAATACAAAACGCTCGATGCTTGGGAATTCTTCACATATTTGACCTTAGTTCCTACCATTATTCCGTTTCTTTATCATTTTGTCAGCGATAATTTAATTGGATATTCTTATCCTTAACAGTTTCATAAGTTTAAGTGTTTTTTAGTAAAAACCTATCAGATAGACACCTACTTAGTTTCTTAGAACTTTTTGGCATAGTTCAATAAACAATAATTTATGGTGTTTATTATTTATAACTTGCAAATGCAAAGAAACATCAGTTCTTAATACTAAGTGAATAAACGTAAATATGGCTTCCATAATATTATTTATGTACATAGCTACCTTACACTTGTTTAAATATAACGAATCTTTCAAACAAAATATTTCCAATAAAATAGAACATAATAAAACGCTATGTAGGTAACTCACTATAAATTCGATATTAATAGTACCTAAGGTACATTTTAAGGGAGGAAAGCAAATGCAATTTTTTATTTAAAATAAGACACCAAAAAGTTCCTAGTTACTTTACCTTAGGCACAACAGTATCTACCACTACCACCACTACAATAACACGAAAAAAAAAAACAAACAAATTAATTCACCTTAGTGGTTGTTAGTTCGTTGCAGGCGCGCGCCGCTCTGGATGCGAGACTACCGACCGACGCTCTGTAATGTGATTTAAATAGAACTTTCAGCGGCCCACACGAGCTGATTCATTAGGATACACCTTGAACTTGAAGCAATAGCTACGGTATCATTCATAGCTATATGACGAAGTATTGGATGAGAAATTGTGGAGTTACCATACATTGTCCATGCATTGGGAAATAAGATAGACATCCCAAACAGCTACTCTGCTCCAATTTTCTGGATGAGACTCCTCGGAGTTGACTGGTATATTATAATCGGCCGCTGAAAGATATGCAGTCTAATGGGACTGTAATTACAGGGACAGGGCAGCCAAATTTAGCAAGTATCTAACTGCTGATCGGGAGGTCGTTCTGTTTTCTATACCATAACAACCCATACTTGGCTATATCGGAGGATTTAACAAATGGGTAACAGACTTGTAATAAACATTGTGAATATTCTAAAAAACTGCTAGAACTTACAGATTGGTATTAGGTATATATTGCTGAAAAAGTGTATTTTTCTAATGACACCAAAGGTTAGTTAACCAAAACCTATACAGGAATGCTATTGTCACGTCAGCTTGTGTAAATAAAAAGTTTTACTTTTTGGGCCAACAATATTTAAGAAAAAACTCAAATTATGGTCACAGCATTATGATTCTGAAATATTTGCGACTTTATTTATCCACTGAAAGGTAGGTGGTCGAGGTGATCGTAGGTATCTTTCCAGAACAAATTCATCTTTCCGTAGCGTAGGATGACAGTGCTGTCGCTACTATTCCCGATTACTACGTAGCTGCGTAACGCCTAAATCGTAGCGGCATTGTCATACCGAGAGGGCAAAACATAAACGTCATAAGATCAAAATAAAACACTATTTTTAGTTCGTGACAATTTTATCCCAATATTAAAAGTAAGTGATGATTGTAAAAGATAATAATAGACATGAAGAATACTCCGGCCAACGCTTTCGAACGAGACAAGGCTATGATAAACACAAGGCAGCCCAAATCACGATTCAAGATCAAGCTCAGCCGTAGACCATTTAAATGTTTTCAAAATGTTACAATGGCGCATAAAGTTTTCTATTCAAATTTAGCTTTTGCCTAAGTCTGTTTTTAGATATCTTTCTTATTATCATAACAACCCGCCCAATAAAATTAATATCGACATACTTATACCACTTCCTTTCCTTTGGCTTTTCCGCCTTTCCGCATTTTCCCAAAGGAGTGGACTTTCAGTATAGGCAAGTAACCAAAATAAGCTGCATACAAAATACTCGACCTCAAATGTTTCACAAGTATCTAGGGTCTGCTAAGCTGATCTAACCGTACTAAAAAACTCGCAAAAGTTTTGAAAATAAAGAAGTGTTGTACACACGGCTACACATCAAGCTATATAAATCCAGTTTAGACTGACATCCCATTGTAAAGGCTCTCCATACAATTCAAGGCCAGCCTATACTGGTTTCGTAAAACTTGGCATGTCGCCTACGTCCTTCCTTTTTTTAAGACTGATAGTTCAGCCTTAGCCGCCAAATTTAAATTGTTTTTGGTGAATCTTATATTTTACACCAAACGATTATAAAGCAAAAGTTTTAATACTCAATTGTGAATAAGTTATCGTTGATGTCAGAATTTCTACTGCCATATATAGTCTAGAATGTGTTATAGCAGAATAATATGCGAAAAACAAAGGAAAATTTTAATTTCGCGCCCAAGGCAGGCCTTAACACTTAACAGTCCTCAATGTCGTCATGACACCAGAATTGACAGACTAAATTTGTACTATTACGTTCGCAATTTTTTTTATATATTATTAAACTCATTTACTACGTACGTACATAATTAATTTATCACATAAAATTATTAGCTTACCTACGGTTAGTGGCTTACAGTACTTTTAATGATGATATTATGATTCAGTGCATCATCTGTGCAAATTACCGGGTTTATGTCGTCTTTCACCTCACTTGTTTGTTTATTTTTATTAGAAGTATTAGAACCGACTAGGAACCGACTGATATTTCTGCCCCGTTAAGTTTCAATAATCTGAACTATTTTTTAATTTTCTTACAATTTCGGACGTGGGTTCAAAATATTGTGCAACAGTGTCAAGGAGTACATAAATACTATTATAATGTACGTTTAGGGCATTTGTAGCGATCTAAACGTCACATTTATCACCTGTCTTTTGATAAAATGTGTGCCGATCGTGAACACGTCTGCTTATGTACATTGAATGAAATAAACCTTATCCTCATTGCACAATGCGGTTTCCTATAACTGGAAAACAAGTACATTTGAAATGAAATATTGCAGAAGCGAAAGTGTGTGTATGTAGCGTAAAATCGTCCAGTACCGGTAGTTTAGAGTTACCTAGTGTTTGTGGATGTTTTGTGTGTTACGCGCGGCAAAGGTCGATCGTCATGCTGTCGTGGATGCAGCACCGATGGACCGGCCTAAGCCTCCTTATTACAGCCCTTGAGGCTCTAATGCTGTTCCTCTATGGATTTTTCCCATTGAAAGTACATTCAGGGAAACTGTCTCACATTGATGATCTTCCAAACTTCATAGATGGTGTCAGGTTAGTTTTTTATGTCATTTTTCTTATTTTTTTGAACATCTGAAAAAATCTGAACATATTATATTACATCATATTTCATTCTTATAATTTTATTACAAATCAAATACAATGTTATTCAATTGGATACCTGAACTAGCAATCTATAGGATCTCCTAAAATCATAATACTGGCTTTTCTATTACAATTACAAATACAACTGTGGACCTAAGTACTGTCATCTCAAAATATGTGCATATTTATTCTAAAAAAATGAAAATCTCAGTAACTAAAATACTGTTATTTGCAGTATTGATGGTCAACAAGTATACAGCTCTGGTGAGAACAGTGTGATTCTCATGGTGATAGATGGACTGCGGTATGACTTTGTAACTGAAGAGTACATGCCATACACCGGGCAGCTTCTGAAGAACAAGTCTGCCTGCATCTATGTATCAGTAGCTGAACCTCCCACAGTCACCATGCCTAGGATTAAGGTAAACTCAATCCTTTGAAATAATAAAAATAAGCACTTTAAGTTTGACCTACCAAATTATGTCTGAAACCAAAATAACTATTTTTATCCCTTCAGGGTAAAAATGACAATATTTACAACTTTCCTCACTTGCAAAGTTCAATCACAATACCAAAGAAAAAAATATAATTAAACTTAAATAGTATATTCTCATTTGCTTGATGCGAAACTTGTTATCCAATTAATTAAGTGTAATAGTATTCTGTTATGTACAGTCACCAGAGCGTAAGAAGGAAAAGGCACAGTGGAGGCGCACAATAAACTTCTGGCGGGATATATTTGCAAGTGTCACTTTATTTAAATATTATAATAAGCTTTGGATCATTATTAAGGTAGACACAGATGATAGAAGGCCACAGAAGACATTTTTATAAGATAAAATTAATTAAAGCTATTGCATAATAGACAATATAGAATATGTAGACAAGTTCAGCTGATATATTTTCCATTTTTAGGGTAATTCATTGATGGCCCATAAGCCTCCTAATGAATGTCTATTATCTGTGTCAACCCTTAGTCAACTTTCTATATGCACAGTGCTTTGGGACAAAGAAAAAACTAAATACCTTATTGTTTAAATTCATAGTAGTTAGTATTTTAAATTTTAAAAATAAATAGGTTGTATAACATGTTTTTTCTTTGGGCTTGTGTTTGCTTTTGCATGCATTACTAATCAAACAACAAGTTTTTATTTCAATGGTTTTTCTTAGAATATACTTTTGAAAAAAACATCTATTATATTATATCAGGCTATTATCAGGTCATAAAAATTATCAAATTACTGTTGAAAATAATTTCTTGTCACATTACAATGTAATTATAGGTATGTATATATGCTTTGTACCAAATATTTTGCTGCAATTATTAATCATTGCATGGTTGGTCTACTATGTAGAAATTTTACTTTGAACTGAACATATTAAACATTAAACCTTTTGCCTCTAAGCCCTTTGAGATGTAAGTAAAACCATTGGCAACACTTACTAATGTTATAAATGAAGGGACATACATAAAATTATTAATAATTCAATTGTAGTTACTCAATCCATTACCATTATTACATTGGTTCCTGTAGTTCCGATTCATTGCACCTCTTTAATTTTGCTGCAGTCATACACATCACCTTTAGGAAGAGTTTAATTGGATATCTGTTGCACTTTCCCTTCCTCATGGCTACATTTCTCTGTTTACTAGTAGGCATTTACTTTGTTTAGAACAACTGTATATTGTGTCATGCATGCATTTCCTTTTTAGATAGAGCATTTGTCTATTTATGCTTACTATTTGTCACTTGTGTATTTTTATTTACTAACATAGAAGAAAATTGTAATGTCTACCAGTGGTGAATGATTAATTTTGCTTAGAAGGAAGCCATACTTACTTATGTTTATGTGGTCTTGTTATTTGGCAATAGTACCTAGACACTAAAAGTGGCTGTTCAGAAGGACCGGAAATAGGTAGAAATCAAGCTGTATTAAGCCTTCACACCTGGTGTTTACTTACTGATATTATTCATATAATGATCATACTGGTTTCTAACACTTACGCGAATATTAGACATTGAAATAAAACTACTTTTTACGGATTTTATCGCGATAAAATCCGTAAAAAGTAGTTTTATTTCAACATATAATGATCAGTTCCGTCTTACGCCATAAGGGTCAACATCGCGCCAACCTGTTATACCTCAGGGCCCAAATAAAGCTAGAGCCTCTTGAGTATACCAGAGTTTATCTGTTATACCCAAGCGGCTCTAGATTTATTCAGAGCAATATAAGTGATTAGTGATTTTATTATTCCTTTTTATAGGCCCATGGCCTTGGGTTTTGGGTCATGAAGCGTTATGGTGAAGATGAAACTAATAATAATGATACCTATTCGAAGAAGAGTCTTTGGGTCGCAACCAAAAATCTATCAAGAATTTGACATACACAAAGTTTTTTTATATACAACAATTTATTCTCCTACAGGCGATGATGACGGGCAGTGTATCAACATTTGCAGACGTAGCCCTTAACTTTGGCGCGCCGGCTGTGCGCGGTGACAGCGTGTTGCGCGTCGCCCACGACAGAGCGCGCCGCACCGTCATGTATGGAGACGATACATGGCTGAGACTGTTCCCGGGTCTATGGTCAGAGTCTGATGGCACTACCTCGTTCTATGTCACAGACTATACAGAGGTACGTACTGTAGAAGGCAAATATCTAACTTTATTTATTCGCCTTTTGCGCAAAACCAAATTGTATTGCCCTTTACAACAAAAACTTAGAACTTTCAAATTCACAATATGATTGCTGCTGCTTTCTTCTTTTTACCCCGCCAAAAAATCACAATTACGGAAATTGTGCCGCCAGCCTTTAAAGTAAACCCTCACGATTTCCAGAGAAGCTCTCATGTAGAAGACTTTAGGTATATGAATTTATGCCTGGTTACTAACAATAGGCTCATCCCACCTCCAACCTAAAACATACCACAACCCAATGTTGGTGGACGCGATTACTCCTGCCTAAAGCTTCAAGTAATAGATGCGCCAAGGTATCTTATGTTCGATGGTAATAAGGATCTGCTACATGCATTCATGACAAATATCCTACAAAGCTTAAATGTTTGCAGGTAGATAACAACGTCACCAGGCATCTTGACAAAGTTTTAACACCTGACGAAAAGAAGAAACCCACTTTCGACTTCTTAGTGCTGCACTACTTGGGCTTGGACCATATTGGACATCTGGAGGGCGCCCGGAGTCCGAAGATCAAGCCGAAGCTCATAGAAATGGATGAAGTAGTCAAGAAGATATTTACTGCTATGCAGAAGTGGGTGAGTATGGCAAACAGTACTAACAATTTAGCTGTTATACATTCATTCGTAATTTTTTTTAAATACTGAATAGGAAAGTATATTGTATTGGCTGTGGGAGTCTATACTTCATTTATCGTAGCATAAGGCAAATAATGGAATGGACGGAAATAATGTAAAACGACAAAATAACAACAGAAAAGGACCTGAGACTGATTTTTTTAATGTTATAAATGTCCCTTGTTCTGCTTAAATGTTAGTATGAGCTAATACATAATGCAGTGGTAAAAATTAACCAGTCAGGCAGAGCCCTCTAATGTTGCGCGAACGCAACAATGATGCACTGTTGTCCCTTTCTGTATCCCTCATGATGCGAACGCCCGAGAGGTGAAACTGTTGTTTCACCTCAGGTACACATGCAACATTTTCGCGCATAGTTGTTGTTCAGAAATTTATTTTACTCTTGCCTACTTACTTACTTTAGACTGCCTCGTTGGTCTAGTGGTCCCAATCGCGACTGCTACGCTAGAGGTCTTGGGTTCGATCCCCAGGTCGAGCAAAGTGTTATTGAGTTTTTCTATGAAATTCTCAGTAGCAGCTCGGAGTCTGGATTTGTGCCCGGTGAATGGCAATAGGCTCGCCCCCTATTACATGGGACCCAAACATACCGGCGAACTGTGGGTGTACATTAAGTGCACCTCTGCCTTCGGGGAATACAGGCGTGATGGTATGTATGTATGTTATGTTATTTTACTCTTTTAATATAGTTATTATGTAGATTTTTTTTTGGCTAAGGATATTCTTTATATTATCTTGGTTCCCCATGAGTCAAAATGGTTTTGTATTGATAAATTATCTTGAAATACTAGCATAAAGTTGGGTCGTTTTCATCGTAAATACCAATCTTTGAGCGCGTGTAACTTTTTAAGCATGTATTGAAATGAAGTTTTACATTAAAGGAACACGTATTTTAATGATAAGATTGTTACTGCAAAATTTCAAACACTTTCATTTGTTAATATTCAAGATAAGAACAAACTACGTTTGTATGGAGCGCGGAGCGGATGCTATCCTCTTAAATCTGTAACATATTCTTTAGTGAGTACTTTTTGTAGGATCGCAATGGGGTGCTTATAGTGTGCGGGGATCACGGCATGCGGGACGCGGGCGGGCACGGCGGCGCCACGCCCAGCGAGGTACTAGTGCCGCTCGTACTAGCTAGAAGTTCCGACTTCCAGTGCCCACATCCGTACGTATATCAACTCTTTGAGCTGCCTCGTTTTTATATTTGGGGTGCAAAGTCATTGCTGTAAAATTTGTCTAAGCCATAAGTAAAACTGAATTAAACTGTCCGCTGACTTCGCAGTTCGCTAGCAATCAGCGTGGAGTAAGACCACAGACAGTCAGTAATACGTCTTTCGGCATTCACTGCCGCAAATGTGATGCCGATTGACGAAATAGCTGCACAAGAACGGTACAAAACTGCAATTTTGCAGAATACTTGCAGTCCAAATGGACACGGCCGACCCGTTGTAATAATTACGATATTAGAACTTAATGTGTGTTGTACCCTACGAATAAATAATACTCAGGAAGCGTAACTCGGAACAAATTCCGCTCAAAAAGTGGATCTACTTCAAACCAAATGACGACGATTCAAAATTCGAATCACTTGCGATGTTTAAATAGACATGCTTGATCATTGGTTTAAATTCAGAGAGAAAACAGGGATTGGTTCGCGCGCGTGCTGTAATGTCTGTTATGACATCAGAGTCAAAATGGCGTGGACGTTATTATGCAATAAGTAGACCGGACCAAGTCAATGATAAAACAATATTATAATTATATTAAATATTTTATACTATTGTGATTTTTTTAAAATTATACTATATTAATACCGGGTGGAAGGGACATCGACGCACAACCGCTTACCATGAATTCAGTACATGATTCTGGACCCCCCCCCCGCGTAGATGTTTTTCGTCGGTTACTAAAAAGGCTTAGATTGGGTACTTTTTCGTTTTGTTGTATGGTGCTAAAACGAACAAAGCCGATGGTTTGCCAACAAGAATTGCGACTTCATCTATTGTTGGAACGTTGAAATAGTGTTAGTGTATTCAATTGGATCGTTTGTTTGCTCTGATCATAACCTTGGCAATAGGTCACCAGGTTCCTTTAAGGTTTCTGTTGACCTGGTACTTCAGTTGTATGTGGATATTTGTACAAACTGGTAGTGCAGTTTTGTGTAACATGGTATATCCCTTTAATGATTTGTAAAAATATTTTTCATCAAAATGCATGGAGCATGATACTCTGCTAGTTTTCACAGGCATCCAGTCATACTCTCGTCTTTCTAATTGAACTGTAGCTATCCACTTATTTTGCCGAATGGGATCGGCAGGGAAACTAAAAAAAAAAACAAAATACATTAGTCTTATAAAAATATCTTAATATTATCGATTTACTTTTCAATATTTCATCTATAATAGAAAAAATTCTTTCTAAATTAGGTAAAAAATTTACTGACTTCATTTTGCATAATATTGACCATCTCGTTTTGATAACGTATTTGAACAACTTTGAATATAATTATAATTAAGCTACTACTTACAAGTGAAAAGTGATCTCTGGACATTTTAATCTTGTATGTCTCCTGCACCACTTCACAACACATGATGGCATGATGATTCACAATGATATTAAGCTAAAACGTTTGACATATGCTCGCTTGCAAGGAAAATGTCCGACTGATGGCGCGCTGGACACAATTTTGAAGCGCCGCCTGCCTGGACACAACTTTTGTTGGGTCATTTTCATAACGCAGTTACATTTCCTGAGTATTATTTATTCGTAGGTTGTACCACCCTGTATACGTAGGTTATCAAAAATAAAATAGTTTTTTTCCTACTATAGTGCAAAACATACACGGTCTAACTGTATGGAGCAGCTGGTTTAAAAAAAATACTGATGAAAAATTTCAAAGCTTGGCGTGCGCCAGAATCATGTTCTGATATCATGGTAGGCGATGTCCTTTCCACCCTGTATACTCTCAGCTTAACTATGATCCGTGGTTGTCCTTAGTAGGAAAACCGGTGTTGCAGTTCATCCGCCAAATGTATCTTCTTACTGGCAGACTAGGTCCAGGCCCAACAGTGGCTCAAGTGGACGTGGCGCCCTCTGTGTCATGGCTGCTAGGAGCGCCGCCGCCGGGTGACAGCGTGGGTAGACTGCTGCCTGCCTTACTGCCTCAGGATATGAGGCAACACCTGTACCTTCTGCATGTCATCGCGAATCATAACGCGAAGCAGTCACTACCCACTGATACTGGTGGGTTTTTAGAAAAATGCTTCTAGCTACTTTCTACCGTTGCATTTATTTTCAGCAATTCAATGGATGACATAATAATTATAACACAAACCTTCCCAGGTAATCAGTCTAGCCTACCAAAAATCTGTTCAGTACTCTGCCGTATTATCGTCCATGCTTGCAGTTATAACGATGTGTTAAAATGTCTTGAATTTTGAAAACAATCTATTATTATCATCCTCAATTCTGTCAGTAATAGTATAAATAACAAAACCTTCATCCCCATCTCGAAACCCTATTCACTTTTATATTTTTCTCCCCTAATATCGTTCTAGTAACCATCTCAACAAAGTCTATGGTAATTCAAATCCTCAGCGTTACTTCATATCTTCAGAATTCTACAAGCAGTTCCAACGCGCTGAGAAGCAGTTTGCTCATTACTTAGCGACGGGACAGCAGAGCGCTGCCAAGATCGCGAAGGAATTCTACGAGGAGTCACTGGGGAAGATGTCGGAGTACCTCACTGAAACCACGACGGAGTTCGACATGTTTGCCATAGGAATCGCTGTAGTACTGCTGTACTTAGTAAGTTATAAATTTTAATTATTATTCAACAATGGTAGAGTTAAGTTAGATATGATCGAAAAGGGATTGAATTATGAGATGACTAATAGGGATGAATGGAAGACAAGGAAAGGCCTTTCCTAAATATATTGGGAATATGGCAGGAAGATGATGATTCTGTAGTTTTGTTAGATTAAGGTTTTCAAATAATCAACACAAAATTACAATACGATACTATTAACAATTTGTTAAGAAATTAGTCTAATTGTAGCGATCTTTATGGCGAAAATGTTCACGAGAATTTTCGCATGACATAATGAATATGTCTTTTGCAGATCGCCACATCCCTTCTCCTCGTCACTCTATACTCGTTTCAACCTGACGTGCGACGTAAAGACAGCGTCACCCACCACTCCCACCACCGCTCCCACGCCGGCACTTTCGTCGCCTTCGCCATCATTCTGACAATATGCAGCGCAATATTAATCACTGCATGCTTCATCACGGAAACTAAAAGTCAAGTCTGCTCATTCAACTCTCTATGGATAATAGTATTCGCTCTAATATCCTGCTCATTCACTGTCACATATTTCTTAATAAAAACTGGAATAGAAAGGATCAAAGACTTGACAGCGTTAAACGAACTCAACGTAATAGATTACCTCTTGATCGGAGCCACGCTATTCCATTGCTGGTCATTCTTTGGAACTAGTTTCATAGAAGAAGAACATATGACTTGGTATTACTTCTGGAACACGTTGATGTTCTTCGTGTTGGTGAGGACTATGGTGGTGTTGATCATGTATTTGAGTAAGAAGTGGTCTGGGGCTACTGAGGTGCAAGAGAAACCGGAGTTAGCTCAGAGGATGAGCGCCGTTGGAATAGGAATACTGCCAAAATGGGTGGCGCTCATTGCTTTGCATAGGTGAGTCGTTTATTCTTAGTCAAGTTTCTTTCCTATACTTCTCCTAAGCGCTCTATTAGGTATGACACAAGAATATTATAATCTGAGTCGGATTCAGCTTAGATATTAAACCATTAAATTACATAAATATTATACACACTTCTTTTTAATGTGTTCTTTCTTATTCATCAGGTATCTAAGAACTATGAACCAAACTGGAGATCGTTGGTTGTTCCTTCCAGATACGGCGGACTGGTTGAATGCACCAGAAAATGCGTTTTATCTACAAGCTCACTTAGTAATAGGTGAGTAATGACGATTACACAGTGGTGTCGTTGCTATTGCGTCAAGCCCCATGATGCAATACAGGTTTCAGTGACAATTTTTCGTTCGACTTTTAATTGATACTTTTTTATATACAGGTACACTAGCAACATTAGTAATATGTCTATGGAACCTACGCTACATGAACAACATCCTCCACATACAATCAGGGCTCACCATCGCAGCTGTGATATGCATCCTATGCTACAGGGTCGCCTCCCAAGCCCTAGAATCACCATTCTCTGACATAAAAACCTGGGATACGGTGCAAATAGTAAACGTATTCTGGATTCTATTGACCGCCCAATTCGTTTTCGAAATACTTTCTTACGTCGGCGCGTTTAAAAGTTGTGGCTTAAGACCTATTGAGACCAACACTCCAACGACCAATAAATTTGTTTACAATAAACCAAAGGCGAAAAGTGAGGATTATTTCTATGATTCCATGATGGAAGAGCCGTGGAACGTTGACGAAGTGAAGCTCAATCTGGTGCGGTCAGCCTCCCATCTAATGTTGAACTATCTCATGTTAATCGTCATATTGTTGATGAGGCCACACAACGTGATAATGGTGCCAAGTATTTATATGACCTGTGTGTTGACCTCGGAGTGTATGGACCACAAACTGTTGGACTCCAAATCTGGGAGGAAGACCGAAGTAGTAGATATTTTGAGTAGAACACTAGTGCATATGTGGATTGGTATAGTGTTCTTCTTTTATCAGGTGAGTCATTGATTCCTTAGATTTTTTTTAGTTAAGTTCGTCACATCATACAATGGTCGTAGGCTGTAATCTCTACTGGCTGTAGTTTCATTTGGAACATTGAGTCAAAGATATACGGATTGTTACGGCACGTTACGGAGGAAAAGCGACAGAGAAACGGGTTGTAGTGTCATTTGGAACACCGTGTCAGTCTAACAAGTTTGTCAGAAATAAAAATGCCAAAAACGTCCTTACGTCATAGAACATAAAGATGCCAACATAGTGTCATTATTACGTGCATAGGTATCAAAAAAAGAGTAATTCATAACATTTGCTTTCTCATTCTCCCCTACTTATATTTTATTGTTTTCCTGCTCTTTCGCTAAACAAAGAGCTAAGTACTGTTCCGGATCCAAATGATACATTTAAAACATTATTACTGTTCCAATCTTTTGGAACACCTAAATGTATCGGAACAGTGAATCGTTTCAGTAGAGTTACACACGCCTAATCTCGACTGGCCCATAATAAAGCCTGTCTCCTGCAGGGCAACTCCAACAGCCTGTCATCAGTGGACTTAGGCTCGGGGTACGTGGGCCTGCGCGAGTACAGCCCGGCGCGGGTGGCGCTGCGCATGGGGCTGCACGCGTACGCGGGCCCGGCGCTCGCGGGCGCCGCGCTCTTCTGTGCCGTCGCCAAACACTCGCAATCCTGGCAACAGTGAGTATTGTGACAAAATTTACAGTAAACTACCTTCATTATATTACACATAGGTCAATTTTCATTTTTTTTTAATCATATAATTTGCCATTCTGACATTGACTTCGGTCGCAACTTAATAGTATTTTTTTTAAGTTAATCACAAATTTCTCATTTCTAAATAAGATCGATTCCTCCCCCGGATTATTAAACCCCGATGCAGTTTTTATGAAAATTTAACATTTTTTTTTGTGTGTTTGGCGTCGAAAGGGATCAACTGATTTTACTATTCATATTGAAAATTTGTTATCATTATCAAGTTGATATGTATTACGTAAGTACACATTCAGCAATCAGCTAAACACAAAATTTATGGATATAAATTTTAGCGAAAGAAAAATTCGATCACTGGCAGGATATATTCAATCAATTTTATTTTTGTAACTTTCAGGTACTTACAATCAATATGGCGAGTAACAAATATCCTAGCGTTACACAGAGTGTATGCCGTAGTAGTATATTGTATAGTAGCGACCGTCTTCCGACATCACCTCTTTGTATGGAGCGTGTTTTCACCCAAACTGTTATACGACTTTGTAGCCACAGTATTCAGTGTCCAGGCTATAGCCACTATAGCCCAATTAGAAGCATTAGCCCACGTCACTAACTGGTTAGCCAGGATATTCACTTATAAGTCAAGACTGTGATATAGGTACCAAAGGTATTTTAGGTTTTCTAGATTGAATGTTGTGAAGGCGAGATAGAAATGTTGTTAACTGTTGCCATGAACGTGTGATGACCTCGTATTATGTATACCTGCGTCCACTATTAGAATAAATTATTTAAAAAGATTAGAAACGAAGGGTTGTAAGAAAACTTGTTGAAATCAGCTCATCACAAGTTCTGTTTAATATAAGAGACCAACTGTGTGACTTTATTTTTACTGTAAGTGCGGAAACAGCAATAAAGACTAAATTTAAGTAGATACATACCTAACCTGATTTAGCATTCCACGAACAACTATTATTTATTTATTATTCTTGTACTTATATTGTTATATTAACTTTATTATTATTACAGAAGTAAATAATAAACATAATATTATCTTAACAATTTCTTTATTAGTTTAAGTGTATACTGGAACCACCATTTTTTTGAGTTTTTATTGAACGTGATATTCTATAGGAGTCTTAACGGCCCCTTACCAAACCGATGTCCTAAATAAATCTAATTTTACATTAGTTTGTGTGCATTTTAATTCAATTGAAAAAAAAAACAACTATACACTGTGAAATATACGTATTATACTTACTGAATGGAAACGATCACCGATATAGTTTTCATATTTACCTATAAGCGACATCTGAAGATAAAACAGAACTTCTAATGAATAGCTACCGGGGTCGGTCGGTAATGAAACAGCGACTCGTACGCAAATGCGAGTGAAAAGCACCTAGACAACAGACGGGCTATGCCTCCCAAATGTTTCTATAACATATTGTTCAAATAAACACAAATTGGAATGCTTCTTACCCCAAAACTTCCTTCTTTTGTAGGAAATATAGAATCAAAAAATATGTAACAAGTTTGACTTTGTTATTATGTATAAATATATGCAGAATGTGATTTTGGACACATCGTTATAATTCTATACCTACATACATATAATTTATGGTACATTTTGGCACTAAATATAAACATAAAATTTTAACAGCAACATATTGTTACATTATAAACAAAATATGTTTGAATAAATGCACATACAGTGAATAATCGAGATAAGTGAATGATTAAAATAATTTCAAATATCTAATAAAATACACCTATCCCCATTTTTTACATTATCATAGGTATAGTCGACAGCACATCAAGTTATACAAAACTGTCAAATTTCGCCAAATTTTGAACCTTAAAATGTTGATGATTAAGTTCAAAATCAACTGAGGAAATTTGACATTTTGTGGTAACCTGTGCCGGCGACCGTACATTAAGTATTGTCTTACAACAATAATGAGGATCCCAGATTTAAGTAGGATTTGACTCAAGGCGAAGATACGTGAAGCTCTGAAAACCTTATTATTCAACTTTGTATCGGTATGCCTAAAACAATATTTAAATCTGCTGTGAAGTAAAATCGTTACTTCTTTGATTTTTTTTTCCTATTCAAATACTGTCAAGAAGTGTGACCACATAATTTAAAACTGCTGCGTTTGTCATAGAGAAAATAATTCGTCACTTGTATAAATATAAAAAAATAGTGAGATTGCTCTATGGCAATTCTAGACACTTTTTTAAAAGTAAATATTTACAGCAGTAACAATAACTATACATGATTATATTCTCTCATTATCGATACATAGGGTAAAGACCGACAGCTTTTCGAAGGCTTATTAATGATTTTCTTTATCAGCGAAGATATGACGTGGTCTTAAGTATAGTGTGCACCATCCCCCTCCAATAACACCATTGGAATCTCCATAACCTGCAAGGAATAAAATTATTATATAAAAATGAATCCCTGTTTTCCTTGGTCACGCCAAAACTTAAGAACTATTCTAACACTTTGTTAAAGGTTCTTACGGAAAGAAAAATTAAGAAATCTGCGCATTAAATTGGAAAATATTAGACAACTTAACGACTACTTTGACTGTGAGGTTTTTTTTATTATTTATTTCTGTTCGAATTCAATATTCGTAGCTAACACAGGACCACCTCTGTCGGGTCAGCTAGTAATGAACATATTAAGAACTAGAGAGTTGCCCACAGTTTGAGTTGCTTCGCCTGTATGGGATTCCATTTATCCCACGGGATAATAAATAGTCAGTAATTTTAGAGTTCATCGATTACAAACAAAAAAATATTTCCTCTTTTTCCTATTAGTATAGATAATTAAATAATATTGTAAGATCTAAGGTAAATTTCTTCTTTCGGCTTCAACATCTTCAAACAAAATTTGTTGTTATTTGTTTCATACTGGTAATAAACACCTCCATTTCCTTAATTGTTCTGCTTATGAGAACTTACTTGTAGTCTTAAGATCCATCCGCGCCGTCAATGTCCTTGTATCTTGTACCGATACACGAGCACACTGGCCACGCCCACCAGTAAGCTCAGCAACAGAGAACCCCACATCAGCATCTATCGGAGACAGAGATTACAAGTTAAAATTCTCATTTTTCTCGTTCCTTCTCCCAATTGTTGTAGACGAGAAAAGTCTGTAGCGCATCTTGCGATCTAATTAGGAAGCTTTATGGGTTAGTTTTAATTGACCTAGTCCCTGCCAGCATAAATTTAAGGTATCTTGACCGCACGGCTACATATCAAGCGATACAAATCCAGTATAACCCTGGCCTTGAATGTAGGGAAAACCTTTACAATGGGAGGTCAGTCTAAACTGGTTTTATATATCTTGACGTGTAGCCGTGTGTACTAGTTAAACCTTTAAATGTCGCATGATATCGCATAGGTTCATAAGAGTACGCGTAAACGGACCCGACGCGCGAAGGAATAATTCTTACCTTAGCTCTAGAAGGTTTCTTATCCGGTGAGCCACTTTTAGGCTGACTGCTGGTACCCAGCATTCGCTTCGCTAACCTCCTCTCCACCGACCTGTCCCGCGTGGCCCGTTGTTCACATCTTTGCAGCTCTTTCCGGGCTCCTGGGTCTTCGGGGGCGGCGCCCGCAGCGGCTCTCGCGGCCTCCAAGGCTTCAGAGTTGCGCCCCATCGCGGATAGGATACGAGATTTGCGATATAAAGCCTTCGCATTTTTCGGTTGACAAGTCAGGACTCGAGTTACTGCCTGGAGGGCAAAATGCACAACTAATTAAAGAAAGTGTAAAGGTTGCAGACTTATAAATAACTTTATATGACCTGAGTGAACAAATTAGAAGCAGGATAATTCTATGAAACATACTCATCACAAAAATAAATTGGATATAGTCGCCGCTGTCACTGGCGACTGCAATAAAACGCAGCTTTCGACCTAATAAATCTGATCTTCCTATTAAAAGTGTACCATTACGAGTCACGCATGAAGAATCCACATTCATACCTGTAGTGCAGCGTCATAAGCGCCAGCCTTCAACTGTGCAGCGGCCATGTTGTTATGGACCCGAAGTCGTTCGTCCAACAGCGCCTGCAGGGCGTCCGTCGTGGGTGTTGGGTCACCGCTGGGCGTGGGCATTGTGATGCCGCCGTCGCTCTCGTCCAGCACATCCAACGCGCGTCGATACAGCTGCACGGCCAGCTGGGCCTCACCGCGACCGTACCACCAGTTGCCACGAGCACGTCGCCGAATGCTGCACACCAAAATAAGCCGTATTAACAATAGAGTACTAAATAAAATTACACTTGTGACCGGAAACCTAAAATAATATAGGTCCTAATTCTGTTACTGGATACTAAAATAGTGTTAGGTGCAAGAACATATGCCATTATCATAACTACTAAGGAATATGAATTTATAGTTATTAAAACATTGTCTAAATAGCCTTGAACCTGCATAAACCAATGTCAATCTCCGGAAGATAGTATATCATTTCCTGTCCATCATTTACTTGCGAGATTTACATTGTATGCGCGAAATACATCATAATGGCCCTATAGATAGGCATGTGAAAAATGTGTTCAATTCACATATAGGTACATAGTTATATAATTCACTGCGAGTTCTCGCCCTATTTTGAAAAAGATCAATTTTCGAGGCCAACTGATTACAGAAAAACAACCCACGGCAAGAATCGCATCAAATAAGGTTTTATAGTGCCTTCATTTTCATTGCCACTATGACCATAAAACAAGCCAAAGATTATGTGTAAATTCAGCGTCGAAACGAAATTAACAAATTAGTATCAGGGTTACTGGTAGGGTTGCCAACTATACTGTTTTTCACAAAATTATACTTTTTACTGTTGAACAAAAACAAAGTATACAAAATACTGTTATTTAGTCAGAAGGTGTTCACTGCTCAGTGCAGCGCAGCCACAAACAAATAAAATACTGTTAATTTTTCTAAAATACTGTTTAATATTCTTCATAGACCTCAATATACTTTATTTCTAGTAAAAAAAGTTGGCAACCCTAGTTACTGGTTTGATTTTTTACTTTATATAGAACACATTTTGTGCGCGTTATAATCGAAAATGTATCATAAGTTCTTATGCATTGACACCAATATTAAGTAATCACAAAACATCACGCATGTGTCAATACATATTTCAATTTAATATGTCAAGGTTCTGATATATAAAGCGAAGTGTGAGGTTTATGTTAACATCACTGATTTAAATAGTAGTTAACATATTCAAGGGTACTCACAATGAGTATAAACAATCCTTATCAAATTAAATTATGATGATATGTTTTTTTTATTAGCTGACTCGACAGACATCCTGTCTTACCAATTTTCTGGGCACAATGTTCTTAATTTTTGTTTCCGTAAGAACCTTTTACAAAGTATAAGAAAACGTTTTAAAAATATGAATGAAGTCGGTAGAGTCGTTCTCCAGACATAGCGTGACTAAGGGAAATATGGATTTATTAGCAGGGGTGTTGCAAACTTGCAATTTTGGTTTATCCTATTTAATAAGGAATGGGACGATAAGACTTCTGCTTCCTACATTAAAAAATGTAGTGCATTAAAGAGTCCTCCATGAGAGACAGTGTTTATATAGTTTTATAGCATAATGCTGACATGATAGGAAACAATTAGACCAATGCAATACAGATAAGTAACTTGGTTAATGTTGAAGTTAAGGTACACTGAAACAATGATAGGATTCAACACTGGGTAGAATAAATACAGATTTAGTTGAAAAATGTCATATACATGTAGATTTTTCCGGTTAAAAATACTGCTGTGGCAAATATATGTATGATCAATGGTGGTAGTGCTCACTGGCAGGAAATCTAAAGATATTTTATAATGTTTTCAGAGTGGATTCCCAAAAAAAATACACACATTTCAATAAAATACATCCCAAAGGTTAGTTACTCATAATAAATTTCCAAATTTGCATTACTTGATTCTAATTACTGATAATGATAATACAACAATATTTTTTGCAAGATAAATAAGGTGAATGACCTCAAATAAGTATGAATCTCATTTGGCACAATAATTGGTGATATAATTATGTACAGGTTCAACAGACTTGTAAGTGATTTTGTTGATTATAACTGTCAACTTGGTTATGGAATCAATTTGAATATTCTTGTGTGGATTCAAAATAACAGTTTCACAAAATTTCCATAACTAAAAGGAAACGTCAACCACTTTCAAGGCTCTTTTTGTTTATTTCCTAAACTTACCCAGTTTCCATTCTCTCAGCTATGGGTAATGTTTCGTGTTCTGGCTCTTCATCCCAATCGTGCAGCTCTACTCGTGCATCCAACCATGTATCTGCATCTATTACTGGGCCCTCATACTTGGACCCATCAACCTCCCCAACCAGGCCCAAGCTCTCGCCAGGCTTGAGGCCAGTTTCGCCATATCCGAATCTTGGGGCCATTTGTAGAATGCTTTCTTCACCTTTGTACATCATTGTAATTGCTAAGTCCAGGCCTTGTAGTATCTGTAATTTAAAATATCATGCCATCATTTACGACAAAAATTTAAAATGTAAAGTCTGTGACATTGTGAGATCTCTGCATCTAATATTTTGAAAATTCTTTCACCAATAGAAAGCTACATTATTCCTGAGTGAGTAAAATTTTAAGTGTAATTTGGACTTTTACAGTAAATTATAATATTAGACAAACATTTTTGTCACAGTTATATCTAAGAACAACAATGAAAAATTTAAATAACAAGATTTTTTAAATATAATAATATTATAAAGATTTTGTACAATGCATAAAAACATTGTTATCAAGATGTATTGTAGGTAACTTGCATAAGTACCTACTTTCTTTGTCTTGATTTGGCAGAGTTCCACTTTTGTAAAAACAAAAAGCTATGTTGACCTAAGTTAACCCTATAGATTAACAAATAAATTACTGCTGACAAACAGGTATACACTAAGTACTCAATAAGTAACAGGAAGTTAAATGTTAAAGTATACTTGCAGTGTTATGAGACAGATGTCTGAATATACACATATGCCAATATAACAAAATGCTGATATCAGAACATAATTATACAATACTAGCTTTCCGCCCACGGCTTCGCCCGCGTGGTTTCTCGGCTTTTTTGCATTTAAATTTTTCCCCTTTTTTTAGCATTATTCATTTCTGCCCCGCTCCTATTGGTCTTAGCGTGATGATATATAGCCTATAGCCTTCTTCAATAAATGGGCTATCTAACACTGAAAGATTTTTTCAAATCGGACCCGTAGTTCCTGAGATTAGTTTAGATAAAATAAGCTACTCCTATTTACCAAAACAACTATGAATGTCTCTATTATACAAAACACTGATAATATTATCTTTATGACCATCACACTTTCTTTGATCGAAAACTTAAAAATCTGGCTTGGAAAGTATGCTATCACTGATAACTAGATGACAGATTAGATATTAATAAACATAACCAATGTAATGGAAAACACAACTGATTCAATAACTGATTAATTAGTAACATTTTTGTTCACCTATAAAGACTTACCAAGTTACAAAAGATTGCAACACTTTGATTACTATAATTTTTTTAAATGTAGAATGATTCAAGAAAATTATGGACTTCACAATTCATTATGGAAATTAATATCAAGTGCACCGCTGTCAGAATTATACAAAAAGGCATAATGACTGCATCATTATCATTTATCAATCATATAAAGTAACAAATTGCAGACACAATATATCTATTAATCTTAGACTAATATCATTTATTTTAGAGAATTTTAAACAAAATTATTTATTATGTTCTTTATTTATAGTATAATAAAACTTCTACTACTTACTTCATTATCACCCAAGTAAATCTTGACTTGATCCCTTTTTTCCACCACATGTTCTGTGTCTTTTATCTTGACCTCATAACTAATTCGGCAAATGTCACTCCTGTGGGGTCGCAAACCATTAGATTCTTCACCCACTTTTATTATCTGTGAAAATAAAAATTTTATGGTTGTATTACAATGCAAGCTAGGTAAATTTGCATGGTAGTAAGCATATCCAATGACTTTCAAATCATATATTGTTCCCATAATATGAGTCACTTACAGCACAAAAGCATTTATAATTAGAAAACTATGTTTCCCATTTGCATCATTTTACATAAAGTTTAATGCTTCTCTGAATCCTTACAATGTTTACCAAATTCCATTGTACTGCAGTTTTAAAAAAAAATGGCAGTCCTTGTAAATATATCTCCAATAAGATTTTGCGATTGTTCCACAATTTACACCTAAGGCGACTTTCTAACCCAAGTAACAAAGTTGGGGTACTCAAATTGAGTATTTATCTACCCATACTTTCTAACAGCTGTATGAATGCCATTTAAATGTCGAATTGAAAAAGTAAACAAAGAGAAAATATTTCTTTGAAATGTTGGATCGAATAAGACAGTACCAGTCTCGACTGACCTTTTTTAGCAGTGCGCCTGACCCCAGCACATCCTGCCACTCATCAGTTTTTGTTTCATCTGACTTCTCCTTAGCAGCGGCTGCCTCAGCAAGCTTTGCTTCCTCTATCTCATGTGCCGCCGCAGCCGCAAGGTCCTCGAAAGAGCTACTCTCAGATTTGTCCACCAAAGTTCCTTCGCCCTCGCTCATCTACAAACACGCACTCGTGATTATGTGTGTTCATCGTCAACTAATACGTAATAACATTACTCTTCCTTTATACTGATATTTTATATAAATTAAACGAAATATACACAGAAGTCTTACCTTAGCAATTCAATAATTATTAATCAATAAAAAATATTTTTATTAGAATTAAAATGTAATTATTATTAGTGGAATACTTGAAATACGAAATGTATGACAATTCAACTTTTATATTTGACGACTTTTATTTAGTGAATGAATGGAATGAAAGGAAAAACAAAATAAAGGATCGTTCAGCATTTTTTGCAATGACTTTCGTCTCTTCTCTTTGAGTTGGCAACATTATGTCAAACAAAACAGCTGGCATCATAAACAAGACAATCCAATAGACCGTAGACCGTAGACAGAGAATCCAATAGATAAACTGACATCTTCTTTCGTTGTAGTTTCAAATAGAGATGAGTCGTACTAGGTGCACCTATTTCAATTCCGAATAAATACTCAATCCAAATACCTGTTCCACCTAGTATGAAGTACGCGTACGGCTGCGGATGTAGTACGTAATGAATTGGAATCTTCTTTTCATACTTTACACAGGCTTAGGACTGACGACGTTAAATATTTATCTAAGTATGTACATCGTATCGTATACTTGAATTAATTTTTCATAGTAATATATAATAATAAAATAGTAATCATCCGGCATCCAACAAGATTACCCAACAGCATCCAACAACAAATACTAGTCCGTACTCGATACTCTGTTACAAAATACCTAGTGTATAAAGTCCGCCTAGTATGCCTAGTAGTTGGTTGAATGAAGTTCCGACTAGTATCGAGTATTGGTTAAAAAGACAGAGTATATTTACTTTTATCTGGATTGAAATAAGGTTAAAATTCAAATGACTGACACATTAATTATTTGGTAAACACGAGTGCGCATCACATCATCTTAATACTCATAGAAATAGGGTTCAAATTCAAATTACTGACACACCAATAATTTGGTAAACACGAGTGCGCGTCGCGTCATTTTAATGCTCATAGAAATAAGGTCCAAATTCAAATTTGTACGCGTAGGCACAGTAATACTAGGTGGATCGAGTATTTCAAAATATAACGAGTACCTAGTATTTTCTTGAATGAAGTGTCGACTATAGGCCGACCGTTTAACTCGCGTATCGCCTGCGCGGTAAGAAGGGAGCGGGGGCGGGTAACGCTACACACGGAGTCAATAATCCAAAGATTTATCTCGAGATAGACATTATTGGTAAAGAATACAATAATAAGTATCTTTTTTAAGTATTTATTTACTTCCTACCGCTCCCTTCTTACCGCGCAGGCGATACGCGAGCTAAACGGTCGGCCTATAGTATCGAGTATTGGTTAAAATAGACAAAGTATATTTACTTTTATATGGATTGAAATAAGGTTCAAATTCAAATTTATACGCGCAGGCACAATGATACTAGGTGGATCGAGTATTTTAAAAATTGGAATAGGAGCCACCTAGTATTGTGAAAGACCTGTTCCTTGGATCTGTTCTAGTATATACGCTTTATCTCTAGTTTCAAACAGTGTAAAAGTGGTAGCGGAACTAAATGACAGGATTGTCTTTTCAGTCGTAAGTATCCCACTCTTTCTCAGTTACTAAGCATTCAGTTACATTTTATTATGTTCATATATTGTGTCTAATGTACTCTAGACGTAAATTCATCATAAAATCAATGAAAGCTTAATAAAAATAAACATGTTCTATTACTTAGCCACGAAGCCAGAACCTACTAATACATTATAAGGAATGGCAATTATTTAGAACCACATAATCATCATTCATCCATCCAATCTGCTGCGTCTTCTTGTCATCGTATGCCTTTACCTACCGATAATAATCGATTTATCAGCGTAATTTTCAGGCTCTCTTACATACGTACTAATTCATATTCTCAAAAATTGTGGGGTACATTTTTTCTCACACGGTAACCCTAAATATAGTGACGCATTCTTTTTTCTCTTTCTGCGACACGCTTTGCCGGTGTCTATTGGATTCTCTGTCTACGGCTGGCACAAAGGTCTCTGAAGCTATGCCAATAATATACATACTCAAACAGGATTATTAGTCTGAGCTCAAACAGCTGATTGTTGAATGAAGAACTTCTGTGCTCTGTGCTTCTGTCCCGTCTCTTGACTTCATATTATATTGTAGTCTTTGACTTCACTACCCTTTCAGTTCAGGTTCAATCACTCTGTCACTACTTTAGTACTTATTCTTGTCTATGTCTGTCACTCATTTTTTCACAATCAAAAATCAATCAAACAAAGCAGGGGTGCCAACTTAGGGGTTTTCCACTAAATTTAGGGGGAAAAAAACCAGCTAGACATTTACTCCAACAAATAAAATGTTAAAACTATTTAATGTTCGTATGTATGATCATAAAAATATCGAACCGATTGAAAATGGTTTAATGTACGAAATTCTGGAAAATGTATTAAAGAATTTATTAAACGTATAATTTCTTTTATTTTTTATTTAGGGGGTTTTCCAAAACAAGTACAGTTTTAGGGGTTTTTAAGTTGAGCTTTAGGGGTAAAAAATAATTGGAGCTGGCAACCCTGAAACAAACGTCAGTGGTTCAGTCAGGGTTCGCATTTCACAAGCGAAAAGGAGTAAACATTAAACAACAATCGATTTTTATTGTACTGCTATCATAACATTAGTAAAATATGCAGAAATACGAAAAATTGGAAAAAATCGGTGAGGGTACGTACGGCACTGTGTTCAAAGCTAAAAACAAAGAAACCCATGAAATAGTTGCACTGAAGCGCGTGAGGTTAGATGACGACGATGAAGGAGTACCATCGTCCGCCTTACGTGAAATATGCCTTCTAAAGGAATTAAAGCATAAAAATATTGTCCGGCTATATGACGTGTTACACAGTGAAAAAAAATTAACTCTTGTATTTGAGCATTGCGATCAAGACTTGAAGAAATATTTCGATAGTTTGAATGGCGAAATTGATTTAGATGTAGTCAAATCTTTTATGTATCAACTGCTCCGAGGGCTCGCCTTCTGTCACAGCCACAATGTCTTGCACCGCGATTTAAAACCCCAGAATTTGTTGATCAACAAAAACGGAGAGTTGAAATTAGCGGACTTTGGCTTAGCCAGGGCTTTCGGCATTCCTGTGAAATGTTACTCGGCGGAGGTAGTGACACTCTGGTATCGGCCACCAGATGTGCTGTTTGGTGCTAAGCTTTACACAACGAGTATTGACATGTGGTCAGCAGGGTGTATATTTGCTGAGCTTGCAAATTCAGGGCGACCACTCTTTCCAGGATCTGATGTTGATGATCAATTAAAGAGGATTTTCAAACTCCTTGGTAAGCAAGATTTTAGTACACTGTTTTGTTCAGTAGTTCATCTAATCTAGAGCCATGAAAGAGGCGTACATCCAACAGTAGATGCAATTATGCTGAAGAAATGTGCATGCAAAACTATCTTGCACTATTTTGGGAGTTGTGGAAAACATCCTGCTTATAAATAATATGCTTAAGAGCTATTGTATAAAACAACTATTCTTTAATATTTTATAATGTAGATAAAATATTTATTTCTTTTATATTTATTTGAATTCACAGACTATTTTATCTCTTTGTAAATTATCAGTCAGTTTTCCTTCCCAATATTAATAATAATAATTCGTATTTATTTTAGTAATAAGAATTAAGTATTTCATCTCTCCATTCTACATTACAGGTACGCCAAATGAGGACACCTGGCCTGGTGTGACTCAACTGCCTGACTACAAACCACTGCCTGTGTATCAACCTAGCCTGGGACTAGCTCAAGTAGTTCCCCGCCTACCAGCAAGAGGCAGAGACCTCCTTGCCCGCCTGCTCACCTGTAATCCGGCATTGAGAATGCCTGCTGACGATGCAATGGCACATGCCTACTTTCATGACCTGAATCCATCAGTCAAGAATGACAGATGTTAACAATCAATACGCCCGTACCGCTGCACCTCGGAGCTACTGGTTAGTGATAAAAACAATGATGAGGTGCAAGAGTGCTGTGAGGAAGAGACTTAATTAGAATATAAGGATAATTGTAATGTTATATTATGTAATAATGGACCCAGTGAATTGATTACTGTGTTGACTGCATTTGTGTTAAAGCTTGTTATTACTAATTATGTTTTATATTAAATTCTGTTATGTTTACATCTTGTAGGCAAGCTGTGTTTAATGTAATTTTCTTGCATTACACAATCAAATGAGGGGTTAACAAGAATACTAGCAATGTGTGACACACATCGCTAGTAAGCTTTTTTTTAAAAAAAAAATATATATTGACTTGGAATGACCTCCATTACATCAAGACAAGGTTACATTTAATCTTATTAGGTGTAAATTACTAATAATATCTACTTGATACATTAGTCTACAATGATCTCATAATAATAGCTATGAAATTGTATTGATATTATGCTTTGCTAAAGTGAAGTTTGTTTAAACATAATATTTATTTATTGACCATTGAACTGGTAATAGTTCTAGTTATAATGTTCTTGTTAGTAAGTGTACTAATCAAATATCTTGTACTTATTAGAGGTTAAGATACGATTTTTTAGTAAAAGAAAAAAACTTTTATAGTAATAAATACAAATATAAAACAAGAATTTTTTACACATTCTCAGCAGCTTCCTTTAAATCAGCACTAATTATATCACTTGCACATTTACCAATCTTTCCACTGGTCCTAATAGTAGAAGACATAGATGATGACTTGTATGAGGATGAACTTTCTTCAATTAATGTTTTAGACAAATTGGACATGCCCTTCATTGCACATGTTTCTGAAGTAGAAGCTGAACTTCTTTGCCCTAATTGTTCTGTTAGTTCAGATAGTCCCAAACTTGATTTTGCAAGTGGTCTGTCCTCAGGTTTGTCAGTCTTATTTGATGTACTGCTGATATTCATAGCATCCTTATTTTCAGTCTTTTCCATAAAACCTGTAGCTGTTTTAGATGACATCTTCTGGCCATTACTATCTGAAATTGTTTCATTCAGTAATTCCGGTTTAAGTAAACGGCTATGCTCTTCTTTAAGCAATATTTGAGTTTTATCTTTGTTACATGTATCTTCTGATTTTTCTCTATCCTTCACAGTTTCTTTTGATTTTTGTGTAATTTCTGAAGTAACTTTGCTTTCAATAAGAGCCTTTCTCGATTGTGGACCACATATCTTGATGGGCACAATTTTTTCCATATCATTGGAAGATCTTTTCGCAGCAATTATTGTCAGGATTCCATCTGAAGACATTGTTGAAGTGATATTCTCGGCGGGACAGTGACTTGGCAAAGCGTAGCGCCTCTTAAATTGCCGAGAAATAAATCCGTGGGTGTCCGCTCTTTCTTCATGTTTCCCTTCCACTATTATTTCGTTCTCTGTTACTTTCACGCTGATATCATTCGGCCGAAAATGTTGAACATCCAAAGTTATTTTATAATTACCTTTCTCGTTTTCAATAGTGGAGCCAAATTCTTTAGAAATACTTTGGTTGTACCACTTCCAGGGTCGGAAATAATTCGAATGCAAGTCGTAAAATGGATACAGAAAGTCGTGTGGTGGCATACACATGCCGTAGTTTTGGTCTGATAGCCAACGAGCGGGACAGGTCCTTGGGAAATCCATCTCCCAGCGATTTGCGTTGCAACGTGAGAGCACGAGTAAATAATCGAAACGACTGAGTTACAGCACAGTGCCAGATGCTTTTATAGACATCCACTTCCTGTACTAAATTTCTATGGTTGCCTCTGCCCGCTACAGCATTTTCTTCTAGTCTACCTTAAGGGAGAAAGGTCATATTTGTACACCGTAAGCCTTTTTCCAAAGTAAAGTGTCATTATGGTAAGTTGCTTTGTAAAGATATCGTCGTTTTGAAAATGTCGTCTCTTGTTCAATGCTTGACTCTTCCATCTCTATCTAGTCCTTAAAGAAAAGTAGCGTGAATGTATATTTTTTCTTGGTTTATTTTTAACTGTATTTTATAAATTTGTTTTGATTATATGGCGCAGCCCTATGAAACGGACATCTATACCAGTCATTGACGGCCGCTCGAACTTTCTCAGGGGTAAAAATAGTCTCACATTCAATTGTTGATCCTCTGTTCCAATGTGTATATTATTAGAATCATGATCGAATTTCTATCGAACAATAAAACCAACTTCACAGTTAGGCGTAATAAATAAACCAATATAGTTTTATACCATAGAAAAATATATGGTATAAAACTACATGACCGGTGTTTTACGGGTCCTAATAGGGAGCGAACCTACGGTATCCTAAAATGATTTGCAATATCTAGTAAGGAAACTCTATTAGTATTTCATAGAAGCTGGTAGTATTAGTGCTCAGATGGATCGAATTAGCATTAATTCTGCGACACCTGTACCCGTGTCTATAATATGGGATTTGGTCTTGTAGGGATGACTGACTAGGAATGTACGTTCAAATTTATTGAGTTTACCTCAGGGGGTACCTTAGGCAAACTGGCGATAGAGGGCGTTTTCCACTTCCTGCCAAGGAAAAAAAAAATCGCGTAGTAGAAACCGAATTATTTTGTTATCTTGTTAGGTACAAAATGTGAATATAAATTTTTAGGTTATTGATTCTGTCTGGGAGGACTCGGTTACATTAGTATTATTTATTTTTATTGGCTATTGCTTTCCCATTGCTGGGAAAATGACACTTTCAGGTCATTTAAGGTACCCTTAGCTTTACACCCAACCCTTATAGCATGTATCTGAATCATCCCACCTCCTCTCAATAAAGTTCAGTATTTATTATATAGCTAATAATAAATAAGGCAAAAAAATCTGCATGATAGTTTTATTGCATTTAAGTTATTACATAATGTAGAAATTTGTGAGAGAATAGGAAACTTTCAAAACATTTCCATTTCAGCCCTTTTCCTTTTTCTATGATTAGCAACCATATCTGCAGTAGTAAGTACACTGTCTCCTCTCTGCAGCCAGCCAGCAAGAGCTCTCTCAGTGGTTGCAGCTGCAGCAGCCTGCTGGCGCTCACTCACTGATAGAGGTTGAATAGCCCCCACAGAGTCAGTTGACACACTGGCTGATAACAACATTCTAAATCTTTGTCTAAAAGTCTGAAAGAAAAACCAATGCTTATAGCAGCAGTAGCAAAATGTTAATCCATTTATCACAAGTATAGCCCTTGTTGGTTGGCAACCCCTGCTTTATAGAATGGATGTGATGATTGTAGAACTCACCACATTCAATGCTGTCATTTTCTATAACATAAACTAAACTTACTGATAAAATAAATTTTAAATTTAAAAACTCCCTTTTATCTTGACTGATTTTCATCAAACATAGCTAAGAACACTCCCGACTAATTCACCTTTCAAACAAAAAAAAACAAGATCAAAATTGGTTCATCCGTTCTGGAGCTATCATGCCACAGACAGACACAGACACCTCAAACTAATAACACCCGGTCGTTTTTGCGTTGGGAGTTAAAAATTAGAAAGCACAGTAGCAACAATATGCATACTACATCTAATAGTTTAGTGTAGAGCATAATATTAACTACCTACTTACATTAATGAGAGTTGATGAAACTTCACCTTTTATATCATGTTTGGCTATATAACAACCAAATTCATAGAAATATTGACTTAATTTGTGCATATCTACGGTGCAAGCATCTGCATTAAGGATTTCTCTATAGGAATCTTTGTAAATTTTTGGTAACTCCACCGAAACTAGAGGAGGTCTCCGGGAGTATAAAGACTCTGCCAACCAAAGAGGTATTTCTATGTTTGATCCAGCTTTTAAATCATCTTCTGCTGCAGATGGATCTAAAAAACCTAAAGATAGGGATTAAGAGAAAAGTTAAAGTGATTGTACATGACAGTAGTGCATTTGATCATGTATCATCATTTATTTCAGCATCATTTACAATAATTTTGTACTTACCCATTTTTGGTAGGTCATGTAAAAATTTACAAGGTATTTTCTCATTTGTAACTAAAATATCTGATATCGATAAATAACCACTATTTTCCATGCTGTAAGTCAAATGTGTCCTTTCAAATTCAGACAAAATTGATTCAATATTTATTACACATTAACCCCTTTTTGTTTTAGCACAATTTCGCGCTCAATCCATCGATCATAGGCATTTTGACAGTGACATTGACATTTTTTTTCTTGAGGTTAGTACACTTAGTACCTATTGGCACCTTGGAAGATTGCACCTGGAACTCACCTGAAAGCTTAGCCTGTCGTACAGTTTGTTCGAAATAAGTAAGCCGATCGGAAGTTGTCTGCAAGTGGTTTAGAAGTGGTAAATTTTAATAGAAAGAGTCGGTGTAAAGATAATTAGAGTCGTATATGTTTCACATTTCTAATTATTTTGTTTACTGATTTCGATATTTATGTATTAAAACACAAAATCAAACGATTTTATCACCGCGCTAGTTAGGAAAGGCTAACTTCCGATCGGCTTACTTATTTCGAACAAACTGTAAACAGCATTTTTCTTATTGCGGTCGTGATAATCAATACTTTTCTTATTCCACAAGCAAACTTCATTTAATAGCACTGGATAAACTCTGTACGTACCCACGGCTACACATCAAGCTACAAAAACCAGTTTACGCTGGCCTCTTATTGTATGGGAAATCTATACAATGCGAGATCCGCTTAAACTGGTTTTTTATAGGTTGACCTGTAGCCGTATGTACAATAGCTCACATATTCCGCTATAATCTTGCGACATTTACAACAAATGATTGCTCCAACTTCCATCTACACTTTACGATAAAACTATGCAAACGCAGTCGACAAAGATTTATCGAATTGAATAAATAACAATATTTGAGAAACGTTTAAGTATTATAACGTTATTATAATGTTATACACATGCAAAGCTTTGAATTATATCGTTTTAATATATTGTTTCTCTCAAACATAACGTTATCTCGCACTTGCACCTATAAAGTAACTATATTTTACCCGTATTCAAATCCTTAAACAAAGGCCTCTGGAGCCATGTAAAAATGTTACAAAAAAAAGTAGCTATCGGGCAAGTTGGCAGCACCGAATGGATGTTTCGTAGGGTTGAGACTTTACGATAAAAAAATCGATTATTTAAGAATCGATTTTCATTTCTCTCAAAAAAATCGATTATATAAAAATTGATTTGTATTAAGATAATAATCTTTTTTTTAAATCATTTTTTTTATAATTCTCTACAATAAAGAGAATAAGGTACGATTTCAATAATAAATAAATAGATAAAATTTATCTTCGACTAACGAAATCTGTCAAACAACTGTCCATGTATAGATTGAACAGCCACGGCGAAGCGACACAGCCCTGTCTAACACCCCTGGAGATGCTAAACCAGCTCGTGTACGCCCCGTTTAACCTAACACAAGCACTAGAATCCCTGTAGAGGGTTTTCAGTGCCCACAGTGACAACATAGCCAGTGTTGACCACAATTCATCCCTCCACACACTATCATAAGCCTTCTACAAGTCAATGAAAGCGCAAAAGACTTTCTTGTGCTTTGCCAGGTGTTTTTCGGCTACACACCTTAGGGAGAAGATCTGATCTATACATCCCATTCCCACTTTAAATCCTGCCTGAACTCCCAAATTGTCTCATCTGTTATTTTAATCACCCTATTAATCAATACTTTTGCATAAAGTTTGCCGACAACACTCAAAAGACTTATACCGCGGTAGTTTTTACACTCCTGCTGTGACCCTTTCTTTTTTTAAAGAGCTGGTACAGCAGGCTTGCTATCATACCCTGCCGCTTTAGCAACTTTCATACCTTTCAGCGCTTTTATAATCTCATCCATATCAATCTCATACTCGACATCTACATCTAAATCTGAGTCTGGCAAACTTACTTCCGCCCAATCACTCACTCTGTGTGCACTATCCTGACTACTAAAAAATAAGCATCTATATAATCATCGATTTTTTTGATAATCAATTATTTTTTAACATCCCTAGATGTTTAGTTGGTTTGGTTGGATGCGCTTGCAGTTGGATGGATGAAAGTGAGTGTTAGTCGGCTCGATTGATAAAATTTGCTGATTAAATAAGTACATTCGTATTAAAGTTGGTGTTATTAAAATTGTGCATCCCAAAACAATTCGTTTATAAGGAATTTATAAAATAATCGTCATCCCAAATGATGTTTCTGAGCTAATTGGAAACTTGTATAACTACAAAAAATTGTATAGTTTCCCTTTGCATTATTTGGAAATACCGGATAAAAAGACACCAAAATGTCTGGGTAAGTTTGTAAATCACTGAATTCTACGGCACTAGATCAGTACCACAATGTATTGCTTGTAGAAACATTGAATATATAACACAATGATCGTCTAAATTGATTATAAAACTACCTACCTACTGTTTAATACATACATCGCATTTTGCTGTGTCGTTTAGTTTTGCAACTTTATTTTTAGAAAATCGTATACCATGAAAGAGATGTTGTCCATAGTGGAGTATATAATAGCAAACAAGTTTTATGACAAAATCAGAGGCAGGAAAATGTGGATGGATTTTGCTAGTTCACAGGTAAATAACCAACAAAACCTATGTTTCTTCTTACTAATAATACCTTATTTTATTATCCTTCTGTATTAATAAATCAGTAATTGTTGAAAATAAATATTCTACTCTACTAATTTTTAGCTCACAATGCGGACTTGGCAGAGTCTGAAAGAAACATTTTTGAAACGCATACTGCCAGACATTCATAATCCATACTACGGGCTAACCAATGACCAAATCAGCAGTTTCCGAGCGGGGTTAGTTTGTTATTTCTTATATGAAGTTAGTTCTATTGTCTCATTTCCTAAACATCTTTTAAATATGCATGCCCTTTAACACCTGGTAGCACCCATTTCTGAGTTAAGTTTCTCTTTCCTGCCATTTGCCAAGTTTATATAAATTGCACCCATTGGCTTATCATGACCTATACTTAATTCTTGTTACTTTACTATATTATTAGTTACTGTCACTGAACTAGTGACTGCTGACAGAAAGTTAAGAATTTAATTGACTATTAATTAAGCTTAATCAAGGAATAATCAGAGAAAATTCAACTGCCAAACAATAACAACTTTTCCTAGGAAACCCATACCATATTTGTAAAACATAAAAATATGTCTTCAAACACAAAAGTAAGATAGATCATATTTGAGTATTTATGAAAATGCATGTAGGTAACAGTTATGGGTTTCGTAGGGCGAGCTGGTCAGTATGATGGAGAGAATCACCCTATAACGGGATGCAGTTGATTTAATCTGCACCCACCATTATAACAGACTAAATCTTATTCCTACGGAAATAAAATATAGCCTATTTTACTTCTGGATTAAGTAGTTTTCTAATAGTGTAAGAGAATCTTTAAAATTGGTTTAGAAGTTTTTTACAATTAAAAACAAACAATCTTTGGATATTATTTATAGAAATGTTGATAAGAAATTAAGTATCAAAGGCAGTGGTTTTGGCAGCTTAGTGGCTAAAGCATCTGTTGTACTCAACTAGAGAGAAATAGGTTCGAAGCCTGCCTGAGACAGTATTTTTCTTTCACTAGAAAAAAAAAATTAATAACAAATCTTTGTTCTTTGTAATATAAGTATAAGTAAAGATTAAATTTTATTATCAATGTATGTGTCTATTATGTGTCATGTATCACACATCTATTTATTTCAGATATGATGTTATGGATAAGAACAAAAATAAACTTGAAATCAGAACCATAAGTGATGACTCCAATTCAAATGGTATGTATGTTATGGTATTCATTATTTGCATTATAATCCTCCAAAAAAATAAATTCAGTACAAAGCATTATCATAAATACAAATATTTATAATTAAGATATGCAAGAGTTAACTGTTGCCTGTGGTTTCACCATGTCCCAAAAAAATTCCTTGTTTGGAACATGGAGCCCTAATTCGTTTTCTTAAATAAATGTAGCCTCTGTTACTCCTTGTACACGCAAAATACGCGCTTAGTCGTTGAGTTGCGGAAAAAAGCCCGCTTTACCAATACCAATACTCCTTGTACACTCAGTTATCTGTCAGTGAAAGTCCCATCAATTGGTCCAGCCATTCAGAGATAAGTTGGAACATATAAGCAAACAATTATTTATTTTTATTGATGGGCTGCATTAAGTTTTACTAAGGTTGTGTCAACATGATCCCCCAAGTGTATATTATTAGTATATTTGTGTTGCTTAGAAGCTGTAACATTCTCAAATATTGTCAACTATTTTGCCAAATCAAATCAAAAAGCCAAATCTTATACAGACTGTGTGGTGTGCTTGTTCTCTTCCCAAAATTGGAATGAAATCAATGGACCTTGTGTGGTGTGGTAACCATTATGTGATGCAATGTAATAAATATAAGCTTGTACTTTTTTATTTTAGGCCATAACCCAACTGATAATGAGCAGGCAGGCATAATTACTGTCAATAGTGACGAAGGGGAGTCCACTACAGGTGAGAATAAATGTTCAAAGATCCCTCAACAAAGTAGATCTTCTGCTGACACTGTTATACTTGAAAATTGTTATGAAACTGCTGAAGAAATACAGAAGGACTTAGAATCAAATGGTGATAAGGAAAGAGATGAGAAACCAGTTCCTATTTCCAAATCTCTCAGGGATTGCATAACTTATTCTGAGCCTTTAACACCTATGTTGCAAGAAGTGCTGGATGATTTTACATCTGAACCAGAAGATTCAGATAGGGAAAACCAAATGGAAATAGTTGATAGTGTACCAAACAACGATAATCCAGAAGACACTCAACAGGTTCCTGAGCCTACAACTGAAATACCTATAACAAAAACTGTTGCCACTGATGTCGCTAAAAATGCTAAAGGACTTTCTACTGAAGTAGTTGAAGAAGTATTAGCTCAAGAATTAGATGGTGGTAAACCCGAAATAGAATCACCCAATAAGAAAAAGCAAAATATTGTGGAATCAGAAGATATAATAATAGATTTGGATCCCGAAATTTCATCAATGCAAGCAGAGAATGGTACAGAAAACCGTGATGATGCTAATGAGGAAATACAACCTGCGGATCCAGTTGCTCAAGAGTCTGTTAATACTGAAGTAGTTTTAGTTGCAAATGATTCCCGCACAGACTCTGCAGTGAAATCTAGTGGTCTTAATAACTCAAACAGCACTGTAGAT
The DNA here is from genome assembly GCA_958496365.1 of Subacronicta megacephala. Taxonomy (NCBI): domain Eukaryota; kingdom Metazoa; phylum Arthropoda; class Insecta; order Lepidoptera; family Noctuidae; genus Subacronicta; species Subacronicta megacephala. The sequence continues at coordinate 8,748,082 of OY292530.1, read as the reverse complement.
TCTTCTCTTCCAAATAATCCAGAAGCATTGAAAAATAATCAGTCCAAGAATCTTAAAGATAAAACCAATGAAAAACCGCAAAATGCAATGGAAGCTTCCAATAACTTTGATCAAATGCAAAATGTTAAGAAATCTTCAAGGAAAAGATCTTATTCTGAGGATACTGCCCAAAATATAGAAAATAAGAAAAAGAAAATAATATCAACACCAAAGCCATTGCTAAAAAAAGACAAAATATTGCTCTCTGAATCACATTTGAATAAGAATGAAATTATAAGGGAAAATGTAGAATTAAAAACTGCCAATGAACAGTCTAAAGTGAATAATAACTCAAATGAAACAGAAATCATTAAACCACAAGTTGAAAAAAATGCTTGTGACTTGAGTAAACCTTCAACAAGCTTTGATAATACTGTGGTGGATAAGTCAAACGCTGTTAAGAAAAATAATAAAAATGAATCACCAGAAATAAAAAATCCTTGTTTGGAAAATGTCAGCCTATTTGATGAACACTTCAATAAAACTAGATATAACATGTCAGAGTCTAGTGATACAGAGCAGAATAAGAAGGAAACTGAAGCGAATAAACCAGAGTTACAAGCGCATGTGCCGACAGTATCAGATGATGTCGTCATGTTGAAATCTCACACAGAATCAGACACTGAAGAGGTAATTCCTCCACCCAAGAAAAAAACTCGGACTGGTGTGTTATCGTCAAAAACAGAGAGGGACAAAGCTATAACAAATATGTTTGGATTCAGTGGTAAGTTGTGTCGGTCATATGCATCTTGTCAAATCGCCGCTTTTAAATTTATATTGGGACGAAGCAAAATATGCATGGTCAATAAACAGTTGTAACAAATTTCCGCAGATGGATTGCAATTCAGTTTATGGGTATGGAAATAAGGTATATTTAAAAAAGCTTTTATAATGAATGCATGTTTAATATTTACTTTAACACAATAAAAATAACTGTATATTCTAAGCCAAAATCTATAGAGTTCTTTGGTTTTACACTTTAAACTACATTCTTTAGAAACTTCCATTTTCAGATTGGATACATAATTTCAAATTGACTGAGGTTTAGTTAGATCCCCAATTTATGATTGGGTAAAATATTTATTACCACTGCAATAATTATGTAGGATCCTAGTGAATGTGATCATGCAGCCTTGAGTCGTGGGATGCGTCTTTTCAGTTCATTCTCTAGGGTCTAAGGGAATGAACCTGAAAGACAGTAAGCAATTTCTCCCACCCCAATACCAATTCCTTACTATATAAGAACTTGCAAAGGCTCAACAAATGGACTCTCTTTTCTCATAGAGAATTAGTCCTAGGTCGAAATAGAACCAACCAATCCTGTTAATATGTTTTGCATGAAGAAAAAGTTCAGGGATGACTAATGAGACGATTTGCAAGGACCATTAATTGTTACAGCAAACTGCTTTGGTGGTATTCGCCTAGTGCGGAGTCCCTAATTCTAGTGTACTAAAATTATGCAGGTATATTATGTACCAAATATTTGCAAAACTGACTTCAGGATGCTTGTGACCGTCACTGATCATGTAGGGTTGTGGGTCTGCATGATATTATCAGAACAAATAGTTTCATTCCATGTGGAATTCATTTCAGTCATATATCACCATCACTGCTTGTATCATAAAAAAAATTACATATGAGCATATGATAGATATATATTATGTTTTTAAGTTTGCAATAATTTACTCCAAAGGTAGTATTTTTAACTAACTTGTATAATGTCCCGTATAAGTTATATGCTCCCCTTATTTAGTGCAAATCATGTATATCCCTTATCTTACATAATGATTGTGTTGAACTTTCAGATCATAAAATGTCTAAGAAATTAACATGACTTTGTTTGTAGGTGGCGTCAGCTCAAAACGTAAAAGACAGTTGAACCGTCGAAGAAGGACTATATCACACAATAATGTATCACAGTATGTACTACCTGTTAACGTTTCTAGTGTTTAAACCTTTAACCGCCTAAGTTGAATTCTTCTGAAAAACATTACACTTTACGCAGCAAATCAGGCACATTGAAGCGGCGGTAGCCTAATGGCTAGGGCGTCGGACTTGCGATCATGTGGTTGCCGGTTCGAAACTCACCCATTGCACTATCGACGTGAACCCACTCGTAACACAAGCATTTAGCTTAAATTCAAATTCAAATTCAAATCTTTATTGCTTTCATATGTACATAGGTTGTTACAAAATACACATCAGTATCAATATGAAACCCTGTAAGGGCGCTGCAATTTGTTACTGAAGAAAATTCTTAAAAATTAAGTTCTTAAAATCTATTTTTCCTAATCTAATCTAATACTTAGTATAAAATTATTATTTAAATTGGACAATGTCATTATTTTATTTGTATTTCGTTTTGTCCTCGAAAAACTCTTGTAGGTTGTAGTAGCATTTTTCCTTTAAGTATTTATTTAATTTTATTTTAAATATGTTAAAATTTAATGTATCTTTTATTTCCTGGGGTATTTTATTAAATATTTTTATCGACATTGCGTGTGGTCCAGAGTGAAATATTGTTAGACTTGAGGAGGGAAGTGACAAGTTATTTTGGTGCCTTAGGTTACGGGGTTGTGAATAATGATCTTTTCTGTGAGAGTAAAGGTGTATATGTTTTTTTACAAACAAACAGATTTCGAGGATATATAGAGATGTTAGAGTAAGGATGCCTAGTTTACTAAAGTGAGGCCTACAACTATCCATTTGATCTATATTAGCTATAATTCGTATACATTTCTTTTGTAGTTTGAAAAGTATTTCTGTATCTGTACTGTTTCCCCATAACACTATACCATAGCTTAGCCAAGAATGTGCATAGGCGTAGTAAGCGTTTGTGGCTGCTTTAACATCAGTCGATATTTTTAGGTGGTATAACGCGTATGTGAATCTAGATAATTTTCCGCTTATATTATGTATATGTGATTTCCAGTTCAAGTTTGTATCTATGTTCAATCCTAGTAGTTTAAATGTATCTATGCATTCTAATTCTATATTATTATATAAATATCTAATTTTTAGTGGACGTTTTTGGTATGGCCTAAACTGCATTATTTTTGTTTTGGAAAAATTTATCTCAAGGTTATGATCTTTTAACCAGGCTATTATTTCTATTAAAAGGGTGTGGATATTATTGTTTAAATTTAATTCATTTTCGCATGGGAAAACAACTGATATGTCATCGGCAAAAAGAATGCTTGTAGTATTTATTATTTTTGGAAGATCATTTATATATATTAGGAACATTAAGCATCCAAGCACACTTCCTTGTGGGATAGAATTGTATACTTTTGCTTCTTGAGATCTTACATGAGTTATTTCGCCAGTTTTACAATTATGATGCTCAATTTCCACATATTGGCTTCGATTACAGAGATAGGAAGCAAACCAATCATGAGCTATGCCTCGTATTCCTATACCATCTAATTTATTTAAAAGTATTTTATAAGATACTCTATCATATGCCTTACTCATATCGAGTAAGATGCCTATTGCGTATTTCCTGTCATTTATAATATTTAGTAGTTCTTGCATATATTTATATACCGCGTATGTAGTGGATCTATTTTTTCTAAAGCCGTTTTGGCTTTCATCAAATATGTTATGTTTTTCGCAAAAGGAGTATATTCGTTTAGACATTGCAGTTTCTATAATTTTAGAGAACGTGGGAAGAAGGGCTATGGGACGATAATTTGTACAGTCTGTTTGATTTCCTTTTTTAAATATTGGCTTTATTATGGAGATTTTTAGGAGATTGGGCACAATTCCCTCTGTAAATGATTGATTTATTAAGAATGCTAATGGAGCCGCTAGCATTTCTGCGCATTTTTTTACAAGTGTTGGTGGGATTTCGTCATGACCGTAGCTGTTTTTAGTTTTTAGGTTTCGAATTATACAAATTATTTCATTTGGATCAACTGGTTGGATGTATATAGAGTTTTCAGTCTGCGTAGCCACTGGTCGCCCAGGTTGAGTGTCAGGCTGTCCGCCTACTTTTACAAAAAAGTCGTTAAACATATTTGCTATTTGTGAGGGATTGTCTATTACTATATTTTGTTTTTTTAAGTTAATATTTTTCCTATTTTTTTTAATACATTTGTTCGTGCGTTCTTTTATGATTTGCCACATAGTTTTTGTAATATTGTCGCTTTTTTCAATTTTTTGTATATATTGTTGTTTTCTGAACGTTGAGACTGCATTTTTTAAGATTTTTTCGTATTTTTTATAATAATTCTGTAATATGCGATCGTTATTTTGTGAGATAAATATTTTTAATAGTCGTTTGTGTTTGCATGAAGTTTTTAAACCGGTCGTCAGGTGCGTTTTTTTAATATTATTTTTTATCTTAATACGGGTGATAGGTATGCATGTATTTAATAAATTTTGTATAGCATTATGGAATGCTTTATAGTTTTCGTTTATGTTTTTATCATTTGAAATGATTGTTTCCCAATTTATTTTACATAGTTCTAATTTAAAATGTTGAATATTTTTTTCATTAAATATACGCTTATTTATGTACCATGAGCTTCGTTCGATTTGCACTTTTGGAATTGAAAGTAATATTCCCTTATGGTCAGATATTCCGTATTCATTTACAAAGATGTCAAGAACACTTCCCTGGAGGTTCGTGAATATTAAATCTATACAGGTGGCACTAGAGTGAGTAACTCTCGTGGGTTCTTTAACTTGTTGGCAGAAATTATAGCTTTTCATTAGGTTTATTAGAGTTAGTGTACTACTCGACTTTTCAAGTATATTAACATTAAAATCACCCCCTATAATAATATCTTTTTTGCCTTCTTTTAATGATAACGTTTGTAAAAGTTTTTCTAGAGAGTTGTAAAATATTTCTGGTTTTCTATTTTTTTGGGGCCAGTACATTACCAGTATAATTAAGTTTTGTTTAACAATTTCTATCGCACATATTTCGAATATAAGTTCTATACTCATTTCTACAATATCCTTACGTTCAGTGAAATTTATGTGGTCTTTTAGAAGTATGCACACGCCGCCACCCTCGTAGTTCTTTCTATTGTAGGAGGATGCTAGATTGTATCCATCTAATTGTAATAAATCAAGTTTTGCCTGTGTAATCCAAGTTTCTGAGAGGCATAGAACATTTAAATATTTTTTGTCTTCTATAACTGATTGGAGGATGTGGAGTTTGTTCTTAATGCTGCGCACATTTTGGTAGAGAATCTCGAACTTGTTCACGAAATGTATTTTTTGCTGGCTGTAGACCTGAGGTTTTCTTCAAAGTGGCGATATGAGTATCCCAATTTTCGCTTTGTGATATTTGAATGTTCATGGGGCTATTGTTTTGCGACGATACATTAAAGTTTAAATTTGCTTTCGTATCGGATTCAGCGTGGGTGGAAAGTCTATTTGTGTTGTCCTGTGTTTTAATTTCTTGTTCGTGTGGTTCTTGGTACATTTTTCCGTTTATTATAAGTTTGCTATTCCTGATAATAGCATGTTGACCTTTTTTCCTGGCTTCGTAAAGTTTTAACTTTAAGAATTTTAGTTCTTTGATTGATTTATTGTCGAGAAATTCTGATATGGTTATTCCAGTGTTTCTAAACATGTTATTGTTTTGTAATATGTATTTCGTCATTCTTTTACTGAGAAGTTCAATGGCTATAGGTCTACGATATCCTTTTCTACCAATTCTATTTATATCTTCTATGTATCCCATTAGGTTGACATTACATATGTCTTGAAATATTGAAATTATTCGGTCGTGGAGCTCGTTTTCTGTCTCAGAGTAATATTCATTTAAGCCATAAAGAACGATTTTATGGTCGGTTTTGGAGTTATCGATGCTTTCTCTTGATTTTTCATTTGTGGTTTCATGCTGCATAATAGTATTTGTGTTTTTAATTTCTTGCAGTTCTGTTTTTAATTTATTGTTTTCGTTTTCTAGGTCTTTGATGCGGTCAGATAAGTTGTTAATGTTTCTACAGATGTTTTCTTGTTTTGATGTTAGAGTTTGTATATTTTGTGTCATTTCGGCTTTTAGATTAAGGATCGTTTTAGAAATTTCTTCGTTTATTAAGCACTTTATTTCTGTAAGAATGCATTTCCTGTTATTTTCTAATTTACTATCTAATAGTTTTTCTAGCATGTCTAAATTAATATTGCTAGAAGGTGTTTGTGTATTGGTTCTGTGCGTTTGGAGTACAGATGGGATTGCCCCGAAATTTAATGTATCATCTACGATGCTTAATTCGTCCTCTGTTTCAAATGAGGTGTTTGTATTTCTTGTAATTTTTTTTCGTAATGTGATGTTGTTTTTATTTGAAGAATGTGGTGTTGCTTCAATTCGGGATTTGGGGATTTCCTGCTGTGCGCGTATTGGAGTATTAGTGTTGTCATACTTTGGCATATTACAGCGGCAGGATGGACAGTTCCATGAGTGTTTGTGTTCTGTTGTCATCATATGTAAGTTTTGTATCGAGACATTAGCACATTCTAGGTCATAGTTCTCATTACATAGCGCACAGTTAAGGGATGGTCTGTTTTTAATTTCTTGCCTACATCCAGCACATAATAGCGCCATCTTGTGATTTTTTGCTGTACTTCTATGCATATCATCGAAGTTCAGATAGTTTCGTAAAATAAGATAAGTTCACTTCTATTTTCAATAGATGGCGTTGTAAATTATTTTAAGTAGAAATAATTTGGATTCTATTCAATTGTCTCCAGAATATTGCAAATTATTTTAAACAATTTTATTAGTGAACATACAATTAAAAATTTCTTCACGAAATAACACTCAAAAAGTTCCGTGCTGGCTGAGAACGGATCCGACATCTCTCTCAGTTGCAATCATCATGTTATTAGTTTTGCCATTTGAACATTGACATCAGTAATGAATTTAGTGTTCTTAGTGTAGCTTTAGTCTTTTTATTCGTTACAAGATGCCGTTTTTGAATTTTAAATTCAAACAACAATTCACAAGATAGTTTTTAATGGATAGTTATTTCACTGTAAGTTCTTGTAGTTTGTTTCCTAGGTAGTAGTGATGTATTTTTGGCACTGCACTGGTTATTAATAGTAAAAATGGTACACTTTTATTTTGGTTTTAGATGTAAACAACTGTATCTTTTTTTAAACTGGAATTTTACACATTTCACTTGAAATACTTACTTAGACTTAGCACGAGGGGTTAACAAGATTACTAGTAATGTGTGACCCACATTGCTAGTAAGCTTTTTTTATATTTAATAATTTTATATGATAATGATAAATGATAAATGATATTTATTTCTGTAAATAGATCTTTTAAGGACACTTTTACAAGTCGATTTTTTACATATTTTTTTTTAAACTAGATGGCTCCGACATTTCCTATCTGACGACCTCTGAGAAGAAATGTCGAAACAAACTCAGAGAATCATGGTCTCTTTTAAAGTCCAGACAATAGTTATATCATAGATATGCGAGTTTTACAATGTAGGGCAAAATCTGAACAGGCCTTTTGAAGAAAGAGCCAAACAGTTTTGAGTTGACGGATTGTTTTGACGGATAAATCCTATGTGGGGCTTAAAGGTTAATTTTCAAAATTTTCACAGATTACAGCAGCATTACTCAGTCGATAGCAACCATCTCTGCAACATTTACCTGAGATTTATTAATAAATAAATTTCTTACTTTGAAAACGCTTGTGGGCGTTTTTTAAAATCGATCAGTTATTGCAGCATTATTTTATTTCAGTCATAATACTGTGGGTGTCTCCAATTCGAGCGAATGGACCTCTGAGACTGACAGTGAAACTTACGTGTCGCCACCGCGTGGAAGGAAGAATAGACCAACTAAAAAATATTTGTAAGTTTCGCTATATGAATATAATCGAATAAGAGGGTTAAGATATGAATTAACCACATCTAAAATATATATAACTCAAAGGTGACTGACATAGTGATCTATCAACGCACAGCCCAAACCACTGGACGGATCGGGCTGAAATTTGGCATGCAGGTAGATGTTATGGCGTAGGCATCCGCTAAGAAAGGATTTTGATTAATTAGGAACATGCGTGCGGTTTTTTTTATTAATTCTATACATCATAACAACACAATAGAAGATATAATTATTCCCGGGAATGTTCAAAATTTTTTTAAAAATATTATTCAACATACATATCCAAAATTGAGCTGTTTAAACGCCGCCATTTTTCGCGCGCTTCAAATGACGTCATGGGCCGCGATCATCGCACGAAGTGTTTGTTTATTACAGGTGTTTTGGTTAATTCTTAAAGATTTTACCATGGAAGAATCAAAAAACCCTTTCTATCAAAATGAAAAAATACTATTAGAACTACTCCCGATAAAGTATTTTTCTTCTTTCGGTCATCGTATATAGTCTCACCACTGACGAAAATCGCTCAAGACACACAAATTAAAATATATTTTTAAGATAATAGGCATGATGACTGATTTTCAAAAACTGATCTAAAATATTCTTATGTATATACTATTTCCGAAAAATAATTTTTTTCTGCAATTTAAAAAGGTTTTTGATACAAAAATGCGATTTTAATTCAATGTTTTTAAATTAGCGCGAAAACGGTCCCTGGTGTCATGGCGTCTGCTTATGACGTCACTTCTATGTTTTGACATCGTATACATTATGAGATTAAGGCCGGGTGGTACTGCAAAGCCCACATAAATATGTTTTAAAAACTAATTTTTTAGTAGTAAATAGTAAAATTAAAAACTGAGAAAATAAATTTATATTGTTGAGTATTATGTTCTAGGGAACACATACAAGGGAAACACGATTTGATAAAGTTGGCTCGATAGAATAAATTCACAAAGATACCTCTTTTTTTGTAATTTTATCTTCCATTTTCGGTTTTATTTTTAAAATAATAAAACCGAAAATTATTTGACATCATGTTTTATTTACTAAAATAAAGTTCATAGCTCGAGAGATTATACCCGATAGATTTTCTTTATTACATTAAATTTTTAATCAATGATTCAAGTAAGTTACGAGGCGAGACACTGACTCCCGAGCCTCGCCGAATGGATCGTAAATCACCTACTTGAATAATCGGTTCTTCACTCCTACGATGGACCCACATGAGAAATGCAATGGCATGTTTGCAGCCTCCTTGTGAGGCAACACAGTCATGGCATTTTACCGATATAACTTCTTCCTTTACTTCGTCAACTATTAACGTCACTGCATATAACTTCGCTTGGACCTTGTGTTCTGGGCAGATTTTTGATTTAACTATAAGTACATAGATTTCCATCGCGTTTTAACTGAACGTAGCTAATCGCGTCGTCCCCACAAGATGGCCTGGAGGATCTAAAACAAAGAAATCGATAGGAAAGCATATTTTATAAAATCAAAACATTATTAAAACTAAATACGAAGCTCTGCTTTTTAATAGTGATTTTATTTTTTTAATTATAGTAGGTATAATACAAATAATAATAAATAATACTTACATTGTAGTTTTAACATTTCTAAATTCAGCTGAACAGAAATTAACAAATCAACTATGGGCAAATTAGAGCTGTTTGCCTTGGTAAACCCTTGTTACATTACTTAATAAGTTCTTACACAAGTTGTAGGACAAAAGCTAAGTAATATACAATTAGGAAATACATAATAAACAATTTTAAGCGCGGAGATCGTCGAAATTCGTACGAAATTTACGTGACAGCGACAGTTCAACATAGATGTGACGTAATTTAATCTGATTGGTGTTCAACTGAACATGGCGGACTTGTGTTTTTTGTAGTTTTATTTTATCAAATAAATTAATAATCCCGTCTTATAAATAAAAATAAATACAGTGGACCCCCGATAATCCGGCCCCTGTCTAATCTGGCGCCCCCTGTAATCCGACATGACAGAATTATTTTTGACAATCTTTGCTAATACATACGTATGTATAGATCACGCAAGTTTAAACAGGTCACAACTCGTACGCGCCACCGCTATTGTGCTCGACGCGTATGCATTGTTTTACTTAGTGATAGCGGTACGGCCTAGCGTACGTTCATTGTTTACTACATATTTATTCATTGTGTATTAGGTATATGTAGTACCTAGTAATGTCGTCACAAACCGTACAATTAAGTCTGATTTGTACTTCAAAGTACATACATATGTACGTATAATATATTGACTCTCGTCATTAGATATGTAATTTGTCGGATTACAAGGTACTCTTTCGTAAAAAAATCCGGACTATAGGGGTCTTAGGCAGTACTCTATAATCCGACAAATTCGATAGTCCGACACTGCCCTGCATAATGTTTGCCGGATTACCGGGGGTCCACTGTATTCTTTTCTAAACATATTAATTATATGTCAGTATATGAACATATTATTTTACTAATTCTTGCTTACCGTCATCATGCCTATTCCTCTTCTAGCAGCTTTCGACTATGTGATTAAATTCAATGTCGTGGCCCGTGACGTTTCATTTCGTTCGACCAATGACAGCGCGTTTTGTAAATTTGAATTTCGCTCGCATAATTAGCACTTTTTAATTATTATTTTATACAAATAAATAACAATTATGTAACAAAATGTTGTTACAATAATACTTTATGTATGTTTAAGATTCCGGAAAAAAATATATTAGGCAAATTTAAACTTCATGCATATTCCTTATTCTACCCCCAAGGGGATAAAATAGGGGATGAAAGTTTGTATGAGAAAACACGCGGGCGAAGCCGTGGGCGGAAAGCTAGTTGGTATAATATGTGATAATGCAGAGTACAGGCATAATCCTACATTGTTCTCAAATAATTGGGAATTTATAGGTCAGGCGCTGCTTCGGTATTTTTCAACAAAGTCGTCATATAGAAAACAAAAAAAAAACAATCAAAGAGCAACAACGTTTGAAGGGTCAATTTTATAATTACCGACTTCAAAAACCGAGGTGGTTCTTAATTCGACTTTTTTTTGTTTAATTTACGTGATATCTTCGCCGATTAGAATGTTTTTTTTCTAGTTGGTCCCATCATTAACTTTGTTAGTATCCATCGGTTTTTAAAAGTAGGTACACCACACACAGACTGAAATCGTTAATTTTTATATCTTAGTTTTTTTTTGTTAAATTTTATATCCCTTCTTTTGCTCCTTTAATAATAATTATAACTATAACAATACTTCGCAGGAAGCCACAAGCTGCCAAAATATTATCATTAGAAGAAGAAGGTGGACTCTTCGTCATGTATGGAAAGAAAATATATCCACTGGTGAAAGACGGGAAAATTGTGAAGAATTATCTCACGTATTTGCCTGAAAGTACGTATTATGTATCAATAATAAACCTTTGTTTATTAACATACCATCTCAGTATATTCTTCGAACGGTATTATGGCAGAGGTGTACTCATGTACGCGTTCTACGCTTGTATATTTTTTAAGTCATAACCGGGCACAAATCCAAACTTCAAGCTGCTACTGAGAATTTTATAGAAAACCCAATAACACGGCTCGACCAGGGAATCGAACCCAAACTTAGTAGACGCGCTCAGTGTCTTTGGGCTAATGAGGCATTCTGTAGTGTTTAGTTTGAAGAGTTTATTTTATTTATCTAGAATAAAATTTACAAGTACCCACAACACTGCAGTTTAACATACTGTAGAGCAGTCTCTACAATATGATATGTAACCTGCAGTGTCCCGACGTACGTTACAGTTCTCCAGGTCTCCACCTCCAACCAGAACAACCTCCAACTCGGAACATTTTATCTATACTACTAGTTATAAAGCTGAAGAGTTCGTTTGTTTGTTTGCTTGAACGCGCTAATCTCGGGAACTACTGGTCCGATTTGAAAATTCATTCAGATAGCCCATTTGTCAAGGAAGGCTATAGGCTATATATAATTACGCTAAGACCAATAGGAGCGGAGCATAAATGAGAAATGTTGCAAAAAACGGGGAAAATTATTCCTTTTAAATGCAGAAAAGCCGAGAAACCACGCGGGCGAAGCCGTGGGCGGAAAGCTTGTACACTATATGGGTTCATGCGTCCGTGAAGTGAGTGTGTATACAAATCTTGTTATATTATAATGGGTTATTTGATATCATTGCAGGCGATTCAGAAGAAGGAGAGTCATACTGGAAACTGAAGTATGCTGAAGAAAAGAAAAAGGCTGAAGATTTGAAGAAGTAAGTGTTTGCAATGTCTTAACTAATCTTGGTAGAAGGCGCTGCCACGCCTGGGTAGGGGTGGTGGTCAACCCCTGTAATGTAGTGAAAAAAAAAATAAACAAAAAAATATTCAAATTGGTCAACCCGTTTTTGTTTTTAGCAAGAAAAACGATAAGAAGTTGTATGTATAGACATAATTATGTATAATTTTACAGGTTATTAGAACAAGCCAAAGAGCCACCGAGAACCAAATCTCCTATTTTGCAGGCTAACCCACTAAGGTAAGTCCCATATCACAGTGAGTTCAATTTAAGAGTTAATTGGTTTAGTGCTTGTGGTCGAAAGCATATCTTCTGGACATTGATTTTGTAGCTTATTTTCCTTATAAAGAAATATAAGGAAAGTAGGCTCACCTTATTGAGTGGGGAATATAAAACATTCCGATGATTCGTGCGTACAACAGTATTATGCCTTACCCTTCACAAAAATACAGGCGTAAGTTTACAGTATCATTTTTGTCTGTTTTTTTTTAATAGAAATTCAAGATGTAGTCACCACCAAGCGGTTGAGTCTACAAGCGACACTGGTAAGCGTTATTATTTAGTTGATATTTTTTGTATTCAAATTCATTGTGCATTCTATTCTGATTTTTCAATGACATTTTAGGGGGAAAAAAGATGTGAATGGACTTCATGTGAACTCAGTAACTGTTTTCCATGTGATTAAACATATCTATACTCTATACTAATAGAGGAAAGATTTGTTTGTTTGTTTGTAATCGAAAAACTTAATTTAACTTTAATTTACACCATTAGAAAGCTACATTCACTCTTACAACTCTCTTATGTATAGAGATCCGCCCCATGACACAGCTCTATTTTCTTTTTCCAGTCCTAACAAATAATAATCATCATCAACCCATTATATCGTCCCACTGCTGGGCATGGATCTCCTCGCAGAATGAGGTTATCAATAAAAATGTAAGAATAATTATCTTCTAATATATTTAATGTTTTTAGGCAAAGAAATTTGTGTACAAGAAGCAATCAAGAAAGAAGAACCGAAAGTTAACCCTCCAGAGAAAATAAAAATAAAATTCACAAAGAATAATGAGGTAACTTGATTGAAAAAAACTCTTATTTAAGTTTGTAATTAATTCCGTTCCCAATATGTTAAACGTTTTTAATACTTGTGCACATTTCAGGAAGTGCATCTTGAAGGTCATTGGCCACAAATCCACCCCGTGTTGGAGCAAGTCGTTCAGATATTCCACAAGGAGGTGGAGGCAACCGTTAGCGAGACAAAATCTAAGATGATAGTGGAACCACCAGATCACCCTAAAGAGCCAAGTAGTGGGATCTCGACACCTCTTATTATCACTCCTGTTGACCCAGGTAAGTTATTATTTAACTCAGGTTCTCTAAGAAGAAAGTGCAGCTAATGTTTCCAATTAAATATAGAATTCAGGGTCAAAGTTATTTTTTATAGATAGATTTTCAACTAAGAAAAATTTTAGGTGAATACAAAATCTGTTTAAAAAAGTAAAGTAAAATTTAATATACCCATCTATAAATATTTTTGCAGAAGTACATGAAAAAGTAAATAAAATTGAAAAAGAAATTTTCAAGGAAATTGAAAAGCTACATAGAGAGGAAGATTCGGAACCAGCACAGCAAGAGAATAACGTCACTAAAAGGTAAGCTTATAAGATTCGACTCTGAGGAAAAATATGGTTTAGATGTTTCTTAAATGTTTTTTAAATGGTAATATTTATTTAACACGTTTGTTAGCTACAGCTACAACTATGTCACAATGTACAATGTACAAAACATCAACCCTTAGCACAGTTTAGAGAACTTATAAATCGGAAAAATATTACTGACAAAATATTGTTTTAGGCAAAAAGTGGACAGGTCACGCAAATCATCATCAACATCTGTAACTCACAGTCCCATAAAACAACGCAAAATGTCCGACGAGCCAGAAAACACTAGCGCAAGTACAACAGCAGCTAAAACTCCTTCAGCTGAAACTGAAAACAAAGACGTAGATGTTGCCGCTAAAAGGCCAACACGAACGCTACGGAAAGTTTTGAACGGTAAGATATTGTTTTCTATTTATTTATGGTCATTTTAATAGGGATATAATGAACCGCACATCTCAATTTGCCGCTCGATCAAAAATATTGATTGAGCAGCTAAATTTTGCTTGCAGTTTTTGTAATATTAAAACGGTCATTTTCAATAATCGATTCCGATACTTACTTAAATTACAGACGCAAGCTACACTCTATAGGTCAATCTATAAATTTCCAGTTTAAGCTGTTGTCGCATTGTATAGGCTTCCCATACGATAAGAGGCCAGCGTGAACTAGATTTCAGCTTGACGTGTATATATATGATATGCATGTAACCAAACACTTGGACAAAGCGCGAGAGATAGTGTGGTATTGAACGTAGGGCGAGCAGAGAGAAGCTGTTCTTTACCTAGTACAATTAGTTATTCTATGTTTATGTTTGAAATTGTACTTCACTTGACTGCACTTTAATAAAGTGATCCTTTTTATTTTGTTCTCAACAGAAACTGTGAACACCAATGAAACTATACAGACGCGCCGTTCCAAACAAAAATTAGATTTAAGCAGTGCTGGCAAAGCCGATGAAGAAGAAGTCAGATACATGTTGCCACCAAAAAATAAGCGACAATCACTAAAGTCTCCTGCTACCAGAAAGACAAATCAAAAACCGCAGAAAAGGTAAAGCGTTTAGCAGTAATCTACATATGTATAACAAAGATCCTTATTTGTATTAGGAGATGCATCAAGTCATTGACCTATGATAGTAGTATATGTATTAGGAATATACTCCGCATAACTTATTTTTACATCATTTTCTTACATATCTTGACAATCCCAAGTATCAATTAATTTTGGGTACTCCAATGATATAAATTGAGTATTTATAAATTTTGGGAGCACCTATGTGATTATGTTCTCTCATACTGTTACATAAACTCTTATTTCCAAAAGCGTCCCTCACTATCTTCAAGGGGAATGTGTAATATACCTATGTACTTTTCATGTTAAATATTTTTTTTATATATGAAATTTCCACTACTCTTTATACTTACATATTATCTTAATTTCAATATGTACGAGCTAAATTTTTCAGGTTTTATTTGTCCTTCAATATTTTATATTTTAATATAATCAATATAGATAAACTTTGCATTTACTGTATTTATTTTAATAAAAACTTTGTACATAACATATTTTAAATTTCCAAATAAAATGTTCTGAGAGTACTCGCGAATGAAAGATAAATTTTGTGGTTTAAAGTAAGAAAAATGTCAATGGCAGTGCCCATGTGAATTATGTATAGATTATAAGATTTTAAAGTACAACTGATGTACTCATATTGAGTTGTTTAACAAATCATATCCCATGCAATGATTTATTATCTATACAATTTATATTGATTTAAGTATTTTACAGATTAGTCGATTGTATCTTGTAACTGTTTGTTGTGACTATAATAATTACTCAGTAGAAATGATCTGAATTGAATTTAAAATTCATGCATTTTCTGTAAATAACAAAAGCAGTAGTTAAAGGAGCTCAAACTATGTATTTTTTTCTAAATTGATTATGTACTGAAGAATGGGAGCAGGTGGAAATATTTCAAATCAATAAACTTTTTAATGGTAAATTGTGTATTATTTCAATTTACTTTAATATAGCTTAGGATTTATTATATTATAGCATTAGGATATAGTTAATAAAACTTTAATAAGCACATGATTAAAATATTAATATAGACAGTGTACTATTTTAGGTGAGTGCATTCTAAACGTAGTATTCGTTTGTAAACCTGCTTCCATTGAACTATCATTCCGCATGTTGCTTGTTGCACACTTCACAGTTTGTTTTTGCACTTTAGCTTCTGCTATCATTTTGTTTGCTTCTAATGTGCACACCTCGCTTTTCTTTCGAACAGTTTGTCAAAATCTCCTGAGATAACGACGAACGCGTCGCTGGACAATTTCTCACTGCACTCCACGGACAGTACTCAAGGCTATCAAGATTCTGATGTCAGTCCGGTTAGATCAGAACTTAGAAAAAAGAAAAAGTTAGATATGTCCAGTTTTGTGATTAAAACTCGAAATTCAATACGCCGCAGTACGAGAAGAAAGTCCCATCCATATCAATATTGTGATGCCTACAATGATTCTAGTAATTCCTCAGCTGATGCAGTTGTGAAAATTGTTTCACAAGAAAATTCTAGTTTGAACACAGATCCTTACAGGTCTGACTCTTATCAGCTACTCTTGCCACGTACAAAAACCTCACTGCGACAGTTAGAACCGATAGATGAAACAAGTCAATTTGGTAATAAAACTTATTTTATTAAACATCTGGGGTCTACGAATAATCAAATATCAGTTCATCAAACAAATAACTTTACTCATAATTCTGGACAAATGACTAGTGATGTTGGAAGTTCTAGTAATGTATCCTTACCTATGTCCCCTGAATTATCAGTAGTTGAAAACATGTCTATTTCAAAGGATATGATTAACTCAATTGAAGATTACTCCACCATTAATGAAATGCAAAGTAATGAAATAAAAGAACCAACATTGTGCAATAAATATATGATGTCAGATATAGATGTCTCTATACCATTGATGCAACAGGATTGCGAATTTGAAAGTTGCAATACAATAACAAAAGAAGTCTCGCCTGAGCCGAAAGGCTTAGTTACTGAATCATTGCTTAGCAAAATTGGCACTTTTAATCTTAATGATCAAGTTACTGCAACGGATACTCTAGATAAAAAACTTCATGATTTACTTCTAGACAGTGCTAAAAAGATGACTAAAACAGAAAGTGCTCAAAATAAGGAAAGCTTTATGGACATAGATGTTACCAATATTGAGGTCCAAAAGAAAGCCAAGGCTAAGAAGAGATGTTCTACTCCACGTAAAAGAACAACTTCTCGGAAATCTATACCTCCAAAAGTAGATCCCGTAGTGGAAGAGGAACATGTTGAGTCTTGTTCTCATAGTGGAAGGAAATCTTGTCCACCTCAATTGCAAACATTTCTACATAATGAAAACGTAAATGAAGAAATCAATAACGCTAACCAATCTACTGCAAATAAAAAACCTAAAGCTAAAAAAAAGAAGGATATCATTCGAGTTAAAATACAAAGACCTAAAAACAAAAAGACCCAAGAGAAAAATCTTACTAAATTAGCCCAAAATACTAGCAGAATTTCAGTTTTTACTGATAGTGGAATAAATGATACGGAGTCTGAAGTTTTTCTAAATATGAATGATAGTGTGGATCTCATACACAATCATTCTGAAACATGCCTTCATGCAAATGAGTGTGTAGGCGATAGCGTCGAGTTTGTGGATAATTCCAAGTCTGTTATTACGCTGGACGACTCAATGCAGTCTGGAGACAATCCATGGACCATTCGGCGCGAGCGCAATGATGAAAACAAAACGCCTGATTTATTTTGCAATAATGCGCAAGATGTGAGCTTCTATAACAGTAAGTACTCATTCCCTCTTTTTCTTTACCGATCAATTTATTTGGGGTCGGCGCGTAGCCTGTCCTATCTTAACCGAGCACCATAAATTTGTATTAAACCCCTAATGTTTGACGGGGTGTCATATAGTGATCATGTTCGAAACTTTCATCATGAACTTAAATAGGGGGGGGGGGGGGCATAGGGACATATCTTCCATTTACGAGCAAAAGCTCTTGTCGGTGAAGCAATGCCTCCGATCTCTATTCTCTGCCTTCTGTATAACTTTAGGTACACACTTTTTCCTTCACTTGTTCAATAAATCTTCTTCTAGGTCTTCTCCTTCTTCGTTTTTGGGACATAGACCTCCTAAATATTTATCTTTACGTGAAATGTCCACAACCGATAATAGTCTGTAATTTCCAGTCCAGAATACCAGGCTTTGAAGTCTTATTCTACAATAATACTAATATTGTAGGTAACGATAACTGAACCTCCCATTTCAATAAATCAAACTGCAGTATCAAGTATGATAACTTTCAATTACTTTTACAGAGACTAATGCGGACAATGTCGAGAATTCAAGCGACACAGTGTACCACAGTCCTCTCGGTACCGAAGTATCTCATAACAGTCTCATAACCGAGGACCTGTCAGACGACCCCCCGCAGCCGGCAGCTCAGCCCACTAAATGGTATCTACTTAGCGAGGACGAAACCACTAACAAATCTCTTGGTCCGGGCTCTGCAATGTTAAGCGGAAGTTTCGGGTCCAATCTTAAACAATTGTTCCCAATTTCTTGTGCTATACCCGACCTGTCCACAATCACTGAAATGTCCAGAGAAAATGATGATAGCAAAAAGCCCATGTTAGATGGGTTCACTACCGATGATTTCAATTCACAAAGCATTTTTGATTCAATATTGTAATGTATGATCAGCCGCTTTGAGAACAAATTAATTATTTTTGTTAAGATTTTTTAAAACTTTACTATGAATTTAATATAATGCAATAAATGTTTAATTATTATTTTTCTGTATATATTGTTTTTTTAACGTCATGTTAGCTGTGACCTTTTCAGGATAAGGTCTGTTTTGAGATATTCGTCCATTATTGATTCTTGAAAGTTTACCTGTCCACTCTAAATCAGGAAAACCCAGATAGGCTATGCCTTTGGTAACTAGTAAATCCTATTTCTCAAATTTTTGATAGTAGATATTTTAAGTTGCTGTTGGTACCCACACTTCGCGATAGTATCCGAAGTGAAAAGGTAGATCTATGAACACCATAAATGACAAAGGTTGGCTTAAAAGGAATATAACCAGACATGGGACCTAAAAAAATAAGACTGTATGAAGCACGTTATTTGTTGCGCATAAGTACCGACATGACAACATAAACACATTATCACGCCTGTATTCCCCGAGGGGTAAGGCAGAGGTGCACTAATGTACACCCACATTTCGCCGGTATGTTTAGGTCCCATGTAATGGGCGAGCCTATTACCAACAACCGGGCACACAGACTCAGAGCTGCTACTGAGAATTTCATAGAAAAACCCAATAACACTGCTCGACCTGGGGATCGATCCCAGGACCTCTAGCGTAGCAGTCGCGCTTCGGACTACTAATGAGGCAGGTAATTACATATTACAATTAAAATCGTGTTCTGTAGTTTCTGCCAACCCCTATGGGAAAAAGGCTGATATGATCGTTGTAAATTTGTAGTAAAATATGTGGACTGAAATAACGATATGGTAAGGAGATATAGATTGGCTCGGAGATCGACCACGGAACAAAAAAGGTGATTTCTCTCTGGGGTACCCATTGAAGAGCGCGCTGGAGGAACGACGGTATGCCGCTCCGCTAGCATAATTATTCGGTAAACAAGCCCGAAGCTCCATCGGGTACGCCGCGTGTTATACCGAGGAATGGCGCCCCCGATGACATGCCCCAGCATCCAGTGATCCAGTTCCAATAGTGAGTCGGTGGCTGCTGCTGGGAGCATGTGTGCTGGCTGGCGGCAAATTCAAATTCTTTGGTGTCTTGCTCTACCGTCCGCCGCCGGTCGGCCCTCATAGTTCATACTTTCTACTTGACCATAAACTTACCGTCTTTTATTCTTTTTACAATAAACAACTCTGAATAACAAAATAAGGTTAAATTTTACGAGTCACGATACTAAAAAAAGTTGAGAAACGATAATGTTGCACTGATCTGTATAAACCCGCGTTTCCACTGACGACAAAACATGTTGCAAACATCAATCAAATTCTCAAAGAGTGAGTGGGATAGGTAGCTTTTTGCAAAATGTTGTATCGTCAGTGAAAACTGAGGGGAATAATTTACGGCTACACGCGGAGCTATACGAATCTAGTTTACGCTGGCTTCTTACTGCATGAACAGCCTATACAATGCGAGCTCATCATAAACTGTTAAACTTTAGGTCGATCTGTTGCTGTGTATACACACGGCTACACATCAAGCTAAACAAATCCAGTATTAGTTGGCCCGTATTGTGCGGAAAGCGTTTACAATCCGAGGTCAGTCGATATCGTTTTAAATTATCATTACCATTTTAAAGCTTGATGTGTAGCCGTGCTAGGGTATATGTGTTCTGTGAGCCGTGCGTACATATGTAAGGAATCAGTCACGTTATCTTGGATGCACTTAAATCTCCGACAAAAGGGCTTAAGCTCAGAATAGATACCGGTACAGTATTGATTGCAGAGAAGAATGTAATAAAGACTCTATTGTAAATAGACGTGTCGCGTTCCAAATCGTTTCTCCACATTTGGCGACATCATAGTTTTTCAAGTTATCCTCCTCCTGAGATTTTATGTCAAAATCAGACATAAGAAAAGATTAGATTAGTACATTTCTTGAATAAAGATATAGTAGACTGTAAATTGATATTAATTTTAGTAAGTATATAAATGTTTCAAGGCAAAAAAAAAAGAAAAAAAAAAAGAAAAGATTGTTGACATTGACATACTATTCATAATGACAATGTCATTAATGTTGTGTTGTGTGTATTGTGGTGTTGATTTTTTTACCATCTCGAAAATAACGAAACCTTAGGAAAATATTTAAAAAATGGTATAAGCTTCACAATGCCGAGAACGCAGCCCCTTAGAATTAGTATAAGAGATGGTTTAGTTTTAGTTCTACTTGTTATATTCAACACAATTCATATTACAGATATGGGTAAGTTATTTTACAATAATCTTCGGCACTAAGATTACCTGTTTACTTGTTTGTTTTAGATTTTCTAATGTATTTTGTTTCGTAGCGAACAATAACATGGATATACAAAGTAAAGAAAACAAAATAAAAGATGATTCAAGTGACAAGGGGGTTCATTTCAGTGAGAATGAAGAGTATTTGAAAAGTTGTCCTTCTATCGACCAGGACATATCCGAGTGTTCTACACTCCAGTACCCTTGTATCAGTTGTGATAGGACCATTGATTGCCGATATGGAGGCTTCTACAATTATACCTGCACTGTGAAACCAAAAATTGTTTGTAATGTAAGTGACTACAACATTTAGGCCTTTTATTGCTTATCATAATGCTTCAAGAAACCAGAATCCAGTCAAAGCGTTGCCGTAGGACCAACTATTTAAAATATTAACAAGCTAGTGCAAACTTTGTGAAAAAGTGGTTATTTTACTTGTAGTGCCTAATATTATTTTTTAAATACATATGGTTGTTACATTTATGAACACATATGACAATCATATGTTGTGTTATCCTTAAATTGAGTTGCATAGGTCTAATGACAGTCCTTCCATGTAAAATACTGTTATTCGGCTACATCTTGTACCACTGGAAGTCAACCCAAACATAATTGGGCAAAGGCTAACACAAGGGTTATGACTTAATGTTGTACAATAATTATTTACTGCATATACTTACATAAAAAATTACTATACAAAATATTTTTAGAATAAAATAATTAACAGTATTACTAACCAATTAGAATTTATAAAACTATTATGAACAAATCTGTTTGAGGGATAATGTTAATGTTAAAATAAAATATAATTATTATGTTCTAATATTTCAGGGCACCAAAACCTTTAATAGAACTGCGATGTGTAGGTTTTGTTACCAGACTGAAAAATGGGAACATCGCTGTGAGCAAAAAGCAAACTGCAACTCCCTTGCTTCACCATTGAGGTATTACTTGTAAGTAAAGATTATAATAATATAGACCCTCATTTCTCAGAACTTTATAATAATAATAATGAACTTTATTTCAGACATTTGTCCATATATAAAACAAAACAATCACTATGAAATATTATATTTATTTTCGAACATAACAGATTTAAAATGACAATTATTATTACACAAAGTTAATATAACATTCACAATTTTTTAGGACAAATTGCACAGTCTCTGATGATGTGGTGTGCCTGGGGAAGCGCAGGTTTTTGAAAAAGATCCGATGCTCATGGACAGCAGGCACTCGCTGGGGTACAGCAGTTATCCTGGCCTTGACACTTGGAGGATTTGGTGCTGATCGATTTTATCTTGGCCACTGGCAAGAGGGGATTGGAAAGCTTTTCAGTTTTGGAGGACTAGGAGTTTGGACTTTGGTGGATGCCTTACTAATTGGAATCCACCACTTAGGGCCTGCTGATGGCTCACTCTACATTTAAAACATTTTCTCAGTGTCTTGTATAAATGTCATTAAAATATTAATAAAGATACTATTACATTTTAATCAAATTACTGTATTATCATCATAATATTTAAAGAAAGGAGTTTAAAGAGAAAAAGTCATATAATAAAAATGGCTTAGATTTGGCCACGGAGGAGTCTCTCCTCCGTGGATTTAGCCCATTAGTATAAATGTTTTTTGTGTTTTTAAATTTTACATTATGAATTAAGAGGAATATGCTGACATGGTTAGCCCATTCAAGAGAATGGATAAAAGACGATTAATGTAAGATTTTCTAAAGCAAATTTCAATGGAACCTTGCACAAGAAAGATACACTCACCTTATTGGTGAGGTCCTTCAATAAGCTCATGTGCGTATCTGCAACAGGCGTGTGAATATGGTATGAATGTGGCGAAGCAAAAGAATTATGCAGGAATTGGAGAAAATGGCCGTTTAGTTTCTGACTACCCCTATGAGAAAAAGTCGTATGTATGTTAATTTTAGATAATTCATCCGACATTTCGGTTCATTGTTGGTTTTCCTATAATAAATACATTTCAAATTCATATATTGCGAATATGGGTATCACATGAGGATGTTACAGAAAAAAATCGTTTCGTGCTCTGCCTCAAGGCATGCAACATAATTTATAATTAAACATATCCAGGACGAAGTTTTTACTGTAAAGATGCCATTTAGGCCGGCTCAATAATATCGCCGCCTTAGGCTCTGTCTAGTCGACTTTCCGGAAATCGAATACATTCTCATTTCTGAATATGCCTTGTCAAAATGGAGAGTCCTCTAATAGACCTCATTCATCTAAATTCCTGCAATAATTGGTAAGCTTCACGCATTAAGGTTTCTAAACATCTTATATAGTTCTACAAAAGATTTTTATCTATTTGATTTAGTTCTACCTCTTCCATGGTTCTACCTTACTGTAATGGTCTTAATATTAATCCTATCATTTCGCTGACTTAGGTAGATATAATATTGCGGCCTGCGACCGACCAAACATGTCCCCACTACGCGTTGGGCGTGTTTCAATAAGCGTAGCTCGCCCTTTGAAGGGGTCCTACGTATAGTCGACCACAGTCTGCCACATCATCATCATCATCATCAACCCATTACATTGTCCCACTGCTCTCCGGCTCTCTCTCCCACGGGTCTCCTCTCAGTACGAGAGCGATTAGGCTATAGTCCGCCACGCTAGCCTACTGCGGGTTGGCAGACTTCACACGCCGTCAAGAAAATCTCGCAGGCATGCAGGTTTCCTCACGATGTTTTCCTTCACCGTTTAAGCGCGTGATAATTAATTATTAATACGCACATGACTTCGAAAAGTCAGAGGTGCGTGCCTTGGATTCGAACTCGAGACCTTTGACTTGGCAGTCCAATGGTCATATCACTAGGCTATCACTACACAGTCTGCCACATTCGTGGCAAATATTGCGCTTACCATGGCCGTGAGTATTACCCTTGCCTACACTAGCCTATAATAGGCAAGGGTACGCAAGTGCAGTTTTTAGTATGTAAGTACAAGCACATAAGTAGTTGAGACTACTGTCTTCCTCACTTCGTAAGGTACGTGTACGGCAGAAGGCCCTTTAAAAGGAACATCTCCCCAGTGACAGATGATCTGCCACCTGGGGAGATGGCAGGGTATGTCATCTGCCGCAGATGGCAGGGTATTTCATCTGACGCAGATGGCAGACGATCTACCTAGATACCTAGTCTGATACGCTGGAGGTCCCCCTCCGTCCTGGGTTTGATTCCCAGACCAAGCAGTGTTATTGGATTTGTCAAGAAATTCTTAGTAGCAGCTCGGCGTTTGGAATTATGTGCCAAAATAGGCTCAACCCGCTCACCCCCTAATACATAGGTACCTACTGTCTTAAATAAGGTGCGACTACATTAAAGTCATTACTGAATATGAAGGTACGTAAGTACCTTCGATTTAGGGCAGTATAACATTTTCGTCAATGATATTAAGTAGGTACTTAGTAAAAAGATTTTCTTCCAGAAATCGTTTTCTATTACTGTATTATCTTATTGTAATATCACGATGGTTTTCCCCCTCACAAGCCGCCTATTTAATGGAGTAAACTTATTGTGCCAATATGTAGGCGCCGCCGTCGTTGCGTAGGTTTGACGTAGGGTATAAGTAGTATGGAGGGACTTGAGGGAGGAACCGGGCGGGAAGCGAGCGGCGGCCGGTGCGCGGAGGCGGCTAGGAGCCTGCGCACTGCGCGCGCCGGTCCAGGCCTGCGCGATCCGTCATTCGTTCGCGGGTTCACGCCGCGGCGCCACCTCAATCGGTAACTAGCGCTCCGCTTACCCCTTGAAAACCTCCGCGATCGGCATCGCGTGCGTAAGGCCGGAACGTCGCACCGGCGATCTCGTGGTGGTAACGTGGCGCTGGAGCGCGTCCCTCGGGTTCCGGAGCACGCGTGCGCTCGCTCGCGCGTGCGCTGTGCTACGTGCGCGCGACGACGGGCCGGGAGCATGCGAGGGGCACGGCGCTGCCGCGCGTAGCGAGCCAGGCCGTGCGCGCTATCGCCATGGGCTGCGCCTCGTCCGCCGAGGAGCGCGCTGCCATTGCGCGCAGCAAGCTGATCGAGAAGAACCTAAAGGAGGATGGCATCCAGGCTGCCAAGGATATCAAGCTGCTACTCCTTGGTAATGGAGTTTTCTTCTGTCTAGGTAGCGCGCTGCGCGCGCACGCCAACTCGAACTCTATTGACTGAGATTTCCAAGAATCCGAGCCGGCACTCATTGGCTCAGGGATTAAAAACATTATTTTCTAAGTAATATTTATACTGTGGTCATATAATAATTTTATTAGGCCTGCCATGTCGGTTGATACCTAGGTACTCAGTCCACGCGTACGCATAAATTGTGTACTTGAATGCTATGAATATCATACAACTTGCTTACCTATACGAAACTAATAGAGAAACTTACATAACATTATTACAAATTAACAGGAACGCCAGGAAAGACTGAGATTGATGTAAATAAGTGGGTACTTACCTACTTTTTTATTTTGAGGATAATTATCTGCTTTGGGGCTTTGGGGTACTACCCTGGGTAGGTACCTATTAACGTACGGTAACACGGTTTGTGTTCATTATCTTTCATGATTTTTATACAAAGGATGATAATAATTTTGTTTTTTTTTACACCTGTCACCTTTAAAATGGTCTGCACGCTGTACATCGCACCTTTCTTATACAATATAGGTAACCTGGGTAGTAGGTAAGTATTGTATTGTATGTACAATCATACAATAATTAATACCTACGAACAACTAGCTCTGGAGCTCCATGCATTAGTCGATGGTGGAATATTCTTCCGGTCGTTGGTGTTTTGTCTAGAAACTATGACTTGCTAATATTATGACGCTTATACTAGTTGATCAAGTAAACAACATTGAGCTGGCCCTCAATGTTAAAATACCTACATATCGCACATGTAAGACAAAGGTATCTTACTGTTGGTACCTGTAATATAGACGTGATGGTGCTTGTTATATAAAACGATACGATAATAATAATTATAAGTAAAGTCAGTTGACCGCAGCTTCGCCCGCTGGGAATCCAGTTATTCTGCGTGATATTATATTTAAGTAGCTTATGTTGATCTGGAATAGTATAGCTTTCTAATGTGGAAAGAATAATTAAAATCGGTTCAGTAGTTTCAGTTTATCGGTTGCAAACAAACAAACAAATCTATAAATATACAAGTTAAATAAAAATGATTTTATTATTTCAATCTATTCTTGCAGGATCCCTGAGAATACAAAACTGTACACTGGAGAGAAACGCGTCCAAAAAGTTTACTAAACTCAGCACGCTTCGTTTGCCTTGATTGAAACAAAAATCCAAATCGAATCACCCTAAACAAACAATACAAATGCCAAATACAACTTTAATATATCAAATTTAATAAATATTTTTTTCAAATTGTGGGTATTACCAATTACCACAGAATATACGGTAGTTACTACAGTCCGGTCAAAGTAACTGTGCGTTTTTGGAGTTTCTAGTTAGCCTTTCCGGACAGCTGCACAGGTAAAACGCTATTGTTGCCGAAGTTCGCAAGACTTGAGTTGTCTGATTACATGTTAACATCCTGATCGAAATATTAAAAATATTACATAGACGACATTGTCGCTATTTACGATAAATTATAACGATCTGATCTGTATTCAAAATTACCGCCATAATTATTTTGTACAAAAATGAAGCTATAAAATTGTCAAAGACAATCTTTGATTTTAGCGCATTGCTCTTGTTCTCTTTCGTGCGTGAATGTGTCTTCACGCATGTGTGAGCGAGTCCGAACGAATATTTCCGAACGCACCCGAACGTCAGTCGAGCGGGGCGCGGTCGCTGTCACGGAGCGGAGTTGGTGCTTGTCATCCGGCCGCCATTATCTCGTATTTAAAGGGATTTGTAAAATCAATTAAAGTTTGCATTGTCGTTGTCTGTTCCTAGTGTTTAGTGCTGTTTAAATACTGAGATATTTTCGAGTCGTGGTCGTTTATTAAAAGATTTTGTGTCTCGGAGTCGTACGAACAGTGATAAGTGGTACTGTTAGGTTACTGTGTGTTGGGTGCTAACGTTGTGTAGGGTGGCTCCGGTCGCGCCGGAGCGGCAGGACGCGTGTGGAGCGCATGCAGAGGGAGCGGTGAGAGCGGGCCCGGCTCAGGGGTCGGGGCGGCCAAGGAACAGGGACAGCTGCCGATATGGGGTGCGCCCAGTCGGCCGAAGAGCGTGCCGCGGCAGCTCGCAGCCGACAGATCGAGAGGAACTTGAAAGAAGATGGAATCCAAGCCTCCAAAGATATCAAATTGCTGTTATTAGGTATAGTGTAGCTCACTATTTTGTCGCGTTCCATGGCCGCACCCATGTTTCACGGGTTGTTGCAGCGATTTTAACGCGCCATTCAAAGTTGGGGATATATTTTAAGCTGTTCCTGTAAATGGCATCCTAACGCTTCGCGGCTTCACCCCATTCGCTTGTTGCTCATATCGAGCGAATAGCAATGGTTAGTTGCTTTCACTTGGAACTAATCATTATGCCGGTATGTGCGGTAGTTCCGTGCGCAAATGAAAGTTCCTATTTGTTTCACATTTAGGAACCATTGGTGTATGAACTCGTTCCGTAGTCATTTCTATGCTAATCATTGCTTAATTTATGTTCCAATGTCACAAACCTCATTACAGTACGATTTTCCTTACCAAATTCGAAAACACGGGTACCATGCGGCGTATTTTACCATGACATTAGTGTTCTAATAAGATTTAAAACATTTATTTGAATGTGGAAAGTGAAATTGGAATACTTTATCCAAAAAATATATTCGATTTATCACTGCAAAATAAACCTTTGGTATTTATCACCTGCAATGAGAATATACAATACTATAAGTAGCCATACAACCGGATACTAATATCACATACATCAGGGCTTTAAAAGTAGTAGGTACTTATTTGATGTTAAATATTTTACAAGACTATGTCACAGACAACAATAACTGAAGATTCTTATCATTTGTAAGTTGCTTTGTTGGCAAGACTTCTCCATTATGCAAGTTGGTAGTTTTCCTGCTACTCACTCAGATGTGTGTGATGAACAAACATTCAAGCACAGATACATACCTATTCAATGAATAAAAAAAACAAGTCATGGGGCCAATATTGCAAACACATTTTTTTAATTAAATTGAATGGAACTATTTATTCTTCAATACTAGCCACAAGGTAAGGCAAGGTACCCTGACAATAAATTACACCAAATTTTTTTTTAGTTGTTATATTGTTATGTTGTCAGTAAACAATCAACTAGTTTTAAAAGAATTTTAATCACTGTAAACAGTACCTGTTGGCAGTATCTTGAATGGTTGCCAATATTTGAGAGGAACAATGTCATTCATGTCCAACAATAAATGGCACAATACTTATTTACATGTAAATACAATCACTAGAGGAAACATAGCTCAATATTCTGAGATACAACTTTGTATGAATATGGGCAATATTTATTTTTCCTTACATTATAATGTAGGTACATTATTTGTATCAGACTGTTTGATACATAATTGAAAATTGGAAATAAAATTTCAGTGTCTAATTTATATCTTAAATTAACTAATAAAATTCATTATTCTAATTTAATCCTATTTTCGTCCATAGTTTCAGTGTTTGGATAGTAGCAAATATTTCTAATTAATAAAGTAATTTAATGTCCATTTTGATTATCATTTTGCCTTGA
Organism: Subacronicta megacephala; assembly: GCA_958496365.1. Lineage (NCBI taxonomy): Eukaryota > Metazoa > Arthropoda > Insecta > Lepidoptera > Noctuidae > Subacronicta > Subacronicta megacephala. The sequence continues at coordinate 8,719,428 of OY292530.1, read as the reverse complement.
TCTTGACACATCTGTAAGCTTATTGACTGAAGCTTTGATGTACCAACCACAGATGGTGAGACACCTGTCTCTGATTTTATCTCATTGACCTAATGAATGAATCTTTACAATTTTACTAAGCAACAAGTAATTTAACATGTCAAGGGGGAAGAAAATACAGACACTATACAAAATAATTTACTGGCTTAATTAATATTAACATACATTACATTTGATTAGAATCATTATCCAAATTGATGGTTATTTGCATTACTACCTAGTATCCAGCTTTTGTCTACACTAAGGTCATAAGTATGCCATTCAATGGCAATTACTTAGGACTTCATATTCAGAATGAGTCACCACTGTTTTTCTAATGGCTGCAATTAAGTGGGCAGTCTGTGATAAATATAATTAGTCATTGGCTCTATCAATTACATAGTTATACTGCCTGTTTCTTGGTGTGAATTGAATCATGAATTCCATGCACCTTGTGTAACTTGACATAACATACTTTTCTTTATTGTAAAAACCTAAATGTCCAACCATAAAATATACCTACCATTATAAGTAGGTTCATAGGTACCTTAAATCCATCTAATGAATTTTTGTTCCATGTTCATAATTAGAACTTTCATTATCCTCCTAACCATGTTTGAGTCAGCTTCCAGTGAGTAAAGTATTTTACATGAAACAACTGCCATCAGTCCTCCGCAAACCAATTAATGGGCAATACTAATATCCTAGGGATAGACTAATTAAACTTTGATACTATTTTTGTATTCTAAGTCTTCTTATTAATTTCATGATTTTTGCAAATATTATTTTTATAACATCTTCAGATCCTAATTGTATATCTAACAGTCTGTAGAAGAAACCATCTGCATTCTCTTTCATAATGATAGGTATTAATTGCTCATTGATTATAGTGTCCCAACAGGATATAATATTCTAATTTTCCCTCCGTTTTTTCTGGTTTAGATAGGCATTTGAAGGAAAATTAAACCAAAACCATGTTTAGCAATCATATAATAGGCATGAGGTGACCAATCGTATGTGACAAGCGTGTCAACTAGATATCTTGTACTAGAAGTTAATTGAGGTGTCACGGCATGCCGCCGTGGCTGCTTGTGCGTGCATATCTGACCATGAATGGTGTTTTGCTTTAATGAGCCACTCCTTACTATGCCTAATGTAGAGCTTCACTTCGAAAAAAAAACATATACCTACGTATTTTAGTGATAATATCGTTGTGCTGATAATCTTAGTGTCATGAAACACCTGCAAAAAATAAAAGCTTAGCCTGTTATGGAATAAACAGACCCTAAACTTAAACAGCTGGTCTGATTGACAGAAGCGTAATCTATAGGTTGAAACGGCGGTAGCCTATTGGCTAGGGCGTCGGACTTGCGATCATGTGGTTGCCGGTTCGAAATCCACCCATTGCACAACCGCCTTGAACCCAATTGTAAAACAATCGTTTACCTTAGCATGAAGGGTTGACAAGAATACTAGTAATGTGCGACCCGTATTGATATTTACCGACATACCTAGGTAGTAAACTTTTGATTAATTTGTCGAAATATATTTTTTGAGTTACACTTACTATAATAAAAATTATATAATTTTATAAAGTTCGGTCATTTTTAACCTATCTACTTGTTTGCTTAACCCGGTTGCCCTCAGTTTTTCTTTTACACAGTGGATCTTGTACCATGTAGGTACTGCAGAATTTCGATCATAATCGGAACTCATAGAACGATCAATATAATACAGCGTAGGCAGGTACCTACTAACTAATCGGTCAATATCAATGTTATTTAAAAGATAAATGTTCAATAATCCTTTAAATATTGTGTTGTGACGGATTATATCCATGATAGATAAATTAATTATAAATTGGCGTGGCATTAAGGTTTGGGAGTCTTCTAAATATCAAGAAAGTAATTCGTGAGCAGGCAAACAGTTATTTCGAGGTTAATATTATAGAGTCGATCGAACGGATATTACAGACAGGTATTTTATCAGCCAACCCGGTTCGAGCACGCGACGATGTTATCGTGATGATAGCGCAAAAAGGCACAGAAGCTACCTCATCGTACCAACAATACAGAAGTTGGAAACATTATGATGTTCTCTATCGAGGTTTATGCCACGATAAACGGTTACCGGTTCATTTGAAAGGTGTTAAAGACAACACATTTAAAATTTAGCTGAAGACAGTTAAACCGTATCTTATAGCTTCGTTCCTCGCAGAACTAAACATTATTATTAGAATCTGAAACAATGATAGTGAAGTAATGTGCTGTTTATTCCATTTTCTGATCGGTTCTGATCTGCGTGAGATAACTTCAAAACGTTCGAATAGATAGGTACCTACTCACATTCAGTAAAGAATAATCCAACATGACATGACATTCACTGTTTAAAAAGTTATTACTTTAGTTGTTCGTGGGAATACTTTCTTAGCACGCGATTACCATAAATGTGAAAGTTCCTCTACTGCAAATATTAAAGTTATGATACCTTTCTGACACCTAATAATGCAGAGTCGTATAACGATGTTATTTTTAATCCTAGACAGACAATCGCAGGTATGAATGGCGGCAGAGGTACAAGTTGCAATGTAGGAATCAGGAGTGCACTTGTGCGGTGATAAAGTGTATATCGGGGGTCAGAGATCGGCCATTCGCGCTGGCGAGACAATTAGAGCCAACTGGGGTCATGATACTTACAACCTGTATTTGACAGGGTTCGTTTTGCTACACCCACGTAATGTGGTCATTTTGTTAACCAATTAATCTACGTACGAACGAAATAAATAAGAATAAATAAATATTTTCTGTTAATTCCATGAATCTGTTTTGTAATGCTCATTTCATTAGCTTCACGTAATTAGACAATTATTATTAAAATTCAACTACTTACAGGTGAATCATTGCCTATTGTTCTCTAATCACTATTAAAAAAAAATGTTCTGAGGCATAGGTTTGTTGTGGCGACATAGAATCTATGGTGTTATGTGTGAAATTAAATGGAAAAACCGAACTTGATGTTCAATATGCGCGGAGACGCAAACAGTAGGGTTTATCGATCAGCGTGGTATAAACCCTTCGCACATCCACAGCAAAACTTTGTAATTTATTTTTCCATGCTATTTTCACTACACCTGACGAGCATAATGTAGACTGAAACGGTTTACATTTAGGCGGTAATTAAATGTTTTTACATCATCGCGTGTTTTATTGCGCGGTTTGGCGAAATGTCTGCTTTGAAGAAACGCAGCTTTTATGTAATGTCAATCTGCTGACTTCGTTCCTAATTATTTTTTAATATTTATAATCATTATGATTTTAATTAAATACAATAAATAAATTAATTAAATAAATATTTTTTTTTGTTTACAGGTGCTGGTGAATCAGGCAAAAGTACTATAGTCAAACAAATGAAGTAAGTATACAAATAAACTAGATTCTAATACATTTTAAACAAAAACGTTAACGTTAACAACAAACATAACTAAAAAAAACCGCTTGTAAATTACAAAAATGTTTTGTTATTTACTGGTCTGACTTTATGACTTATACCTCCATGAAAATAGCGTAATAATAATAAAGTATTTATTGTAAGAATAGTTAATTAAGTAATAATTTAATGATAGATAATCTCTCTCTCTCTCTCTCTCTCTCTCTCTCTCTCTCTCATTTAAGAGCTCAGCTCTTGTCGGTGGAGCAATCGCCACTGTTCTTTTCCATTGCTCCTTTTTAGGAGATATTGTAGTGTGGTGGTTTCTCCTACTTGCCTTCCACACCGCAGTACACTGATCGGTATTACCCGCTCTGTTATCCAGTCATGAGCCTCTATGGAATCCGCTTCCTCCGCCTCGTGCTAGTTCTGGTGCCAATGCTGCCTGTCACCAGAGGAATGCCTATTTAGTGGCGGCGTTGTTTCGCCACGTCGCAGGGTTATCATTGGACTATATGTAGCACTTTATAGAAGTGTTCTTCTTACAGAACACACCACTACGTCCTCTTACACCTGCCGCTGCTGGTCAGGGACTGCTTATTCAACATATTCGCAGCTAACCCTCATATCTGATGGCAGTTCACTATCCGCCACCTGTGACCCCGTTGTTAGCTTGCAGCTCAACCCCAACAATGATAATAAAAATGATTTATTCTTGTAAACCGTAATTGGGCAGTCTATTATTAAGCGTGCGTTATGTACTTTTTGTTTCTACTTAAATTGACAATTTGAATATTTATCTGAATTTATTAGAAACGATAATCGAGTCCTATTGAAAGTTCAAACCTAGGAGTCTATTCTATTTTTAGAATGTATAAAATGTTTGAATTTTAGCAGTATCTGGTGATCACTAGAGATTTTTACATTAGTGTCTGTTCGTTAAAAGAACTTTCCTGCACTTCCAATATCCCTGTTTTTTTATTTAGCAATGAACCAATCTGGGTGTTTTGTACTTCACCGCAGTTTGCTTGTCGCACCATTTTATCAATTGTATTTATTCCTATCTATCCTAATCAATATTATTGTTTAGAGATATAATACATCGCTTGATTGTCTGCTATCTCCTTATCTACTATCTACGACTTGTCAACAAGCGTTTTACATTTTGAAGATAAAAACATCTGCTGTTATGATAACTTAGTTGCAATGGTGACTGATTGTGTGGCATTATGTCATCGACAGGATCATATTATTTAGGAATATTTGTGTTGTAAGCAAATCTGGCAAATAACAAACACAGCGTTTCACTTACCTACTTCAAAATCTGTTAAGTACCTGTCTCTCTGATTAGCAATTTGCATCTTGCACTAATAAATGTCTACTATTATCATTGATTTCTTATCACAGAATAATTATATAACATTTGAGAACATAGGAACTACATTTGACACTAAATGCCTCGGTAACAAAAAAGTTTGGTTCGTGATGTATATTTTTTATGTTATCTATATATATAAAAGGCAATGTCCCGACTGACATATCATCGCCCAGCCGAAACCACTAATGATAGAAGTTTGAAATTTTGTGAGGATATTACTTTTATATTCTAGGCGTCATTTAAGAAAGGATTTTTCGAAATTCATCCCCTAAAGGGGTGAAATGGGGGTTTAAAGTTTGTATGAAACTCTGTCATTTCTAATTGAAAATTAATGAAATTTGGTATTAAGCCTCTAAATACAAAATAATAAAACACGTTGTTAAAGATTTTTTAAATTTCATCCCTTAAATGGGTAAAAAGGGGTGTTAAAGTTTGTATGGATATTTTTTTGTTTATTATCAAAATTACTTGAAATTGAAAATTTATACATTTCAATATAATTAATGATTTACGTATTTTTGGATTTTTTTAATTTCATCCCTTAAATGGGTAAAAATGGGTGTTAAAGTTTGTATGGAAAATATTTTTTTATAATCAAAATTACTTGAAATTTAATATTTATGCTCTTCAATACATTTAAAGAAATACGTATTTTTGGATTTTTTTAATTTCATCCCTTAAATGGGTAAAAAGGGGTTTTAAAATTTGTGTGAAAAATTTAAACCTTAATATTTATGCTCTTCAATATGATTAAAGAATCACATATTTTAGGACTTTTTGAATTTCATCCCTAAAAGGGTTAAAAAGGGGTGTTAAAGTTTGTACAAAAATAAATTATTTATTATCAAAATTACTTGAGATTAAGTATTTAAACTCTTCATTATAATAAAAGAAACACGTATTTTTAAATAAATTGTTTATTATCGTGCTTGAACTTATGCATTTAAGCTGTACAATACAATTAAAGCAACAACATTTCAATTTCACCCCTTAGTCGCGTAAAAAGAGTTACTTCCCCTATATAGTGCAAGTAAAGAAATCTGGCATTTGTATTAACACCTAATTTTTATTATTACCTTTAAAACGGAATACGTTATGCATTGCGTTCAAAATAAATAAATACGAGAATCACAATATTCGAAAATCATATCAAAGTTGTACATATTATTATTTAGCCAACCAGTTTGTGTCACGCACTCACTTTTGGCTAAAATACAAAGTAATCGGGACATTACTTTAGCTGTAGCTGCATCTGGAATAACAACTCTTTTGGTGGGAATGTGGGAAAGCGGCTCTGCCTTTAAAACTTCCGCTTAGTCTTATTCGTGTCGAAACTCCGTTGTGCAATAATATCTTACCAGAGTGACATGGCTCAAATTCTCCCGAAATCGCAGATTTATCGTGTGGGATGAGACAACTAAGGCGCACAAAGGTGGAATTGAAGCACACACTAGATTTTTAAAGATGTCAGAGGCAGCAAAAGAGCGGTCGGTGGAGTTCCTGAGTTGCAGACGGGGGAATGCCGTCAGATTCTGTTATATCTAGAGGAACCTGAGCAGACGAAATCAGAGCATCCTTACCATCGTCATACCTATAGCCCTAACCCAAAATAATGATTATCCGTAAAAAAAAGAGAGATACGGTTCTTGGAAAGTTTTCAGAGCTATTACTTAAAATAGGAAATGCGGATTATCCCGAATCCGAAAGGAAAATATGTATACTATCTCTGCTGGTAACAGTAGTGACAGGTGGCTATGATAGTTTGAATAGTTAGAGTGTACCCTGATTTTTCTAATAAACAAACAAGTTTATAGATTGGCTGTGCAAACGTGCAATACTAACTCCATAAGAAAAAACATTACAGCTGCTATTAATTAAATACTTCTTAAGTCGTTGGAGGGCTCAGAAATTGAATACAGGTCTATCGATTCAGTGCTACAAGCGGATGAAGCAATTTACTATCATGAAGAGTTCCTTAACAGTGTTAACCTTACTTGGGACACCTGTAATGCTGCTGCGTCTCATTAAACGATTTAAACTACGTAACGGGACTAGACTGCGAGTAACCGCATTGCACAAAAATATTAAAGAGCCACTGTGATAACTGGATGTATTCGGGGGAATCACTTTTCCTACCTCAAATACCACTGATACCATCCGACTATGTTTTTGAGTACGATTTCTACTTTGCAATGCCCATAAAAATAATTAAGGGTGAGTCCTTGAGGGTGGCAGGCATAGATTTCAGAGAACATTGCTTCCTTCATGAGTCATTCTACGTTGCCTGTGACAGAGTCCGTACTTATACCAATCTGGTCATTTTGACACCAGACAGAAAAAGCACCAATGAGCAAAGTGGTTTACCACTATTTGTACCTCCCCGTGGAAATCGATCCTACGAGACCTCCAGAATGATAGACTATCGCTCTAGCTGAACACGAATGCTGCTCATTTAATATCAAATACATATAGTACATGTTACTTTGGAAAAACCTAAACCGGCAAAATCGTGTTGTCCACGCGGGCGAAGCTGCGGGCGGAAAGCTAGTTTAAATTAAAAGGTGTTTGCCGCCGCGTCATGCCACGTAAAATAATATGTGAACTGTTTTGTCATGATGTCACTTGGCGCCACTGACGTGCCGGTAAGCTTTGCCAAATAGTTAATCGTGGTCAGTGAAAATTGCACGTGCCTGTTCGGTTTCTAACACGTTTCTGATTCAGATTTCATTATGACTCATTATTTACTTATTTAGTTTATAAATCTACTAAACAGTGCCCGGCGATGTTACTCGTGTTCGCCTAGTTTTTCACAATCCCGTTGAGAATAACCCTAAATCATATCTTACAAGAGGCCCAGCAAATTACATGTTAGACCCAGTAGTTCGCGTTCTAGAAAGTACTTCAGTTTTCCTATTTTGCCACATTAGGGGTGGTATTTTCAAAAAAAAAACCTTGCTCATGTATGCTACCATGCTTACTGTCTCCAAGTAAAATTTGACAAAACCCCAGAGGCATTAGCAAGGTGACCATGTTCTTGCAATATGATTCAAGTAACAGAATAGGAAATATCGAATCGATCAGACCTGGAAGTTACTATCGTCTTGAAACAGCTGAACAGATTTTCTTGAATCAAGTGGTTCATCCATTTGGGACAGAAACACACGTTCAACTTTATCCCCTCTGTTTTCGTCGAGAGTTAAAAAGGAAAACGACATGTTTCTTACTTCAGTAGTTAAGGGGCTTGGCTCTGTATACTATAATATCAATAAATATCTTAGAACACGTCCCACTGTTGTCATCAATATTGTTCTGCAATAGTGACTCTGCAGTGTTGGTGAAATCAATGTTTGGTGAGTGTTTGAACACTGCCATGCCACCCATGACGTCATTCGCGTCCCGGATGCTACAGATCTCGAAACACCAGACGCCCGAAATTAAATTATTTTATCGATAAGCGAATGTATTTTTGAAATAATCTTAACGCACCGTTATGCCATCAAGAACCAACAAGAGTTTAGAAAAATTCAATCAAGTTGCCGGTTTCTGGTATGGATTCCCTTTTCTGAGTGACTTGCAATAGTAAGTTCATTGAACTTTCGACTTTTGGAAGTATAAGGTAAACAGGATAACTCTGAACCTGATAGAATTGGTTAACATTGTAACAATCTGTCGTGCGTGTTAAACACTAGTGCACTGCTGCTGTATCGCATCTCTAGTGTAGGTACGAATGAATAAAAATAATTAACATATTGTAAGGCATTGTAAGCTCCTAAATTGCTTTGATAATTTTGAATTAGTAGTAGTAGATACTTACATCTAAATAAAAACGCCATAAAATCTAATAAAACAAGCGCTTCTCGACTATCTAAAATTTGGCACAAAAAGGCAGTAGTTATAAATGAAGACAAGATATAAAAGCTTGTTTCTCAGATATCCATATTCAAAGAAATTTATCTCTGTCACTAAACATAGCTGTATTCTTGTTTATCATTGAGCCCATCGTCCTTAGTCCTCAGCTTCACCTACATGCATTATTATTTATGTACATGCGATTTGAATGTCTAATCGATTAAATAAATTTTACTAACAGCCAGGACGGGCTACCTAATATATGAATACATGAAATGAATTAGTGACTTTTTAGGGTTCCGTAGCCAAATGTCAAAAAACGGAACCCTTATAGATTTGTCATGTCCGTCTGTCTGTCCGATCGTGTCACAGCCTTTTTTTTCGAAACTATAAGAACTATGCTGTTGAAACTTGGTAAGGAGATGTTTTCTATGAACCGCTTTAAGATTTTCACACAAAAATAGAAAAAAAAAACTATCAATTTTGGGGGTTCCCCCATACTTGGAACTGAAACTCAAACATTATTTTTTCATCAAACCTATACGTGTGGGGTATCTATGGATAGGTCTTCAAAAATGATATTGAGGTTTCTAATATATATTTTTTTCTAAACTGAACAGTTTTCGCGAGAAACACTTCCAAAGTGGTAAAATGTGTGTCCCCCCCCTGTAACTTCTAAAATAAGAGAACGATAAAACAAAAAAAAATATATGATGTACATTACAGTGGAAGTTGAAAATATATGATTGTAAACTCCCACCGAAAATTTTTTTTAGTCGTAATGATACGGAACCCTCCGTGCGCGAGTCCGACGAAGCGCAAACGTTATCCCAAACGAACTAAACAGCAATACAGTGCTCCTAAAGACCAACGCATAAATTACAAATTTATTGTTAATTTGTTGGGGAATCTCGTAACAGCCAAGTCGCCACCCCCCCCCCCCAAAGCATACGACGAACAAGGATGGTGCACTGCAATCACTATCACAGCTAGATAACGGCAAAATGTTTCAGACTTTATTACATTAGAAAGGAAGATAAATTGACAATGTAATCAGTCGCATTGCGGTACACAAAGAACCGAATTTGATTGAGCGCATAGTGGACCGCAAGCGCATTGTTGATTAAACTAAAAGTCATGGCGTATTCATGTGCCCTTGTAGTTGATCCAGAATTACATAAAGTTGAACGGTAGGTCGCTGTGTACCGTAATGGGCTGCAGTCCTAATGACTATGTTCCTCATAAAGTCACATAGTCGAAGACTTCAAACTTAGCAAACTCGTTAAAATTACTCGCTATTGTGGAAGTATGAATCATTGACGATCGATGAGTAATACTTCATTTACAACTTTTATTAACTTGTTCTAACCATTGGACGCATCATTATGTTCTATGTTATAAACAAATACTTCATTGAGGTAATTTGTCCCTCCTTCCATCGTGATAATTACAATAGTTACGCTTCTGACCTAAAGTGCTTAGTGAACTGCTTCATCGGTCTTATCGCTAGCAGAGCAAAGCAGGGCTGCTGTGGCCAATAACAAAGACAATCCATCAAGCCATGCCATATTGTCATTGTGTAAAAAAAGATAATCCGATTGTCCCTTACAATTTCGCAGTGGCTTAAAATTAGCAAGGACTGGAGCAGAATGGAGTGCCATTCATTAAGATCGGTTTTTTCTTACAACCCCAAGAGCTATCGACACTATTAATGCAGTGTATTGGCTTTGACAATCACCTTATGTGAACAAATTTAACCAGAATGCCAATCGACAAGCCGTTTGACGAATGATCCATTTCGTTAGCTTATAATTATATCTATTCAGATATCACACTTAAAAGCTGAGCTAAGCCTGTGTTACCTGCCGAAATAAACTCTGGTCTACGTCGTCTACAACTAAACGAGTACTCCAGTATTATTAGACTGTCTCAATATCCTGCCATATTAGTATTATTGGAAGAGTTCCTAGACCCATTAATAAAATGGTTTCTAACGAAATACCAACTATTTATTTGTGATCTATAATTACACGTTTTATTACAATTTGCTTTTATTTCTTCAACAGAATTATCCACGAAAGTGGCTTCACAAATGAAGACTTCAAACAGTACCGGCCGGTGGTGTACAGCAACACGATTCAGTCGCTCGTCGCCATCTTGCGCGCCATGCCCAACCTGGGCATCACTTACGGCAATAAGGACCGAGAGGTAAACTATCTATGTACTTTCATTATCTTTAAATTTAAGGCTTCAAAGTCGATGGCAGGCTTTTTAAATACCTCTCTATTTATTGCCTGCTTCTTTAGTCTACTGGTCCCAATCGCGACTGCTACGAGCAAAGTGTTATTTGGGTTTTTCTATGAAGTTCTCAGTAGCAGCTCGTAGTCTGGATTTGTGCCCGGTGAAATGGCAATAGGCTCGCCCCCTATTACATGGGACCTAAACATACCGGCGAACTGTGGGTGTACATTAAGTATACCTCTGCCTAACCCGTCGGGGAATACAGGCGTGATGGTATGCTATGTTAATATGTTATTTATTGCGGTAGAATAAATAGTTTGCAATGTACTAAATAGTCGACTGGCACACAACCGATCATGGGTTCGATTTCTTATTCAATAAATGCTTAATCAAAATGTTATTGGGTTTTTCTATGTCAATTTCAGTATCAGCTCGGAATTAGATTTGAGACGCGTCAATGATAATAGGCTTAGCCTGGGACCATACTAGCGAATTGTTGGTCTAAATTAGTACATAAACAGCACATCTTGAGATAAAGTCGCATGAATTTCCATATAAAGGCAAGTTTCAATAAATTACCTACATATTTTAATTATTTTGTTTGAAGTCTTTTGGCTATGTGGCAAATACTTTGATTATTGCAAATATTTATAAAAAGCAAATAAAATAATTTGATCAGCTCATTGTTTATTATGTTTATTAAAATATATCAATCGTATAAAGTCATTAGTATGCTAAAAACCGAAAATCAAAGCAAGTATTCGTTGCGTAAACGATAAACTACGTCGATTACGTGTCGGCTGTTTCTATAAATAATGAGCGATCGTCAGTAAAAAATAATGTCGATTGCATCGCAATGCTTGCTGCTAAACTAATACTGATTACGTTGCAGAAAATGGAAATACTGGAGTTTTATGAAACTTATGTCAATGTATTTCAAGGATTGAATCTAGAGGTCTAAGCTATTAGGCTCTACATGATTTCTAGTTTTCAATTCATCTGGGAATTTTTAGAAATTGCGTTGCCGGGGCTTGCGTCAATCCGTGAAATGTTCCCTTTATGGAGATCGATATCGATTGATTCGTTATTCATGAAAGTGGCTCACGGTGTATCTGCTCAACTGAATGAACGCTGTAAATCAGCTTATTGCATTACTTGCTACCGTGTTTGCGATGAATATTCCTGCCACACTAACTTTTAACATACATACATACACTCACGCCTTTTTCCCATAGGGGTAGGCAGAAACTACAGAAACTAACTTTTAACGTTTTTAATATTATTGATATGCAAATATAAGCAGCCATTTTTTATTAGTATAAGATAAATTAATTACTTACAAAATGGCAGTGTTCTTTGAATAAATTTATCAACACTGATAACACCATTTAATTTTAGTTTTATTAACCGAGATTTTGCAGAAATGTTCATATGATAAATGAAGCAATACCTATTCACCAATTGTACCATGCTTCACGCAAATAAAGATCATTTCATAAAGTGTTTATATTGCTAAAATGCACGATCTTTTATTTAACTAGCGAAGAGACAAACATGCATGAACTCTGTAAGGGAGACATAGGCCGTTATCATTAAAAGTACCTGGGTATGTCAGACAGATAAGGTATCTCAGTTCCGTTCCTACCTGTTGAAGAGTCGTTCATGTCAACGTCATCTGTTACACAATGAACGACAGGCTGTTCTAAAAACTGTTAATAATTTACTCGTCACGAGATGTGACGCACTTACTGTTTCACACAGGTATGTCGTAAACGGTTCTTTAAAGACTGCGAACAATAACAATCCGTTACTTTTCCTTGTTTAAAGTCATGTAGTTACTTTATAGAGCCCTAATTAAATATAAATAATATCGCTTCAAATTCTAGCCACCGTCCAGACATCGATCCGCTTCTATTTATTCCCCTAGTGCGACTTACTTTCTACCGCCCCACACCCCGGTTCCTTTTGCATAATTATACCTACATATCAAAATGTATGTCGCTGCTGTGTGAATGACACCGTCAATGTAACCTCGTGCACCTATCTCGTTATCACTGTGAGGGACGTGAAAGGAGTTGACGTGATAGCCCTATCACGTCAACGTTAGCATATTGAACTAATGTCTACCTAGGTATAAGCACAGTGATTCGCACGAAAGAGATGCAACTCTATTTTAAATATTTAGATGATCATATTCTATCTGTAACACATGAACTAACCTATTCATATTTCATGTATTGTTTTAAATAAATTAACATAATTACTTCGTCATTACTGAATTCGTATTTGCGCTGCACACAATTGCATCAGATATAAAAAATTAGAGCAACTTTCTTTTAAATGTTAAATGTAACCATGCCAAATTGTAGTCATCAAGTAATCTTCGAGTAGGTACCTACAATAGCTGTGACTGATAACAAGGTGGTCCCATTAGTGTTCCTTGTTTTGGTAAGAAACACTAAAAATACTGTTATTACATTCACTTTTGTGTGCTTTAAAGGGACTAGGTAACAATCTAATGGACGACGATGTATTTAAATGAATATGCAATGTTTTATTAAGAAGGGTGGTGGGTTATTCCGCGGAGGGGTTGTGAATGGTGCGTAGCAAGCTCCCGTGCGGGCTTTGCGCATGCGCCCCGCTAGCCGCAACACCCGTCATAATTAGAACACATTTTACAGAAACGTCTGCAAACAACAAAAGCACTAGCCTGATATTTGAGTTATTTATTTCATAGCATGGAATTTTATACTGCAATGCTGCTGGCAAGTACTTTTATAATGCATGTAAACTAAAAGAACTGCTCTCTGTTTCTGCTTCATAAAGTATGAGCATTCAACATTGCAGTTTAATAAACAATTATTATACAACTTTTAGATGAATACCAGAGGATAAGAGCCTAGATAAATGTACTGTAGTTTTGAAGATGATCATTCAATGACTGTATGAATTCGTTCATATGGCTGTGAACAGATTGCGTAACGAAAGCTTACGGTTCTCCAAGACGAGTTTGCTAAATGGATTACTAATCGGATTAGCGTATGTCGAAGACGCTGGGTCACTAAACTCCAATTGAGACGATATTGCTCTTCAACACGAATTATGATGACTCACAGTTTTTTATGGCTCATAATTATTCATATAGCTTGTAATAATAAATCAAACGTGTAACACTAGTTTTGTACCTAATCCATTGTAGTTATCCCCGAAGGGTTAGGCAGGCGTGTGCTAAATGTTCACCCACATTCCTCTGTTCTGTTTAGGTCCCATGCAATGGGGGCGAGATACATACCTTACCTTATTAATTTATTTAACTTTGGAAAGAATTTTAGGCCAGAACGTATAGGACTGATTTGGTAGCCCACTTTTATTAATATCAGATTGTGAATGTTTAACAAAATATGAAAATTAAATCCATTGAACTGTATTATGAATGGGAAAATACGAAAGTTGAAATTTAGATGCGCGAGGCCTAGAAGATTCGACAATCTTAGTTTACATCAATCAATAACAACGTCTTGATTGAAATAGGTCAACCCTGCACTAATGAGCTATGTATGGACCATTACGTCGTTAAATGCGTACTTATTACTTCTACTATCAATGATTTTTTGTTTCAAGTAAGTTTACATACCGAAGTTTATGGAGGAAAGGAAGGAGGACTTTTACTTTGATATTTCTAGTCTAGGAAAGTCTAATCATGAAATTAAATAAATAAGAATGAGCATTTTAAATCCTCCAATAGGTACTTAGATAAATTCGAGGTTACCAATCAAATTAAAAAGTATCAATGGATGATAATATTGGTACTATAATAACTGTCACAAACAGGGATTAATAAGATTTTATTGGTTTTACCCGAGGTCCATGTTCAGGAGATATTAAAACTAGGACTGAAACTAAATTACCGATTTCCTAAACTCGACCAACTATAATGAAGCTATGGTAAAAAAGTTGATTCCGGATAGCAGAATATCGACGCTTTACATAAAATGGCAATAATGTTATCTGTTGTCGCTAACAGATAGATACAACTGTTGTTAGCAATAGAATAACGAAAACTGTTACCACTTTAGCTATTTATTATTATAAAGGCAAAATACATCAAACGTAGGGCGATATTCGACACATTTACATTAAATTTACCTATCGTTAATCATCTCAAATAAATTCAAAGATAGGATACGATACGCCATAACAGATGTGAGTCACTTGTTTTCACTTTATCTAACAACTAGCTTTCCGCCCACGGCTTCGCCCGCGTGGTTTCTCGGCTTTTCTGCATTTAATTTTTTCCCGTTTTTACAACATTTTTCATTTGTGCTCCGCTCCTATTTGTCTTAGCGTGATGATATATAGCCTATAGCCTTCCTCGATAAATGGGCTTTCTAACACTGAAAGAATTTTTCAAATCGGACCCGTAGTTCCTGAGATTAGCGCGTTCAAGTAAACAAACAAACAAAATCTTCAGCTTTATAATATTATATATAGTATAGATTGCCTTTTATATATATGTATAGATTATTTTATAGAAACAAGGAAAAAAGCACGCAAACAAAAAATTTAAAGGGAAATACTCATCGATCGTCCGCAAACTAAGAAGGCAGCAGGGTATGTCGGACTTGTACCGACTGAAAGCCGCTTTTACCTTCCCTCGCTCTATGGACCGACACGATCTTGGGATTAGTGACATTCACCACGACCATGGCAGGCTCACAAAAATACACCTTCTATCATAATTTAGTTTTAACGAACATAACTCTTAATATACTGCGGTCGAGGCCCAGAAAAGACATCATACCCTGAGTGATTAGGAGAGGAACCAATAGCGATAATTCCATTTGACATTCTGGCATCTATAGAGACATAATGATCCACAAGTCCAAAACTATCGTATTGTGAACTGTTTATAATAGATACAAGTTCTGTTGGGGTCATGGTGAAGGTAATCAGGAGTCCTAAACTATGGAGCAATTCTAGGAACGTACTCGGAAGTTACTCCGCATTCACGCCTAGTGGCGAACGGTCTCCGATGATTTCCTGCACTATAAAAACGGTAGAGAATAATCACCAAACTGGTGTTGAAAACTGACTTGCACCCCATGTTTAAGTTTGGTAACGGATATAAAAAACAATCTCATCATTTATTTGTCACAGAGCGATGGCAAGATGGTGTTTGACGTGATCCAGCGGATGGAGGACACAGAACCGTTTAGCGAGGAGTTGTTGGCGGCGATGAAGAGGCTCTGGGCGGATGCCGGCGTGCAGGAGTGCTTCGGCCGCTCCAACGAGTACCAGCTCAACGACTCCGCCAAATAGTAAGTACAGAAAGACCTAGTTTTGGAAGTATGTACGGCATATTATTGTTATAACTTTCTATTCTGTATCTTCATTTAGTTTCCTTACATAAACCTTTAGAGCGCTGCAATCAACTCGAAGCTAGCTTCTAAGTTTTTAATGTAATCTACCTAATATTGATTCCGAGCCGAACAAACGGTTTATGGTAAAATCAAATAAATATGTACAAATGTGCAATGTGCGGCGAATAAAAACCTAAAAAACCTATGTACTTCATAATAAATGAATTATGTTTTGATAGCAGCAAAAGCCCGGTCGTACTTTTATGCCAAAAAGCATCTCTAGATAAAGTAACATCACCCTTAAATAAGTATTTTAAACCTGGATTTATTTCAGATTGTCTCAATATAATCCTAATTTATACATCAGTGATACAAAACCGTACAAACTAAAAACTATCTTAAATGAACAAGAACAAAATTATCTGTGTTAAAAAATCTTTGGTAATTCTATGTCTCGCCAACACTGATTTTTGCATATAACGTTATATGGTAGTGTTGGTAGTATGGTTGCGCTTGTGCAGTGCGAATTGCAACGGTTCGTTCGGCACATACGTCGGCGTCACGCTATACGTCAGCTCTCCGTAGCGCCACGTGACGTTGTACCTATGAAATACCTGCAATTAAAAAATATATATCAAATCCAAACAAAACTATGAAAATTCATCATAAAATCTTTAACTACAATGATATCCGTGTAACCTGGCCTTAGGTTGAGCAAATCCACATTAAAAAAGATATCATCGCATATTGATGATTGTAGGTTCAAAAATTATATATTCATAACTTGATGGAATATATCAGAATGACTGCCTCGTTGGTCTAGTGGTCCCAATCGCGACTGCTACGCTAGAGGTCTTGGGTTCGATCCCCAGGTCGAGCAAAGTGTTATTGGGTTTTTCTATGAAATTCCCAGTAGCAGCTCGGAGTCTGGATTTGTGCCCGGTTAATGGCAATAGGCTCGCCCCCTATTACATGGGACCTAAACATACCGGCGAAATGTGGGTGTACATAAGGCGGGCCCGGCCGGGTTGGCGCCGGATGCCACCGGGCCGGGCCGGGTTGAGAAACATACCGGGTTGCAATCTCTAATTCCATTACGCCGTCATAAGTACACCTCTGCCTAACCCTTCGGGGAATACAGGCGTGATGGTATGTTATGTTGATGGAATATATCAAAGAACTGTTACATAGGTTTTTTATACAAAAACCCATTTAAATTGAACTTACCTTAGCCATTAAAAGCTGTATTTCGGCTTCGGCGAATCTCTTTCCGATGCACATTCGTCGGCCAAAGCCGAAGGGAAGCGACGCAAATGGGTGGATCCCGACTTCCTTTTGCTTGCGACATACCTCTGCCGCCCGACTGTACTGACATCCGGACTCTTGGGCGTTGGTTGTTCGTCGCCCGAAATGTTCCATAGATTCCATAATTTCGTTGTCCCGCAGCCATCTTTCAGGAACGTATTCCTCTGGCGATGGAAAATATCGTTCCTCGTTGGATAAGATGTAATGCGGGAACACAACGTGGGACTGAAAAATATGAAATGTATTAGTCGAGAGTCCAGATAAATAGCCTAAACTACCTATGTACAGTGGGATATAGCTGTTACCTGACCCACCCTAGATGGGCCGGCGGCGTCTAAGTGGGTCAGGTAACAGCTATAACCCACTGTACTAGCCATAGGGTAGTACAGGGAATCTTGCAACAAAAATGTGGCCCCATATTTTTTTTTAAGAAACTTCATATGGATCAACTGTTTGATCCATAATCTGAACTTGATCTGTATTTGTTTAATCTGTACTTCGTTTATATACACTGTGTTTTCCCTCGAGGTGTGATTCGGAAAAAAATAAAACCTACCAGCTTAGTTTTAAATGTCTTACCCCTTTAGGCACTGCGTAACCGGATATAATGGCATCTGACTGAATACACCTTCCATTTCCCAAAATCACCGGTTTGATCCTGCAACAATGACCAGTGCAACACATTGTAACATTTTCGTAAATGTTGCTTTGAGGAAAATAAACATTACTGTATTAAAATAATGTTAATCACTTTCATTTTTTTTCATTTATTTATTAACAATATTACAATTGTGTCTGAATATAAAGGCGACAATTACATAATAATAATAACCATTAAATAATAACCAGTAAGTCAATAATAATTCAACACTTAATAAAATAACTTCCTAAAATAGAAAGTATTTTATCATTTATTTTTTCCTGTTCTAGGGTTTGGAGATAAAAAAAAACTCAGTGACATACTAACACGAATTACTTGGACTACTATTAGATCTTGCTATGAAAATGTTAACTTATTTACAACCTTATTTTCTAATCCTAAAATTCCCATATAGTATTTTAATCAAGTGTGTAACTGTAACCTTCTAATTACGTGCTAAGATTACGACGAATAAATTCAAGTTTATGAACATTAACAACAATACAACCCGTCACCCGCGGCCACATGTCATGTCATGAATTCTATACATTTACCAGTGCGTGAGGACCTGTATGGCTAGTATTTATGTAACAAGTTATATACACATGTATTGTTACTCACTTGTGGGCCTAATAGCGACTCAGGTGCAAATGTAATCTGACGCTAACCATCATTGGTCACGTTACAATAAGACGATACATTTGTATCAAGTTTTTATCCTATGTAGGCTCATTAGAGGTTAGTGTACTCATACCACGAGGAAAATCTCTTATTACTGATAATGACATTGAAAATGATCTGATATGAATAACACTGGAAAACAAATGATAATTATGAAATCCATATTTTGGGACGCTTGAATCAATTTAGGATGAGGAAACTAGGAAGTTTAAAATTTCTCATTAAAAAAATCTGCGAAATATCAGTTTTATGTAAGACGGAGTAACCGCAAACTGTCGGAATGGTGACTAATATTCTAACAAAGCTGTAATTATCATCTTCAATATATGTAGCTGACTATGCAGTATGTCGACGACTCCAAGCTTAGTACAATGATGGTGCAACGCATAATATTGTAGCAGACAGTAGCATCGGCTAATGTACGCCGGTCCTCCAATAACATTAACCTTGTATTGTAAATATTATACAAACTGCTACCGTGAGTGCTATCTCCTCTTGTGTACCTAGATAGCCGCCCATTAGACGCCTTTACGATAACAATATCGGTGTTTGGAATTTTAGAAAGAACTGAACTGTGCTTGTATAAAGAAGAAAGCAGTTATTTTCTTTTAGAAAGAAAACTCACCGCAATGATTCCTTTATACATGCCTTGAGATAAGGCAACTTGTCCAAATCCTTGCTGTTCATGACTCTGTCTTTCGGAAGGTTTTTGTCTAATTCGTTTTGTAATTTTCTTTGTGCTTTTTCATTATTTGCCAATAAATATACAGTACTGGCTGCAGCTGCCGCCGTGGTATCCACCCCGACCAATAGTAAATCCAAAGCCAATATTGCGGCTACTTTTTCACCGGAAACTTTTGCTATCTGAGCGCATATACCCTTATCAGTCAATCTTTTTAAACAGAGTGACCTGAAGGCATCTAGGGCTTCAACATAGGTTTTGTAGGCAGACGTTGAATATATTCGCCACAGTGGCGCTGAAAGTTCCAATACAGGAACACTGTGAAAAAATCCGTGGATGCACCTTATTATTTCTCTCGCCTCCGCATCGTTATCTTTTAGACATCCCAATCTTGTTCCTAGCGCCCAAACACCAACACCTACAGCAAAAGATTATATAGAAAAGTACAATAGAGATCACAAAAAGTAGAACCGCTCGCCAAGTGGCACTTACACTCAAGGGCCCATTTGTAGAGTTCCGTGAGAAAATCTTTTGGCAGCTCATGATTATCATCGAGAATGCATTCCATTCTGCAAAATAAATATTAATACCTCAATTGTTTTCCTGACATCTATTTTCATACGGCCTGAATAAAAACCTAATTAATTTACAGCCCACATGTTAATTTTGTTTTACAATTAAATTCATCTAAGCGTTAAATATTCCGCGTTAAAGTCACTCAAATGAAACGTTACGTTTCTTATTGAATGAGGTTTGTTGTTCACAATGAGTCAGTTGCCGTCGCTCAAAACAAATGCGCAGACGCCGCGCGCCGTTGTTAAAAACGGGATGTGGTCATTAAACTGAGATTCCACACTCAGATCACTAAAGGCAAAACGAAGTAATGGACCACAAAATTGCCGCATGCGTTCACAACACCCACGAGCCCTTTTATATGTACTTGAGATAACTTGATTATTATGGAACATTAGATTTTTTTGCATATTAGTACCTATGTAAGTCAATTAGAAAACCTAGTCAACAAAACCATTCTTGCAAATTATCTAATTAAAGGTGTACATGCTAATATGCAAAAATTCCATTATGATTACAGTGGTTTATCAGCACCGTGTTTATCATGCTAAACTTTAATGACAAGAATGACACTGACAAGTAAAAATATCATAGCAAAATACCAAAATCTGATTAAGTTAGAAAAACATACCTGTGTACAAAATCGTCAGTCACATATTCTAAATCGGGTACCGCGGCCCTTGCTGCCTCCGGCGCTATCAATGCTTTAGATACTTTAGATCTAAATCGAGACCACGGCTCACCATGTCTGCGGAAAGTTTTAGAACTTAGAACACGAACTAACTTAAGTCTTAAATTAATTCCAAGACTTTCCCTTACACTCCAATCAATCCTGGTTCATCTCCAAAGAAATCCTTTCTTAAGTCTTGCTTGTAATGGCTGAGGCAAGGTGCTTTTGCTCTATGTGGCATTGTATCTTCTCGTCTGTATATCCTCGCTGACTCTTCGGCGCAAAACGGAAACACCAAATCGGGATGTCCAAACAATCTTGCTACTTTTGCCGCTCCCCCGGCGCCTGCTAAAGCTCTCAGGAACCACAGAGAAACATCTAAAGCACGAGTTCTCCAAGGGTTCTTGCCTATAGCGAATCGCCAACTGTTGCCGAGTATAGGCAGGGGCCTGGGTCCCGGCATCATCGCGTAGCACCGCGCGTTACTCATGGCGTACGAATTGTCAATGGCTTGAGCTTCAGCCTCAAAGTTAAGCACTTTAGGCTACAGAGGAAGCAGTGGGGGCTACCGTGTTACGTTTTCAGCGTCTCCGATGTCGTAATCTACGCCACTCGGTCTTGACGCAGTACACACGCATGCGTATAAATAAATACAACCTCTGGAACTCGGTTGATGGTTCAGACGTCTCATATCTTGCAGTTGATACTTTTCCTAAAAATCTGTTTGGTTTATACTCGAGTAGTTATGTAAAAAAATGGTTGCACGAAATGAGTTTCACTTTTTCTGCAATCATTAACACTCTCCTTGTTAGAGAGAGTAATTGCATCCAACACCCATGACTACATAAAGACATGGCCGGACATGCTTCTTTTAGATAAAGCCATAACCTGAATGAATTGTTCCTTACTAATCGAAAAAATTGATCTCACGCACAAAAATATGTTTAAAAATTAGTACAAATAATAATAATATGTTGCACCCATTGTGACAACTGTTATGACACCACTTAGAGTGTGTCTGATAATAGTGAAACTCTGTCCAAAGTAAAATGCAAGTCATGGCTTGTAGGGTTTCAAATTTATCTGCAATACCATGTCGTAAATTGTTTATCCACTATTTAGAACTATAACCCATGTGCAATAATATAACGTTTTAATAAAATTACTAACTAGACTGTTTATAAAGTCACTAGTTTTAATATATATTTGCATGATATACGATAGCATACAAGAGATGCAATTAGATCCGATCGAAACATTTAAATGTTGTTTTATTCACGTATTTGATAAAATGGGGTCGCTATTAATTAAAAAGTTGGTTGCGATAACAACCTTGTTGTTACGATTATGAACATTTGCAGATTGTACGTAATTATATGCTACATTCCGATTATTTAGTGTTCAGTGTTCATCTGTTGTCGTGTGACGTCACTGTCATCAATTTGTCAATCCCTCGATTGAAACAGGGAACGGTGCTCATGCGCCGATTGACTCGTCCGGTCTCTCTGTATTGCATGTATTTGTATTTCTTCCGCAATCCCAACCATTTAGAACATGTTCATTCAATTTAAATTGCTAAAATTACACACTGGTATTTATTTCGGC
The DNA here is from genome assembly GCA_958496365.1 of Subacronicta megacephala. Classification (NCBI taxonomy): domain Eukaryota; kingdom Metazoa; phylum Arthropoda; class Insecta; order Lepidoptera; family Noctuidae; genus Subacronicta; species Subacronicta megacephala. Next base: position 8,697,000 of record OY292530.1, on the reverse strand, counting down.
ATCTTTTTTGGATGTTTTAGCCATAATATGTCATATTCAATGCTCATGAATTAAAGAAATGCTCAATAAATTGTTTAATATAGGTAGTATAGTTGTAACACCTTTCACTCTTACTTTATTACAATAAAACAAACATCACATACCATCACGCTTGATGATCACGTCTGTATTCCTCGAAGAAATAAGCAGAGGTGAACTAATATTGTACTATTGTACACCCATATTCATATTATGTTTTGATCCCATGTAATGGGGCGAGTCTATTGCCATTACAAATTCTCAGTAGCAGTAATCTAACTAGGCACAAATCCAACTCTGACCTGCTACTGCGAATTTCATAGAAAAATGAAATACATAACACTGCTCCACCGGAGAATCGAACCCAAAACCTGTAGCGTAGCAGTCGCGCCCACAGCAGCAGAAACTAGTCTTTCAAGTAAGAATATACTGTTTTTGATACACTCAGTTGAGTCCAACGTACGTTGAAATATAAACTGCTTCGAATAATTTGTGTAGTGCATCGTCATGATTGGCGGGTTTTTATAAAACCAGGTACAGTTCTCATACAGTACATAAAATCAAGCTTTATTATGCGTGACTTGTTATGCAGTTACGGTTAGTACTTAAACCACTAGTTCGAAAACCTCTGTAATCACGTACTGGTAGTCAAAAGGCAATCAAACTAGCTATGTTGTGACACAAAGATTAATGGCAAATAGACTTAGAGCAGATCGGCTCCAACAGCACCTTGAAAATATCAGAAAACGTTTTTTCCAGCAACAGTAAAGTTAAAACTTTATTCACGTTCAAGATTGAAACTTCAGGGTGAACCTTACCCTTATCTGAATGGTATACATACACTTCGCTGATCAGATAATTATCTGAACATTCCATGATTTTTACTGCACTTGAAAGTAACATCCAGCTGATTGTACTTACCATTTATTGGTCTGTCAGAAATATGATAAGGATAGTTGTTTTGTAGTGTGTGGCGTGAATCGCGGTCGGCGGATGCTCTTGCAACAGTAACAAGGAACCCTTTGTGCGCGGTTCAACGCTCGTATCTGTGTGTCTCTCATCAATCATGAGGAAAATCACATACCCAATGTACAAAGTTGCAGTTTCAAAGTGTAATGCGTGGTATTTCTTGGTATTTTTAATATATTTCATGATGTATTTATATAAACATTTTGCCTCAAATACTTATTGTTTCTTGTTAACTGTCCCTGTTATGTTTCATAATTACTCGCTGTTCCGGATTACAAAAGGCTTTTGATTCAATTTTATCCGCCACTTCTATATAGGTTTGTTTTAAAATAACGATTTCGTAGGCCGAAATAATTGGATTTGCTAGATGATCCCCAACTTATAAGCACACTTGTCAGTAATTTGTTTCCCATATTTTACTATTTCTTCACCACTAAGCATTGGCTCTGATGCTCAACTGGCGAGAAATTATGTCTTTACTTGCCTGTTGCGTTGCATTACCGAAATTCCTTGCGGAACTAAGTGATGACTGAGCAGTTACTCAATGCCAAAGAAATTTATGTCCGTCTATATTTATTTATCTAGAAGATATTTCACCCAAGAAGTAGTTGCCTCGAGAGTCATATTATTTAACTTAGTAAATAAATAACTTGGCTTAACTGAGTAAATCGGTGTCAGTGGCGTATCGATTGCGTGCAGTGTAAGCTGCAGGTATGATTAAACGTTGAAAATACGTGCTCAATTCATAAATACCGAACCTTTGAATTTATAAATCTGAAGTAAGTAGGTACGATTATAGCCTAAGTAGCAGTTTTCGATACTAAAAGTAGCTTCTATCATGAATAAAATATATTCTATGAACATTTCATACATAATTTCTCACCATATTAGGAAGGCTAAGACGCACCAACTAAAGTCACAATCTCCATTCGAAATTACAAGCGTCGACCTTTTGAAGGGTGGGTTTCGTAGAAACCTTTCTTAATTGATGAATGTTTTATTCATTCAAACGTCACTCAGGCGTCAATAAATCTCACAATCGTTGTAAATAAAAATTATGTACTGAATTGCGCCGAATGCTCGCTACAACATCATGTACATCTCGGCACGGTAACAATACGGGCAACAACTTACTCCACTCAAATTCACAGTTTTGAAAGGGTGCTACGTCAGCATTTTCGTGTACCACCCTACTAATGGCCCTTCGCATTTGAAACGAGTGAATCGAACTCGCGATCAAGTTCTTACAGATTTGAGAGCATGACAATCATGACTCTTTGGATGACAATCAAGTAATACTTAAAAGTAGATGAATATCGTATTTTAAAAGTGTATACTTTGCTTTGCATGTGCTTAAAGATTGTCAGCAGTCGTAAAGCAATTGAGATTGTATCGTGAGTTTGCGATTGCAAGCACTCCGCGGCGCCGCCCACGACGTCTGCGGCTCATGGCGCGTGGTACGCCACCGGCGACAGATTTATGTGCCGATCGCATGACGCCCGCGCTAATTCCGGAAGCACTTCACAGCGCCACCGGCTGCTTAGCCCTGAATGCCCTACGCCCTCCATCTGACTCGGTAACACCTCATGAACCCCAATCGGCGCTCCTTTGGGAGGTTATGTGTCACCGCTGATTTTTATTGCAGTATTCACGCCATTGCGTAAACTTTCAACGGATTCAACCCCCTCTAAACAATGTGTTACGTGTAGGATCCTTTATGCTCTCCTTCCTGAATTTCTTAACATTATTTTAAAGAATTGTTTTGTGTTATCGACGTTAGGATAGACAAACTAACGAGTCGGTCGGGATAATCGAAATAAAGCCCCAATTTCGAAATGTTTCTTTTAGCAATTGTATGGTATCGTGTTGACGTATCCGAACTTCCTCTTTCCAAATTATTTTTTGTTTTGTAGTGAAGGGTTTTCACCTTTGTAGTAATTGCCGTCTTTTTGGTCATCATCAGTGAAGATCATCATCCTTCGATAGCTTATAGAAGTGTCCTGCTTTGTTCAGCAAGGCACATTTATATTAGTAAGTAGGCAATTCTTGATTGGTAACGCTTGTAATATTGATAATAGAGCAATGAGATCGGTCGATGTTCGCCGACATGTATGCTTGTGTGCAAATCGGCTGTGCGTGACGCGATCACGGGTTCGCGTCGGCGTAGCGCGTAGTTATCGAAAGGGCTCGGCTCGGCTCGGCGTGCGGCGGCGCGCGGTGTATTGATCGCGCGGCCGGACCTGTTGCCGGGCGGAGGCCGCGCGCCCGTCGCCCGCAAGCCACTGACGCCAACAACACCACCATACATGGATTTGATGTAATCAGATCAAGGATATTTTCATCTCCACATCATTTTTAAAAGCGCATCCTTAGAGAGTCTGCTTGCAACGGATCTTTTGTATTAAATTATAAATCCAATTTTGAAATCACAACGAATGTAAGTATGAAGAAGTGTATAAATAATCCAATGTCCAGTTGCAAATATGAGAATAGCAGTCATGTTGAGTAATTTATGGGAGATCAGAGGAGAAATACTGATAAAATCGATACGGATCCAGCTGAGAGTTGTCATTGATATGTATCGACTTTTAATAACACCAAAGGCGTTCAATAGTATAATGAAATGATTTCGGCTGCCCCGAATGTAATTCATCCTTGTTTACTGACCCAGTTAATGTTGACAGAGGTTTGACGTCAGCAACGCCCAGGATCGACGCGAAAAAGCGCCAGTATGATAAACACTCGGGTTAGCACATTTAACATGTATGCATATTATGTTTATGATGTGTTTTAATTAAAGAACGCTCTTTGGGAAGGTTATCAGTACTCCTCAGTGCAGCTGCGTCTCAAATTTATTGGGTAATTATTATTTTTTTGAAAATATTAAACATAGTTGCATTACTTACATAACATATTCTTGCCCCTTAACAGATCTTAGTAAAAACACTTCTGTTGACTACGATAATTGACATTTTAGTCAACACGAAAGTTTTAATAGGTCCTAGTCCTAGTTAATAAAATGGAAAATAAAGATTACAAGGGTAAAGTAACAATTTATAAATAGATATTTTTTATACGTTGGTAGGTTTATATCTGCAGTAATTCGCACTGCGACATGTCATGTTGCAGGGAATTTAGCCGCTATAACTACTATAAACGTGACTTACACCCATTTCAGTACATGGAACAAAAATGTCGTACCTAACTGTTAAATATCTTTGTTTCCCACTGGGAGTTAAGTAAGGATCGTAGATGTCCTTTTGTTGGCACCCGTCCAAATAATACCAACAATTCTATGACACTGCAACATAAAATGTCCGATTTTTTTCTAAGAAAGCAAAATCCTATTGGAAAATAATAAATACATCTTATACAAAAGTAGACTCGTCTATGTAAATACATATCAGTCATAAGATGCATAGGGAAAGGTGGTCAGTATGAGGGACCCCTTATAAGCATAAGCTAAGTTTCTAATTTCTGAAGCTAAAACAAATGACTTGTCTCCTGAAAAGATGTTCCAAGTATTACGATGATTGTCAACCCTTGCTTATTCGCGTCACTAACTTTGTCTAAGTTCGTCTGTTCTAGCTTTCTGGCAATCGGCCAATGGTGTCATTTCTGTGATCTATACATATTGGCCTTGAATTGTAGTTGTAACTGACGCCAATCATGACATAGACCCAATTGTCGTTCGTGTAAATCTTATTGAATTTGAGTGCATAAAATGATTGAATTCTAACAATACCAATTGTAATGGCAAATGCTGCTATGATTGCTGTTTTATACCTGTTTAACCTGTCAAATAACAAATCACAGACACAAATATGCAAAATCTATTGTTCTCTGACGCCAGGACCCAAGGGATTTGTTGAATTAAGCAAAATAATTGATTCCATGCTTACATGCAATCTCACTGAAAAAACATCAGACTATTGCATGACTGCCCTTCATACTCGTTGCTTTAGGCTACTTGCTAGGTACCTATTAACTTTTTATGGTAGCCTTGCTCTCCTATTAATTTTTCCACTTTGCCGAGTGACCTATACGTTGGATCATCTTCATCAATTTATTATTCTCGAACATTGAACGTGACTTTTAACGTAGTTAGTACGTATCGGCCAGATTTTTGACTATTGTAAACTGCTACCTTCATAATTCGAGAGTGTTGGTTATAGTCAAACCAGCGTCAATAACAAAATCCAGTAGTTCTATGGATTTTTTTACATATTACAGTTTATAATTACCGTGGTTTAGTTACAAAACCAGAACCGTGGTTTAGTTAGTTTAGTTTTGAAACGTCGGTAGCCTAATGGCTAGGGCGTCGGACTTGCGATCATATGGTTGCCGGTTCGAACCCCATCCATTGCACTACCGACGTGAACCCACTCGTAACACAAGCATTTAGCTTAGCACGAGGGGTTAACAAGAATACTAGTAATGTGTGACCCACATTGCTAGTAAGCTTTTATTTAAAAAAAAAAAAAAAAAAAAAACATGTTGCTACTTATATAAAAGCTTGCGTGTTTTGTAAACGTAGCTTTTAATTTGGTTTGGGAGTAACCTGTGTCAAACTTCTTGTTGTGTTGGCCTTTCGCACTAGAACTAGAACTACTGCTCCAAGACATGCTCAGATAATTTTATTTGTTTTTTATAGAATAGCAATATGACTTGACCAATGCAAATGCTTATGCTCTATAAAACTATAGCATTTTTTCACCTGCGTTCCTTTTGGTACCTACCCTGACTGTGAATAATGGTTTCTCTATGACAATAAATTAATATAAGAGTTAAAAAAAATTATCCTAAAAGACCATATCATGCACCCATGTGCGCGATATTGGATGGTGGTTATGGCAAGGGGACGCAGATTCTACTGTAACATGGATTAAACATTGTTGTTTGAAATATAAGGATGAGCAAACACTGCGTAGTTTTGTCATTTAATCTTGTAAGAGAATGTAGAGATCGATGAAGTTCAAAGTCACGATTCTCGGTACAGTCAACCGCTTGATGGCGTCACAGCTGAGTCACATAATAATTGTAACATCTCGTGATACAGCGACATTGATACTTCAACTTCTTGCTACTAGAGCTTCCAAGTACATGAAAGAAACTAGCTTTGATATCTGCAAACAGGGCATTCATACTGGCGTAAAATGTTTTTATTGTCCCATTCCGTGCTAATGCTTGTAACCGGTAATGTTTTGAGCAAGGGAGATTCAAGTACAAATAAGATCATACCTACTTCAATTAACCAGCTGTCATAGGATTTTCTTAGTTTTTTAGTGTTTACTCAAACTCATTTTATGTGCCAATTTACGAGAAGAACCTCTGTTCAGTAGTCCAAAACCACGGCGGAAGTATTGACTCATGTTTTTTAGATTCATTAATGAAATAATTCTCGTAACCACAAAAATGCAAATTTCTTCAAAGACAATTAATTAATTACTATTCAACAATTATTCTGATAGCATACCTATTTTCTTTATGTACTTGATGTACAGTACTATCTTGCACAGTTGTCTATGTTGTAATTGGTAGTCTAATTTGCACATACCGAAGAGCTTCACTAGGCAGACTTATATGAACTGTAGTCTACTTAAGAGAATGTTGTTATAATAAAATGGATGATAGCCCGATAGATTCACAATATTCGCAAGCTCAACATCATCACAGTAAGTTCTACCAGGAAGACCAACACGCGTCGAGTATTTGATTTGGCCGTCCCATTATGTTGCCATTAATCATAGTCTCAGCACGAAATAGGCAATCTTTCCACTTTAGCGTTGGAGGACCAACATACTTCGATCCCCTAGTTAGTTTTGGGGAGCATCAATAATGTGAATGTTACTTAAGCTAAGTTGGCAATATTGAAGTATCGCGTGTTGTCTACGGTTCGTTGCTCGTTAATATGTATGCGTCGCCCGCTGTCGTTTAGTGTGGCCACTGCAACTAGTGGCCGGCCGGATGTCTGCTGATATAGCTTGCGGAATAATCAATAAAAATTAGCAATCCTTTCTATCTTTCTATTTGTTATAAATGGAACAACAATGTCCCTGGAGTATTTTTCAAGGGTTTTTCCATTATTTTCTGCTTCACTGATTAATTCCGGTTGATGACAAAGCTCTTGATAAGTTTTTTGTAAAAATTCAAAATGCTAGGCGTGGAGCGAAGAGGCCTCTTTGATGGTTATGTGAGCAAAGGAAACAAACACAATGATCAGAAAACGGATTGCAATCGGTACAATAACAATACTTGCCAAATGTGTATACAAATATTTGATTGTCTACACAAAAGAGTACGGTAAGCATTCTATAAAGTAGAATGCGTGATTGGTGCCACGTAGGACATGACCATTTTTTAAAATTTTAATGTCACTTACGACTAATTATGTTAATGCGACATGCGTTGTGCTTATGTAAAAGAAAATTTATTACTACCCTGTCCTAACAATTCTTACAAATAGCACACAAGGATATTTTTATCGTTTTTAATTCGGCGACAGTTGATTAACCTTTAAAAATCTTTATATTATTACGATTGACTGATGACTGATTTTTAACTGCTTCATTTTGAGTTGATTGCCGGTTTATTGTAATTGATTACACGGTAAACCTTGATAGGTACTATGAGTCTATGATTAGCATGAAATATGTGTAGCATAATCGATCAGTTTAACACAACGTTAAAAGGTTTTTTCTTTTCATAAAAAATATACCGCATTGTTATAGTCTACTTATTGTATAGCAATCAGAGTTACGTAGTTATTAATATTCATATTTGTTATACAACAAACTAGCTTATTCTCGCTTCTTCGGTCGCGTTTATTTATTGATTCTATAGTGCAACGCACGCCGAAAATAGACATTATATTTCGGTCGATTTTTTTACTACTCCGCAACGTAATGATTGAGTGAGTTTTTATCCGGACATTGGATCCGTAATTTTCGGTGTTTAAGCACTGTAGAGATGATTTTTAGAGTACTTACAAATTTAGCTTTTATTATAATTTCTTTAACGTGGTTATATTTTTTTTCAGTTTCTTGGACGACCTAGACCGGTTAGGTGCAAGAGACTACCAGCCCACCGAACAAGATATTTTAAGGACTAGAGTCAAAACCACTGGCATTGTCGAAGTGCACTTTTCTTTCAAAAACCTTAATTTCAAGTAAGTATAATTATATTTTTTCTACTACCCAGTGTGGTGAATATTCACCGAGTCCTATTTTAAAATAAATAAAAAAAAAATTGATGGGACTATGATGAATCCTGATTTCGTGTACTCTGAGAAGCAATTATTAGAATTGCGATTTCTACAACGATTACATGATGATACCAGATCACTAAGACATTTACCTTACATTAAGAACATTGACCGCTATAAACTCTTGAAGTATTTTCAAGAAGCTTACATTTGTATCATGTACGTTTTCAGATTGTTCGACGTGGGTGGGCAGCGGTCTGAAAGAAAGAAATGGATTCATTGCTTCGAGGACGTGACTGCGATCATATTCTGTGTAGCCATGTCCGAGTACGACCAGGTGTTGCACGAGGATGAAACAACGGTAACTATGTTTTTCAGAACATTTTCTATATTTTTTATTTTGTCTTTTATTTTCAGACAACTAAGGCTCACAGAGCCATAGTTATAAAATTACAGTGTGCGTGTGTTCGTAATTCTTCTCCTAAACGTCGTGACCGATAATGATGATCTTTTTGTACTTATGGGGTCTCGTGGATGGTTCTTAGTTATAGACCTTAGAGTAGACCGAGATAGGCTTAGACCCGGTAGGTGTGTTGTAGACATGCTTTGGGATACCAGCGACCCGTAAAATAATAACTATATTACAATATTATGACTGAAGTCTTATGTAGCACTTACTATGGATCGATCCATAGAGTCGTTATGTGTGTGGCAAAAAGGCATGTATACAGGGATGTTAGACAGGGAACCTCAACATTTTACATTAAAATTGCTAGCCTCCCGAATCATAATACATCACAGACGTTATGTAGGTACCCATACTTAGTAATTTAGAGAGAATTAATATATTACATGAAATATACATCAAATATGGTACTTGATACCATATTTGAGGTATGACTTAGTTACACCATTACACCATAGATGCTTAAAACATAGTCATAATATTACATTATTATTTTCCAGAACCGTATGCAGGAGAGTCTAAAACTGTTCGATTCAATCTGCAACAACAAGTGGTTCACCGACACTAGTATTATCCTGTTCCTCAACAAGAAGGATCTGTTCGAGGAGAAGATACGCAAGTCGCCCCTCACCATATGCTTTCCTGAATACACAGGTATGTTTTTAAATCGATCAGAAATACTATCTAAATGATCCCATAAATTACCAGCGCGTTTGTATGTCAGGATGTATGAGAGTAGACGAAGAAAAGAAAAGAAGTATGCAATAATTGTAGCAAATGGCGATCTGTAAGTTCTGCCTATGACATAAAGGCATGAGCGTATGTATTTGCGTACTATCTAAATTAAAGTGAAACCGCCTATCGCCAGCAGGTCAAGGTATACTAAACTGTAAAATTTCTCCAAATGATTTTAAACCTTAAATTGTTGAATATAAAGTTCAAAATCAACTAAGAAAATTTGACATTTTGTGGTAACGTGATGTACTGGCCACCGTACGTATGTACTCACGTGATTTTTGTATATTTAAATTAGGCGCGCAAGAATACGGCGAGGCGGCCGCGTACATCCAGGCTCAGTTCGAGGCGAAGAACAAGTCTACCACCAAGGAGATCTACTGCCACATGACATGCGCCACCGATACTAACAACATCCAGTTCGTGTTCGACGCCGTCACCGACGTCATCATAGCCAACAACCTGCGCGGCTGCGGCCTCTACTAAGAGCCGAGGAACGAGCCAGCCGACAGCCCCGTGCGAATACGATCACAAAACAGCCGTACCACTAAGCGATATATGACAAACTCATGTCAATGTCGGATACTGGGTGCACTAGTTCTGTGGTCGTATTTGGAGACGTTGTTCCTCAAGCCCGTGACGCTCCCGGCCTCGCAGTACAGCTCGTCACGAGTGTTGATATCCCCGGAGCAGCCCCTGTGTAACCATATCAATGACGTCGGTGCGGGGCGCGAGCGTCGCGGGACCAGCGCCGCAGCTATGCGTATTATAATTACCTATATATTTTTATGGAAAGTAAGCTTACTGGATATACCGCCGATGTGCAGATATCATGTGTCACATGGCTTTGTGTATGATTTTCAACAGCTCCTAATGACAGTGTGCGACTAGATCCGACCGACTGGTAGCGTTTCATTTCCCCCTGTAATATAAAACCGTAGTTTTGTTATTGTTTCGGTGATGCGGTCCGGTGTTAGCCGGGATCGTTTTCGATAAATGTGAATTAGTGATCTAGTGTTCAATTCTAAATTTTGGTGCTAGGCATTTGGTATAGTGTTTCGTTGGCACAAGGTGATGTTGTCGGTCTAGTGGCACCACTGTCGGGACCCACGTCCGGAGCGCCGGTAACAATATATGTGCTTATATACTCACTCTCTTACGGACCAAAAGCAGAAAGGAACCAATATTTAGTATTGAATTATAACACGGTAGTGAGATGCATGAATACGTTCACAGGCCTACTTAAACTGATTACAAAACATCATTCCATTATTAAGTATTATATCACTTATAATGAGAAATTATTTTTTATAAACTTTTGAATGCACAACTGTACCGCTCTATGGAATAAGACGACGTCGTTTATGTTACGTACCTATAAACGTAATTATTTTAAGCTAAGTCCTGTCATCCAATATTATTATTTTAAGTTAAGCATATTGTACGCACAAATTATTTATTCCAGTAAGAGCATTCATATTTGATACGCCATATTATTTACAATTCTGATTATTTTGTGTTCATATTTTTCTATTTGTTTCATTTTACAGTTTACCTTAAGGTGTAGCCATTTAAGATCTATTCTTGTATTCAATTATTGAAATCATGTTAGGTATTTATTTTATCTAGAGTACTTGTATTAAACGTGGTATTTGTAAACTTTTCATGTTTAATTTTATATTTAAAGGTAATTAACCAATGTTTATGATCATGTTAATCTTCGTCATTATTTTGTGAAGTGGGTGAAGTCTGTAATGGTAAGGAAGTAAGTGAGGTGTGGTCATTTTATATAATAGCTAAGCAGTTATGTACGTGTATTTACAAGTAGTGATACGATGATGATGAGGTCGCGATGAGCAGCGCAGCACAAAGCCCCCGGTCTCGTAGTCACCCGCGTCCGCGACCCTCACATCGCGGACGACTCTGTTCGTGTAAGATATGTGAGTATATAAACTTTGTATACACTCGCGAATTGGCGTAATCAAACACTATATACTATATAACATAATTTATTATTAATAATAAAAATAAAAATCTTACTTTTAAGCGTTAGGACAGTAACTGTATCAATAAACATTAATTAATAATGCAATTAGACAGTAACCTTTACTATTGTCATAGTTAGGTGATTTATTTTCATTTTACGTTTATGAGTATGTAAAAAGTGATTATATGAAAATGTAACGCCTACACTGTGACTACGCGGGCCATTCACCAACCTCCCTGATGCGAGCCTGCTGAACACCAAAGATATTGTTAATATTCACTGTTCCACACTCTGCATAATATATAAAAATTATTATGAACATTTTGATAAACAAGAAGTTTGATTCTATGATGATGCTCGCATTAAATTTCCCTTAAATTTTATAAATAGATTGTTAGAATAAAATTGGTCGATCTCCGTATCGTAAACGTATGGTAGTGGCCCGCGGCTCGAGCGCCCGCCGCTCGCTTGTTGCTAGGTAGGTTTTTTACTGTTATGTAACAATATGTGTACGTAAAACTAATAAAAAAATAATATTAGCGCAGTTTTACATTCAAACTACATTTAAGTAAGCTTCATGTTACATTTAAAAGTTTTTTTAACGAGTGGACGATGTGGGTATTTTATCATTCGACGTCTTCTCGATGAAGGCCCCATAAATAATTACTATGGGTTCGTACAAGTGTTGTGTGGTGCGGTGTGTGTGAGGTGAGGTAGACTAGAGTGCCATCATCAGGTCAGCGGCCGCAGAGACAGCCGCCCATCTCGCCGCCCTCCACAGTCACGTATACACGACCGTACGTCGCAAGACGTCGACAGTTTTGCATTTCAAAGTGTTCCTCCGCCGCAGAACATTTAACTTGTATGCTTATATTTCGAGTGAATGTGATGTAAATTTTGTACACTGCCGCATTGTTTATTCGCTCGAATCACATTTAGTTTATAAGAATTGAGACAGTGAACGAATCGCACAAGCCACATGTAACATGTTTGCCTGGGACACAAACGTGCGCACAAACAAAACAAAGTATGGAAGACACGTACGTGCGCACAAACAAAATAAAGTATGGTAGACATCTAGACACGTACGTGCGACGCGCATGCGTGGTTCGCAATCGCAACGCGACTGCACGCGACTTCACGCGACTCGCAGCTCAACCGACTCGGCCGGACGTTACGCCACGTGGTATGTGCGTTGGCTTCTTATTTGAAGACTGAATTGTTGCGGCTCAAATATTCTCGCGCTTTATTAGATCCACAACTGGGGAAGTTATTGCCAAGTTTTTTTGAAGGAGTAGCGTTTAGTGATCGGGTTTGAGGCATATTATATGTCCTATTAGAATTGTGATGTGGCATAAGATAATTTGGACGAATATCTGTATCGACATTCCAATGTTGATATTAGCGAAATGAGCGATTTTCAGTTATCATATTGACGCTGAGTATTGTCGATCTAAAAACAATATCACCATGCTTCATTCATATTTGCCAAAGTTAATACTAACCTCACTATTTATAGCTACTGTATGTTCTTCGATAACTAAATTATGTCTCGGATTCGCGGTAAGGGCGGAGGCGCGGCGCACGTATCGCCGTCGGCGCGGCCCAAGCGTCGAATATAGTCGTATCGGTACTGATCAGAGTACAATGTTGAAAATATCTTATTTAGAATTGATTAACATGTAAACATTTATTTCTAGCGCGTGCGAAGGGTCGCTCGGTGTGCAAGGTTAAGGTATGGCGCGCGAGTGGCAAGCCTCGAACTCTGCTTTGTGGCGCACACGAGTGCTCGTACTCGCGAGCCTTACCACTGCAGATATAGTACTGGGCGATCCTGACTATTGAACAAACGTTTAAGAAAGTAAATTTTTAGTCACTAGTGGGTAATTTTTGAATGTGATTCAATCTTATCTTTATTTTTCTATATCGAGTGACATTCAACTTTAATTTCATTGTTTCCTGACTTATTTTTTTGTATTGCATTTACTGAAAGCGATGTATTTAACCAACGATGTGTAATAAACAATATTTTTTCTTATTTGTATCTCGTCTGCACTGGTATTTTTTATTGAATTTACTATAAATGTACTTTAAGTGTATAATTTTAAATAATTACTGAAAATGATTATATTCTAATTTTTATGTTCAAATAAACGTTTGTTTTATTTATCTTCCCTCCCTTGCATTCATCATGCTTCGACTTTGGTCTTAGCTGCATGCAACATGGCGACCATGTGGCAAGCGATGGCTCGATTAATTAATTTTGAATCGTTCTAATCACGCCGCCGCCGCCGCGCCGTCCGAACGAAGTTACAGTTTGTTCGAAATAAGTAAGCCGATCGGAAGTTAGCCGTTTTCTGGGGCCGCGCAGTTAGTGTGCGTTACCCAGGCCAGATGTTGTCGAAAATGGTCATTTGAATCTTATAGATAATTAGTTTTGCGGCTTCTGTAATTGTTGCGCACATTTTTAAATTTGTTGCGCTTATAGTTTTTTAATTATTTCACAAAAACATTTCCTGCTGGGGTAACGTTACCCCAGCCAGACCTTTTTTTTTCTAATGGGAATATTTAAATAATTACTAGCTATAAAATTAGTTGTCTAGATGAAGTAAATGTTGTGCCTTATTTTGTATTTGTTCTTTCATCGGTTGCGAAGTTATTCAAGATTTTGCTGGGGGAACGTTTTTGGTTTTGCTAGATCTTTGAAATGGTTAAGCGGATTCTTATCATATTTTGTACATGGCTTCTTGGGAATTAGTTCAAATTTGTTCTGCAATAAAAAAACCAAAATAATACATAGCTTAAAGGTTATTTTATTAAATAGAAAAACACTTCAATTGGTCCCAGCACTCTCAATAAGAGCTCTAAAGACTTACTTTAAACGTTATTTTAAAGCTTGTAACTGCCTTCAAATGTATGTGAAGTTTCATTAGTATCCTGTAAGTATTTAACAAGTTATGATGATATTGAGTTCTTCACGAGCACGGTCTTGATGCGCGCGGTGTTATTTGGCCACTGGATTGGATATATGAACTGAATGTTATGTCAATTATTAGTTTTTTAGTTCAGTTGTATATCAGTAAAATTTCAGCTCAGTACATTGGATAATTAATGAGATAATACGATTAAAGTCATCAGGAAGTGAATGACCGTGGTAACCCGACCAAGTTTAGGTGGTTACGAAAAAGCGAAAACGCAGAACATTATACTATCTTTTGAAATGTTTAGTATAATACACCTTACAATTTCGGTACAGACGCGTACATTGTTAAATACATTAATAATATAATAATATCTGTACTATGAAAACATTATTATTATCTTCCAGTTGCACAAACTTATCAAAAATCACTGATATAACATGTCTTTCGGTGGGACGCGGAAGGGGTTGGGTGAAGGGGCGCATTGTTTGCATATTGCACTAAATATGCTCCGTAATCACATAATTCATCTTGTAGAGTGCGCATGCGTTTCGGCAGTTCCGTTTCCTGTTTTTGCAAATATTTATAGAGTGCGTGAGAGCTAATGTAAAATAATAAGTGTGGCGAATTACTGCTAATGTGGAGTGCTTCTATTGATGATCATAGTTATGGTGCAGGCTGCTTGATGAATTCACGAACAAGGTAAGCTTGTATAATGTAACTACAGAAATAGTAGCAAAATTATTATTAATATGTACATGTTGTTAGGTAGGTACTTATCTAAAACTGTATTTTTTTAAGGCTTAAATATTTAAATTTAGGAATTTATTATTTTCTTTTCTTTCGTACTTAATTATTACCTAGACTGGAATTCTCAACAATGATAACGACATATTTATCCTTCGCTACATAGTACCTATAAAACAAAGTCGCTTCCCGTTTGTCTGTCCCTGTTTGCTTAGATCTTTAAAACTACGCAACGGATTCTAACTGTGTACTGTGTATACTGAAATCTATAATTTAATTAAACAATAATAGAAAATAACAAAAAAGCAAAATTACTATCTGTAATTTTAATCTGTGATTGTTTTTAACTATAAGTTTAATAATACTTTAAAAGTTCAATTGAAATGATTATATTACCTGTCAATAAAAAAAAATTAATGATCACGTAGTTTTTTTTAACTTGTGTACATGTCTGTACTAAATTTGTAACACTATCCTACATATTTTAGAAGGTACCATAATGTTTTGCGTTTTCGCTTTTTCGTAACCACCTAAACTTGGTCGGGTTACCACGGTCATTCACTTCCTGATGACTTTAATCGTATTATCTCATTAATTATCCAATGTACTGAGTTGAAATTTTACTGATATACAACTGAACTAAAAAACTAATAATTGACATAACATTCAGTTCATATATCCAATCCAGTGGCCAAATAACACCGCGCGCATCAAGACCGTGCTCGTGAAGAACTCAATATCATCATATCTTGTTAAATACTTACAGGATACTAATGAAACTTCACGTACATTTGAAGGCAGTTACAAGCTTTAAAATAACGTTTAAAGTAAATCTTTAGAGCTCTTAGTGAGAGTGCTGGGACCAATTGAAGTGTTTTTCTATTTAATGAAATAACCTTTAAGCTATGTATTATTTTGGTTTTTTTATTGCAGAACAAATTTAAACTAATTCCCAAGAAGCCATGTACAAAATATGATAAGAATCCGCTTAACCATTTCAAAGATCTAGCAAAACCAAAAACGTTACCCCAGCAAAATCTCGAATAACTTCGCAACCGATGAAAGAACAAATACAAAATAAGGCACAACATTTACTTCATCTAGACAACTAATTTTATGGCTAGTAATTATTTAAATATTCCCATTAGAAAGAAAAAGGTCTGGCTGGGGTAACGTTACCCCAGCAGGAAATGTTTTTGTGAAATAATTAAAAAACTATAAGCGCAACAAATTTAAAAATGTTCGCAACAATTACAGAAGCCGCAAAACTAATTATCTATAAGATTCAAATGACCATTTTCGACAACATCTGGCCTGGGTAACGCACACGCGCAGTTACAGTCGCGTAATAAAGTGTTAGCGTTCGGAAACGTATTAAAATAATTTCGATAATAAGATAAATAATTTGTTAACATTACGTGTAATATTGCTGGATTGCTTTATTGATAAAATCCATACTAGAATTTTCAAAAAATCATTGAATTGTCATTAAAATTTTAAATAGTCCACAGATTTGCAAAACAGTGTTGCGTTTAGGCATTTTTCAGCAAAAAGAAAGAAGTACAAACCACAATAATACATCAGCAATGAGAAATAACAAAAACAATATCCAATAACTAAACAACAATAACGTCAAAATAAAAACAACGCGTAGCACTTCCGATCGGCTTACTTATTTCGAACAAACTGTAAGTAAGCCGATCGGAAGTAGTCTGCAAGTCGCTGCGCAGCAGTCATTTTTACGACAAAATCAGTAGCGCGCATGCGTGGTAATGGCGCGAGGGGCGGGGTCAGCGCCTCTTCGCTATTTCACTCAATCCTTAGTGTTTGATGTATGATTCTGTCTCGCTCCCCCATTGCAAGTACACAGTCAGTGCCAAAAGTGCTACGCGTTGTTTTTATTTTGACGTTATTGTTGTATAGTTCTTGTATATTGTTTTTGTTATTTCTCATTGCTAATGTATTATTGTGGTTTGTACTTGTTTCTTTTTGCTGAAAAATGCCTAAACGCAACACTGTTTTGCAAATCTGTGGACTATTTAAAATTTAAATGACAATTTAATATTTTTTTGAAATTTCAAGTATGGATTTTATCAATGAAGCAATCCAGCAATATTACACGTAATGTTAGCAAATTATTTATCTTATTTTTGAAATTATTTGAATACGTTTCCGAACGCTAACACTTTATTACGCGACTGTAACTGCGCGGCCCCAGAAAACGGCTAACTTCCGATCGGCTTACTTATTTCGAACAAACTGTACCTACCGTTGTCTCAGTTGTCTGTCATCGTGTAGCGAGGCGGCATGAGCCAACGACTCGTTTGACGCAATCGACGACGGTTTGACTCTCGGCAAACAGGTAGCTCGTGTAAGTTGTTCAAGTCAAGATCTCGTACTAAACTACGAGTACTAAACGGCTTAAATAGCCAAGTTACAGTTTGTTCGAAATAAGTCAGCCGATCGGAAGTTAGCCGTTCCGAACTACCGCGGTGATAAAATCGTTTAATTAAGTGTTTTAATACATAAATATCGAAATCAGTAAACAAAATAATTAGAAATGTGAAACATACGACTCTAATTATCGTTACACCGACTCTTTCTATTAAAATATATCAATTCTAAACCACTTGCAGACTTCCGATCGGCTAACTTATTTCGAACAAACTGTACCTCATGTTTGAGACGGATGATTACACTTTTACAGATTGCGCTTTGTAACATGGAACATGGAATTTGCACAGATTTGGCTACAAAAAGTAATCCATCATAGAGAAGAACGAAGTCTGGGAAATATGACAGTCAGTGTCACTGTCAACAGTTCAACACTGTCAGGCGTCAGCGTTGGTTTTTGTTTTGGTCTTTGGTAAGGTTTATGGTTTTGATAGCTTTGTTGGACGGCTTGCGTATAGTTGCTGTTGTCACAGTTCCACCCTATAATTCCATTCGTAAAAGAAAATCATATTGTAATACTTTTGGTTTTATATTCTCAACAGTGTTATAATTTCAGAGGATTATGAAAGACGTAATAGATGTGATGGCTTTGCAAAGCAGCAGGCGTGAGAGAAGGTTACCCGACTATCGTAGTGCTCCAAGCCATAGTTTAGCAACAAATTTCATATTTGAATGCGGCATAAAACTTGGTTTGCAACCGGCAACCGTCGCTACCGCTGCTATATTTTATCATAAATTCTTTAAAGAGGCTGACAAGAACGATTACGATTGCTACGTGATATGTACCGCATGCTTGTGTGCAGCGGGGAAATCGCGAGATGAACCTGTCAGACTGAGAGACGCTGTGAACGTTGCACATAATTCCATCAATCGTGGTGCAGGACCTCTGGAATTGGGCGATGAGTACTGGTCATGGCGGGGTGCGGTTGCTCAAGCTGAGTTACTAGTGCTGCGTTTACTAGGATTCAACTTGGACACTCCATCTTCGCATAGATATCTGCTCCACTACCTTCGCTCTCTTCAGGAATGGTTCCCACCTTTGCAGTGGCGGTCTGCACCCATTGCCCGCACTGCAATGGCTTTCCTGCAAGACTTCCATCATTCCCCATCTATATTAGACTATAAAGCTCCTCACATAGCAGTGGCAAGTCTGACTCTAGCTCTACATGTCCTTGGGGTGTCAGTTCCATTGGCTTCAACTTTAGATGATGATGCAGCATGGTATTCAGTAAGTATTAAGATTGTTAAAGCTAATTACTTACAGTTTAAGGCTTTTTGTACCTATAAAATAGTCCAGTTCATCTTAGTGTTGGTCTCCTACGCCATCTATCACTCGAATTGTAATCACCACAACAATTATTATTGAAGAGAATTTGATAAAATTGTGGATAAAGAATTGAATCACCTACAATAATTATTGTAATGTTTAATAATAGCTACATTTTTACCATTTTTAACCTGAGATTTTATGGAAAAACTAGTTTATGAGTAAACATAGAATCATACTATGTCGAAAGGTTCAGCCCTTACTTCATGGGACTTAAACAATATCATTATCCTATTAATAGTTACCCATAGATAATAAAGTGGACTGCTTTAAGACTTACTATTAGGCTGTACCAATACTAAATTTCACTTTAATACAATTTGATCTGTGCCACCCCAATAATAAGCCAAGATATATCTTAACTAAATAACTGTGTTTCAGGTATTCACCAAAGACCTGCAAAAAGAGAAAAACTGGGAAATAATGGAGAAAATCATGCAAGTTTACAGTAGAGAGCCAGAACCTATATAGCTATAATTATTAAAATAATAATACTAATGTTTGTTTGTCATTAAAGATAATCCTGAGAAAGGCTGACCCACATGTTTTTTTATAAATATCCACAGTCATAAAGTTATTAAAAATAATTGTTAATATATAAAATTAATTTAAAATCATAACACAATTAATTAAATAAATAACAACATAACTAGGCTGGCAAGTCATTTTAAAAAAATATACTGCATTATAGATTATAGGTAAAAATTAATTCCAGAAAGGAAAATGTAGGTACCTTTTTGGAATTAAATGTTACCCATTTTTTTTATTTTATTATGATATTATATGTATACAATTATCCTGACTGGTCTGCCTCGTTTGTCTAGTGTTCCCAATCGCGACTGCTACTAGATCCTAAAATAAATAAATCCTTGGGTTCGATCCCCAGGTTGAGCAAAGTGTTATTGGGTTTTTCTATAAATTTCTGAGTAGCAGCAGCTCGGAGTCTGTGTGGAAATAGTGTTAAAAAAAATCAACATGTTCCATTATTTTCAGATTCTTTTAAAATGGAACTAGTGATTTAAAAAATCATCAGTAGTTCCATCGTGGAACTGTTAATGGTACTCGTGGCAATGATCCTGGATTTGTGCCCGGTGAATGGCAATAGGCTCGCCCCCTATTACATGGGACCTAAACGTACCGGCGAACTGTGGGTGTACATTAAGTACCTACACCTCTGCCTAACCCTTCGAGGAATGCAGGCTTGATGGTACGCTATGTTATATGTATTTATATCATACCTTTGATTATATATTTGACTTATCACCAAAAAAAATTACCATTTCATAATCCTTACTAAAAAGTAAAAAAAAAAAAACACCAAATGTGTTACAACAGAAAACAACTAAATTAAAACTGAAAAGAGAAAAAAGGTCAGTCTAGAAGCGTAATTAATAGCAACATTGTTCCTGATCCGCATTAGAATAATTATAATTCGTTTCATGTTCTGTGTGTATCGAGTCGATACTATCGTTATCGACACAGAATACATAATAGTGCGGTCGCCAGTCGCCAGCACATCCAGTTACCACAAAATGTCTAATTTTCTTAGTTGAACTTAATCATTTATATTTTTAAGGTTTAAAATCATTTAGAGAAATTTGACAGTTTTGTATAACCTAATGTGCGACTGTACTTAAGTCCTCTGATTATCTAAGGTCACATGAAATTATTTCAATGTTGTAATTATTCAATATTAATACTATTTAGATTGCTTTTTGACAAAAAAAAAATCAATTTTATTTTTTACGAAGTCGTTTTTTTTAATTTATTTCATTATTTTATTTGTAGGGCGGTTGTTAAGTTGGGGGTAGTTGACGACGTTTGAGTGATACGAACGGGTAAAGATATTCGAAGATAATCCCTTCGTGAAAATAGACAATTAAGCGAAACCACATTAGTGTATATCTAAATCGTGACTTCCAAAGTGAATTTTAACATAATGGCTCGATTTGAAGAGTAAGAAAAAACTGCAATAAAAACTTCTTCAATATTCACCATGCGGCTGCAGACGTACTGAAGCCTAAAAGTGAGCCAGGTAATCTAATTGTTTTCTTTTTATGAATGTAGACGTAGGTATAGGCTATCCCTCTTGTACTGAGAGGAGACCCGTGCCCAGCAGTGGGATAATGTACTATTTTGATGATGAGGATAGGAAAAATGATTGTTTTCCCGCCGATTTCAATGATTCTCCATTCTTTCCATTCTAATCTGAGATGAGTGTAGATACCTACCTTGTGGTGATGGTTGCAATCAAGTTACCTGTTAGTAATGAGGTCAGCAGCTCAGATCAAATAAAAAGTTAAGATGGAACTTTGCGAACAAAGAAGTGAGGCCGGCTAAAACTACGCCTAACGGTGTACAACATACAATTACACGCACATATGTATTAGTTAACGACGCCTTATCTTGTCAGTCGAGCTTTCGATACCTCGATAGCTCGACTGACAAGATAAGGCGTAGGTTTTTTTCGCAAAGTTCCATCTTAACTAATTATTTGATCTGAGATCAGCAGGTGATTATCAGGTCGAGCAGTGTAATTGGGTTCTTGTGTAAGATTATCTATAAGTAACAGTATCAAGCAACTTGAAGTTTATAGCAGGTTAATTTGTGATAAGATACCATCACGCCTGTAGTCCCCGAAGGGTAAGGCAGAGGTTTACTAATGTACACCCACACTAAGGTCGATTCGAATCGCGCCGCCCGCCGCCATTAACTCTGTGATTCAAGTTGCTATATTCTCATAATTCGATTTGACACGTGTGGCCTGCAGCGAGGTGGCATGACCTGAAATTAGTTAAAGTTTAGCAAAATAGAGGATTCGTCCAAAACTTATCCAAATCCTTCAAATTAAATCTCGTACGAAAGCAATTTTGAAGGTTAAGGCTAAAGCGTCGGGGTTGGGCGCGATATTCAAAATTTTCTTGGTTTTTCGTAGTTTTTTCGGCTATAACTCATTCTGGATGTACCCAGGATGAGTTATAGCCGAAAAAAATACGATAGCAGTAGAAATTGCGACATGAAAAATAACTTATTCACATTTTAGTATTAAAACATTTGCTTAAAAATCGTTATCAACGAAAATTTATGTGTAAGATACTGGATTCGGCATTCGGCGAAAAATGACAATTTACACCTAAATCTCCTATGATAGCTATTTTTCAGCAAACATTTTTTACTCAATCGTAAATAAGTTATTTTTGATGCCACAATTTCTACAGCCATACGGTTACACATCAAGCTATTTATAACCAATTTAGACTGACGATTAGGCAAGCGATTAGGTTGACAACCTTTAAGCCTAAAAGGCAGGCATCAGCAAAAAATGCATTCCTACCAGTGAACAAAGCACTCAAACTGAGTATGATATACCCGTAGTGCTACAAACCACTTTAAATAATGATCTTTTTCGTAACTTATAACGAAAATAAAACGTATCTAAGAATTTTGCATCAAAATATTGCAGGGTTGTTTAGTAAACGTCATACTTTAGAAATTAATTTAAACGAACTATCCGGAAAAAATAAAGGAGTGGACATAATATGTCTTTCTGAGACTTTTATTCAAAGAGGTCACGAAGCAATGGCCAATGTATCTGGATACTTCTTAGCAGCTTCTTACAGTAGACAGAAAAAACAAAAGCGCGGAGGTGTGTGTATCTTAACTAAACGAGGACTTCAATGTAGGCAAGTTAGTTTTAACAATGAGTATTCTGTAGATAACCATTTCGAATGTTGTGCAACTGAACTAATCTCTGCAAATATGTTTATTATCTGTTTATATCGAACACCTAATTCCGACTTAAATGTGTTTTTTACCAAACTCGAAACTCTTTTGCATCGAATTACTTATAAATATAATAAAAAGAAAATAATATTGGCAGGTGATCTAAACATTGACACGGTGCGACCAAACACCAAAGAATCCAGACGTTTGATAGATCTCACAAAAAATTACAATTTACACCTACACATAAAAAGCCCGACCCGCCAAAAGTCCTGCATTGACCACATTATAAGTAATATGGCATATGCAACTAGTGAGCTATTACATTTATATATTTCTGACCATAACACTGCCCAATTACTTAACGTTCCAACAACAAATAAAGAAACGCCACTGTTAGAATTCTTTATATACAAAAGGGACTATAGTACAGAGTATCAAAATAAATTTAAAGAATGTTTGTCAAGCCTCTCATTCAATGAAGTATATATGGAAGATAATCTCGAGTCTGCCTTCCATTCATTCCATGAGACAATTATATTGTTTTATAACTTATGTTTTCCTAAAACCAAAATAAGAATATCTAATAAAGTTTATAAATCTAAATGGATTACTAAAGGTCTGAAACTTAGTTGCAAAACAAAACGTTCGCTACGCTATAAACATTACATAGAACAATCCAGATCATCCAAAACTAAATATAAAACTTATTCAAAACTTTTACGTAAATGCATTGACCAATCAATAAAAAACCGGAATTTTGATATGATAATGAATTCAAGAAATGTATGTAAGACATCCTGGCAGCTAATTAAACGTGAATCGCAAGTTTATAAACAAATAGAGTTTATTGACAGCATTCAAAAGGGAGATTTGCTCCTAAATCATTCTTATAATATAGCAGAGGCCTTCAATGAATACTTTGTTAATTTGCCACACACAAGTAACTCTATTCAGAACACTTGCCAAAGAAACTTACATAGCACCATCTTCTTACATCCATGTGGTTTTGATGAAACTTATAGAATTATCATGTCATTGAATAACACCAATGCTGAAGGATATGACGAAATAGCAACCAAAATTATCAAAGCATGTGCCATGGAAATTACCCCGATACTAACGTATTTAATAAATTTGTCATTTGTAGATGGTTATTTTCCAAGCCCACTGAAACTGTCCATAGTTAAGCCTTTACATAAGAAAGGGGATAAGACAAGTCTAAGTAATTATAGACCCATAGCCCTAGTACCAATACTGTCAAAAATTTTTGAATCAGCGATGCATAAACGCCTTACCTGTTTTATTAAAAAGCACAAGCTTTTACGGCGAGAACAATATGGATTTCAGAAGGGAAAATCCACTACATTGGCGTGCTTTGACCTTGTGAATAATATAGTAGAAGGCCTAGACACCAATAAGATAGTGACTGTAATGTTTTTTGACATGTCAAAGGCTTTCGATTATGTATCCCATGATCTACTGATACAAAAACTTGAAAGATATGGAATTAGAGGGTCTGCATTAAACTGGCTACAAACCTACCTTGTAAACAGAAGACAGTCCATAGAAATTACAAATATTGATGAAACCAAAGAACTTCGGGCATATCGCTCTGCCTCTATGGAGAATAGATTTGGTGTTCCTCAAGGCAGCGTTCTGGGTCCGCTGTTGTTCTTGTTATATATTAACGACCTTCCTGACATAACATTAAAACCTTGTATTTTATTTGCTGACGATATCTCTTTGATTTTGACATGTGATAAAGGAACTGAAATTAATAAATATACTACTGACATTAACAATTCTATAGGATCTGTAATAAAATGGCTGAATAATAATAATTTACAGGTAAACTTAACCAAAACAAATTTTATTCAATTTAGAACATATGGAGTGCCACACAAACAATTAAATATTAACTACAAAAATCAGCAAATATCTGAGGTAAACGAAACGACTTTCTTAGGACTTACTCTGGATAAACACCTCAACTGGAAGAGCCATGTCAATAAAGTGTGTAATAAAATTAATAGATTTGTTTATGTGCTATACAAATTACGCAAAACCTCTACGCTCAAAACCGTTTTAGCAGCATACCACGGATACGTGTCGTCCGTTCTGAATTATGGAATATTATTATGGGGTAACTCCACGGATGTTCATAAAGCTTTTCTAGCTCAAAAAAAATGTGTTAGAGCCATTGCTGGTATACCGCCTTGGGAATCTTGCAAGCCATTTTTTAAGAAATTTAAAATCCTTACACTAGCCTGTATGTACATTCTAGAAGCAGCTAAGTTTGTTAAATTAAACCCTAACCTATTTAAAACAGCTAAGGATCTGTTTCCTAGGAACACAAGAAACCCAAACAGAATTGTAATGGCAAATGTACCTAGAACAACCTTGTATTTAAAAAGTTGTAATGTTATGTGTGGACGTATTTATAATGCAATCCCTCGTAATATTAGAGAATTGCCTTCGAATAGGTTTAAAAAATATATTAAATTATGGCTCATAGAGAAATCATTTTATTCAGTATCGGAATTATTCAAATAAGTTTAACTGTAATTATGACTATGTTGCGGATATCAAAGTTTAATTGTTTTATTTTATTTTAATATTTGCATATCGTAAAACGATAAAATGTATCTGGCACTGACTGTTAAACTGTCCATCTTAATGTAACCTACATTTTGTGCAAATAAATGTATTCTATTCTATTCTATTCTATTCTATTCTAAGCCGCAAGCCTTGGGTGCAAAATTCAAATTTTTGTTGGTTTTTCGCAAATTATTTGGGTGTAACCATGGAGAATAGATAGAAAGGGGTGTAACATATTCTAGGTACACACAGCTACATATCAAGCTATACAATACAAAATTTAGACTGACTTCCCATTGTAAAGGTTTTCCATACCATTCAAGGCCAGCCTATTCTGGTTTTGTATAGCTTGATTTGTAGCTGTGCGTACGAGGTTTGAAATTCAAACTAAGAGATTTTTAGCTGCTTAAGTATACACGACTGCACATCAAGCTATACACAACCAGCATAAGCTGGTCTTGAATTGTACAGAAAACCTTTTCAAACTGTAGGTCAGTCTAAACTAGCGTTGTATAGCTTGATGTCTAGCCGAGTGTACGAGGGATTTTTTCTTGCGGTTGGCAACCCTGGCAGTAACTGACAATGACGTTGACATTTTAATTTAACAACAGTTCACTTGTTTTGTTTAAGTTTTTATTTTTAAAACTTATCGGTACTTGCCGCCCTTTCGTTCGTTTTTAATTGATAAGTACATAGTTGTAAAAGTTGAAATAATCGATTACTTTTCGAGCTCAAAATATTTATTACTTGTGTGAATAATTCGGTGTCGAAATGAGCTCAGACGACGAAACAGAAGAATTTTCCTCATGGAAAGGAATCCCAGCCACCATGATTTGCATCAACGCCCATTGTCCTGGTAAACAAAACACGGTTCAAGTGGCTCTCGCAGCGACTTGTCGAATGATGCGTCATTATTTACGAATATCAACGTCTCAACTCACAGGAGTGTGCCTGTTCGGTACAGAAGGATCAAACACATCCGTATTTGGTATAAAAAGTGTTGAAGAAGTTTTCCCACTGTCTTTGCCAACTTTAGATGGTTATAAGAAACTTCAAGACATTGATATTTCATCAATAAATCAATCGAAAGAATTTACACTTTCCGATGCCCTCTGGTATTGCAATAAAGCATTTGCTAGTAGTAAAAAACAGCTTTCATCACGCAATGTTATTATTTTATCTCGTTTCGATATTCCACCAATAAAAACGGATGAAAAACCAGCACTCAAGAGGGTTGTAGACTTAGTAGATTCAAATATTGAAATAAGAGTTATAAACATTTCTGAAAGTGATTATGAGATAAATCCTTTTTACACAAAGTTTTTAATAGAAGCAAATAAAGGAGAAGATATAACTTTACCAAGACCTGTTTGGGATCATATGGAAATAGAACAATTAATGTATCTGCAGTCACACCGTCACTTGGCAGTTGCCCGTCTTCATTTTGAAATTGGTGAAGGATTGGCAATTGGGGTAGGAGTATATAGTCTTTGTAATGAAACTAAACAGAAGACCACTGATTTAGATAGAGAAACCAATGCAATTCTTACAAGAGTCAATAAAACAATAAAAGTCAAAGTGGAGGAGGACATGGATGTTGATGAAGCAGAACAAGAAACAAAACCTGTGCCACTACTAACATCAGAACTTCTGCACTATCAAACATATGGAGGGGAAACGGTAGAGTTCACTGATGATGAAATAAAAATGCTCCGAAACCCATTTGGTCCCCGAATGTTAAAACTACTTGGATTTAAGCCTGCTAGCATGCTTTGCAAAGAAAAGTGGTTCTTGAAATCAAGTTACTTCTTATTTCCTAATGAAGGCATAATAGAAGGCTCCATTGTAGCATTTAAGGCATTCTACCAGGCTTGTCAAGAGACCAATAAAATAGCAATATGTGTTATGAGCCCCAGAGTTAATTCTAAGCCTATAATTGTAGCACTTTCTCCTACTACTAAGCCTCTTGGTCTTAATGTGGAAATAGGTTTTGATGTTATTCGTGTTCCATTTATAGAAAATGTCAGAAACATTACTTTGATTGAAGAAGATGAAGATGTATGTATTCCAGAGGCAAATAAACATCTCATGAAGGATATTATAAATAACTTGAAGTTTGAATTTAAACCTGATATATTTGAAAATCCTAAACTGCAATCACAATATAGAGCTATTGAAGCAATTGCACTGGAGGATGAAGAGGTTGATCCATTTATCGATACTACAAAACCAGATTTGAAAAAGTTTCAAGGGATACAAGATGAATTATTTCAGGAATTATTTGGGCCTTTTGGGGCAGTAGCTGTCAAAAAAATTGTGTCTTCAAGAGAAGGTGGTCCTGAAAGCAAGAAAGTAAAAGTTTATGATAGCATTGATGAAGATTTGCTCCACCAAAGAATTGAAAGTCAGAAAGTAAAGGATTACACAGTATATCAACTAAGAGGCATTTTGAAATCTAAGGAAATTCCTAATTTACCTGCTTTCACTGGATTAAAAAAGAATGAGCTTGTTGATTTAGTGTATAAACACTTTAAATAATGTTAATTTATAGTATTCACTTTGTTTGCATGAAACTAATAAAACTTTATCATATCTGCTATTCATTTATTTACCACATCTTTTAAGATATTTTAACAAAACGTTCCTAATTTTTTTTTTCCTTTTTATAGACAGCTCCCGTCAGGTACAAGCCCCGTCGCAGGGGATAATAAGACAACCAGCCCACTAGATATTTTTTTTATTATTCGGGTGGGAATCAAACCCACTATACGACGCGACGGTAATGGTGAAGTGTACCACCAAACATAAGTCAAATCAATTACACACAAAGCAAAAGAGCTCCAGTTCGATTTTAAAATCTATCTAGCCCTGCAACTTGAACGTGTATAGTGCTCACTTAGTACTAAGCAGTTTTGTTTTTGTTACGTGCTTATTATTGCACCCAATATTGTTATGTAAATAAATGGTACATATTGGTTTCATATTTCGTTTCATATGCGCAGTGGCGTAGCTACCGGAGGGCTAGACGGGGCAGAGCACCGGCGCCCCCAAGCTCAGGGGGCCCCTCGGACTCTGACCTACAAACTATAAACTGAACTAAACCATAGGACTGTTCATACATAACAATTAAAAAAATGGGAAAAATAACGGCCTTTCAGATACCAAAAGGTACAGGCGTTGTTAGGACGAGATAAGCTTTCTGCCACTGGCTTCTGAGCAAAGTTGACAATGATGCAAACTTTTTGTTTTACATAATGTGGACAGATGAGAGCACTTTCACGCGCAACGACACATGGAATCGACAAAACCTACGGTACTGAAATCGCGAAAATCCTCATTTTATCCGAGAGTAAGCACACAAATACAGATTTGCCGTAAATGTTTGGGCTGCAATACACGAAGATCACATAATTGGTCCAGTGTTCATCAATGGCAACTTTAATGGACCCAGGTTTGTGGAACCACTTGACGGCCCAGTGATGGATTACATTGATAAACTACCGTTGGATGCAAATGGCCGGTGATGGTACCAGCTTGACGGAGCACCTGCTCATTCAGTAGTGGCGTAGTGGTGGCCAGGCAGCGCCTTACTGACATGTTCGGTGAGCAGTGGATTGGCAGATTCGGACCTACTCGGTGGCCACCACGGTCACCAGACCGAACACCTCTACATGTTTTTATGGGGACATAAAAAATAAGGTTCACGCTACTGACGTAACGACTGTGCAAGAGTTGCTGTGGTATGGCCACGCTGTTCGCAGCATGGTTGGCCGGCTTGACCGGGGAAGTACCACACTCTCGCAAAAGACCGACGTCCAAGTAGTAGCGTTTTGCTACTGCGCTTCGTTCGGTGAGCGAAAGTCCGGATGCCCAATTCCTCCGTCAATCCGCTTCCTTCTCCTTTTCTCCTACCCCTCTCTTTTTTCCTAAATAGGCTCGGCAACGCATCTGCAACTCCTATAGTTTTGCAGATGTCCATGGGCGGCGATGGCTACTTACAATCAGGTAGCTCCAGGTCAGTAGAATGATATTATGAAGGGTCATTTATTTCGAGCTAATATTTACGGTATTTATTGAGTTCGAAAATTTCAGTTTTAAGTAAAATTTATTATTTTATTATTTTGACATTTTAACAGACTAATGATAACTTGTAATGACCGCTGTTTCATTTAATGTGATATCCTAATTGCCCCCGATATAAATGAATAGAAAGAAATTATCATAAATTAGTTTATTTTTTATTATATTTTAACTTTCATTATTTATTCGTAGATTTTAACATTAAATAATGCAAAATTGTATTTGTAGTATTGTGCAGTATAAATCTGAGGAGTAGCAGTCCTGGACTTTGGGGTAAGTGAAGATGAAGCTGTTTATCTAATAAATAATTCAAAATGAAGTAAGTACCCGCTAATACCGAAACGATCAAGTAGGTATGATTGTTGAAGTTATATTTACACCAAATATTTAACTTACTCTTTCGTGTAGGTAATGTATAAAAGCGTGAGTTCTGAGTTTGATGCTCTGGTCGGGTAAAGTGCTATTTTATTAGAACATTCTCAGTATCAGCTCAGAATTTACGACTTGTGGTCATCAGAAATAAGCTCACACCATAGACTTGTGAGAGCATAAAGCACGAAACATGCCATACCTATCCAGTATAAGCTGACCTCTAAAACTAAGAAAAACCTAGATCATAACTTGAATTAAAACTAGATGGAAGTTAAATATAAGTAGCTTGAAGTGAATCTAGATTGCAGTCTCAAGTTTCGTTCGTACCCTTGACAGATGTCGTGAAGGACATGCCTTGGATGCCTCGCCCCGGATGTTCATACCTTGGATGTCATACCTAGGATGTTGTCGTGGAAGGAAATCCTGGTACTTAAAACACTTTCTAAATATAATTCAAATCTAGTCTCAATGTGTCATAAAATGGCGAATATCTAGCGATAAAAAAATATGTACGAGTAGTTATATTCAAATAACTACCTATAGTGAACAGCCGAAAAATCATCTGAAGATTGATATTTACCACATAGTGATTAAATTCCAATTATATTTTGAACGTTTTTTAAATAACAGAATTTTCCTGTTCTATAACAATTTAATCCTATAAACCTGTTGTTGATGTCTAGGATGTCTTACAGGGGTTTTCATACCTCGGATGTCATTCCCGGGCCGGTAGATGACCTCGAATGTGTTGATCGGATGTCCTGTCGTGTACGTCATACCTCGGGTGCCATGCCAGTGGCATGCTACGCCGTGGATGACGTGCTATGGGAGTTTTGCTTTAAATGTGATATAAATTATTTAAAGATAACATTTAATTCAAGTTATAATCTCTGAGTATACAGTCAGCATAATATATAATGTCGGAGTCAACAAACTGTTCATAATTTTGTCTAAAACAGTTGGGGACTTTGGGAAGTCGGTGGCAAAGCTTTTGCTTTTATATTGAAGTGGTTCTTTTGAACCACTTCAATAGAAGTCACCGACTTCCCAAACAGTTTTAAACAAAATTATGTTATAATTTTTAGAAGGTGGATTTTATTTGTTATTATTTTACCAGACTAATGATAACTTGTAATGACTGGGGATAACCTAATCACACCCGATATAAATGAATAAAAAGAAATTATCATATTTAAAAAAATATATTTTAGCATTAAATAATGCGAAATCATATTTGTAGTACCTATTGTGCAGTGTAAATCTGAGGAGTTAGCAGTCCTGGACTTTGGGGTAAGTGAAGACGAAGCTGTTTACCTAATAAATAATTCAAAATTGAGTAAGTACCCGCTAATACCGAAACGATCAAGTAGGTATGATTGTTGAAGTTTATTTACACCAAATATTTAACTCACTCGTTCGTGTAGGTAATGTATAAAATCGTGAGTTCTGAGTTTGATGCTCTGGTCGGGTAAAGTGCTATTTCATTAGAACATTCTCAGTATCAGCTCAGAATTTATGACTTGTGGTCAACAGAAATAAGCTCACACCATAGACTTGTGAGTGCATAAAGCACAAAACATGCCATACCTATCCAGAATAAGCTGACCTCTAAAACTAAGAAAAACCTAGATTATAACTTGAATTAAAACTAGATGGAAGTTAAATATAAGTAGCTTGAAGTGAATCTAGATTGAAGTCTCGAGTTTCGTTCCCTTGACAGATGTCGTGAAGGACATGCCTTGGATGCCTCGCCCCGGATGTTCATACCTTGGATGTCATACCTAGGATGTTGTCGTCGAAGGAAATCCTGGTACTTAAAACACTTTCTAAATATAATTCAAATCTATAATAGTCTCAATGTGTCATAAAATGGCGAATATCTAGCGATAAAAAATATGTACGAGTAGTTATATTTAAATTACTATAGTGAACAGCCGAAAAATCATCTGAAGGTTGATATTTGCCACATAGCGATTAAATTCCAATTACTTATATCTTGAAAGTTTTTTAAATAACAGAATTTTCCTGTTCTATGACAATTTAATCCTATAAACCTGTTGTTGATGTCTAGGATGTCTTACAGGGGTTTTCATACCTCGGATGTCATTCCCGGACCGGTAGATGACCTCGAATGTGTTGATCGGATGTCCTGTCGTGTACGTCATACCTCGGGTGCCATGCCAGTGGCATGCTACGCCGTGGATGACGTGCTTTGGGAGTTTTGCTTTAAATGTGATAGAAATTATTTAAAGATAACATTTAATTCAAGTTATAATCACAGAGTATACAGCCAGCATAATATATCTGAGTGAACAGACTATTCATAATTATCTTCATTGTTAGGGAAATTAGCCTTTATCTCTAAGGAATAAGCGGCAAGCGGCTGGTCAAGCGGCGGTAGCCTAATGGCTAGGGCGTCAGACTTGCGATCATGTGGTTGCCGGTTCGAACCCCACCCATTGCACTACTGACGTGAACCCACTCGTAACACAAGCATTTAGCTTAGTACGAGGGGTTAACAAGAATACTAGTAATGTGTGACCCACATTGCTAGTAAGCTTTTTTTTTTTTAAAAAAAATACCGACGGCAGAAGAAGCATAGTTTCCGATGCGCCCCTCGGCGCTTTAGCAGCCATACTATGAAACCAGAATAAAAGGTGGGAAAGGAAGTGTGCTAAAAATAAACAACACATAGATCTACAAACAAATATAATTCAGTTTTCTAACATTTTACGATACATAATTTTTATAAATGTACAGGGTAAGCTCATGACGTGGGAAAAGCGGTACTAGTTCTCAACTGGCTACCGGATGTACACATGTGGTGCATAGTATAATCATATTATGTGCGACGCGACGGCCGCCGCTCCGCACTGATATGCTTTCACTTTGTATGGAACGGGTAGGTATGACGACTTACACCTAACGTGACTGTGAAGATATGGAGTATGTTCCATTCCAACGTGCTGTCAGGTTACAAATCTACATTAGACACCAATGACTAGTATAATTTATAAAAAATTACGCTACGGTTAAGCGTATTGAATTTTAATTTTACATCAGTTTGCCAGAGAATGCGTATTATAGCGCTCCAAATATTGCGTAAGGATCAATGAATAGCGGTCAAACTTCTGTGCGTCCCATGGAAGACAACAGAATGAAAACCTCCCATTAAATCACGTATCTAGATTTGTGCTTCTATATTAACGTTAATTATGAGATGTTGCGTGTCGATTAATTTTTAATAATAAACTGAATATACAAGTGTTACTTGATTAGCATTTCCTACTTTTCCAATGCTAAAAACTCTCATACATCAGTATTACGAGCGATATATATTTCTTACTCTATTTATATTTTATTATATTCTATAAATAAATTTCACACAGACAAAAATTTAACACATGATATTGATGTAAACGACAAAGATAAATGACAGTTATTATTGCACGATAATATTATTAACTACTGGGTTCATTACACGGGGACACACAGACATATTATTACGTGGTGACGTCACGTGACGCATCTCACCTGTACAATGTAACAAACACAACGTTATAGGTACATAGCAATATCATATCATGTCGTACACGTTCATATAAAAAGCAATCGAACATCACAAACTCCAAATTAATCAATGCTTTTGGATAAATAGAGAATTCGACATAATTGAAGAACATTTTCAAAATCATGTACTATTTCAAATCAAAATATTTACCGCAGATGACTTTTTATCTATTATCATACTTATTGTCAAGTACCACGGCAGATAAAATGGCGGTAAATATTTTGTGACCTTTTGTGTTAATAAAGTAACATGACATGAGTGAGATGACATCGTAAACCGGAGGTACTCAATGAATGCCCGATGCACTAAATACACAATAATCTCACAACACATTTCACAATTTCACATAGAAAAAGGCATTTTAAGTAAGTTAACAACACGAGATTATATATTATATTTGTTAGTGAGATAGTACTAAGAAAATTGTTTCCTGGTTGATGTTGTTGTACGAAATAGGCACTTCGAGTGAAAATTTAACAATAGTAAATCGGTAGAAAAATCGAACACAGTACCGAAATAAACGACCATAATACAATGTGGACCAGCAAAAGGGAATGTTTTAGCTACTTCAACCAAACTTAAGCCAGTAGTTAGGAATTACATAAAGAATGCTAAATAACAACAAGCAGCAAAGCGAAGGCCATCATTATTATATGTATGTGCTAACACAGAGTCTTGTTTGGACTTGTAAACCAGTTAAATTAGAAGGCAGTACATTTATATTTCACAATAATATAAGTAACGTAATATATTTATTTAATAAAATAAAATCTTCTATGGCATCTGAAATCAATTTGTACACTTTTGTACATGGCGTCAAAAACAATACACCTCACCCCTCAGGATTTGACTATATTCCATTAAAATTTCCTAATCTACTAATATTTAAATTACAATAAGAAATGACGAAAACTAACTACTACATAGTAAATATATACTTAATTATTTAGCGCTACACATGATATTTACGCACTCCCCTACTTTGGCTGGATTCACAAATTAAGGTGTAGGATGTTTTTAATTTATTTAAATAATACTGGAAAGTTATACCTGAGGGTCAGACGAGTGCCGCCGAGCGTGCGTCAACACGCTCCACCTTACATGTGTCCACTGAACCAAATTACTATTTATACACACATCTCTTACGGGGACATAATAATTAAAATAACAACGATGGGTTTCTAATATTTGTTCATTGGAGCTTTGTGTTCGCTATAAAAGTATTACAAAGTTAAAACACCTCAGATCTATTATAATGTAAAATTGTTAAAGAGCAAACAAAACAATAGGAACTCTCTACAACAGAAAATAAGATTTAAATTAATTAAAAGACAACATAAATAATTCCTTTTGCGTAACAAAATTACTATGAAACAATAGTAATAATCTGCGAAATTAAATAAATAATATTATATTTATGTATGTCATTTATACAGAATTTCTCGATCGATAACAAGTCAGAATGTTTGTAGACTTCCTAATAGTTATAAAATATGCTCGAGTGACACTTCTTAATTAGCAAACGTGTCCTGCAACAATTACATAATTATACGTAAATTTTATTTATAATTTGGCATATCATAACAAACTGATCCTAGTATTATAATCTTCATATACACATATTGAATTAAACCCATTAACCGAGCTAAAAAATAAATAAAAATAAAGAAAGTGATAGATTTAATCTAACCACAAAAATAAAAAATACAACTAATAATATAAATATAATTTACCTACTAGGTATATAGTTTTGTTATCATTCAGAAAAGCATGTGTCAGTGGAAATATCTTAAGTTAATAGAAATGGCGATAGCGATTGAGAATATCCCAAGATAAGATGTGGCCGAGTGCCGAATAGTATTGCATTGTAACCACTCACTACATAAACATATTTATGTTAAGTTTAACACTATAATGCCTTTTACCCTCGAGTCATAAATTCTTTTATTGTTATCGTTAGATGTTGACTTGGATCTTGTTCGGTGACGACATTCGTAGAGAACAAAATTAGACGACACTAGTATAGCAAAGCAAAACATATTGCACACTAAAAGCTTAAAAAAAATTGTAGAAAAAGAAAGACTGAATTAATTGGTATTTACAACCGAATAGTTGGCGAGGTGTCATTATATTTGTAACATAAGTATATGTTATGGCACATAAAATGAGCATGTCTCGCAACATTTTGTTTTCTACGCGCGCCTTCGCCGCCCACCCCCTTCTCGGTGTACCTTATATATACTTAGCTACTAAGGCATTTCTCTATCTAAAATAAGCGTATTTTTGTATCAATGCAATATTATGGAGCGCTCGGTCTGTAGGTATCGTTTCACCTTCCATTCAACACGTAATCATTTGTGTCTACTACAAGTTCTAATGAAATAAACAACATGGCACTACTTAAAATTAATTCAATCTTGTGTACTTCAACAACATATTTAGTTGGTTAAGCACAAAAATAATGTTATAAATAAGCTTTTTAGTAAGCTAATGCTTTGTGAGTACAAACTGATTTGATTATTATGAGGTTATGCTGTTCAATAAGAATCCTTATATGCAGACGATATCATTGTCATGAAATGGCGTAAATAATAAAATTCAGACTTCAAAAATTGAGGGTTACAGTTAGGCTTGTTGTAACATACATTAAAGTATAAATTAGTTGTATATAACTAAACTTTAATGTTTTTGTATAGAGTGAAACTTCCAACATGGTCCCATTATCAATTTTTATATGGGCTATTGACAGCTCACAAACCGGAGGACAGATCACAAACCTTAGATGTCGAATACTATTTCTGAAAAGATTTATTTATATCAGCACTTGTAATGAGCCGAAAAGTAGCTGAAGCGTTCTGCCATGGATCACAGAGAAATCTGTTATGACGTCGTGTCCCTCGCCAGCATAACCTCACACAAAGCGATCAAAACGTAAAGAGGATTAGATTACGGTGTGTGGAAGGGAAACAAGGGTGGGCGCTGTGTGGTCGCGCGCGGGAGTTCATCGCACGTCGGTGAGGTTGCTCTTGTCGCCGAACAACTTCACCAGCTGCTCCTCGTAGTCGTCGATGTTGCGCTTCATTATCTCCATGCACGGACCCAGCAGGCGTTCGAATGTCTCCACGTCAAGGACTGGAAAATTAAATTTATGTCCCAAATCAGTTCCTATTCAGATTACTTCAATCAGGAATTGTGATTTAGCTCAATAAGGATCTATAATTTTCTAAAAAAAACCTGTAATGTACTATTCAGATTTAGGTTTCCCTTCTTGCATTATGGATAACCAAGCAGAAGATCAGTACACATAGTATAATCGTAGTAAGGAGGGATTCTTCATAATTCTATCATAAAGAGATGCAATTACGGCGAACAGAGAAGAGGTTGCGATATAGATATGGGGAATGATATGGGGAGTGAAACCCAACCCAAAACCCAACATCGTCCCACCCACACGCAAAATACGCGCTTAGTCGTGGAGTTGCGGAAAAAATCCCGCTATACAAATACCAAAAAAAAAATGGGGAGTGATTTCCCTATTCCGATTTACCGGGAACAAATGCACGCTTTAGGCTGCAACTGAGTCCGAACAAAAAACTCAATGACAGTTTGATTAACCAGAAAATCTAG
Source organism: Subacronicta megacephala (assembly GCA_958496365.1). Lineage (NCBI taxonomy): Eukaryota > Metazoa > Arthropoda > Insecta > Lepidoptera > Noctuidae > Subacronicta > Subacronicta megacephala. Next base: position 8,660,198 of record OY292530.1, on the reverse strand, counting down.
CCGTTAAGCTTTGACGACAGCGACAGCTAGACCACTGAGGCAGTCAGTTATTAAGTTTTATTTATAAAATGAAGGTTTTTCATTATTAGTATTGCATTATTTTATCTTATGCCAAAAATCTTGCATTAGTGAGCCTGAGCAAAGGGCTCCCCATTTTCTTCGAAAACTAAAAGAAGTGATAATAAAAAAAAAGCAAGCTAATGAGGCGGCGGTAGCCTAATGGCTAGGGCGTCGGAGTTGCGACCATTGGTTGCCGGTTCGAACCCACCCATTGCACAACCGACCGATCGAACCCACTCGTAATACAACCATTTAGCTTAGAAAGAGGGGTAAGCTTTTTTGTTAAAAAAAAAGAGACAATTAATCGAGGTTATGAAACGATTCTCTGTGATAACAGAACTTGTTCTATATCGATCAGTTTACAATTTTACATTTCACGATAACAAGTAGTTAATTACTACTAAATAAATTGGCTAATAATTAGCTAAGTATAAATTACATTGACGTAAGTACACCCCGCAAGATTGTATACATAATTATATCATTTTGGAAGAATCACAAACGCGTTATGTATCCTCTTTTTGTGGGCATTTAATAATTTATAGTGGCACGAAGCCAGATGTTGTATTCGTATAAAATTATACCGAGAGTAAGTATACTCTTTATAAAACTTGCTTTATATGAAATTGGTCACCAACAAAATAAGTGAGTATTTGCTTAATAGTGTTTGAAAAATGTACGTGCGTTGCCTTGTAGTTTTAATAAATGCTAACAATTTGATAGAAAAGTTATTGACTAGCTTCCAAACAGTACACTACCAGGTCCAGTTGAAAACCAGCGCCAGGCAGCTTACCAGTTGTCTGGCTTTAAGCTGAACTGGGCCATTTGGCACAGCCGTGGGGCACACAATGAGTTTGGTTATTGTCAATTTTTTTTAAATTTTATTTTCTTTATAGTTAGGTACTCTTTAATTATTGTTTTCTTTTAAGTTATTGTGTGCATTATCCTGTGACTGTGACAATCAATATTTTTTATTTCTTTTCATTCTTTCTATATGGCATGAATTAAAATCAAAGAATACCTATTGATGATTTTTTGTTGTTGGCGTTGTTTCGGAAATTTCGTGTACAGGTACTAAACAATGAGAGGAAAACGATGTTTTTAATGTATGGTGATGAATACTGCAACGAGGTTGTTAGCCAGCGACATTCAAATGAGGCCGGCGCAGGAATAACATGCTAATACTTACATATACTGGCTATATATGTGGGAAGGTATAAGTAGTATAATATATGTGGTAGACACCCAGTAATATCAACCTGAGCGTTGATAATATTGAGAAATATAGACCACGTGTAAAAAATCTTATTTTTTTTTAATAAACTCTAAAATAAATGGATATGCATAATGAAGGGGCCTGAAATTAATATAATTTGGAATAAAATATAAACATATCTAGATATCTGTAAAAAAATTCACATTCTACCACTCACAAATCGTCGCCAATTGGCTGACTGTACATTTTTATTAAAAATTATTTCAAATGAAATTGATTGCCCTGAACTGTTACATAAACTTTATTTTAATGTTCCCTACAGATACGTTCGGTTTAATCCCCCTATATCAATCCCTCTTTCTTCTTCGAATTACAGGCAGAATTCTTACATTGTGCGAGCAAGTAGTGATTTTAATAAAATATGCAAAGAATCGTCACTTGACCCATTTATTATGAAAAGCAGTATGGCAAGGAAAGTGCTTAACCTTAAGTTTTTTAATAACTAATTGTAATTAAGTAGGTATGATAGTCATTAAGTGATCATATTTGTGAGTTGATCATATTGAGTGTTCCTAAAGTTTATTTAAATTTCTACTACTATTCGTGAAGACCTTTAATTGGCTTATTGTTGTTTATTCCCTCAGTTTATTTCATTATTTGTAGCTGTTGGTCTTCCTAGTTAAATAAATAAATAAATATCCACCTTAAAGCAAAACAAAATGAAATCACAATTTCAGAATGAATTTCGGTTTCGGCGTCTTTAATTAAATACTAACAAGATAAGTGTTTCGATTGCTATTAATTGGGCAAATGCAAACTCCGAGCTGCTCTTGAAAATCTTCATAGATAAAATAACTGGGAATCGAACCCAGGATCTTTCAGAGCGCTCACGACCACAAGACTATCAAATTATCTATCAAAACGAAATGGACGATTAAGGTAAGGTAAACTTTATAGATTGAATAGTTTTTTTATTAACCCCCGACGAAAAAACGACGTCGTGTTATAAGTTTGACGTGTTTGTCTGTGTGTGTGTGTGTGTGTGTGTGTGTGTGTGTGTGTGTGTGTGTGTGTGTGTGTGTGTGTGTGTGTGTGTGTGTGTGTGTCTGTGTGTGTGTCTGTCTGTGGCATCGTAGCTCCCGGACGGATGAACCAATTTTGATTTAATTTTTTTTTGTTTGAAAGGTGAATGAGTCGGGAGGTGTTCTTAGCTATGTTTGATGAAAATCAGTCGGTTTTAATGCAATTGTCGGGGGCTTTTAATTTTTTTTATTTATACCTATTCTAAATTCGGAAAGTATTTATAATAATAGGTTAACTATTTTTTTACGACAAGCAGTAGTGCGACTATTGATTACAGTTTTTAGGGTTCCGTACCCAAAGAGCAAAAACGGGACCCTATTCCTAACACTGCGCTGTCCGTCTGTCTGTCACTAGGCTGTATCTCGTGAACAGTGATAGTTAGACAGTTGAAATTTTCACAGATGATGAACGCTGTTGATGATGAAGATGATGAAAACTGTTGACGCTATAACAACAAATACTTAAGAATGGCTCCCATACAACAAACGTGATTGCTTTTGCTCGATTTTGATAATGACACAGGTAAGCGCTTGAAATATACACAGAATATTTTATTTTATATTCACTTTAAAATAAATAATTAAATTAAAATAAAACAAATATTTAAGTGCCCCCTTAAATATTTGTCCATCCCATGCAACATACCTGATCGTTATGCCGTTTTTATAGATTGACCACTTGGTGCGCGAGTCCAACTCGCACTTGCCTGTTTTTTTTTTTTTACTTCACCTTTATTTTTTTTTCTATTGTTTTTAAAGGTTATTAAAGCGGTAAAGTGGTAAGTATCAACCTTCAGAAAACATACGAATGTGTTACAAATTCCATTTAGGAGTGATTGTGTAAGAATGTTAACAAAACAGGTTTGTTTACATTTCATACGAATTCTAGTAATCTATTTCATTCTTACTTAACTCATGCTAGGATTAAGTCAAGACAATTTAAACAGCGAGATTTTAATTCTTTAGCTTGCGTTGGCTTATCCAATATCAGCAGTTGGTAACTGTACTAAAGCAGTAATGGATGTTGTAATAGCAGTAATGGATGTTGTAATGGCAGTATAGGGCTATTGTTACTAAAAATGATTAAATAAAAAAAAAAAAAAGATCTGACGTAGCTCAAAATGTTGGCGTAAAGGTTTTACCAAGTAAAAAACGTCCCATCATCAAAACCAATCTCCGTTCGGACGTTCTCTTTTCCTGATAATAAAAGTTAATGGGAAAGATTTCCTGGGTAAGTTGAAACAAGCTATAAACACAGGTGGGGTTAATACTTACATGCCACCTTGGTGGGGCCCACGGCGTAAGCTGAAGCGGCGCGCGGCTTGTGGGTGACGAGAGCCAGCTCGCCGAAGTATCCACCAGCCTCTGATGATTACAAATAACAACCATAAGAAATAAAGTATCTTTTTTTGCAATGTTGAGACGAAATAAAGACAATCCTATTAATACTTAACAATAAAATTTTCACAAAATTTATGCAGGACGAAATAGCACAATAATCAGTTATTACTTTTAGGATCTTAAATAAAAAAACGTGTGATGATTTTTTAATGACATTTGTTACAGCGTGCGGGAGTAATATATTTTTTTTACTATTAAAAAATCGTCGAGTTTAACCAAAATAAAAAAAATAAAGTGAGGTAGATCGCATACAAAAGTCAACACAAATCTTAACGAAGGGGCTAATAATTATATTGTTAATACACAGTTACGAATGTATAATGGTACAGGGTTAATTTGTTTCATGGCATAAATATATAGGTACAATCGATCATTCGCCTGTCATCCCAAGAAGGTTTAAGAGAAGCAAGGTAAAGTTCTAATGGATTATTGATTACTTCTTCATGTTTGCGGCTGGTGCATACATTATTGTCGTAATACAGCAAAATATGTTCACGATATAAAATCCTTGCCCTCTATAGGAAGGGTAAGGATCAGAGGGATATCGAAGCTTACATAACTTAATATTTGGTAACACTGAAGATTAAAACTGACTATTCAAAAGGTAAGCCAGTACGAATCGATTTGTGTGGAGCCTTCGCCGTTACTTTTTAGATCGTTTGCTACGTTGGGAGATGGCATCAGGGTCTGTCGGACAAAAAACCGACCTGACCGACTAAAAACAGCACTCACCTTCCAAACGAAGCCCATGGAATTGAGGACAGTAACAGACCTATGAGAGCATAGGCTTTATGCTAGGCTACGATATGCTTCTGGATCAACAGTGTATTGATTACTTTTTGTCACGAAGTTATGAAATGACTTGGTCGTGATAACTGATGACAAGTTTCGCGCTTATCCCTATCGATTGCAACGTCATAACTCTCAGTTCAGTCGATGGACGACACGTCAGTTGTTGTCAAGTGTCTAAGTCGAGGTAGAATTTGTACCTAAGTTTGTATGTACTGGGCAATCTTCGGAACTCATGATCCTATTCTGAAAAATCTTTCACTGATAACCACATTATCACTGCATGACATAGGCAGTTTTACTGTGATGTAATCCACGTCATCGAAGTTGAAAGCCAAAGCTAATGGGATATACGCACAGTTAAACATCAAGCTATACATTTCCAGTATAAGCTGACCTCTTATTGTATGGAAGACTTTATCATACGAGACATTTTTCTAGCTTGATGTGTACAGCTTTTAAATATCTAACTACAGTTCTTTTCTTTTTATATATGGGATAACTCGGCAAACAAGCAGGCGAGCTACCTGATGGTCAGTAGTCATCGTCTCTCATGGAAATCTGCAAAACCAAAGGACTTGCAGATGCGTTTCCGAGCCTATTTAAGGACAAGGGAGGGGAAGGAAAAACGCAGTACGAAGGGGACTGAGGGAGAAATTGGGCCTCCGGCGCTCCACACTCACCGTACGAAACGCAACAGTATGCATACTGGTACTTGACGTCGATATTCTGTGGAAGGGTAGTACTTCCCCGGTCGTGCCGACCCATTATGCTGGCCTGTAGACATGGCAGCAGGCACTACTACTACTACTACACTACTAGCTACAGTTGTAGGAGGATTTAACAGAGGTACTTACCGAGACGCTTGATCTCATGCTCATTGCCGTCGTCGCGCGCGATGCGGATGCTGACGGCGCCGTCCTCTACAAAGTACATGCCGTCCGCAGTGTCTCCCTGGCGGATGATCAGCTCGCCGTCGATCAGCGTACGCGGCAGCAGGGCATCCGCGAGATTGGCGCGCTCGTATGCCTGTGTTATGTCAAAACATCTTAAAACTCCGACATGGACAAGCTCACTGGTGGCAAGATTTGAGCGAATGTTTTGGCTGTGAATCTTGGAAAGAATTCGACAAGACTATTTAATAAATAAACCACGATACATTTCGTAAAAGTAGTAGTTTCGTAAATGTCATTTTGAGGCTAATCCGTTGCCAACAACCGACTAAAATGAATGACTAAATGTTTGACCTTTTGAAAAAAAAAAACGTAAAATTCTAACATTCTGGGAGATCGGAACGTTTTAGAATTGTACATAATGCGCACCTAACCTGCAATTATGAGAAAATGATCTTTTGAGAAAATAAAATTTCTCGAATGTGATTTTTTTTAACTAGATATACTACCTAGACTGATGTAGTTCTAGCATTTGGAGATAGCATTAAGTTCTTTATCTCTTTAGAATTTTCATTGATCGTAGGGGCAAAGTTTAAATCCGTCGACCTCTTAAAATCTTCAACGTCTAACATCACTGAAGAACTGTGGATAAATAAAAATATATACACCCACGCCAGTTTACTCCTTTGGGGAGTAATAAAGAATGTCGTTTTACTTCGCCCTTTGAACCTAATGATACATTGCACGCATATGTTCAAGAATATTTCTAATTAAGTTTTCTTTGGTAATCGATTGTGCTCAATTATGTATGACCACATAGACAATTAATTAAAGGGAATGTGCGCATGAATATAATTTATTAATAAATCGAAATTGAAATTTTAACGTACACCACTGAATTTTTCGATAAAATTTGGTGAGAAGATATATTGCATCTTGAGAAACGATAGAGGCTTCTTTGTACCAAAAAGTCTTTTGGGATGAAAGTGAAACGTAGTAGGCAACATCTACTGCTATTATATAAATAAATGTATTTATCAAAGATAAAGCAAGTCAAAGAAAGTACGTCAACAAATATACAATTTAATAATATCTTGTATTTATCAGTGCATTCCGCAGTCGCCAACCGAATTTCAGTGTGACGTAGGAGTTTAAGATAAAAAACGGTGACGTCACGCAGCGTCCGGAAGGTGAATAAATTCGATAGGAACAGTGGCGTCCGGTGGGTGTTATCTTTCGCCTCGCTTGTCAGACAATATTATCTACACACGAACGAAAACGGCCTTTGACGGTACTCGGTAGTGACGGTAGCATGCGCTTTTATCTTTTATTGCCTGATTTAGTTTAAAAAAAACAATTGGATTAGTTTTTACGGTGTTCAAACAGATACTTGTTGATATTTGTAGAAATATATGCTTCAAATAAATGTATGATAATAACTAATGAGTTTTTTCAGTGGAGGGAGTAATCTATTTATTTTTCGCCCTTTTAAAGGAGAAAGTAGGCAAACCTTTTCTTTAACAAATTTTGTCAATAGGTGTGTCGAGAGAATGAAGGCTGAAGAAAATGTTATATCATGTATGTTTTGGTGAGATCCTACCTATCTCCAAAGGAAAAATGTTTAGTTAATTATGCAAGTTCTACGAACGCTTTTGCGGAGAGGCGCTCTCCGACACGTTTAAGCCCTACACTATTCCATTGCGTCAATATGTGTCGCTTCTCCCCCTTCCTTAGGGGCTGAGCCATGCATTAGTGACAGCTTGTTAGCTAATTACCTGCAAACTGAACTTTTTGTCGTTGTTACAAGTCCCTTGCTAACAAAGATTTTGTTTGTTGACACGTCACAATAATCTTTTAGCGATCGCAACCATATTTGTCGATTTGATTTTAATCTAATCTTTAATTATATGCAAACAAATTCATAGAAATATTGGGGAATGACTTGACTACTGACTGACTATAGAACGAGGAATATCCCTCACATTCTTATAAGAGGTGATTCCGATAGCGTTGGGAATCTTGACACTGGCTTAGAGCTTCCTAGGAATTTTTGAGTTTTCTGTCATAGTATTGTTCATAGTTATTGATTGTAAATGATAAATTTAGTCCATCATGAGTGTGGATATTACGTATATAAATCTTTCCTTACTACTCTTCAATCAATAATACTTCGGTTATAAGGTTCAAAGAGTAAGTTCAGGAATTAAAAGTTAATTTATCACTTTTTACATCGCGTTTTTCTCGGATTAATGAAAATCTTGGTGACGCAAATGACGAGGCCCACCAACCCTATAGAAGAAAGAAGGAAAGAAACGTTCATCACATCAGTCTACTGCTGGGTACCTCTTCTAGCGTGAAATCAAAGGTAAAGTTAATTTAATGTAACATGAACAAGATCACATAATGCGCAGGAAACTGACATTTGTAAGTATCAAGGTTTAGCCAGCAAATTATGCTGATTTTCAGAAGAAAAATACTAGAATGTGTTACACCGATCTATTCTTAACTACAAAGTGGGCTATAAAAATTTACAAAATAAATCATGTGAACGAGAGAATAATTTTATACGGTACTTAATAAAGTTATTATGGGTATGTAAACATCAGTAAAGCGTGTCAAAGACCTGTAACGTGAATAATAACTAAGGATTACTGAGAACTGAAATATACTGGTGTCATCAAACTCCCCAAGGACCATACGAATAGAAAAGAATAAAGAAAATAGAATCATACGAATTCTGACATAAGGTACATAGTAGTTGGAGAGCACATTAAGCCGTTGGTTAATATGACAATCGTTACCGGAGTAGGTTCCCCAAAACCCTGACAACCTGTTAATTCTTTATATTGGTAATGCCCAGTCATTGGTTGCAGAAGTCTGATGTCCCAATATATCTGGGAGATAATTATGATGATTACACACACAATTTTAGAGGTCTATATTATTAGTAGTAGCTTCATTTCTAGGGATCATGACTTCGTTTTAACTTGTCAAATCCCTGCTTTTGTTGCGTTCGCTTGACAAATCCCCCAACTAATTATTTATAATAATTAATTTATAATTATTTATAATTAATTATTTAAACGAGTTATTTATAGGATTCTAATCCTATAAATATCTCGTTTTAATAATAATTAATTAGTATTAGGTAAGTCTTTTGAACCTATATTTCAACAAAGCGTGTGACTCAAAGAATTCGACGCGTCTTCACGAGCGTGAAGTGTTATGTGTCCTAGACGACAGGTTGGCAACATGCGACAACTTACGCACTATTAAAATCTTTAAACCCGACCTAGTTTCTATACCAGGCCTCGGGCGGTACTAAGACGCGCTTAGAATTCAGTCTACACGAACATATGGGCTTTTTATGAGTGTTAACGTCCAACCCTAAGACTATGGTGGACGTTGGGCGCACCTTATCACAGCCTAATCTTAGCTTAAATCAGTATTAACTGATAAGTGTTATCATATTACGCACACCATATCACGTGACGCTCGCCACTATTACAATATTTCCTATCGCCTACTTATCATTCAATTGCTTCTTATACCTTTCAATTGGCATTGGAACTGTATTTATTATTATAATCCAGATAGCGTCACAGCTCACAAGCATGTGTAATAAAATATTTGTAAAAATGTTTCACAGTTTGAATCAATACGATTTGACGTCACCTTGCTGTGTAAATCTTTGAAACACAACACGTTTTCCTTTAATTTATGCATAATTGTCCATGGAACAATATTGCATAATAAAACGCGTGTAAAATACTTTATAACGACATTAGCTTATTGTTATGATAATATTAAAACAATAAATAAAATTTACAATCGTGCTGATGCTAACTGGAGTAATAAATCGTTTCGAGAAATGGGCACACACTTGTTTACAACATAGCACATATTTAGAAATAGTTACTATTTGCTTCTATATACAACTAGGTGGAAAATGCAAAAAACGTTTGAATACTAACGTAAAAACTTGTCTACGCCGTAGGTTGCCACATAAATTGTATAATCTACATTGAGTTATCCTCCCCTACGGCGGACGGTTTATTACGTTAGATATGCTTCTAAAATTTCTAGGAAAAATCTATTTTCGTCGAGTTATTACGGGCGCTAAATATTACAAAATATTAAGGTTTTGGAGCGGAAACACAACGAGTTTAACGTAATCGTTCTGATATCTCTTAATGTTGATATAATGTAGTAAGTAGTTACAACTTGTCGGGCCACTATCTAAAAGCAATTAAGGTGCTTGTCCCTCTAAAGGGGAAATGGACAGCAAGATTGAAAGATTTCCCATGGAACGTTATAATATCGTTCTATTTAATCACTAATCTATTTGCCAAGCGTGCTGATTATGGCCATATTCCCTTGTGACTTTTGTAAAGATGGAGCAGTAGGCAGTGAATATCACTAAATAATTGTTTTATTTAGGTACCACCTTATGATGACAAGTATTTGTGCCAATGCCTGTTGATAAACTACGTCTTCCTTTCATAATGGTGGTCGCTGAATCAATTCCCGTATCGATCGTACACACGGCTACACATTAAGCTATACAAATCCAGTTTAGACAGATCTCCCATCGTCAAGTTTTTCCGTACATTTCAGGGCTAACCTATCCTAGTTATGAATAGCTTGACCGTGCGTACAATATTTTTATGACCTACGAGTGTACCGTACTGTCCCATTTTAAATGTTTGTAAGTCAGCACCTTGTATACCTAATTACTTAATATGGAGATGAATAAATAAATTGTTAACTTAGTAACCTCTCATGGCTTGTTGAAACCCACGATGAAATTCATGAAATATATTGCTATGGTTCAAAAATCCTTTAAAGGAAGGTGAAGACTAGCCAACATATTGATTGTAAAGCAGAGTTCGAGCGTGGTCAGGCAATGTTTTCGGGACGGTGAGCAACGGTTTGGCTCGCGTGTGGATTCTCTGAGGGGCGGTAGCACTCCCGTTTCAATAATTATGTATTAAGCCGGGAATATTTTCAAACCACTTCAAAAAATGAAGGTGTTCCTCAATTAATCGCAATATTTTGTAGTTGTATGAATCGATAAATATGTTATATGCTATGGTATAAAATATGCTTCAAATATGGTCCAATTTCGATAGGTTTCTGATAACAAGGCTAGATTCGGATTTCGTTTTCCAAAAAGCCTGAATTCAGTGAACATTCATTACAATCTAAAGAAATATTTCTGAAAATAGACGACAGTAGTCCTTTTTGGGTGGAGGCATCCAGATAGGAGGAAAATCTATATATATAAAAGGCAATGTCCCGACTGACATATCATCGCCCAGCCGAAACCACTAATGATAGAAGTTTGAAATTTTGTGAGGATATTGCTTTTATACTCTAGGCGTCATTTAAGAAAGGATTTTTCGAAATTCATCCCCTAAAGGGGTGAAATGGGGGTTTAACGTTTGTATGAAACTCTGTCATTTCTTATTTGAATTTGATGAAATTTGGTATTAAGCCTCTAAATACAAAATAATAAAATACATCTTTAAAGATTTTTTAAATTTCATCCCTTAAATGGGTAAAAAAGAGTGTTAAAGTTTGTATGGATTTTTTTTTGTTTATTATCAAAATTACTTGAAATTCAGTATTTAAGCACTTCAACATAATTAATGATTTACGTATTTTTGGATTTTTTTTTAATTTCATCCCTTAAATGGGTAAAAATGGGTGTTAAAGTTTGTATGGAAAATATTTTTTTATTATCAAAATTACTTGAAATTTAATATTTATGCTCTTCAATACAATTAAAGAAATACGTATTTTTGGATTTTTTATATTTCATCCCTTAAATGGGTAAAAAGAGGTTTTAAAATTTGTGTGAAAAATGTTTTTTATACTATCAAAATTACTTGAACCTTAATATTTATGCTCTTCAATATAATTAAAGAATCACATATTTTAGGACTTTTTGAATTTCATCCCTAAAAGGGTTAAAAAGGGGTGTTAAAGTTTGTACAAAAATAAATTATTTATTATCAAAATTACTTGAGATTAAGTATTTAAACTCTTCATTATAATAAAAGAAACACGTATTTTTAAATAAATTGTTTATTATCGTGCTTGAACTTATGCATATAAGCTGTACAATACAATTAAAGCAACAAAATTTCAATTTCACCCCTAGGCGCGTAAAAAGAGTTACTTCCCCTATATAGTGCAAGTAAAGAAATCTGGCATTTGTATTAACACCTAATTTTTATTATTACCTTTAAAACGGAATACGTTATGCATTGCGTTCAAAATAAATAAATACAAGAATAAAAAGTAATCGGGACATTACTTTAGCTGTAGCTGCATCTGGAATAACACCTCTTTTGGTGGGAAGGTGGGAAAGCGGCTCTGCCTTTAAAACTTCCGCTTAGTCTTATTCGTGTCGAAACTCCGTTGTGCAATAATATCTTAGCAGAGTGACATGGCTCAAATTCTCCGAAATCGCAGATTTATCGTGTGGAATGAGACAACTAAGGCGCACAAAGGTGGAATTGAAGCACACACTAGATTTCTAAAGATGTCAGAGGCAGCAAAAGAGCTATCGGTGGAGTTCCTGAGTTGCAGACGGGGAATGCCGTCAGATTCTGTTATATCTAGAGGAACCTGAGCAGACGAAATCAGAGCATCCTTACCATCGTCATACCTATACCCTAGCCCTAACCCAAAATAATGATTATCCGTAAAAAGAAATATGAGAGATACGGTTCTTGGAAAGTTTTCAGAGCTATTACTTAAAATAGGAAATGCGGATTATCCCGAATCCGAAAGGAAAATATGTATACCATCTCTGCTGGTAACAGTAGTGACAGGTGGCTATGATAGTTTGAATAGTTAGAGTGTGCCCTGATTTTTCTAATAAACAAACAAGTTTATAGATTCGCTGTGCAAACGTGCAATACTAACTCCATAAAAAAAAACATTGCAGCTGCTATTTATACATACTTCTTAAGTCGTTGGAGGGCTCAGAAATTGAATACAGATCTATCGATTCAGTGCTACAAGCGGATGAAGCAATTTACTATCATGTAGAGTTCCTTAACAGTGTTAACCTTCCTTGGGACACCTGTAATGCTGCTGCGTCTCATTAAACGATTTAAACTATGTAACGGGACTAGACTGCGAGTAACCGCATTGCACAAAAATATTAAAGAGCCACTGTGATAACTGGATTTATTCGGGGGAATCACTTTTCCTACCTCAAATACCACTGATACCATCCGACTATGTTTTTGAGTACGATTTCTACTTTGCAACGCCCATAAAAATAATTCAGGGTGAGTCCTTAAACCCCAGGCATAGATTTCAGAGAACATTGCTTCCTTCATGAGCAATTCTACGTTGCCTGTTACAGAGTCCGTACTAATACCAATCTGGTCATTTTGACACCAGACAGAAAAAGCACCAATGAGCAAAGTGGTTTACCACTATTTGTACCTCCCCGAGGAAATCTATCCTATGAGACCTCCAGAATGATAGACTATCGCTCTAGCTGTAAGAATACGAATGGTGCTCATTTAATAACAAATACATATAGTACATGTTACTTTGGAAAAACCTAAACCGGCAAAATCGTGTTGTCCACGCGGGCGAAGCTGCGGGCGGAAAGCTAGTTAGTTATAATGCACGTTAATAATAGTAAATGTTTACATAGCTGATTTTAATATGAGCAACGGTAAGTTTAAAATTCTTTGAAGGTTGAGAAATATACATTTTCAAGGCCGTGGCGTAACCCCACGTTTCCTCCGATGACAAAACATGTTGCAAACATCTATCTCACTCTGTCTAACTCTCAAAGAGTGAGTGGGATAGGTAGCTGTTTGCAAAATGTTTTGTCGTCAGTGGAAATGCCGGGTCAGGCTACAAGGTTGCTGAAAAGCATAATTATCTGTCCGTTAGCGTCATTTTTTCTTACCAATGACGTACAATGAAGATGCGTGGGAAATATTGATATAATAAACGAAATGCTGGTACAGTCAACAACGAAAGTCGCCGAACATGATGTCATGTTTTAATTACTTTAGCATCTTTATTATCCAAAAGTTGATGACCTGAGAAGTTAATATGAGTTCTTTGCATATAGTACCTACAATTTTATTATAATATACTTTACCTTAAGAAAACCCTAATGAAAAGATTTGGATTTTGCTGTAATGTTTTCAAAATTTGACTGTGCTTAACGACTGTCATACTGACCGTACTACTTTCATCTTCGTTACAGACGAAATCTGTTTGTGAAACCCACAGGAGGGTTTATTAATTAGGAATCTAGAATAAAAATAATTCTTTGTTTGAGAAACCTCTCAAATGACAGTTTTTATTAATACTAGGAACTATGAATTTTGTTAGTATGTAATAAAATTGCTAGAATTTCTAAGACACCGCTGAAACAATGCCTAGCTTTCTCTAGGCCGCACAAAAGAGCTTTCAAAGTTACTTCATCGCGGTAAATGAGATTACTATTGTTACTTTAACGTTAATTAGTGTTATTTTAGGGCTCCAAAGCATGAATATGCCTGTAGGTATTTCACTGCCACATGACGATGACAAAAATGACAAGTGACTATTTAATGTGACTGAGTATTAAATGAAACCCAGATTTTTTCACGATTATGATTATTTTTGAAAATTCCATGAAATTTTGCAAAGTATTGCAAATTCATATTGTATTCATACTGGATGTTAATATGTAATTGCATATAATATTTTTATTGATGGCACTGTTTTTATAATGAATGGGCGACTTTCCAATAATCAAATAACTTTTATCCGACGGAAAAGAAAGCGAAATTTTTTGTATCTGAAACTTGATAATCTATCAAAACGTCAAATTTATTCGTCCGATTTAACTTAACGGACTATTGAAAAATCTGGCCAAAATAAAATATTATGAACTTCTTAACTACAGATCTTTTTACAATTGTTTTAAAAAATAAATACTAACCAGTATTACAGTATACAGTGAGAATGATTAGTGTGTAGATAAACGTAAAGCCTAGTTCTATCGTCTCAAGGAGTTCCAGTTCGTATGTATGTCAGTTAACAGCAAGATATCTAATATGAAACAAGTACTTTGAACAAAGCTATATTTAATTGTAGTGATACTTCCCACGTCACTATTTTTTTATTTGAGAAAAAACGTGGCTTAAAGTCCAATTGTCTGTGAATTATGTTTTGTTTTTGGAAAAGTATTTCGTTATCTAAAATACTACCTTTGCCCCGCGGTTTTACCCGCTTTGCTCCGCTCCTAGGGATCGTAGCATGATGCTAGATAGCCTATAGCCTAATGGATGTAGCTATCAATATGTATACAAAATGATTTTTTTTTTCAATTACCACTGGTTTTTCTTGAGCTTAGCGCGTTCAAACAAACAAACTTTAGTATATGAGTCAACCAACAATACTCTTGTATGGTATATTCATGTCTAAAGATTCTTTACTGATAATGGTAGACATTTCTTATCATGCCGTACTATATCATTGATCTCACAATAATTTATATCCAATCGCACTCAGTCGGCGCGAGCCAGTTGTTATATGACTAAGATAACTAGTAACTGCACCCACATTTGAAATGTTAATTCAAGGAAAGAAATCAAGTTCAATGGCATATCGTAATTATCTTTGACTTTATATGTAAGTATAGACCTTATTTTCTTTTAAAAAAACATTGCAAGGTTTCCCTCATATTGCGGGTGCACATAATTTTCACGATTTTGACATACATAAACACTCAAGTAACAATTGCCTGTAGATCATACAAATATTTGCGCCGTGCGGGCATCGAACCCGCAACTCGTAGAACAGAAGCCGATCGCTCAACCATTAAGTTATTTGTGCTCTAATGGTATACTTCGTAGAACAGAGGTATGCTTGTTTAATATTGTAACCATATTTGTAAATGGCGGAATTCGGTCAAGCTTATTGCCTCTTATAAGGCACAATTCCAAAGGCCTAGATGCTCTCGAGAATTCCTTAGCTAATCGGAATAATAGGTCTGCCTTTACTTAATGCGGTACTTTTACAGAATTTATCGCAGTCAATTATTTAAACTAACATTTCAAAGGTCTAACTAAGGGATGAACGAATCAGATTTCTAATTCCGGGCAGCGTCTGGCTAGGAGGGTTGTTCGGAAAATCGGGATTTCGCTGGGCAAACGCACTAGCTGGACTAGTAAAATGTTATGGACATACCTGCAGTGCCTTCAGCATGGGCACCTTCTCGAGCAGATCCTCGTACAGCTTGCGCTTCTTGAAGGCGCTCTTGAGCAGGATGCGACGGAAGGTGTGACGGTCCATGGCCCAGAGCTGGCCTGGCGTCTGCGCGCGCACCGAGGCCGCGCGCGGCATGTTGTACATGAGCGCCAGCTCGCCGAACGAGCCCGAGCCCTCGTATGTGTGCACCACCTGCCGGAGGTATGTAGGTCATAGTATGCGCTGACCCTCACTTGTCGAGACAACCATTATTAACTATAGGTTTGCCTTCTTAATGATAAATGATCATTTATTGCTAAGTGATACTTTATTAAGCATTTTAATACTGAACGGCACTTCTAAGAATAATAAAGTTAAAATTAACAGAATCCAAAATAGTATGTGGAAAATCATTTTTTTTTTGGAATTATTTTATTTCATAGTCCTCATCCCAAAGTAACTTTGAACAACCGAAAGCATCTTCGAACTTTCCCCCGAAATAAGTCTGCCTACGCCTAGTTAGTGAGTCAGACTATAATACTTTAGTCACAAATTGCGTCTCGTTATTCCGAAAATGCGCGTTAGTGAAAATGAACTGCTGTATAACCAATAAATAATACACCTAATTATGGTGGGATGCCGCTGCTGTTGGCACTCTACATAATCCTAGTACTTACCTAACTTATTTGTAAATATAGTTCATATTATAGTGTCAACATTGCTGAATATTATGGCATGATATTTTACTCTTTCACTATTTAATACATCTGGAATACCACGAAAAACTCGCCATTGAACCAAACCGATGACATTGGGAGCGTGTCCTACTGATAGTCTAGACTATAATGACATAAGTAAACATCTACAAAACACTCTGCTTAGTCATCAATGTTTTTAATTATTATTATCTAATATCCAACAAGGGACTAGTAGTAAATACATTACGTTGAAATGGCAATAAGCCACACGTTTTTCGTCTTTCAATAACTCTACATTCCTGTCACATATTATAGAAAATAAACGCTTACCCAATACAAAGTCTTATACAATATGTAAAACAATTCGGCTAATAGTAACCAACAGCTGTTCCAGAATGTTGAATGATATTTTCATCTAAAGAAAAAAACTTGGCAATCTTATTAACGTTTGAAGGCGTCCGACAAACAATTCGTACTCGTATCTTTTGAAGTGAGTACGACGAGAAGATCTTTTGATTAATTTCTATTGATGTCAAATTAACATCGATTAGAACATTACGGATCTAGTGAATTAATCTAAATGGCAAGAGGAAATTCCGAAAATTGTAATACGATTTCCTTTTGTGGATTTGTTCTTTTTGTTAACAAGACAGCTGTAATGCAGTTTTATTATTTGAAAATGTTTTTCTTCCATGGTAACACAAGAACATTTGGGTCCCAATTATCGTGCCAAATGCCGCGTAGAGTAAGTAATTAGCCGTTAAGTATGTATATTGGATTTTTCTTTTATTTGATGTAGAGCTAGTGGGACGACGACATTGAGAAATGTATAAGGCGGGGCCAATAGCCTGTGCTATAATCCTATACGACGACATGTGACGTAGCTTGGAAAAAGGAGGTTACAATTAGTTTTGTGGCAAAAACGTCACAAGAATTGACAAAATAAAGAATGTAACGGTATAAGGTAACCTGTTACCTGCTTATTTTTCAAATGACCTGATAGGCAGGACCTATATTGGTAAGTGCAGTTTCCCTAAGTACGTACCTTCTCAATGCGATCGTCGCCGGTGACCAGCACGTCGAACATGCCGTTCTCAATGACGTAGAAGTTGTCGCCATCGTCGCCCTGCCGGATCAGGTACTCTCCAGGCTCTGTACGTTTCTCGAACATCGCATCCAGCACCTATGCAAACAACGTCATGTGATGCTGACAGACTGAATCTGTTTATAATAGTGTACCTCTCGGAAAATTCTGTTTAAAATTTATAATGTAGCAGCGTGCGCAGTTTTCATGTGCGAACATTTCCTGGTTCTCAGAGTTATCGAAGCTATCGAGATCTATGTCGAATATCTCTTCCACACTCTCAGTCTCCGTTTAGTAGTTAGAAATGAAAACTAGAAAAGCTTACACCATTATTGTGCGTTTAATTTTTCGTGTCGAAATTCACGGGAATACCTATATAAAATATTGTAATTACGCAATAAAGAACATAACTACGTATTTGAATGACAATCTATTACAAAGTAACAAGTTTATAATAAACTTTATGGATTTTTACACATGGGTTTAATATTTAAAAAGTGTAAAGAATTGACAGGACATACTTCTTAATCTGCCGTTATAGAGTTACTAAAAAGTCTTCTTATTGAAAAAGAAAATGCAAAAGAACTGTATAACAGATCTCTCTCAGATTCATGATTTTAAGATACTCCTAGACCTAAACCTACTACATATCATACCTAATGTGTAACTGACCTGTTGCATTTGTTGAGCGTCGAGGGAGCGGAACAGCAGAATGCCGCGAACTGCCTCGGCGAGACGCTGGCGCTGCGCGTCCGACTTGGGGAACACGGTCGTGGTGCCCTCGTCCGAGTCATCTTCTTCGGGGTCATACGTCTCCGCGAACACCGACTTACGTCGGTTGTTGAAGCGCGCCACTGGCGGCTCTGCCGTATACACACATTACTTTAATTATTGCAGTTACGAGGCATTGTAAAGCGATTTTTATAAATGTTTGGTTTAATTAGCTTAAGAAACGATTACCTTTTACAGAACCCACTTGTTTGATCTTATCTTATCCAAATAAAATATTTGCTTTCTTTTATGCTCAGGCATTTTATAATAAGCGTAGTTTAATAGCATAATCCAAATACACACAATTAATGAATTTCAATTCAAACAAAACACTCAATCATAATCTTAGAAAAACCAAGGTAATACCTATCAAGTAAGAAAGGCCTTTTATCGTGATGATTATAGGTGCCTACGTCATTACTACCATACACGATTGTTGACTAAGGTTTTGTGTAGTGATTAAGGTGGTCATCTCGCCACTACTGTTGTGCCGCGTGTTCTGGGTTCGATTCCGATTCGAAGCAAACAATTGAGATTTCTATGTACTTTCGAGTACGTTAAAAGCCCAACGGCTTTGTTTCCTAGCGTAGATATCTTTTTTGTATTATTACTGTATAATAATAAGTTTACTTTATGTATTTATTGACGGCTACCAAACATGTGAGCCAACATTTGCACATGTGCTAAAAAGGTCTTACAATGTTCCATATGGAGATGACCTGACGTGCTTTGGTTGCATCTGTTCCCAAATGTTTTGTGTAGAAGGTTTACTTTAGAAACATATTTGTACTATGTAAATGACGCAAACACAGTCGTAAGACAGATGATTCGGTCGACACATGTGTAGTTTAGTTGTGTGTTATGTAGGTACCTATTTAAAACGCAAACATCGTTTACTATGTGCTTTCCGAACCACGGGCATCTTCCCAAATGACTCTATGTACGTATTCGCAGCGACTTCTACATTCTTAGCACGTCGTTCGCGTTCAAATGTAAATGATCACAATATATTTAAGCTTGTCGACTTCCCGATATTGAATTCAGATTTTTTGGTGTGTAGAACTTTGAACATCCGTGTTCTGCCAGTATAGTCTCGAAAGATCTTTAGGCAGCGATTGGGTTATGGGTAATGATTAAGAAAACCATTATTGTTTATTACCCGCTTCTTGTTCTCGTTTACCGAAGGCTACACGATTGGCGGTAATAATATGCCCATCATTGTAACAACCACGGAAAACCTTGTTACAGAGATTCAGACTTGTAGAATAGCTAAGGAGTAAATGTCTGTATCTACAATGTTTATGTAGTAGTTTGAATCAGCGGTAGCCTAATGGCTAGGGCGTCGGATTTGTGATCATGTGGTTGCCGGTTCGAAACCTACCCATTGCACTACCGACGGGAACTACCACTCGTAACACAAGCATTTAGCTTAGCACAAGGGGTTAACAAGAATACTAGTTATGTGCGACCCACATTACTAGTTCTAAGCTTATTTAAAAAAAAGGTAGGTAATATTAATATTAATCTTAATTTCTTAGCATATTAATGCGTAGGTTTTAATTTTGTAACACACGTCTTGCGTGCTCTTAATAAGTCATGGAGTAATCGATTGTCGTAGCACGCAAAGGAAATGGTAGCCGAAGCATGTTCCTGATTAAATAATTGTGTAGAAAATGATCAGTATGGTGCATTCAGAGAAAGTGAAGTTAGTTAAAGTGTTTAGTATGTGCTGTGGTGCCCTCAATGTAACAAACTGCATTATTAATAACACGCCAAGACACTCACGTTGGAAGTGGCCGGGGGACGTCGCAACGCTTTTAGACAAAACCTTATTACACAGGACCAAAATAAATAGGGAATTAAAATTTTCTATAAATATGACGAATTTTAAATTGCATTTATGTTTAATAATCACAGTCATATTAAAAAATATCTCTCATTAAAATTCCAACATGATTTAAGTTGTGTATAATTTGAGTTTATTTACTTCTCCTAACTTTTAATAACTAGATATGAATGGCAGGGAAATTGTTTATACTTTTACACACTCCTTCCAGTTTGCTTTAAAATTAATTAATGTTCTATGACACTATGTTTTCCACAGATAACATTGTATACCGTAAAACCATCCAGGATGTGAACCATTGTTGTATTGTACATCAATCCATTTCATTATTAATGTGAAGTTCTTTTTTACTTTCAGTTTGTATTGTATTGTTTTAAGCTTGAAAATGGTACAAAAATGTCCTCTCCCACTAATTATGAAGAGTAAAAATTCACAAATCTAGTAAGCTATGAATAACACTTGTAAAATATTTTAACCAAACAAGTGTTTATAAAAAAATCACTGCTGAAATTAAGTAAATGCCGCATATTGTTACATTAATAGTGGTTGCGTCAAAAAGTAATTTTTCAAAATGAGTCATTAAGTTGATGTACATTGTTACAAGTCCAAGCAGCCAAGGTACCTAGACTGTCGGACAGAATAATGATCTTAACAATGAGAGAGAAAATCTTTTACACAAACAAAACTCAAGGACTGATTAGCACCTGAACAATTTTGTTGTGTTACTACACTACCTGTCATTACATAGGCTCAGCTAATTTTACATAACACGCGCATAAAACGCCGACATCTGGTTCGGTTCACGACGTTAAACTCAGCGGCGGACATGGAAAAATAAGCCAATCTCATCATCACACAACTTCAAAGCATTAAAAACAAACACACATATAGGATCAGTGTATAGTAAACACAGTAGATTTATGCCTCTTTGAAGAATTTATATGTAAAAACCATGGTTCTTACACTCTCCAAAGTCTCCTTTTTCACTACTACACTGCAATGATTTTATTATATCACTTGTTTGCTTATTTCTATTCACACTTTTATGTCTTTTTAATCTGTTGAGCTGTGTTTATGATGTTTTATTTACATTCATCTTAGCACCACGTAAGGAATTATTAGGTAATGATTTGATTTTATAGATAAAAAATAAAGTTATTTTACAACTGCACATTATGCTAACTTTCCCATAATTTAACTCTTGGCAACAGTTAAAATATTATAATTCTTCATAAATAAAATTATATACCACTGAATCTGTAATGGCAGTGTGCCAAAAATTGAATCATTACAGTTGTGGCTATAAGAGAGTATTTATAATTCTTTTTTATTTAAATCCACACATAATAGTAAATTTAGAACACAGTTTATTGAGTCAATGCTAAGAGATGCTACCATAACAGTAAGCTAAAACTAGGGTACCTATGTACTTGATCAAAGCTATCACTGCGCACATCTATATTTATTTATAAATAAATAAATTCCAGCAACTGAATTAAATAAATGAAACTGATAAGTCACTAGAGGTGATGAGAATGATTTACTTAGCAATTTTGTCTAATTTAGGTCAATATAGCAAATAGAACATAGTAATGTAATATATTATTTAAAACATTTAGATGTTTTCTACTTAGGTAGGCGTCTTTAAAATATATTTATTCACTTGATGCGAAAATAAGTAATGAGTTCCATATTACTGTTTGGCATCTTGTATGCATGGCTCGATATAAATTTTACTGTCTATATTGCAATCACATTCAGGAAATAAAATAACATAATCAAATCACTTGGTGAATTATTAAATATCACTATGAAAGATGACCAGGGTATTACTACTTATATATATATACTTATACTTATTATACTACATATTGTATGTCATTCAAATGGGAATGTTGATTCCTAGCAACTACTGGCATAGCCCTACAGAACCCACCTCAGTCATTTTGTTCGACCGGTAACAATATTACTGTCTAGTAAATATGATAGAACTAGGTAGTACCTTCTTCGTCTGATATTATGGACTCATCGGGAGTGCCGGCGGCTGCGGGGGCCCTCACTACGGTGGTCGTCCTGTTGTTTTGTAATCTTGTGAAGAACTCGACCGCGTAGTTGATCACGTCCCCCGGTTGCTCCAGCAGATAACTTATGGTGAACTCCAATAAGATCTCTCTAAGGTCATCCGGGACTTGAATGCGTCCGCCTTGAGGCCTGCTCATTTCTAAAGGCGTCGCCTCGCTTTCTCGAAATTATCCCGTGAGGAGAACGTCTAAGCGACACGATAGATTAAAACTTCGATATCATAGCCATTGAATTAGCTAAAGCGACACACCAATGAGCAAATTTTACGATGGGGAAGTAGCACTACATACAAACGTTAGTAATAAATAAAACCACACTATTATACTAAAATGTTGTTCAAATAAAGTCTTCGCTACGAAAAATTAAATCTAATGACACACTTTTTACTGAATATTCTTCGCCCTCCAGCCTGACAAATATAAAATCTCCCTTCACTAAGAGCAAAAATGGCGAATTTCGGATTGCCCTACTTCACTTCACTCACTCCCTTACAAATTATTGCTACAAGAAAAAAAACCATAGACAAATCAAATAAATGACAATCGATCGAAATAACACCAGTTACAAAATAAAAAATAAAATTGCATTTCGTTTTGTAGTTTCAATCTTCAAATAAATTATTTGTATATAGCCCCGCATAGTTTATAAACATTTTCTCGTATCTTTTCACTCACCCATCGATAATATCATGTTTCTTAGATTAGTTTCTTCACTAATTATAAAAACCATGAATCTCCCACCATGAACAATGAAACCAGAAATAAATTCCAAGAGTGATGCATCAGACAGTCCTCAATCACCGAAACATAAAATGTGAATGAAACATAGAAAGTGCTAGCAAGAATTACGATACGTAACATAATTCGGTTTTTCTGCGTGTAGTTTTATGGTTGGCGGTACAGCTTCG
The DNA here is from genome assembly GCA_958496365.1 of Subacronicta megacephala. Taxonomy (NCBI): domain Eukaryota; kingdom Metazoa; phylum Arthropoda; class Insecta; order Lepidoptera; family Noctuidae; genus Subacronicta; species Subacronicta megacephala. Next base: position 8,637,145 of record OY292530.1, on the reverse strand, counting down.
GTGGTTTGATTAACTTTCAAAATACACTTTATAAAAGCAAGTACCAATCTAGATAACGTAAGCTGAAACCCAATGAAAGAAATTTATTTTCTGTCAAATATTACCATTTCCAACTGTTCCTGCTAACACGACGGGACAGATCGTAAGTAGCGCTATTAGTTTCTCATTTTAACGTTTCCTAATACCCAGACAGACCTTATCTAGATATGTAGGTACATATGATTCTAGAGCTACTTTCTGATGTTTTGGTGGAGTTTTTGGGTCCCGGTCATTTGTCGATATTTTTTATTTATTTAAGGCAGATCGTATCTCCTTGGCCGCGAAATTCAAATATTTTTTGGTTTTCGTAAATTATTGTCTTCACGACAATTAATTGAGACATCGTCAATAAGTTATTTTCAACCACAGATTACAAGACTAGTTTTCTCAACTTAAAGTATTAACACTTTTGCTTATCGTATTAAGTTATCGTAGCAAAAAGTATGTACACTTTGTTCGAAATAAGTAAGCCGATCGAAAGTTAGCTGTCCCGAACTACCACGGTGATTAAATCGTTTAATTAAGATACATAAATATCAAAATTAGTTAACAAAATCATTAGAAATGTGAAACATATACGACTCTAATTATCTTTACACCAACTCTTTCTATTAAAATTTACCACTTCTAAACCACTTGCAGACAACTTCCGATCGGCTTACCTATTTCGAACAAATTGTACTACAATGAACTTCTATTGATATGGACGTACGTTTACGCACAGCTACACAAAACTAGTTTACGCTGGCCTCTTATTGTATAAGAAGCATATACAATGTGAGATCAGCTTAAACTGGATATTTATAGGTTGACCCTGTAGACTGTAGCCGTGTTTTTTTTTTTGGAGACTATTTTCTAAGATTTTGGTGATTTTCATCTGTATCTCAGAGTCCGACCGACTTGTGCGTTCGAAATATTTGTGCGCGTCTGAAGTTGTCCGCAAGTGGGTTTCCAGTATAAACTATAAGTAGAAAAAGATAATTGGGGTCGTAAATATTTCGCACTCGCATTATTTTACTTACCGAAATTATTAAGTAAAATAATGCGAGTGCGAAACGAAACATATTATTATTGTAGGTAAAAATCACTTAAACAAGTGATTTAACCTACGTGGCAGTTTGGTATGGCTAATTTCAGATACAGGTATTTCGAACGAATCGTAAACTTTATCCTCCCAGGAGACCAATTCAACGTCGGACTGGATGGTCCTGGCCAGTGGCCTGTCCATTAAAAACTCTTTAACTTTTGCTGCGGTAGACATTGTTATCAACATTGATCAATGAACGCAAAATTATTTTGAACTTACCGCCTTTATCCAGTTGTTTATAACGGGTACAACTACAGAACTCATGTTGCTGGGTATAACTTCCCAGAGGGTAATCACATAGACTGATATTCTTCGTCTTGTCAATAGTCACAAAAAAGTTTGTCGGGAGCTTAACCAACTTTGATTGTATAATCGATGAAAGTCGCATGCTGTTTAATCTAGTCCACTAATTCACTAAATACATATGAATTCTCAGAAACTATAGGATAAAGAAATTGGTACATACTACATACGTAGATTTATAGAATGTAAACGTACCGACGAAAACGCGAGCGCGGAACTGCTAGCTATTTTTGAAACTGTTGAACAGATTATATAATATACTTTCAATTGACTAAGCACAGACTGGTTCCTAAAAAATGATCAAACCGACGGAAAATCAATATAAATATGTAGGTACGCATGTCTACACATCAAGCATAGCCTTAAAAAAATAAATAAATGTTATACCTTGTTTTAATAACATACATTTCTTACAACAAAAACTAACAATTAAATAACGTATCCATTAGGACATCACCTGGCTCCGACTCTAATATTTTTTTCTTTACATAGCAGTATGTAATCATAGAGTTTTTAACAGTGTGGGTCAAGATATTCTCCGGTTCATCATATGGATTGAAGTCAGCAAATTGTGGCTCCATATCTTCATCTGAATATATATCTATTTGTTGTTTCTTCACGACACAGAGCTTAATGCACTCGTATTTCTCCAAAAACATGCAAATATCTTGTACAGCTCTGTGTGTTAGAAATTCACATTTATCTGCTAAAAATACGATGGAACAACCAGGCTTCTCAAATATTTGATTCATAACAACTCCACACCATTTGAAAAATATATCTAGTCGCACTCTTCCAGTTAGAGAGAGCCATGGAGTTGGTATTATGTATTTGTCACCTATTTTTGCTGACCATGGTTTGATGTACTCAGTAAGTATGATTAAGTTATCATAGACGCCAACCCGTTTAACAATTTTCTTGGATTCAAGTTCTTGTAATTTTTCTATCAGAGCAGTATCACCATATCCAGAGAGATTCTGTAGGAAAATATTTTTTTTTATGTTATTTTTAAATGCTTTGGCGATGCACGTAATTAAACTTTATACAATTAACTTTAACGATTAAATAAACCGTGTCGTGTCTTGGGTTGGCTAGTGACATGACCGTGACCATTGGACTGCCAAGTCAAAGGTCTCGAGTTCGAAACCAAGGCACGCACCTCCGACTTTTCGAAGTTGTGTGCGTATTAATATTAAATTATTACGTGCTTAAACGGCGAAGGAAAACAACTTGAGGCAACCTGCATGCCAGAGTGATTTTCTCGACGGTGGTGAACTCGCATTAGGCATAGCGTGGTGAACTTCAACTTTATCCGACATCAACTAAATTTATTTACAACTTTATAAAAGTTGGATATAAATTTGGACAAAATTTCATTCAACTTGAGAGCCTCTTCCTTTTTTGGAGTCGGTTTATAAGGTTTACATTGTTACCTGCAGCTCGGCAAAGGTTGCGCCGTTTTCAGCTTTGTTCTTCAAGTGCAATATTATTTGATCTTCCGAATCTACACATGTTTGTATGTCCTTATCATCCAAAGCAGTATAGCTGTAAAATATAAACGATAGAGGTTCAAATATACATGATAACGGACACACTATTGTTTCGCTGGCAGCTAGGCTCAATTTTAACTTTATTATCATAATAGCGAGCATTACCCCGTGATTTGCGAGGGAGGCAGAGTTATTCAGTTTTTTTTATAATTAAAAGAGGGACCCCCGTCAGGAAGTAGTTCCTAACGCAGTTAAAAAAAACAAGTATGACTGCCAGAGTTTGACAAGTCTATCAGAACTACGCCGGACGAAACCGATCGTCTCAAGGAAACCTTTCCTTATGTGATGAATGACGATCTTTGTTACAAAACTTTGTTTCAATATAAAAACCGACTTACCTTGAAAGATACTTTTCACTATTATCAATATCCAAATGATTATAAAGGTCAGATATTCTTTTAACATTTGATTTATTTTTCCACCTCAGTTTTCCCGTTTTCAATTTGTATTTAGTGTCTATTGTGAGAACGTTGATTTCTTCTGGCAGGATGGGCGCGCCCGAGGGATCTGTTATAACGGGCACGGTCGCTGCCACTATGTCCGTGACGTCACATGCATGCATTTCACAGTACACGCAGTTGATCTCCGCCGACCCTTTTACGTCATTCTCTGTTTGTTCTGCATCCAATATTGCACCAAGATTATCAGTATATTCCGAGTTCAGCCGGTTAACCCACTTACGTTGATAAAATGCGGATATTTTATACGACGACTGGCATATATCTTCCAAATCAATTTTACGTGTTTGATTGTTAAATATTTTCTCTTTAGCCGCCATGGCGCCGCATTTCCGCAACTGTTCGACCGCGGTTCGCAAGGCGCTTTCAGGGTATTCTTTAAAGGTCTTGTATACTTTCTTGCCACTTTCAGTACTCATTTCTGAATCAAATGATTGCATTATAGTGAGTACAATAGTTTCCTTCAAAATGGCATGCTCAGGTGTCTTGTACATATTAAATAGTTTGTTAGCAGTAGATGTTATTATTGTAAAGTGTGCATGGAAGTCTTCTAGGTTCACTGCAACACACGGAACTCTTTGGATATAAGACTTGCTTTGCATTACCTGGGTTATAATCCAAACCAGTTCCATCATAGGTAATCGAGACTTGTTTATCAATTTCGACATGTTAGTTGCAAATTTAAGTCTTAGCTTCTTCAAGAGACCCTCATACTTTTGAATTAGATTTCTTCTTCTTCTAAGTTCGTTTATGATGCATTGCTTTTCATGAATCAGCGCTAAGTTAGTTTCAAGAGTTTGGGCTCTACTGTGACACATGCCTTTAGTCTTTCTCGGTTCCTTAATGGCAATAATATCTCTAGCTGCAATGTTTCTCACTATGAGAGTGCCCGGTTGTGAATTGGGACTCATGATAGTAATAGCAGCTTTACACATAGTTATAATCATGTCTTCTTGTTTCGACCATCGAACTACTGCTTCGTTCCTCTTTCGAGTTAACTTATCGAGCGTTTCTTTTTCAGCAGCCATTTTTGCAACAGACTTGAGTTTAGCATCAGATTTGTTTTTCTTACTTGCTTTCAATTTGGGTATTTTAACGACTTTCTTCTTAGATGATACGTGCGTTTTAAAAGGCCTCATGTAGAAAGTTCGCCAGAGTCTGGGTATCTCCATATAGAAGCAGGAGTCGAATCCACAAGGCCCATTGCCATCGCCATATCGAGCTCCAGTGTCGTACATATGTACTTCATCTTCTAAGCGCTGCGGCGGTTTGAGTTGCGTTCTGCCTCGCTTAGCAACTTCTATGACAGTATTTGTGCTGATTTGATATACTTCATTCCAGTAATTGACGACGTCATCAAATGTTTTAAAATAAAATGACTTCTCTTTAACTTTTTCGCTAGTAGTCCTCGGCCATGTACCTGTGGTGTCTATTATTTTGGCGCGTCGATTTACGTAGAACAAGAAACTGGTATAGGTGACAATGCCAGTGCTATTGGTTGACTGAGTCGCTTGGCGAACCAACTGTATGAGTCCAAGCATTCCCAACACCTTCAGGTTGAGTCTAATCGCATTTTGTAGAGTATTCGATCTCATCAATGCTTTATAAACATGCGGTGGAGCGTCCTTAAGTTTAATTGGTAGCTGATCTTCATTTATTAACTGATTGATTTCCGTAATTCCCATACTACCCATGTTGTTGATAACAAATTCTATTGTCACCTCTTGGATGAAGTCGACTATACTAACAAATCCTTGGGGCAAAGAATGGGATTCAGGTTTTACATCAGAAAAGTAAGCAAAACGCATGAGAAACTCGTGGAGTTTTTGAATTTTCATATATCTGGGGTAAGAATATCGTGAGAGGCTTGGAGTAGTATTCTCTATCAGAGTTTTAGTAACGTTGAATTTTTTATTAGTTACAGCTCTCATACATATCTCTTTGTATTTAGCTTTTACTAATGGATCTGTTGCTTTTACGTGGGGTGCGCAAATTAACACTGAATACTTTTGGATGCCCGGCCATTTTATTTTGTACATTTTAATGTGACCATCAGTGACCAGCTTTTGTATAAAAGATTTTAACGCTTTTGTGTCCATTGGGGGTTCGTTAATCTCTTTGGAAGCTAAATTGCTTAGTGTAAGGTATCCACACACGCATTGTTTGTCTTGGAGCACTTTGAAAATACCATTTGCAAATGTCAGCTGTCTTAGCGTGGGGTTTTTCTTAAAACTTCCGAGAGATTTAACACTTTCGAAGCCATCCAGGACTTTTATTTCTGTTATTTCGTTCTCTTCATTCATATCTACATTGTTGAGCGTATTACTTTCTTCAGATTTTTGCATTGCAGTTTCCAGCTTTATTTTTTTCGATGGGGTTTCATCTTCAGGTGCTGAAGAGGGTTGTTGGATTGGTTCAGGAGCTGAATTTCCAGTAAGATCTGGTTCAGGTTCTGTATCTCTTGTTATGCTGTTTTGTCCTAAGTACTCTAAGAATTTCTTTTTCTCTTCAGCATATTTGACATCCATCTCCCCAGTTGCAGCTACAGCAATAAATCTGTGATATAGACAACATATAAATTATCAACATGAAATAAGTTGTACTAGCTTAGTAATACGTAGTCAGTAATGTACTTTGTATGATTATATGATCATTCTTGTTACTTGGAATCTCATTAGTTTAGTGGCCGTAAGCGTACCTGTTACGTTAGAGGTCCGTTTTCCAGATCGAAAATATTACAATTTCCTATGAAATTCTTAGAATCAGCTCGGAGTTTGGATTTCTGCCCCGTTGATGGCAATTGGCTGGCCGTCTATTACAGGCGACCAAAACATACCAGTGAACAGTAGGTGTACATTTGTACACCTCGACCTACCCTTCGGAGAATGCAGGTGTGACACATATTTTTACTTACCTAGCAGTTCTCTGTTTGCCTTTATCTTCGAGGTACTCCCTAACAATATTCCTTAACTTGAAGATTCTGCAGATTCCTCTACTAGTGTAGAACTCTATACCCAACAACTGTGCCAACTGCACCTGTGTGAGGCCATCAAGCCCAGCATCCAAAAACCGTTCATAAGCTTGCCTCATGAGGCTCACACCAACTTTGTACTGGCACTTAAGAGGAGGTTCATGGGACTCCTCATCAGATTCCGAGGACTCGTCACTCTTAGATGACAAGAACATGTATTTTCGTTTAAGACCATTCTTATTTTTTTTGCCTGTTTCATCTACTACATTTCTTTCTTCCTGTAAATGTTATAAAACATAATTTCTTTAGTATACAGCAGCTTTGACAACTTAGTTGTAGCAATAAAAAAAAAGTTCATACTATCCTACTAGCATTATATGTAAAACTGTGTTTGTAACTCAATCACATAAAAATATGCTGGTTGATTTTCGATAAAATTCCAATGTGCATAAGTAATTCCTATGAGCAAAATGTATACCATGTATGTGCTCCAATGTGCAAAAGTATCCTATGTTAGCATCAGATACTTTTATCCAGGTTTGACCCAATACTGAAGTCCACCTAGAGAAAGTCGCAGGGAGAATCTAGTATAGAATAATCTTCAAGATATACATGACATACATACAAGTCATGCCTTTGATGGTCAAAGGTGCAGGCAAGAACTTTCTTCTATATACATACATCATGTCAGCAAGTGTCAAGTTCTACTTGACAGTACTATGCGTCTGACCTTTTTAGAGGATATAATACTTTTCAAAATAGGCACTTACAAAATTGAAAATATTCACAGTTTTCTGTAATCTCTTGTTCTGAGTCTGAGTTATGAACCCTTTCTTCACAATTACTTCGGTTTTCTCACTGTAATCTGGTTGTTGCAATAAATATTGTACTACATCATGTAGGATACCAGATTTGGGCATTGTGAGGAGACTGGGCTGGTTGAACCTCTTCAACCTTACCAACAATGCTTTGACTCCTCTCCCTGCTACCACTTCAGTGATGGTGTGGACCCTGATAAGGTCCAGGTCCCTCAAATACTTTCTATTGTAGAATAGGGTCTTAGGGTCTTTGATTACTTTGCTTAAATTGGTTTTGCCAATCGTCAATTGACCCTGAAGTTTAATAAAGATGGTGAGACATGAGTATCTGCCTGAATAAAATTATAATCACAATGGAACAAAAACAGCTACTATTCTTTTCGTAAACTTATTTACCTACCTTTAGCAGGTGATAACCCTAGCTTGGGAACTTAATAGTCACTTGTGAGATGTGATTAGTCCTCATAAACGGCAATAGGCAATTAATATTGAGGAATCTTGGTTCATTAGCAAGATGATAAATAAATTAAAAGTATATTTTTTAAAACACATGTTTTTATAGTCCATATTGAATTAAGAATGATGACACTTAGCTAACTTTGCATTGTCATCCAAAATAAATAGGTATGCAAAAATTCAAATTCAATAGGTTGAGGATAATGACTTTAAAATCAAGTTGCAAAAATTGAGAATGCACAAACATTGCAAGTTAAATAAAAGATTGAAAAAAAGAAAGAATAAATTACTAACATTTTCCCTGCCTCTGCCTATCAACTCCAATAAACAGTAATGTACATTAGACATCTGGGCCAAATATGTTATGGGCATATGCTGAGCCAACGCAACCCATCTCTCCTCCTTGCTGGCTACCATCACAAGTGTGTCTCCATACTCTGATACTACGGCCTCATATGACTTTTCTTGCAAGTCGGTTGCTGGTAATAAAGTCCTTGTCTCATAATATTTACATGACCCATGTTCTTTTTCAATTGGTTTATATTCATAATGTCCATCTAAGTAATCATCCTGAATTAAAAAAGTTTACAAAAAACCATCAATATCAATATTTTAGATAAAAGTACCCAATTAAATAATAAAAATTGCTTTTTATAAAAGTTGATTATCATAAAGTTATAAAATAAAAGATATAATGTTGTATATGTGTACACTATTGTATTTGCTATATAATTTTCATCATCTTTATGTTTATCATTAAGCCATTTACTGCCCACTGGTGAGCATGGGTGTACTGTCCTGAGAGGAGATCCTGAATCTGAGAGAGGTTAGGCTATATTCCACCCCACTGGTCTACTGTGGTTGACAGACATTATATTTAATCATTTTGTACAGCTTAGGCATATTCTACAAGACATAGGAAAAAATCTCTGGGGCATGCAAGTTTCTCCTCACAATATTTTCCCTCACTGCTTTTGGATTTCAAAAAGTTATAGGTGGACTTGGATTTGAACTCAAGATCTATGACTAGGCAGTTCAACAATCTTATCACTTTGATGTTTGTTGCACAGCTAAGAATTAGTAGTAGTTACTTACTAAGAATAAGTACTTACTACTTATCTATGAGACATACAGTATATGATTTACTGATGTATTGCGTGAAGCGCATTCACCACTGTTAGAAATAACGAAGTGATTGTTTGTAATTTATTGATACATTTGTTATCACTTACTGGCTCTTTCAGATGACCGGTTGATTCATCTATAATTTCAAATCTGTCGAGTATTTCTACATAAGGCAGTGGTTCTGGCAATTGATAGAAGGTAATGCTGCCACAATTCACGATAAATACCCAAAACCGAGCTTTCATTTTCTCTGTAACGTCTGAGGAAATCCGTTTTGCCAGTCGCCTCCATAGTAGATCAAGTCCAACACCTTCTAGGCCTTCCAAAGCAATTTCATCTATGAGGATTTGTTTATAGTTGACGTTAAAGTGTTTCAGTATGTTGGTTACCATTCTTTATAAATTGTACAATTTTTTTATTTATATATTTCACATTCAGAATTATTTTTTATACATTCAGAATCACGTGCGATCTTGTTTTGACTTTTGAGTTTTAACAATATGTTTTTAGACTTTGATTTGTCAGTCAAGGTGTGTCAGTGTCATGTCATATAAGACGTCAATGTCAACTTGTGAGGTGTCAAATACAGTTTGATCGAAATAAGTAAGCCGATCGGAAGTTAGCCGGTCTGAACTACCGCCGAGATAAAATCGTTCAATTATTATTAAGTGTTTTAATACATAAATATCGTAATAAGTAAACAAAATCATTTGAAATGTGACACTTATACGACTCTAATTATCTTTACACCGACTCTTTCTATTAAAATTTACCATTTCTAAATCACTAGCAGACAGCTTCCGATCGACTTACTTATTTCTTACAAACTGTACGATCATTTTGCCAAAATACTTGCCCTGGCAGAATAGTCGCAAACGGCTCAATTTATTATTAACTTGCTTTCGATAACGATTTTTAAGCATAAGTCTTAATACTTAATCTTGAATAAGTTATTGTTGTTGTAGCAAATTCCAGAATGTGTTATACCCAAATAATTTGTGGAAAACCAAGAAAAAAAATAATTTCACGCCCAAGCCTGACGCTTTAGCCTTAAGTTTTGCGAACATAAATTTAAGGAATCTAATTTATTATAATTAAATAAAGTTTCAGTTTTCGCACTCAGTAGCGAGGTGCAAAATTCATACAATCTATATAAATAAAGATCAATTTCCGCATGTATATAATAACGACTTTTAGGAATTGACAAGAATTTGCATTAATTCATGTACCCTAAATCAATTTCTAACCGTAACAAGTATAGCTAATTCTAAAGGGCTTATCAAGCATGAGGTAAGTACTTAACTGCTGTAAACAAACTGTCGAAGGGTTCCTTCCCACTTCACCAGACAGGTCTCAATTATATTTCATAGTATTATCAGAACTATATGTATATACCTAGCCATATATACATACATATTGTCACGCCTGTCTACCATGGGGGAGGCAGAGACTATATACAGGGTGTTTCTTGTAAGGTGTCAAGCCGGCGCAGGATGATAGGGGACTACCATACCTATCGATTGGACCCCCATGAATGTTCCGCGATTTTTTGTAGTATTCGAATTAGAGTACTTTATTCATTTTTTCGATCGAGTGACTTTATAAATGTATATCTTTTTTTGTATAACTTTTTCTCTATTAATTCCTAACGTTAATTGACATTAATGTTGGTAAAGAATAAAATCAGAAAATTAGGGAATTCCACTTCACCACATTTGAAGGACGATTTCAACAAATAATGCCCCATTAAGTATATTTTTTTTTGTATTTTTATAGAAGCTTAGGTTTCCGCGAAGTTTATTAAAATAGGGCCAAATCTATGGAAGTTACTTGTGGGTAAGATGATTATTTTATGTATGAAACTGCAATTCGCGAGGATCATATTACAATTATTTTTATTTTATTATTACAATAAAACTTAGAGAAAAGGTTATACAAAAAAAGATGTAAATTTTTAAAGTCACTCGATCGTAAACTTTTCGAAAAAATTAAAGTACTCTAATTCGAAAATTACAAAAAATCGCGGTACATACATGGGGGTTCAATCGATAGGTATGGTAGTCCCCTATCACCCTGCGCCGGCTTGACATCTTAAAGAAACACCTTGTATATCTATCCTTTTGCTACGATCCTGGCACATAATTTTCGTTTTATTTCGTCGGCTTAGGGTGCTTGTAATATAGGCGTTTTTTAAGAACGTCTACAATTTAGGTGCGATACGCCATGCCACTCGCCACGTTTACTTACGTACTTGTTTTGTCAATCTCCGTTCATCCCGATTTTAAGGATTCCTTGCGGATTCGATAAATTGGTAATAAATATGTTTTACGGATAATGTACTAGGTACTATGCATGCAATGCAAGTGATAATGTCTTAGATAATTCAAAATAAATAATTCTTATTTAATTAAAAATGAAGAGCACAATTTTCGAGTTTTAATATTTTATTTACTAAAGAAAAGGAATACATTTTATCCTTTGCTAAAATATTTAGCATAATATTAATAATATTTTAATGAGAAAATGATCATAACATTTCAAACAATGAAGAGTAAAATATAAAACCTCACTCCACAGAGCTAACTATTTCATATTTTGCAAATCAATGTTTTACAATCTATTTGTCTCTAGTTATAAAAAAATTGCACTCTATACTTAAATACGGGCAGCGAATAAGGTGTAACAGTTCTATCACTGCAATTGCGTTTGCATTATTATATAAAAAACTCCTACTTAAACCTATGCCTTAAAAGAAACTATAGTTAGGATCTGGTTTAAGTTTCGTCGCCTTTTTATAACAACTGTTCAGAGGCAAAATACATATAGACTAAATTTAAACCAGAGCCTATATTTTTAATGGCGCTGGAAAGAGCAAATTATAAGAAGATAAATACCATAAATACCGAAAAATTATGATGTAATGAGAATAAAAAGGTAATTATAATCATAGGTATATTATAGATTACCAAACTATCATCAGGAATAGACATAGTGAATTGGAATAACAGGTATGTAATTAGTGAATTGTATCTGTAAATTATGACGTATACGTTATACTAGTAAATTGTACGAAGTAATGACTGTTTCATGAGATTTAAAAATAAATGGATAGGTAGATCTATTCCAATTCGAGTTTCTAAAGGGCGGTAACTATGCGATACTAAAGGCACACTATTAGAAACTCACTATCACTTAGCATGGAATATAAAAAGTTTAATTTTAAGCCGTGTTTTGTCTCTGGGTAGGTTTTTTAGAAGACGAAACATGGATTAAATTTAAGCAGATAGATACGTTTTTTAACTGTAATGAAATAATGGTCAATATATGGGATTTAACGGGTTCCGTTATAACTACAGGTGCAAATAGGTAATATAGTTTAGGCACTTCCCATAGTTACTTCATGATACCGTTCGCGACCGGCTTCCCTTATCACAAAATTTTTTTTGGTATTGGATTTTATATTGAGGAGAATCAGTTTGATATAAAAATATAAGTAGAATACCAAGATAAACGACGCTAAATTATAAAAAATGCAGCTTCAACGAAGCTGCATTTATAGTAAGTGCTCATAATTTGTTTTCATATTTTGTGATAAGGAAATTTTACACAATAGTAAAAAAAACAGTAATGCGTCGCTGCTAACAATCCTAATTTAAAAATTCGAACGCGTAATTTTGAAATTAGAATGCCGAGAAAATTTTCAAGTAGAAAAATATTGCACACGCAGCGAAAGAAACTTTCTTATCTCTGTTCTAATCTGTAGAGGCCTACAGTTCACTGAGTATCGTGGCATATATATCTAATTTTGCACTAAGGCAATTATTATTAAAAGTGAATATAATTTATTAAGGTATACTTAAACGATCTGTAAATTCTTAACGAATAGCGAGTCGCGTTAACTTGATACCGACAAGCCCTCAGTGAAAAGTGGCGTTTGCGCCTGGCTATAGAACTCAATCCTCATAATTTACATTCTATAACGTAGTGTAGTAATGTGATGGATAGTTTGAGAGTAACGTGACGTAACGAGCTTATACCTTAACAATATATTTTTGAATAAAAGTTGCGGATCATTTTTATTTAATCCAATCTCTGTTATTACAGTTATTTATTTCTTTATTTCAATAAAAGTCTTCAATTTCTAACACTAAGGCGTCGAGTTTTAAACAAAATTAAGCGGTCTATTATAAACTACGTTACGAGTTACGATACAATCTATATCATTCTCAATATTTTATAAATCAATATTTTACGCTTATTACTTACAAGAAAATTCTAGGCATGTTTATGATTAGGTACAATTAACTTTACGAGTATAAAAATGTGGTTCAGTTATTTTAACGTAGAAATGGTTATTGTACATTTCATCAATATTTTGTTTTAGTACGTAATACAAAAAAAAAACAATTCTTAACAATTCACTTTCAAAAATTTCTTGCGCTTAAATTCTAACGCTTAATTTATTTTACTCGACAAGAACTAATTACATTACAGAACTTGCTATTTACAAGTAATTACTAGCCTCACTTACGTATGTACGAGTTACTTAAATTTTCCAATACAAACTGTGAAAATGGCAAAAAACAGTAAATAATTTAATAAAGTAGGTTGACAACCCTACCGTATGACTCGACGACTTCGAGTGAGTCACTAAAGGGTCAATAACGATCGGACTATACATAATTATACAATTAACTCTTATGACGTCATAACAGTAAATTTGTAACATGATAAATATTATTTAGATACTACATGACTAAGGCCTGCAAGCTTATAAGTAGACTATTTTTTCACCATTTTCGCAGTCTGTATATACAATTTCCAAACAATTCTGGCCATTTAGAAGCATCTACATATCGTATGGATTATTTAATTTAAATAATGAACTGTGCGTTGCTTTGGTTAATTATAAAATAAGTATACAAATTGGCAGTTACAAATACTTATATAAAATAACAACTTGATTAAGTAATAAATGTTATTAGCAATCACTACTATAAATAAATAATTTACATTAAAATCATGGCATCTTTGGTATTATATAAAATGAAATGAAACGTGAGTATTATGAAGGCAATGTTGAGAATGCCTTTTTTTATTATTATGGCGTATAAAAAGTATCTTTTGTTTACTATCCCCATTACTCTGGTAAGCGAGAAATCTCCAATTCGAGAACTGATGACATTTTCGAGGATTCAGGGAGATCTTGTCAGAGTTATGAAGTAGTATCTATCGTGATTCTTTACGTCTTGTCTACTGTTATCGCTACTCTATAGGCGTTCTAATGTCTGCACTAACATCATCAGTCCAAAGGAAAAACTGAATCATTGTAAATGTACAAATTACAAACCTGCCACACACACTTAGGCACTAAGTCATTACAAATAGAATTGACATTTTCTTTACATACATTCAATTGTCAACAATGAGCGAAGATGAGTTTGAACACTAAACGTTGTCCGGGTGAACGTAACTGCTATCTAGTTTACAAACGAATCGATAAAGCGTTTATTCAACATGGAAATTCTAGTTTCCCTCGGGGATTAAAAATAGCAACAGGAACGACATTCGAAAAAGGATTTTTGCAAACGTTTTGGCCCACATTTCTGGAAAATTTAATTTATAGAAACGACAGTAGACAAACATGAGACGTCGTTAGTGTCACAGAATGTATGTACACAATGATCACAGTTACCGGTTGTAACTTTATAATGGCGTACCAACAATCTAAATTGGCAATGTGGCAACACAGTGCCGCCTTAACACTATTATAATATGTATCTATGTATACATAATCGCTAAATCTATAACATTATCCAATAATTATCAAAACGATCTCCTAGTCATCTAGATACACCCATAAGAAGCACTTTTTAATGAATGAATAAGTATCAGAACTTTACATATCATTTTATACATGGTAAATATAATTTATATCATATTTTGTGTTTCATAATGTCATTGTTTCAACTATAATGTTATATTCATCGTTTAAACTAGATAAATCTCGGCAACACTAGACAAGACCACTATTATTCATGTTGAACAAAATAATTTGAGGTCGTATTAGTTGGAAGTGGTGTTGTCACTAGTGTTGCCAAGTTATAATAACGCTAAAACTTTAGAATAAGAGAATCCCCCCTATATTTAATGTCGTAATGCTAAAAATAGTATTTATGTAAAAAAGCGTTTTGTGACTCCATTGCAACTCTTTCCATTTTGTTGGCAACAATGCCGGCTGAAAAGAACTGAAAAAACTGCAATGACAATCACAGTTTTAAATTAACTATTCATTAACATGTTACCAACAAAAACTTATATTTTCACCTACATTATTTGTAAACTATGTATATTCTAAACAATCTACAATTTGTTACATTATTCATCTTACATACATCAATCGTTAATAATTGTTCCGTCTTTTAAAAAAAATACATATTTTTGTCGCACATCCTCTGATCATAGATACGATCAATTTAGATTGTGGATAAACACCGGTACGTATATATTAATATTTTCATGGAAGAATGTTTTGTAATTTCGCATTTGTTTGTTAACAATCCACATTAACATATATATGTAGTACCTACCTATTCTACAAGTTACAAACCATTTAGAATTCAGCCATTCCGAGGTTGCGTTTTCAGTCAACGCTTAACAGTTCCAACGTATAGTCAATCGTATCCACAATACCATTCACTAAAGGGTCCATATTTGTCGGCTATAACAAAACACGTTCGATCGAACGTCACTCAATCGAATACGATTCGAATAACAATGTCGTTAAATTTGGAATGTCTTTATCACGTTAGTATGTGACGTCACAATGTTGTTAGTAGAGGGCGGTGTTGGCCGGTGGAGTGACGTCACGCGGAGGTTGCGGGGCGGCGCGTTAATTGCGGTAGATGTATGCGCAGGGCTGCGGCGCGGGCGGCGGCGGCGTCGGCGGACGCTCGCCCGACGGCGACGGCGACGACGACGGCGGCGACGGGGACGACGATGAGCCGACACCGCTCGCCGACGCAGAGCCTGACCCGCTGCTGCGCTGCGACACTGTAACACATTAATCATTCATCCTCTATTATTTGGATGATGTGGTTATTCCATGTGTAGTTATGTGTTTTTACCTGTGCATATTGTTATGTAAGAGAAGACGTGCGTCTATATTAATAGACGCAAATACACAGTTTTTCGCAAAAATTGCTGAAAACTGCCCGCCATACCATAAAAACCGTAAAAAGGGATAGGTAACTGTATTAACAAATTGAATTTTTTATTGATAGCCAACCGTATATATGCTTAATATCATATCTAACACTTCTTTTTATGTCATGCTAAAATTAAATATTACACTGTATAATTTTTGAATATGCGGTTTTTTTTCTTGTATCAATTAAAAAAGAAAAGAAAACTCACCCAAAGTATGGTGGTGGTGCGTATTATGTTTATGATGATGCATTTGGTCGCGCGAGTCCGCCCCGCTTGTTTCTCAGAGGTACACCTTCTTCACTGAGCGCGTGGTCGAGAAGCCATTGTCGTTGCCGCGCCGGTACCCATCGCCCTGCGGTCCGAATATTCCTGTGTTAACTGACATGCCTAGGTGAACAAGCGTGCGTGAGTTAGTGGAACAAATGATTGGTTATCGCCAGGTACAAATACTCGTGAGATTTCGCTCAAAAAATAATTATTTAAGACTCAATTAATGCAAACATTAATAATGCTCCAGCTTTTAATTTGGTATACGTAAAACCAATTCGTTAGTAAATTATATAAAAAAAACGTATTTCGAACGGATTTGGTATATGTGGATGATGTTATAGTTCATTCAAACATAATCTCACGAGTATTTTTAACCACAATGATTAGGCAATGGAAATGAAATGATATAAAACATTTAAATATAATATTAGTTAGATTAAAGGTTATAATAAATTTCGATGGTCATGCAATGAGAATGATGGTAATGGCAAGGCAATGAAATGTGATTAATGAAAACTTACTTTATGTTAACTTTGGATCGTTTTAGTAGCAGTATTAATCGTAACATAGGAAATATGTTAATGCGCACAGAGATGTTAATATAACATAGTTTGGTGAGTATATTGAAAAGTCATGCAAGTCAATCTTCGTAGGTACAAGATTTGAAATTAAATGTAGGTACTGCTTCAGATGTAATCCTCTTTACATTACTAATTCAACCGAATCATTTGCGACAATGATTCCAATTCGCTCTCATCTACTCGACGTGACAAGATATTACTTCTTCTCATAAATCTTATAAAATTTAGAGTCATTTTTCTTACTGAGTGTTGAATTATTTTAAACGGACTGTAACCATACCTGTAAAAATGATATTAAGCCATGCAATAGAATAAAAAAGAGTATAACTGACATTGACCTGATGTGAGCGAAGAGTTCCGAAGTTGTCGCGACGGTAGGCGTCGGGTTGGAACTGGAACAGCGTCTCATGGTGGGGGTGGTACGGAGGGTGCTTGCGGAGCGTGGCGCGTGGGGACGCGGGCTTGGGCTGAGGGGCTAGCACTGGTTCCGCGTATGTTACCTCTTCTACTTGCTGCAGGAGCTTGGGTTCTGCCTGGATCCTGTGAACATAAGAGTTTCATAACTAAGTTGCCAATTGGCAAGAATTTTAATATTTTGATTTCTTTAAAGTATTTTCTTTTGAGTTTTAAGACCATTTCTTCAGAAAAACATACCTATTAATATTTTGCCTCTGTTCAAAATACTCGTATTCGGTATCAGGGTAAGGCATATTGTCGTCGTCATCCTTCTTGCATCTCCTGCCACAAATGTACCCAGCCGCGAATCCTGCACCCAGTGCGGCTAAAGCACCTGCTGCTACTGCTAACGCTAGGGTTTCTACGGAGTACGCAGCTGGAGGAGGATCCGCTGCTAGAACCTCGGGACCTGATAAAACAAAATAAAAATTATAACCGTACAAAATTATGCAAAACATGTTGAGTTTTAAAATTTTGTATGAGAAGTAGATACAGTTATTGTAATAAGTGATGTGTTAGAACGTGTATTGTGTGTGAAGATGATGGCTTATATTGGTCTAAAGCTGTTCATTATTATTCAATATCTCTATGGGATCAGGTTGCGATATTTTAGACCTGAGAACATCTCGCTTTAGTCTAAAATATTTCTTACAATGGTTACAGTTGCAGTAAAGGTTTATTATTCAAGATGTTTCTGGTTTACTATGTACGATACGAAGTCATTTAAGTGTTCTTTGACGGATGGACAATGGCTTATGTAGAACGATCATGTATGTACTATGGTACCTTCGTTACCTTCACCTCCTCCTTTGCCATCCTTGTCTTGTACAATGTTAATGACTTCTCCCTTAGTCTCCCCTCTCGCATCGTCATACAACCCTGAACTGAGACCTCCTACTGCACCAGCGTCTTTACCTAAAAAACATGTCTTTATTAAATTCTGTTTTATCACTCTTTTTTCTTCTTTCTTCACCGAATATGCAGTAGTAGGCGGTGAAGGGCAGGCCTATACATATTTATATTTTATACTCACTATGTGGACAGGCGGCATGGCTGCCGGTGCTGACGCTTTGGTAGAAGGAGTTCTCGTCGAGCCAGCGACTGACGCCGTGCGAGTACGCGCGACACCGGCCTGCCTGCTTGTCCCACGCACAGTACGGGTCTTGTAGCGCCACACATTCACTGAAACAATCATTTATTAAGATTTCTGATAAGATCAATAAGTCACATGGGAGTCAAAGATTCCGGACCGTTACCCAATTGGGCTACGTAGCTAGATAGCAAGCCAAAGTTCAGAGCTCATTGACATAACAATTGCAGAAAAGCGCTTAAGAAGATTAGTAACCTAAGTATATTGGTGGTAAATGTGTTTGATATCAACCCGCACCGGGTTCACTCTCCCTGAGTGGAGGTCCGTGTCCCAGCAGTAGGAATTATAGGCTGAATATGATAGCAGCAAAATAGCTCATTTTTCTAAAATATACTTTAGAGACAGTAGGTAATTGGAAAAAATAATGATGACGCAAAAGAAAAATCAGTGAAACTCACGAGCAAGAGCTGATCTTGTCACTGGAGCAGCGGTGCAGGCGCAGGCTGAGCACCTGCCGGTCGGAGACGGCGATGAGTCGGGCGGCGTCGCGGGCGGCGCGCGCCACCGTGAGCGCGCGCACGGGCGAGCCCGCCGCGAAGGCCTGCAGCTCCTCGATCACCACCGGCACCGCGCGCTTGTTCGAGTCATGAGACACTGCGTTGATGGCCTTGATTATCTTGCCGTTGTCTGTTGCAGATTACGGTCAATGATTTAAAGGTCTATTTACGAAAATAAATATTCTTATGGCTAAAATCTAAAGGAGTACCTAATTCAAACGTAGTTCACAACACTGTTCAACAACCGTGATTGTCGTGAGAAGTTTTTTACACTCTCGTATGTATGTAAAAAAAAAATATAGCAGTTGTAGTATATATATCAGCAAACACACTTTCTTGTTTTTTCGCAAATTATTCGGCTATAATATATTTTAGGTACAGTCGCCAGCACGTTAACCTATCCTAAACTGTCAAATTTCCCCAGTTGAAAACGAACCTTATTGCTTTGTAGTAAAATTATCAATCTATCAAAGAAATTTGACAGATTGTAGTGACTTGATGTGCTGGCCACCCTACATGGCAGTATTGCGACATCGACAACTTATTCACGATTGAGCTACGAATAAATAGAGTATTATTTATTCGTAGCGATTGAGTAATAAAACGTTTCCTTAAAAACCGCTATCGTAGGAGATTTAGGTGTAAACTGACATTAGCCCAATAATTTCCAAAAACAAAAAAAAAAATGAGTTTCGCACCCACACACGACGCTTTGTAGTGTGATCATAACATTGTTCCCATGTAAGTGACTGTTTTTTGTCTTATTTGAGAATAAATATCTTTAAACCTATGTTATAACCAACGCATAACCTACCTCGATAAATGGACTATCCAACACAAAAAGAATTTTTCAATTCCAACCAGTAGTTCCTGAGATACGCGCGTTTAGCGGAACTAGAGCATAGGAGGACTAACCGGTTCAAACAAACAAACTCTTCAGCTTTATAATATTAATATACTTAGTATAGATTTTTAAGAATTTGGTTCTTTTTGTTTTGACATTTAATTATTCAGTACCTTTTAACATAATAATAATCCATAAATATATGATAAATCTCACCAGTGCCAATAAAGAGGACATCGTATGCTTTTCCTCCTGGAGTCTTCACTTGCGGATCTACAGCTATCTGCGTAAATCTGTAACTGAAAGCAAACCAAAATATCAATACAAAATTATTTATAATACTTACTTATAATTTTAAGGTTGTACGCCTATCGATGATACATATCTATAATATTGCTAAATTGGCGGATTAATTTAGGTTAAACCTTTGCAATAATATATAATACTTTGTTCAAAAGTTTCCGTGTTTTGAGAGATCGAGATTCATCATGTTTCTTTGGAACTCCAGACAAACCCGTATGAAACTCTAGAAATGTACTTCTACCGTTTCTCGCGGTTAATTCATTTTCGAAATCTATTCTTTTTGTAGACATTTTCCATGCAAAGATTATAAAGTTATTTTAGTGAAGGAAAAATACGACTAGACTTATTACTCTTTACCTCTAAGCTACGGGAATGAGGTTGTAACATAAAAAAACTTACTGAAAACTAGTCCTAATAACTATGGGTTCTCCGAAGAAGGCCGGCACAGACTCGTCCATGAGTGCGTGAGTCTTGATGAAGTTCAGCGTCCGGTCTGGCAGCTGTCTTGAGTCGTTGTTACATGTCCCCGGGCGGGGCTCTGGTACCTATAGAAAACATATTATTTTTTTATTAAGTGAAGAGAGTAGAATAATTAGAAAAATATTAACGAGCTCACTAACAGAAGACTTCAAGAAGGACTAGTTTAAAAAAATCTTTTTAAAGGAAGTATTTATGATTTATTGCTGGACTACAGCCTTACCCCTCTCAATCTGAGAGGAGACCTAGCCCAGTGGGACAGTAAAATGAGTCGTTGTTGTTATTAATGATGATAATTACGATGATAATAAATAACAATGTATGTTATAAGAAACGCACTTTTGTAGCACCTCAGCGAAAATAGAGAATATTTATAGCTAGAGAATTACAGCGAAAGAGAGCAATATAAGAGCGACTAGACCAGCAACTTACTTTAGCACTATTAACAGGCAACCAATTGGAGTTAATAGCACTTTGTTCCTTGAAAGTGCCTTCGAAGGTGTCAGCAATGTCTTGCATGCTGAATGCACAGACGGCGCTGCCCGATATACTGTTGGGGGGAGTCGTGAAGGTACCGTAGATCAACTGCGCGTTCAAACCTCCATACACACCCTCAATCAACTCCGTTGTTGATTCTGAAAGAAGGATTTGTTTGTGCTGAATATTTTTCACAGTAACAAAGCAGTAACACAGGTTGTCGTCAGTTTGAATAAAAAAAAAATATTTCAATAAAAAGATCTTAGGCAGGATTCAAAAAAGGATTGTTCCGTATGCATAAATGCCTAATACAGGTAATAAAAAAACAAAAAGTTTTTAATTTTGACCTCTTTCTCTCGATTTGATTTCAAACAATTATTCTAACTACCTACCTACTACTACTGCAACTACAAATTGTTATCTTTTAAAAGGGTTGGTGATCAAATTAATATTTATAACTTACGTATTTCATTGAAGTAGAAAGGGAAGTCCCCAGCCACGGAGCAGTTGAGTCTGGACTTGAGGAAGGAGGTCCACCTTTGCTTGAAGCGGTGTGGACCTCCGCGGTCGTCCCGGCAGACTCGCGCTACTCTGGAGTACACCGCCTGAAGATAACCAGTAAATGAAATACTGCGAAGAGTTCTCCACAACTGCAGATTAAATCTTTAAATCGGAAAAACTAATGACTAGGGCGTCGGACTTGAGCTCATGTGGATGCCGGATCGAAACCCAACCATTGCGCTACCGACGTGAACCCACTCATAATACAAGCATTTAGCTTAGTACTTGGGGTTACCCAGAATACTAGTAATGTGCGACACACATTGCTTCTAACCTATTTTTTTAAAGTAGCTAAATATCGCTTCTTTGCTACATATAGCTAGTTGATAGTGATGGATGAAGAAAAAAGAGAAGTACAAAAACTGTCGAAGTAATTATTCCATTCATCTTACCTTCCCACAGTTGATGTATTCAACTGCTGTCTCTCTAAAAAAGAAGTACACGAAGTTTCCGTGTACTAAGGATTTTACGAAGTCCGGAGCTGTAAAAAAAAAACAACGTATGATTAGAATAATTATAATTATGTAGGTATATCAATAACCTTACCTACACCACTTAATAAACTCGATCATCGCGTCACTTTAACACCTACCTAATTATAATGCCGAGTAATGTAACCCTATCGCTCGATAATTCTAATACGATCTTAATCGGATTTGGCGATTGTTGACACGTCAAATGTCACGCGGTTGACAAGGAGTTCCCGCCGTTCGAAATTCAATTATAATGGAGGATGTCTGTTTGACAGCCACATTGAGAGTCAATCGCATATAGATGTGTAAATACACATTGTAAACAAAGCTTGTATGGTTATCATTATGTTACTGTAATTTGCTTCTGTTAGATCTTGCTCTGCTTCGATTTGTTTAGAGTATGTATAACAAACGATGATTTATTTGACTTTTATGTTCCATTCTTGAATTTGATTGATATTTGAATAATTAAGACTTACCGTTTAGGGTCATTGAGTCGTAAGGCTCCGTTTGTAATGGTTCTCTATAGATGATCGGCTCTATGCCGCTGAAATCTGCCACTGTACCCGAATAAAGCTTGCCGTCTGTAAATAAGATAGGATCGATTTTTAACTATGATATTGCATTAAATATGTACCAATATGTCCAACCATCCGAATTCTTCTGAAATTCGTGAGATTAGATAAATTAAAACAATTCTATAGTTTTTTTCAGCAGAGGCTTTAAAATACTGATGATACAGACATGAAAAGGTTGACATCAAAACTTACTGCTTTTTAATTTATTGTATTTTTGTCAATAATTTCAAGTTGAAATCATAATGTCAGCATCAACCCATTACATTGTCCCACTGCTGGGCACGGGTCTCCTCTTAGTACGAGAGGGATTAGGCTATAGTCCACCACGCTAGCCTACTGCGGGTTGGCAGACTCACGATGTTTTCCTTCACCGTTTAAGCGCGTGTCATTTTTTTATAAATACGCACATGACTTCGAAAAGTCAGAGGTGCGTGACTTAGATTCGAACTCTAGACCTTTGACTTGGCAATCCAATGGTCATATCACTAGGCTATCACTGCACCACCAAATCATAATGTACTTCGTCCTTATTATTACAAAGGATAAGCAAAATGTACAGAATTAAGATGCAACAACGATACACTTCTTCTGCCTGAAAAGCATTTTTGATAACCGTAAGTAGGTACGTCGGACTCCTATAAACTAAAAATAAAACCAGATTGGAGCTGATTCTATTTTTAAGTTTTCTATTTTGCCAGTCTTATGTACAAAAGTTATATTCTGGATAAGGGCTGAGGAATGTTTAAAAATTCCCAATAATACTTAAGTGCTGTAACCCTTGCGGCTACTGGACTAATAAGGTAGGCAAAAGTTGAAGCGGGGCGGTAGCCTAATGGCTAGGGCATCGAACTTGCGATCATGTTGTTGCCAGTTCAAAACCCGCGAATTGCACTAGTGAGCTCCTTTTGTTTAAAATAAGTCTTATCATTATTCGGTACTTGTAATATTGAAGCATAATAATTATATCTCATTGGTAACCCTACAATGTGACGGCAGAGTAAGTAACAGGGTACGTAACACGCCGTTGGCTTACGTGCCTCGCATATGAGAAGCGTTCCCGTTAATTGCTCAAATGTGTCCGTGTGAATTGCCGCAGTGCTATGGTGTCCCATTTTTGTGAATTTCTGTGTACCTACGTTAAAATGTTGATTGTATGATTATCTTATTCGTGGACGCTTTTAAGGTTCCTTCAATTAAAAGTCCTAATACAGCTCTCAAGTAATTTTAGTTGTTCAAAGGACTCTCTCTAACCTTTTTTGTACTATCACACAGCACGGGTCTCTGTTTGAATTGAGAGGGACGCTTTTAGTAAACTACCTAGCGTAGGACGAGTTGGTAGACTGCAGTGCCAATTATGGAACAATATTTTTGTTCAATATAAAAGCTAGTACAATCATTTTCTGATTGGCAAATGAATTTGAAAGTCGGTAATGCAGGGTACACCAAATCTTTTTAAAGTTTAAGACCCGCCATTATTATATAAATGAGAGTCAGATCTCGGATTTCCTTGAATTGCGTGTTCCATCATCAATCCTGTTTATACTTTCCATCAGGCACGACTAGAGTCATTTCCATTCAAGCCAACAATAAATAAGTTTAAGCACTTATGTCATTAATATACGTGCCATGAACATTTTCAGTTATACAAGCTCACTAATTTGATGAAACAGATAACAATATGCAGTGTCGTCTGTGGACCAACCCCCTCATTTCCCATGGGCGTCGTAAAAGCCGATAAGGCCCTCAACTAGCAGAGGAAGCAGTGTTCTGTACTTGCACCTGTATAGGTATTTATGACATTACACTACAACCACTATTCTACCAAGCCTGCTATCTAGCGCAAGCAAGGAGTTTTATATACAATTTATAGCTTTGGTCTTCACGCTGTTTGATAAATACGTATATTTATAGATAAGACACGAAAGCGCTTTTTAGATTACAAAAATGGTCTTTAAAAACTATGAGAATCAACTGCTAATCGTTATATAGTAATACATAAAAAAAGATATTGTTGTCGTTAATCATGCCTTGCGTTTTTAGGGTTCCGTAGCCAAATGGCAAAAACGGAACCCTTATAGATTCGTCATGTCTGTCTGTCTGTCCGATCGTGAACTATATTGTTGAAACTTGGTAAGTAGATGTATTCTATGAACCGCATTAAGATTTTCACACAAAAATAGAAAAAAAAACAATAAATTTTGGGGGTTCCCCATACTTGGAACTGAAACTCGATTTTTTTCTTAATCAAACCCGTACGGTGTCTATGGATAGGTCTTCAAAAATGATATGGATGTTTCTAATATCATTTTTTTCTAAACTGAATAGTTTGCGCAAGAAACACTTCCAAAGTGGTAAAATGTGTGTCCCACCCCCTGTAACTTCTAAAATAAGAGCACGATAAAACTAAAAAAAATATATGATGTACATTACCATGTAAACTTCCACCAAAAATTGGTTTGAACGAGATCTAGTAAATAGTTTTTTTTAATACGTCATAAACTGAATATTTTGCGCCGGAGACACTTCCAAAGTGGTAAAATGTGTCCCCCCCCCCCCCCTGTAACTTCTTAAATAAGAGAACAATAAAACTAAAAAAAATATATGATGTAGTAATACCATGTAAACTTCCAACGAAAATTGGTTTGGACGAGATCTAGTAAATAGTTTTTTTTAATCCGTCATAAATCGTAATGGTACGGAACCCTCCGTGCGCGAGTCCGACTCGCAAATGGCCGGTTTTTTAAATCTTTATCTGTTAAAAAAGATTTGGTCGAAACTGACCGTGTCATCTTTATTACAATAAATTTCAACTTATGTAATTACAATGTAATAAACAACAAGAATACAATAAACAAACTGTTCAGTTTCTCGAATCAATTCCCAGTTCAATATTTACCACGGCATCTAGACAATGAGTATTTAGCACAATAGTTTTAGTCCGTCGCAATCTCGAACCGGACACGATCGCCGGTGGTTGTACCGAGACGTACCTATCTACATACAACTGCAGTACATCAGCAAAATTACGACGTGGTATCTGCCACGTGCTAGGCTAAGACTAGCTGCCGTGAGCCGGACACTGCTCCCTAGAGCGTCGGTGCACTTAATTGGACCAGATCAATAGGGGATAACTAACCGTGTCCGCACCACGTACATGTATCTACGTTTCATTGTGTGTGTGTGTACGAAAAAATATATGTAAAGTGCAATATATATTTGTGGGTGATCATTGCAACGTAACCCCGCGTTCCCACTGACGACAAAATATGTATCAAACATCTATCTCACTCTATCTAACTCTTAAAGAGTGAGTGAGATAGGTAGCTGTTGGCAACATGTTTTGTCGTCAGTGGGAACGCTATGGAATAGCGAGAACGCGAGGAATTTCATGCAAAGGTTTTGCTCACAGCATGCGGCAGAGTCTGTGTTTGACCAAAATGTAAGTAATGTACATAGAGTTATATATTTATAAAAAGGAAGCGCTTCAGTGAATGAGTGAATTGCTGAATATAACACGAGGACAATTAAAAAAAGTTGGCCCCGTAAATGTGCCAAAGTTGGTCCCAGTTTTATATGGAATATAACCAACTGGAAACTGTGCATTTGTTGAATTCAATTTATGTTAACGTTTACCTTTTTACGTTTTTGGCCAACAGCAAACCCAGAACACAGTTTTTAATTACCCGCACCAATTTGTGTGGAATATACATTTAAAAATAACGAGAGAGGTATAGTGAGCGTAGTTTCATTATCACCTATGTGTAAAAAATCTACTAGGTATAACGTGGTTGTATATTTTATGAATTTTGAATGGGTATTTCAACAAATATTTTTGGAATGAATTACAAAAAAAACACGAGTCACGGGGCACGTTTATATAAATATTTTCTTTAACATATGTATAATACAATACCTTCAATAATACGACATAATATTTATCCTTATCCTAACAATAAGACAATCCAACATTAATAATAAAACAGTAAGTATAAATAAAACTTCCTACTGCGTGAACTGTGCTTCATGTAAATACAGATTAAAAAAAAACTACCCCCCACTTAGTTAACATAAAACACTGGCAACACAACAGCTACCATAGATAACACGAGTGGCGACGATAGTTTTGTTGCGTGTAATAAATGGGTGTGAATTTGCAAGGGGATGCTTTAATGCAAAGAAAATTGCACAAAGGGACAGGGTGACGGTAATTGATGGTTCAGCGTACCTACACTTCCATGGGAAACTGTTTGTGCAGGGGGATTTGTGTAGTAGTCATGGCAACCCACTGGATTTAGAAGGTGTTAACGTGTTAGTAAATGTATTTGTAGAGGAAATGATATAGAATACGCGGTTTGTGTAGTGGTTCAATAAATATGCTTGTTCATTACTGTAATATTTATAAACATAGCATACTATCACGCCTTTGTTTTTGAAGGGTTAGGCAGAAGTGTACTAATGTACCCCGCATATCACCGGTTTGTTTAGGGTCCCATGTAATAGGGCAGCCCATTGAAAGATAACCGGGCAAAGATTCAATTTTCGAGCCGCTACTAAGAATTTCATAGAACAACCTTTCTAATAGAAGAACCTAGCTGTTAAACAAAAGATAAGTTTTTTTTACTAACACGATTATTAATACAGGCTAAGAACATAAATTTTCATATGTAGATACTCCAAATAACCTTGTCTTGAATACAAGTTGTAAAATAATGCTTTAAAATGTATTAAAGTTATGTAATATCCACTCTACTTATTATAATCATAATAAATCTCACATGCAAAATTTGCTTGCATAATAAAATTACATAGGCCATAATTTACGATACTAAAGCTGGGTTACACACAACCTTAGCATAAAATATTGTGCATACTAAAATGGCCACTATAAACAGAACATAAAATACCTATGTTTATGAATATTAAGTAGCTGTCATTATAGGTACATAACATTATGTAGAAACTCAAATTAATTTCAGAATACCTCCCTTAGCTACATAGCCAGAAGGTAAATATATTTTTTCACAAAGGTTTCTGTAAAAATTGACGATTGTTTGTTTGGGATAATCTCTTGTCCTTTTCAACGTGTTTTGTCTGTGAAATACAATAGAGTTGGACCAGTATGAAAGTACGTACTTATAACTTTGCTGAAACATGAAGTACCTACTTATACAAAGACGGCTTATACATATTCTATGGTAGCAGAGTACGGCACAAGGACGCTCTTGGGAGAGCCTCAAGACACGTCCAGCATTTGACTAACACAGGTCTATGATGATAATGATGCTATTCAGACAACGGATAAAATACAAGATAGATAGGGATATTTTTTTTACTTCTATAATCTCTGGCAAAAGGTATACCTGACTTTTTGTTCGTAGAAAAAACCTGTCTAGAAGTTTAGCATTATTATACTGAAGATTTTGTCCAATGCACAATTTTGCTAGATAAACTCTGGCGAGATATAAGCAATGTAACAGTCAAGAAGGAAATAGGTCAATAGGCTCACATTTAGTATCCAGTACATGATATTTATGCACTACTGTGAAAGATAAATTCAAAATATGACCGCAGTATTACCTTTCATGCACCTGGGGGCTTTGTTACGATTTGGTTCTGTTTCCAGCCCAGCATTATGTAATACTTACTACATCAATATACGACGCAAGAGCAGAAAGCTCTATGGAATATAACAGGCATATAAGTACATAATGTGAGTATTGATGGGCATATATATAATGAATGTGACTTTGGTTTAGTTTTTGAGATCCACGTTATCGTTTTTAGATAGTAATCTGTGGAGCGAAATGTAGTGGATAGTATTACAAGTATACAATAAAATATGTTTAAAGAAAAATAAAATAGCTGCGTAAAATAGTGGCTGCTGTAAGGGTTTATACCACACACTAGTTCTTGATATCAATAAAGTATCATTAGCAGAGAACAGATGGATATATGTCACAGAGTAGGTACATTAAATATCGGATGGATGGATGGATTTCAATTTCATACGAAAACGGCAATCCACAACAAACGCATTACAATACGATTTATAGATACGATATCAATAAAACTTCGTAAACGCACGGGTGATAACAAACAGATCCTTAATTCATACGGAAATTGCGTGTTGTTGTTTACGAGAATATTCCACGTATTGTTTTCTATTTTCGGATTGTTTGCTTTATAAAGTAGGCCTGACAGAGCGTCTTACAATATGGCCTATTGTGACGAAGTTTTGTGGGCGGATGTCATTATATTCACAGAGTTTAGTATTGAAGGGATCATATAAAATGGCGAGTTTATGTGTGTTTATGTTTAGGATGCGCTGTTTTTTTGAGATGGCAGTTTTTAATAATACACAAAATGTTAATATGGGCAAGAATCTGTCTAAGCTTGAGTTTTGAGCAAATATTATGGTAATATAACCCTGCTTCGTCCTTCACATGCATGTACGAGTATACCTAGGTTGGTAAATAATATGTAGGTATAAGAGTCACGTCATAATCCTCTCGTAGTCCCATTGAATGGGCCTCTTTTCAATGCAACAATGAGTAGCTATTGTACGCCGACAGACTGTGAAAGTGGGTTCAATCGTTATGAAAAAGATTTTCCCTTTTTTCCTAATTTCCTGACAATGGAACGACCATGGACTCCCTGAGCATATGTGACCCGGTTACGGAAAAGGGTTCCGCTAAAATGTTAAAAGTATTCTTGGTATGATAACAAGCTTTTGTAAGGTTGTGAAGATACTCCCACTTATTGCGAGTATTCTATTTTTAGGGTTCTCCCAGTGAAGTGTGTAGACGGAACTTTTATGCATTGTATCTTTGGAAGGTATGAAATCAATACAAGTATCGCCAAGGGTAACGCCCTAAGGAAACGTGGACCATTATTATACAAACCTGAGATTTACGATATCGATGTACACCCACAGTTCGTTGATATGTTTAGGTTTTATGTAAGAGTGAGCCTATTGCCAATAAACGGGGACAAATCTAAACTTCGAGCTGCTACTGACACTAGACTAATGAGGTTATAAAAAATAAATAAAACATAAGCATATCATTAATTTATACGTATTAAAAATCTGTATATAAATTTAAATACAAATAATAAGAACTATATAAAATCTTCTATCTATCGATGTCTAAAAACCGCCTTCAAAAATAATAAAATAATTTTGTATCTAAAACAGTTTGGGAAGTCGGTAACTTCTATTTGAGTGGTCTTTTGTTTTCGCCACCGACTTCCCAAACTGTATTAGACACAACATTATTTTATTATTTTTTGAAGGCGGTTTAACTTTTTTGTTAAAAATAATTTTATTTTGTAATTTTTAGAGGAATATTTTGTTTAAAAGTACTTGTTAGCCAACTAAACGCACTGCTCCAATTAGACAGCGATGTTTCGGAGTAAACGATAATATCATCGATGTAAATTTTTTTTTGATTTTTGTTGATATTTTCAAAACTGCTTAACCGATTTCGATAAAATTTGAACGGGACCACTTCTGAAGTATGACCTACCAAACACAAAAACAATAATTAAAATCGTTCCACAATTGGCGGAGATATCGCGTAACAAACATACAAAAAAAAACAAAAAAAAAACATACAGACGAATTGAGAACCTCCTCCTTTTTGAAGTCGGTTGAAAAACGAATCCCTATTTCCCTTGGTCACGCCATTACTTGAGAACGACTTAACCGATTTCAAAGTTTTCTAATACTTTGTAGAAGGTTTTTACGGAAACAAAAATTAAGAAAATTGGAAAATAAAAAAAACCTTACTATGTATTGTTATGTTTTTTTTTCTGTCTGTCGGGTCAGCTAGTACAAAATTAAATTTATATCTGTCGGGAAATTGCGAAAACAAGCGTAACGTCACTAGTTGTATATCTACTTGTATGTAATTGCAGGAAACACACAATGCCTAATTGGTGTTCTAGTGTAACATGGCTCGTTGTTGGATCCCATTAGCGGCCGTCGTAATACCGGCAAGACCACTGGATTGTGCCTCTATATCGTAAGATAAGTCATGTGTATTGTGATGTGCATTTGTGGATTGGATTAAAAGCTTAATCATGTTGTTGTGTGCCCATTTACAGCCAAATACATCATAATAATAAATATTTGGCTATACATTTCAAAGACGTTCAGAACAAATAAAAGCGTTGATATTCATACCTTAAATGATATATAATTCTGCAAATAAACCTTTAAAAAAACCTTTGTTGCTAGTGTCAAAGACGTCATTTTTATTTATTTCGGCCTCATAATTTAGTTAGGTAATTTGAGGCCGGCAACAGTAACTGACAACCTCTGAAAACTGAAACAAACTCAGATAAAGACGTTGACGGCATGTTGCGGTTGATGGCATGACATATCGGCTAACTGTGGGTGTACATTACTACACCTCTGCCTATCCGTACGGGGAATACAGGCGTGATGGCTTCCATTGATGTGGCTTTCTATTCAGTTTTGTGTCGAACCCTCCAGTACTAGCAACAAAATCTTTCTCTAACCGCCAGATGTTCTAAATTCAAATATTCTAGCGGCGCTGTAATTGGCGGCAGGAAGGGTTGTCAGACAAGGGTTTCAGTTCTCTTTTCAATTTCTATGTTAAAATTAAACAGATTCTTACCTACATGTTCACAAAATATTGTTTAGCACCAATTACGAACTATGTTTTTTTAAATACATGATTATAAACGTTTTTTTTTTATATGGTAAAAGCTTTCGGTAGTTACTAATGAATTAACGACTTCTTAACAGTTATCGATTTCAGCCATGATCTGTTTCTGTTCATCGATATGATCAAAAGTGATTTGAATTTGAAAAAAAATATTGGACAGTTTTGCAACTGAGCGTAGCAGGTTTTATATTTCCGTGTTTAAAGACTCAGTTTCCTTTGGGGGATACAGATATAGGTACATATATGTATAGTGAAAAGCAGCAATATATATTTTGCAACAAAAAGCAGTTTGCAACATAGTCTAGTGACCTTGACCTATGAGCTTGTGACTGACAAGTCGTAGGTTACGTTAGGTCGGTTTGAATGCAGACTTTTAGCAATTTCTCAATAGCGTCCGAAGTCCGCCAACCAGTACACTAGCCCTACGTAGTGTACGTTAAGTCTAACCCCCTTATTCTGAACGCACACCCATGCCCAGTAAATAGGTTGACGATAATGATATCTATCTCTTACCAGCGTAAACGGCAGTAGAGTTATGTTCCGGGTCGTACGGACAGACGGCCTGTCCGGACTTCTCCTTCTCCATGTGGTAGGAGTCTCGCTGCACGCTGTACTCCCTGCAGAATGGCCTGAAGCTGTTGGTCCCGCAGACCAGCAGCCTCCCAGTACCCAAGGATACGAGGACTCTGATGTAGTTCTGACAGCTCTCCTGTAAATAATGGAATTAATTGAGTATTTCAAATATAAAGAAACTAGTTTACACAAAAATCTGTTACTGACGTGAACGTCGCCAGTTAAATTTTTTTTAAAGACACTTGTATAAAGAAATACAACGTTGTGTTGGATACAAACAAAGATAGAAAGAAAAAACATTTATTTATTTTTATTTGTATTTTTTATATATGTATTTATTGACCAGTTTTCCAGTTTTACAGCCTCGAAGATGCGGAAGTTGAACTTTTACATATAAAAAAACATATGCATTAAATAATTAGCCCTATATGCGTGACTATAAGAACTTGATTGTTTGAAATACATAGGGTCGTTAGTCTTACTAGCATCATGTTGTTACTTTTTTGTACCTTAACCAATATTATGTAACAGAGTATTACAACTGCCAAATTAATCTTGTGGTCCTAAGCGTGACTGTTACTCAAGAGTTTTTGAAATTCTCAGTAGCAGCTCGGAGTCTGCCCCCTATTACATGGGACCTAAACAAATCGGCGAAGATTGAGTGTTTATTTGTACAGCTATGCCTGACCCTTCGGCGAATATGTTAAGTAGTGCAGACAAGACAGAAAAAGAGGGTGAAAATATTTATATTATTAACTACACCAAGGTAATAACATACAAACTCTGCACACCGTAAACTTAATCAAACTCCCGCGTGATTGAGCATGTTCGCAGTAAAATTAAGTTCAACTAAATCCATGTCCGGTCAGGTATATCGGCGATATAGTTCGGTAATATGATTGCATTTGCATTTCCACAACCCCCCAGATGTACGCCCGTAATCCTATTCTGACGTAATAGGAGTTGCATACTGACAGACACACCCGTCATTTTGTGTTACTAGTTTAGCCCGTGGTCTCGCTTGAGAAAGATGATTTGGAAGCAAGATTTTCTTATTGGGACTTGAGAGTGTGTAACAAAAAATTCCCGGCATTTCCCAACTGGAAAAATTTACGTCAGACGTTGTTGTATACGTTTAGAAAATGTTCTCAAAAATTATGATAGCTTTGCTTTGGTCTCAAAATGTCCCCAGAGTTTTTGTTTATGAGAAGCATTCTGAATCCTCTAAAGAAACAATTATGTTTATAGGATAGAATATTTTGTAACACATTTTATTTAAGGATTTTTTTAACATATCTTTGGCTATATATGACATATTCCCTATGTAAGACACTGGCGTTACTAAACAGCTTTGAATTTTGTTATTTGGCAATTTAAGTGTGAAGACGAGGTGTGATGCTCCTCTTACCAAAGGGAGGAGGAGGAGGAGGTCCTCCGACGCCGACGGAGTGATGTAGCGACATCTAGAACGTTACATAAGGATATCATTATGAATTTTATGTCCATTTATAATAAAAACTTGAATAGAATAATTAAGTTTTATCATTCAAACAGATCTAAAGAACCGTGCTTCACCGGGCATAAATCAGCCATTCTACTTTTAATAGTTTTGTGATATCACAAAAGTTTCTCAGTAGCCTAGTATTCTTATCTAAAAAAATGCTGTCCAATTATTTGTAGAGTTTTCTTAGGTTGAATGTGAAACTTTTTGACGATTCCGGGTTGAATTAAAAATCTACATATATCCACGTGAAATAGTGTTTTAGACATAAAAATTACTTCGGACCATGAGTATGCCTTAACTTATCGGTGAACAGTGTGCTTAATCTACCTACGTGAAAATATACAGTTGATACGTGCAGATATGTAGTCGCTACAGTAAGTAATACTTATGTTAGTAATTACAGCAGTGTCAACAGATACTAAGCTGCATAGAGATCTAAGTTAGCTGAAGCTATTCAACAGATTATTCAACAGTAGATATTATGCTAGCTTAATGTAGCTTAAGTTATTGACTTGTGTCAATTGTTTAGCACCCGACCGAGTGACGGTATCCATATTCAAAATTACATCAGAACCAAAATACCACTCACTTATTGACTAATCTTAGAAATTTGGAATTTAACAGGTATAATCCTTATAGAAAGTAAACTTCCACGAAGAAAGGATTTATTAAGGAAATTCAATTATAGAATTTGGAAATGGATATCGATGCGAAAAACACTACGAGATAACATTGCAGTCGGTATAATGTATAATTACATAGGTACCCTGTATAATTATATGCCATTGGTATAATAAAATCCTTCTATCCTACAGGCTTCAATTAATCAGCCGGACCAACATTTCACAGACTTGACTTTATAAGAAAAAAAAAACATACATACAGTCGAACATAAAACCTGTTGGAAGTTGGTTAAAAACTATCTTACGAGCAACGTTAGGAAACACATACAAAGATTTATAAATAGAATCGATTCCTTTATCAATAAGCTTAGAAAAATCTTATAAGTACGCAATGAGCACTCGAAGTTTCTCGAAGTTTCGATAGAAAACTGTTGTCCGCACTCAGCACCGTCAGCTGCGACCATTACGTTACGTAGACCCATCCCACGCAACGCATCCCACAATACCTCGTAGGGTTGCTACTTGCATGTAGTGAAAAAGTGTGTGAAAAAAAAAGTTGAAGAAATATTTATTTAATTACACAAATCATCCTTTTTGACACTTACACGAAAATTACGCATATTGAAATATAAGACCATACAGTTTTTATCGCTTTACATATTTGTAAATCCCCATTACAAATCAATCAATTCCCAGTCTTAAAATGAGATCACGAGTGTTGGATATTTATTATATTTGTAAATATCTTTGTTGGTGTATTTTTAAACTTGTCAGTTTAAATAGAGTGAGTCTAATCTACTCGGTGGATATGGCATAAATAACAGGAAAGGTATTTATGAATAAAAGCCATTAACTCTAATGTGAAAAGACATCAGTGGAAAAAAAACTGCCTTACTAAAACAAAATCATATGGATTAGGAGTGTCAAACTATACTTTGAACGCATTTTGCAACTCCTTTATCAGGTATAAACGAGTGGCAAGTGGCAACCCTACAACTCCATTACGTGCGTTACAGCAAGAGCTTTGTAACCGACCGTATTTCGATTCGCACACCCGCCTCACTTGAACGCTTACTTTCTAATTCAGAGCACTTTGGAAGCGAATTCTAAATGCTAGCCTATTTTGTGCTAAATCTAGAATTAAACATGCCTTGTTTGGTCTACGATTAGAGCTAATGGTAATACGGATTGAATGTACCGAGATTATTTGAGTTGTGTTTTAACATTGTAAGTGGATAGTGACGTTGAAGTTATTGAATATGACAATTATATCCAACATACAAAATAATCATTCAATAGGATTGATGTCGAGTATCGAAAAATAATTCAATATAGTGGACTATTCAATATTGTTATCGATAGTTGATGGGACTTGATATATTTTGCCTTTTTATTACGTTAACATTGCTGAACTCAGTTACTCCTTTAATGAAATTGTATTTTCATACACTTACGCTTCATTATCTCACACTCTCTAACATTTATTTGCGGACGTGTCTATTAATAAAAGAAAGGTCAAATCTTCACAGTGAGGCACATTCATTTATACCGTTAATTGTAGTTATTGTACTGCTAATATTTAAAAAAATCTAAGTTTATTCCACGGTGCACCTACATAATCTAATTCGCAAATGTCACTAGAATCTTCTCGAAAAGACGAAATTCAACAAATCTGTTTAGGAGGCAATGGAAGTCGACTCACGTCGGCACCAGTTCGAGAACAAGTAAAATGGTGTGGAGGTAGACGGGCCAGCTCGCAGACTTGCTTGCAATTGAAGCATGAATTTGCGACGTCCCTCGAGTGCCGAGCAATCAACTGAGCGACGAATGCGCAAAGAGAACATAGCAGTGTTTTGTCTATGGTCAATGGACTTTTTCTATAAATTTATTAGGAAACTTTTTCATACTGGTTTCTAACAATTACGCGAATATTAGACATTGAAATAAAACTACTTTTACGGATTTTATCAGTCCACCCGTGACCATGGGTGCTGTAAAGGATCCGAAACGTTGGTACTTAAATAATATCAATATAACGCGATAAAATCCGTAAAAAGTAGTTTTATTTTAACATTTTCATGTCAATGAAGTTATCACAAGTAGCTCTAATATTTAGCCTAAAGTTAAGTTATTTATGTATTTATTTATCCATAGGAAAACAAACAGCATTCAGAATAACATTTGGACAAGTTACATTAATGTGGCACAAAAGTGAGTGAACATAATTATGTAGAAACAAAGGAATAATCCTGGCTAGTGACAATACTGGTGCAGCTATTTCATCCGAGTAAGTTGGTAATGTTGTGGCGGAGACCTTTGCCCAGCAATGGGCATTACAGGGTAGAAAAAGTTGCTAATGATTCATGAGACAGCGACGCATTAAATAAACTGAGTATGTTGGTGAAGTTTTAATCTATCAAGACCTACGAATCAAGACTATCAAAAGGCGTTGAAGAAGTATAAAAACCAATATTGGAATTTCTTAGAGTTGGATTGGAATGTAAACCTTCACAATCTAAGTACATCCACAAACTTGGAACTGACTTCCACTTTTTGGTAAAGGCCACGAGGAAGACCTAAATTACCCAGTTTGTCAGTTGAGATAAGATATAATTATAGATTGAAGCCATGATGGGCGGGTAGTATAAAACATTATGTAGCGCAATTTCATGAAATAAATGTAAGCAAAATAAATTACAAGTTTTTGAAATACAAGTCTGTTCTTGACATTTACAGGTTCTTAATTATATCTGTGTAAGGTTACGACCCTAAAGATATTGTTTCAGGCAGACTGCTTTTGTTTGTGAAGAGTCTATGTTATCTAAGGTTAGTGAGCCCCACAACTGTAAGCATTATTCAATCTTCATCATCAAGGCAAACTTACTCTAGTGACTCTGCATAAAACAAAAATTATTTAGGTTCCATTATTGTCTCGGGTCTGTATATTTCTGAGATTTGTGCTTGATAACAATGCTTACACATAGATACATAAGACATTAAAATGTCCTACTCTCCCCTTTTTTGAGGAAATCAGGATACAAGTGATATATTTAAAAAATAAAATACTTTACTATTGCGATTCCAAATTGACTGGAAATAAAAAATGATCAAATTATCAGCTTGTTGCAGTAATTTACGAATCATTCATAGGTTTTTATGACATTTACATTATCTGCTAGGATTTTCCGTGGCACCTAAATATACCGGCAAGTTGTGGTTACATTTCTGCCTAACCCTTCGGGAAATACACTCGTAATAGTGCTTTGTTATGAATGAAACAAAGGCACTTGATACTGTATATTCCGAGTATATTTTAATACTAAAACTTTCACTCGATCCAAGTACTTCTCGAACTTAGTAAGCTGGTATTAAATGCCTACTCGGTATTAAGTGGGAGTCTAGACGTGAAGAACGTGACTTCAGTCGAGGGCATTGATGAATCTTGTATACCGTATAGCCCTTAATAAATATACTTCACAATTTCTGTAATTAAAATAATTACTTATCTGTAATATGTGCCTAATAACCTACTTGCTTTATTGTTGACAAAATGTTGTATATTGTTGGAGATATAGATAAACTTATAAAGTATTAATAATTAAGTACTTATTACTCGCTGAATCAGTGAAGGAGAACATCGTGAGGAATTCTGAATGCCTGAGAGATTTCTCGATAGGCGTGCGAAGTTTGCTGGTTGGCGGATAGGTTGACTCCTTGCATCCTAAGAGATAGCCCCGTGCCCAAGAGTGGGAAAGTAAATGGTTAAATTATAAGTATCATACTTCAAAAACCTATGAGTTTCTTCGTATAACTTCAAATCTTTATAGTTACCTTATTAACTACAAGCTCGTTAATAATTTATACTTTTCGTGGCTAAATAATTAATATTGCTGAACCATTTTAAAACCTATTTTCTGAAGCAGAAATGACCTATTTTCAGTTTTATTTTAAAACCAAGCCTTAATTACCCTTCTTTCGACCGTAAAGCGAAGGTTTAATGATATTCGCTATAAAGTTTTCCACTAACTGTAACTATGCATAAGATTAAATAAGTCATTATTTTATATCAGGGTATATAAAATAATGACTGAGGGCCTGTTTTCCCCAAAAAGGTTAGATAGTGGTCCGACCTTTTTGGAGAATTAACTGGTATGTTTAATTGCAACTACTCTTTGCTTGGGATTTAGAACCTAGAATTGACCTTGACCTCGAGCTTGGACCAATGACGCAGATAGTCGTTAAAACGCAGAGTTTTTATATTAAATTTTACAACTGCAGAACCATTTGCGGGCAACTTCAGACACGCACAGTTATTTCGAACGAACTGTATTTTTGTTTTGAGTTCAAACAATCCTTTTGGTAGCTATGTTAGAGTTGACTAATAGACAATAAATTTGATAATTATGGACCCTATCGGTCAACTACTGTTTTCCTAATCTCGCAAACTAATGTCAAGGCAGTTCCGATTATAATTATCATATTGTACTATTAGATATTAAAAAAGATCTATTTTCATTAGCTAGTCCTTGGCTTCTAATCCGGACAAGGTTTTTGGACTTGTTTTCTCTTCTTTGTCAAGTTGTCATGGTTGATTCGCTAGAAGAGTGAGCCAGACTAAACTTTGCCAGAAATAAGCCATTATTCCTTCACGTTATAAATTACGGACACAATGCAAAATGTATTGTTCCCAACCGTGCCCTTACGCGCTTTTCTGAATTAATGAATTCACTGTGAAACAAGAAACTACTCCATTAACAGTAATAAGCTTGTAAAGTTGTAACAAACTGGTAAACTAAAAGGAAAAAGAAGAAAACCCAAGTACTTATTCAAGATTACCAACATTCCTCTCCGAGTACGTCTTACTAAAAGAAATAAATTATAGTTTCCAATTAGTGGAGTAAAAACTTATTAAAACGAGTAGCGCGACCAAACGGTGGCAGTTACATTAATCGAAACCCGTTACTACACCGCTAATGGATGCATAAACGCTTAAAAACTTCTTACACGCTCCGCTCGAGAAATTCAAGTGAATTTGTAAATAGTCCAAGAAATTAGTTTGTGTTACATTTATTTTGTGAATTCATTAAACAGAATGGTTTCTGAGCGTTTATTTTTCGGGATGCGCTTCGTTATTTTTTAAAGAAAAAGTAGTTATCTTATGTCCTCTCATTAAATCAAAATCGTGGAATGAAGATATATTTTTATCAATATAATTATGTAGATTCTACAGCAGCTTTTTCTTTTACTAGCTGTCGGGGTCGCATCGGGAGTATGTTTAAAGCACAAGCATCCAGACCCGGAACAAATAATAACAATAAATTAATATTTGTTACGGAAGTAGGCTCCGTAGAGCAAAATCTGTTCGCCCAGCCATATTTCAAATTACGTGGATCAAGGAATTGATAAGGTATCTTTGACATGAAGTAATCACCCTACCACACGAAGACATCATCGTGAAATCCACAACTTTATTACCAATTTAAATAAGATATTCACCCAGCAGAATATTGAAGCCATAAAGCTGCGCTCGATCAATGTTATACCTCCCGTCTCCATTTTTTACGCCATTACAAAGTTATCGCACATCGGAAGATCTATACGTCGCCATAAAAACGTTACCCAATAATAACAGGTTCATAAAAAGGTAATTTTACTTAACAGCCTTTTAATTTTCCCAACGTGGAGCTATGGAAGGTCGTTAAACAAACACTGAACTGCCTGAACAGTTTAATACTATGTTTTACAGACCCCTATTTATTGCAGTTTATGCTAATTTA
The DNA here is from genome assembly GCA_958496365.1 of Subacronicta megacephala. Lineage (NCBI taxonomy): Eukaryota > Metazoa > Arthropoda > Insecta > Lepidoptera > Noctuidae > Subacronicta > Subacronicta megacephala. The sequence continues at coordinate 8,597,292 of OY292530.1, read as the reverse complement.
GACGGGAAGTAGAAGTTATTATGTTGAATATTATGCATACAAAGTTGGAAAAAATGATTAGACAATGCTTAAAGACAGCAAGCTGCTCATATGCAATTAATTAACTAGAAATCTTTGTGCATCGCCAAATGCATGTCGTTCCAGCTACAATCTTTGTTGAAGCTTTCGGATGCCGACAGAGTAAGTTAATACAAATTTCTACATATATTCGACGGGTTAATGCCACCATATACTCGCACTTGCGCTCGCATTCATATTCCGTAATCCCGAAATGAGGTCGCTCATTAACTCGAACTAAAATAAAGTTATACGACCTCCACGGAAGATCTTCCGTGCGAGTCTAGCGAGAATTTCCACTCGATTGGCTTTTTAATTTGCCGGTATTCGGTAGAGAGACGTTTAGCGGAATAAGGCCTCGTTTCATACGCGACCGGCTCGTTCCAAATTCAATTATTTGCCGCAAGATGGCGGCAGGTAACATTGATATTGAGCTCGGGGCAGAGTTTCATTGTTCTTAAGTTGAAATCGCACAACGGAGGGTAGTTATTAAGTGCTTAAATTAACTAGTTTTCGGTATACGATATACTTTCTTGGAATAGTTATTGAATATATAATTTATACAAAAGCAACTTGCTACGATTTTTGCGTAGCGCTACGAAATTTGTAGCAGATGGTTACGTAGCGCCGTAGCATGTAAAATGACTACGATAAACATAGTATGTAGTAAATTAACATCTGGCGTTGCAGTTGTTATGTTTTCCCACTATTTCCAGGAAATTCAGTTTTGTCTGCCATTTGACAGATAACTTTTCATGGAATGCGTTGCATTATGAGTTTGGGCGTAGAATTTATATGAAGTCAGCTTCAATACTTGGAATTTTAATTGGAACATATTAATATTGTTATTCGAGGAATCTCAGCTTTAACAACTTGGAATTAAAAACTCATTCTTGTTACATTATATTCAATTAATTTAAGGTCTATTATTTTCAATTAATTTAAGGTCAAATGATATCTTTGTACAAAAAACTGTTTTTAATAAGTAAAAAAGAAAATTGATAAAATAATAAATGATAAAACTTACAGAATATCATTATAAAAGCAAAGAAAGTCTTTGGAATATACAGAGAGTATAATTACATATTTGTTTAGAAATGAGCTAAAGGTCATTAAAAATGTTTAATTATCTGTCTGACTCACCTCGTCCTTGCCTTTGACGACGCACATCTTGACATCATTCTCTGGTGAGTACCAGACCAGCCGGCGCTGCTCCGTCAAGTCTGTCAGACTCAGGTTGTACACCACATTTCTGTAACAAATAACATCACTTATAAGCCAAGCAGTTTACCTTCTAAATCAGTGGTTCCCAACCTTTTTATGACTAAGGACCACTTATATATAATTGCTGTTAGCAGGGGCCACAACGTTTATGTAAAATATACTGTGTTAACCTAAAATTAAATTCTAAATCGAAACCTTCAACATAAGTCACAGATTAAAATTTCGATACAAAGGGCGGGCATTCTGGGGGCTGTCGTTAATGTAAATATGACGTTCACAAAGTACTTCCTAGTAACCCATCTTGAATAAATGATCGATGATTTTTTTTTTCTGCAGTTATGGACCATATGTTGGGAACCACTGTTCTAAATCATACATAAAATACTAACTTAATTCATCATCATCATCATTTATTTTTGTACAAGTTTAATTGCTTTGAGAATGTAATTATGCTAGTCTTATGTGGGTTGGTAGACCTCACACGCCGTTGAGAAAATAGCTTAGTTCGGTATGCTATTCATACGATAAATATTAAATAATCTTGTTGGGCAAACCAAGTGAGCATCGAAGTACTTATACATGCTATGTATGAGCTATAGTATGAACTCATACATAATGAGCTATAGTATGAGTCTGGCCACATAAAATGGCAAAGCTTATTTATTCTCTAGCGAACGTAAAGGTTAGCCGACTTTTGATTTATTATCCTTATACAAGATTTTATGAACATAATGTGATATTAACAATGGAGATAAGACTGCTTAAAATATAGATATCGCCCTAATATGAGTAAGTTCTTAGTTATATAAAAACATACGTTAAAAATGGTGGTAACAAGACTTGTTATTGTGGCCAATTATTTGCGCCTCTACCAGCGAGCCGGCCACCGCACGTAACCAAATTACGTAGAACTTCCACCATACACGCCGAACCTTTCGCTAGTTCCTCTCTGCTCCTAGCCACACAAACCTCGCAGTTCATTTTAAGGTGGAAACTCAACTTATAGTTGTTAGCTGAATGTTTGTTTGTGGTTTTAATCGCACTTGGAGTTGAGGATTTCAGGTGAAGTTAGTTAGAATGGTTCCTATTGCCGCGACGTTTATTTTGCGGTTAGTTGCTGCGGCGACAATTTGTCGCGGCCGCGTGTGGCTTAGCCGAGCTTGTGAATACAGTTAGACCCCAAGTTTAGCCTATTTAACAATGATTATGTGGCCATTACACGTTATTTGGGTTACTAAGTAGGCCTGTTTGATTAGGACAATGTTAAAAGATATCGGAGAACGTATCTACCTTTGTTATTCCGTAAGACCCCGAAGCGGTTATTGACAGCCGTATATTGCTATTGTGTTGGATATAGTAAATAAGGTGGATGTCACTGTTGTTGGCAGGCCAAAGTTCAGTATGACAGATTTTCTTGTAAGCTTACAAAGCAAAAATAACACAATGTGGGGTGACGTAGCGGCACACAATTGTGATCCGCTTTCGGTTGGATTGGATTTACGATAAAAAATATCGAGCTACTACTATATCAAATGTAACTTCAAGAGGCAATATTTCCACAGTAAGATAACAGTTTTTCAAATAATGATAGTTCTATAATTGTATAAAAATATACGTTTAAGCCATATGAAAAACAATACCTAAGTTAGTATAATAAGCTACTTAATGATAAAAAACCAATGTATCTCTTGTTGTTTACCGTATTCTTGAGAAGATTTAAATATTTCTTCATATAAATTGTATTATAATCACGCTTACTTTCGGTTTGAACATATTTTTTTCCTTTTTAACTTCCAAACATAAAGACATTGGATGGAGATTCAGGAAAATAATGTTAATGGTTATTTGACTATCTATTCGACTATAAAATCGATCCTAAACGATGTAACTGCGTGATTAGGCGCAGTTAGCGATTATAATACCACGATTAACTGCAGTTTCGAAAACTAATGTCAAACTGACATTACGAGTGTACACAATTTAATATGAATTGTGAGACAAGTTGGGGCAATTCATTAAACTTGCCTGAGCATACCTGCGTTCTGTCTGCCATAATTGCAAAAGTCCCTCAACCCTTAATTAAGATATTTGGCACGAAAATTTCATAAAGAAATTATGACGTAAACTTTGCCAATTATAGCGTAGCGAATAGCCGGTGTGACTTACATAATGTTTTTGAGATTTAACAGACAAAGTTGAGGCCGGCCCGTTACTGGATTGTAACTTCGACTTTATTGATATTACAATACACTCTTTTAAATGGCAATTCCATGAAGTTTTTATAGTTCTTCTTTGTTTTCCAAACGACAACGTATTGGAACCTACTTATGACTTTCCGATTTCGAAAGCGTGCCAACTTTATTGAAACGAAATAGTAAAAATTGATTTTGATGTTGTACACATGCAGAACAATGTAGCAGAAAATCATATGAAACTGAAATTACATACTATGAATGTTATTTGTAACATTGTCAATAGTTTCATACGCTAATTGTTTTACAAAATTCTTTTAATTAACTTAGGTATCACTACTACACTCTGTTAATATAGATGACCTAAATTAGATGTCTTTGATTAGAACCATGTTTTACAGTACATAATTGATTTTTTTATAAGTGAAGTCGGAGCAAATATTGTACACTAGGAATATCCGCTGGATTTTTTTCCAGGATTGTCGATGCCGATGTCCTTTCATCCTCATACAAAATTCCAATACAACTAGTGAAACGGTTCGAAATGAAATTTTTCACTTCCATTATGTTGTAAATAAGGCATTCACGTTCGACGTCTCGCATGCGAATAATGTTCTTTGTAGTCTATTGTGAGGGTCCTACGGCACTTATTCCTAAATAAGGGAAATGCCTGTAATTCACCAATGTTGGGGGAGCCAATTTGTGGCCAGACCCCGCCCGTATTTTATGAGCAAACCGCTTTTTGTTGGGTAACGAAGTGACATGATGCAATCAAGTGATCCATGCACTAACAAAAACTAACGGCTAATCTGGTTACTACGATGTACATGTGAATAAGACAATTACTTGTGTGCGAAAGTGGATTGCTACATAACGGGACTATTTATTTGATAGCTTCACTTAATAACATTAGATACTTACGTATGTTATTTTGTTTTGGGTATGTACCTACTGTCATTTGTGCCAGAGATCAAAAGCTTTTCACTATAGTGGATATTGTGCCTGGATGTGGCATTATTCGGATACCTAATGTTTATTAGAAAGACAATAGTATTGTTATTATTTAAATACAATTTTAATAAGGTTGTCGGAGAACGTACGTTAATAAATGTCCTTACTTTGATATCAAATTGTTTCAGAGAATGAGCCATTTGTAAAAAAATCTAAATATTTAGGAATATCCTTGGGTAATAATTTGGCGGACAGGCGAGCTGGTCACAAAGAATGTATCCTTTGTCAATTTTTCGCTTCAGTGGTTCCCGCCAAAAGGCGGCGGCCATCTTGGGCTGTGTGCGACGGATCGTCAGCGTCATCTATTGTTCGGTCACTCACCCATGTTTTTGTGTTCTGTCCAATCCGGGTCGACTCGCTGATTGATGGTCTGAACTTACAATTATTTTCGTGTCTTCGTGATTATTTATTTTTTTTGTCTCTCATTCTTGACAAAATAAATTAATCTTGGATTGAAGTAAATATCTGGTGCTGATATTAATTGATTTCGTGGAACAAAAGCGGATGCTCAACCAATCAGAGCTATACTCATCAATATACATGACGGACTCACAGCCAATGATCGAATCGAAATGAAAACGTCAAACATTGTGGCGCTTTTAAAGCGAGATTTACATATTAAACAATATTATTGGTTTAATTCGGATAACGTGTTTTTGCAGGACGTCACGAGATACGTCGTCACATCCATGTGATTTTTTGACAATTACCAAAAATATATATCAATTGGCGTTTTTATAAATTAAATAAATCCGAAATGACTGAATATTTCGCACTCGAATTATAAATTAACATCACCCCTAGATTATAAATAAAAAGAAAGGTATTGTTTAACTGACGACCTCTGAGAAGAAAAGCGGAAATACTTCCAAAGAATTAGTCTCTTTTAATTCAGATATTAGTAAATAAAAGAAAAGTAAGTTAGTTCAGCTGACGGAAACAAATGTTTTGATAAACCAAATCTAATAGGATTCCTTGTTTCCATATGCCAAATGAACAACAAAAATAAAAATACATAAATTCACATTATCTTGTACATACTGAGCAATTCTATTTTCACATCCTCTATTTACTTTTTCCATAGAAACGTCAAATAAATAATTCAATGATACAAGTATTTTCAATATTTATTTTTATTCTCCCTGTTTTCCAGAATCTGGAGGATATGTGAGTCTCAACGTCAGGGGATTACTAAGGGTCCATAAAATGTCTTCTAACCAGGCCTGGTATAACACAGAGGGGAAGTCGGGGCGATAGGGCAACTGTCGTCTACGAATAAATTATAGATAGTGTAACAAAGTGACTTTATCTCGTGAACACAAAAAAACCTCCCCTATACAACTGTACTTTATGCTAAAGGTTGAGTCACACAGAACGTTTGTGCGGAGGAACGTGCGCGGAGCAGCAACAGCGTATCAACTGCTAGGTACTTGTTTTCTTGCTACAAATAACATTTCAATGAAATCATATTTATGTTCACGAATCATGGATTAAGTATAACAATGATTGTTATTCAGATTTCATTGTAAGTATCAGACTGACGCATTAAGTAATTCATTGAGAATAAAAAGTAGCAGGATCCAAAATTTAACACGTGAAATCATTGTGCAAAATAATAATCATTTACGAAAATAAAATAAAAGTTCTTTAAGCAACTCGCGAATAGTACGCTACGTCTGCTGATGTTTCGCATCGGACCCGCAAAAGTTTTGTTCTCGTATTCTGTGTAGCCTAGCCTTTAATCAGTGCAACACTAAAGGTGGCATTTATTCTGACTATAACTATGTAAAACAGGGATTTCCACTGTAAGGGTATAGTAGTAATTAGTTACTAAATGCTGGGGGAGATGGGGTAAAAGCTCTTTGCCGCGCGATTTCGCTTAATAGGTAAAAGAGTAGAAATAAATTCCATTGTTGCCAACAAGTTGCTGTAGTAACGGACGATATAAAAAAAGAAATACAGCAGAACTCATCCAGTCTTGTTATTTCTATTAATTATGATTTATAAGCTTGCTTACTTGCTATAACAAGGATCGGAATTAATCCATTCCATTCTAATTAATCAACCAAGAAGTGCAGATCGATTACTCAGCGTTGTTATAACTTAGACTTTAAGCTAAAAAGATCTACAAAAGTCGCACTACATAATTCCGACTCCTATTAATTAACTTAAAACCCATGTGTTTTTTGCGTCCCAGAATAGGCTATTCAATAGACCCTATAAAGACCTTGTGCCTTGCAACGTTTTTCAAAAAGGCGCTTTGTCAAAAATTTCAAATTTCATCGTGAAACTTCGAATTGGGGCGCCGACAGATGCAATTTGTTTGCATGCACTCGACACGGTACCGATATTGGAAAACTTTACGAGCTCCGTTTAGAACAATATCAATAGGACATTGGCGCACGTGCACGATATATTGACTATTTACTTGCACTAACAATAATAAACTCACATTGTATTTATTGACTATAAAAATAACACAGACATACCGTCACGCTTGTATGCCCTTGGTTAGGGAGAGGTGTTCCGCTGTACACTATCAGTGCGCCAATATGTGTTAGGTCCACTGTAATAGGGAGCAATCCTAATTGCCATTGACCGGGCCAGAAGTCCGTGCTTCTATGAATTTTCTAGTAACATTTAGCCCGACCTAGGAATCAAATCCGGATGTTAAACTGAGTAGGCGAGGCGCTCTTGCAACTACAATCCTGATAAGATCGTATCACTGGCATATCCAGGATTTCGGTTTGTGAGGGGCTAATACCACGCGGGACGCTTTCGAGCAAGATTCGAGACCCCTTTAAAGGGGGTCACAGTGTCAAAGTGAACGCTGGACCACAGCCTGTTATGGTCGTGGCGAATGACATGAATAACGCGGTCGTGACTATAGGGCAAAGGAAGATAAGCGCGGTTTTTAATCGATACGAGTCTAACATACCCTACCGCCCCCCCAGGTGGCAGACGATCCATTAGGATTTTCCATACTATAGAAAAGGCCAAATACCACCCATTTTTATGGGATAACTCGGCAAACGAGCAGACGAGCTACCTAAGTAAGTAAGTAAGTAGTCATCGTCGCCCATGGACATTGCCAAACCAAAGGAGTTGCAGATGCGTTGCCGAGCCTATTTAAGGAAAAGGGAGGTAGGAGAGAAGGAGAAGGAAGGGGACTAAGGGAGCAATTGGGCCTCCGGCGTTCCACATTCACCGTATGTAGGTTACGTATGCATACTGCTACTTGACGATATTCTGTAGAAAGGTGGTACTTCCCCGGTCGTGCGGACTTATTCATGCTGGCATGTATAATGTCAAGTTTAATTTAAGATTTGTAGCCCCCCTGTTTCCTATATCCCGCTTTACCCTGCAGTATAGCTTTGTGTACTAGGGATCAATGTTTTTTAGGAGTCTTACCCTAAAGGACTCACATGTGACGAAGCTTTTATTTCAAAATGTAACAAACATTTTAATTTCAGAACAATGGAAAGCTCTACAATTTTAATTTTCGTGACTCGTCTATATAATGACTTCTGTGAATGTCAACACCGAAATTATAATAAAAGTAACCGAGTGCCATCAAACGTTCCATTTCAAGGCACTAAAGTTAAATCGAGTCGCGCAAGTTGTACGTCATTAGCATTCCCCTGTCAAATGGGCACTCATATGGATTGGTTGATGTGCACACGAGTCAGCCATCTAGCCGCCGATTCTGAGTAAATAAACTTGACATGCTGTGCAGATTTTTCTTCGAATGAAACTCATGCCAAAAACAGTACGGTTTTTGGCGGGGATTAGGTAGGGATTATGCTTTATTTTCGAGTTTCCCACGTTCTATGGTAATTTTAAATGGTACATATTCATTAAAAGTACATACGCAATAATGCATAGTATGTTAAGTTAACTTTTTTAATTAAGTAGTGAATCATCTAAAAATAGCAGATAGCACCAATTTTTATTATATTAAACATTTAATATTTTTCATCCTGTTTTAAATGCAGCCCGGTCGTTGCAGACGTCAGCATCCGTTGGAGCTGTATTGCCATATTGCAAAAGTTTGCACCATCAGCCGCGGAGAAATTGCGCTTCACATGTTCAAGGATTTATTGCAATTGTTTCTCAACAATATCCATCGTTTATTTCATCGAATCCATGACGTTTCGACGCCGCGCTTACTGTGAATGCTTCACTATTGCATAAACATTTTGTTCATAGGGGATTTCTTTGCTTTCGTCAGAAAGTATGAAGATTCAATTTTCTTTAAGATGAAAACATAAAATCTGTCTGCTATTTCGTTTCAATTTAATTACCAGTATAGCTATAGCTACAACACAATAGAATACCTTACGAAAATATAATGGCTACTACAATATTATATTTCTGTTTGAAATTGTTAAAAAAAAATTAAAGGAGAAAAAAAATATTATTTAGATATGAAAACGGTCGCGTACCTAACGAACTGAAATGAATACAAAACAACCAACACCCAACATCGAAATGTTTATTTATGTAAACGAATTAAAAACGTTACCTATATTTTCGGTAACGATTTTTCTTTAATATTCTTTGTGGGAGTTATTACCTTTTTACACAAAGGTGTTCTTTTTAACAACGGCAAGACCAGTCAGGTGGTCTCTGGGATTTCTTTGCGTTCCTTTAGTCTGGTTGAGAAGGAGGGGTCTTGGTAGGTTGGATATCAACGGCCCGCATGCAGAATACAAATTCTTAACATTTTAATTAAAAGCGCTCAAAACGCCGACCGCGCCGGCTCTATTGTTGTCTCGTTCTGACACCACCGTGATTTATGGCGAGTGTAAATGGGAAGGGTTGGGTTTCATCTTTCACTGGAATACACGAAATGATAATTGGTTATGATATTTTTGTACGAAATCCTTCGAAAATATTGTCACATTACTTGTAGGTATTTTTTTGTGAGGTTATACCTTATTATATAGTGTCTTAAGTAACGGAACGACATGTTACAACAACACAATACGAAATATTCCAACATTTCCAACACAAGGAGCATAGATTGCTCATTCTCTTGCTATCTATAGTAACAAGTGACGTTATTATAATATCATATTCGAGTTAATACTGTATATTATCTCCGGCAGTCCGCTCAGAGCGCTCACTCAATCGCTCATAGCGCTAAATATTTAACGATAAACATGTCAATCACTTAGCGGATTACCGATTGACTGAGGTGAGAACGATATTCCCTAATTTCGTTCAAGCGTCACGCCCAGCTGCCAATCATTTGATATTCCGATTATTAAGCAAAATTATCTGTGAGGAGATTGATTTTGATGATTATTGCCCATTTTAGGTAAGTTAAAGTTATGTATTCAGATACTTTGTTTACGTAAATATAGTAACGAAAGTTGAAATTAAACACTGGTTAAGTCAAATGTTTTTGTCTAACGTCATTAATTCGCCGCCTCGTTTGAATTATAATTATAATTACATTATTTTAAAAATTTGTGACGAAGTCTCTGAAACCCAACTAAAAACATTTGAAGAAGAGCTCAGAATAATCATGATATCTTTATCTCAGAACTCCATTTTGATTGTTGTAACAGAATTAATATTATTTCGGTATAAATTATATGAAATATTTATCTTATAAGTCTTGGCGCGGCCTTTTAAGTTTTCAACATCTTGTTCGGTTAAGTTGGCAAGGTTCTCTCAATCGAAGGGCACAGTGCCCCAGTTACTTATGATGGCCACTAGGGAGGTATTTATTGGGTAATAAGGAACCAATAATCCCTAGTGTAAGCCTCGAAAATTGGTCCTTTCAAGTAACGTCTTTAAAGGTTTTAAAGTTAACCTAAAATCCGATCTAAAAAAATATTTTCCTTACTTATAGGCAAACTAGCTGACCTGACAGATGTCCTGTCTATGAATATTCAATTCATATAAAAAATAAAAAACGCGCGTAAAAAAGTAGTTTTCTAATATTTTCCAATTTTCTGCGCAATGTCCTTATTTTTCTTTCGCTAAGAACATTTCTACAAAGTATTAGTAAAGCTTTCTAAGCTTAAGAAAAAGATGAATGAAATTGAAAAAAAAAAAATTTTATTGCTTATAAGCAAATGTTGAATGAAGTAAACAGTAGGTTGGGCAATTTGTAACGAATCCAAACGCGCAAGGTGCCGTCCTTACACACTTAAGAAGTTAACTGATCTGTTTCCCCCAAACTACTTTATTTGTTTAGGCCACAACAAATAGGTTCTCTTGGCCAACTTTCCCCGGCCGCCTCAAATTGCCCCTAACTCTTGTATTGTTTAATCAAAAGAACGACCAGGGAACGTATGGGAGTAATAATAAGCTTGTTTTATTTACCCGTTTATATATAAAACACTTGCTTAGTAGTTTGCTTATTGATTTTTGTTGTTCATGTGTATGTTGTAGGCAATTCATTATTTCTAAGAAAAAGCTTAGGGGGTCGGTCATTGCAGTTATATTTGCTAAAACTTTAAGACATCATGGTCATCTATTATCTGCCTCTTGGTCCCAAAAGTGACTGCTACGCTCGAGATCATGGATTCGATTCCAAGGTCGAGCAGTTATTGGGTTTTTCTATAAAATTCTCAGTAGCAGCAGGCCAGTTCGTAGTTTGAATTTGTGCCCGGTTAATGGTAATACGTTCGACCCCTATTACATGGGACCTAAACATACCAACTAAGTTTGGGTGTACGTAAGTACACCTGTGCCTAACCCTTCGGGGAATACAGGCGTAGGCGTGAAGGTATGTTCATTTATTACCTTCAAATGTTTGACTGCTCGACATAGAGCTTGGATTCTAGTGCTGGACCTATAAATAAGTTTTAAACTTAACCGACTTTAAATATGGCCATTACTTTCTGATGACTTTCCGTTAGGACGACGGGGAATCCAACTAGCATATAATGATTATTTAACTGAAGTAGCTCAAGTAAAGCCACAGTCATATGATATGTATAAAGCTCTTACCATGAATACTAAATTATGCCTTCAAGCCCTGGAGAAAGTTTCCACGGATATCAATTTGATGTATATTAATTTCTCTCGAAGTCATAAGGGAATACCAACACCGCAATAAATTGCAAATATATAAACGAAAGGTGAATTTCCCAGTCCTATTACTTTGTATTAATTTCTAACTTTCTGTTGGAAAAGTTAGCATTAATAATGTTACCAAACTCTGTTACTTTATATCACCAATTTTATTATTCAGAACGGTGAATGTATGAAGTATAGCCCCCCTTCTGTTTCCATGCACAAATGGTAGGGCATATTGACTTATGTTATTTTGTGTGCTAACTAGGAGTTTCCATACGCCCTCTCATTTCGGTAATTCTAATTGAAGGGTGTACCCCCAGAGGGGACAACTCGCCCTTTGTATTGTTTATACAATAGATACTAATTTAGAATGTTACAGTGTATGGGCTGCATGTAATATTTCATGCATATTGCTCCTTAAGGGTCTGTGGTTTATGAGAAATAAGGCTACAGCTAACATATATTTTGCAAAGTTGATGGCTCGAAATGCTCAATGGCTGTTATGGTAGTTTAGTACTTTCCATATGGCGTAAACTATTAACTTTATTAGTATTAAAAATATAAGTGTATTGAAGGCGTCATTTAATTATTTATTTGTGTTTTCAGAATGCAGTACCTAACAATTATATTTCCCATATTTCTATTAATAAACAGTCTATGCAGTTTTTACTCGACAAAAAATTTATTATCCATTTTCAATGCCATGGCTTATATTGAATCAAGCCCATTTAGGGAAATTGAAGTATGTGTTTCTAAACAAAATATTTAAATTATATTTGTAGGGTTATCGCTGTTGTTACATGTAATAAAAACAAACTACAAATAAGGTAGTTTTTCAATCTGTATATTAACTTCCTTGAAGAAGTGTAGCTTTGATCCAATTACATCAAAAGTGACGTCACATCGCCAGCCTCGAAGGTCTTATAAATACGTCACAATCAGTGCTGAGCTGCGGGCTCCGAGCCCTGGGGACCACTTCAGGGCCTGGCGCGCCAGTGATTGATGCGCTGATTACCTTCATTCCTTTTTTGCCACGAACGCCCGTTTTGTTTGGGCTTCTTCTGATAATAGGATGTTTTAGAACGTTTGATATTAATAGTGATGTGATTTTTAGTCGACGTATCAAAAAAATAAAGCGACTTTTTTCACAATCACAAAAAACAATAAGCGATCTAAAGGGGTTTTATCCTGAACCTAGAAATACATTAAGCCGTATTTTTTATTTAATTACTGTTTGAAAAGCTAAACTGACTTTATAAATCTACCTAACGAAGGGAAGCTATCTAAAAACTTTTGTACAAACACGATAAGCATTTCGTGGAAGGAATAATACGCTTAAAAACTCCTAGTTACGACTTTTTTGTTCACCAAATGTTTTCGTATTCAAAATTGATTTTCCAACTAGGGCCCGTATGAATATGATTAATTAGGAGGGGATTTATTTATTCAGCCTTTCATTCAACCCGATGTTATTACGTCATGTAGAAATACTGCGTGAAAATCGACTGTACCGAGTTTATTATACACGGTCGGTACATGAATACTGTATATAAAAAAAGAATGCAGCAATTGACTAGAAACTACGAAATGAAAATTGTATTTTCGCCGAAATGGTTAGGAAATATTTTGAAATTGTTATTCTGGTTTGGATTTTTACGCTTCCCGAATTTAGTGTTCATATTTTAGTCTACGTAAGTAAAATAGCGCCAGGCTCGTATAACCTCGAGACCACAAAGCATGGCGATATAAAACCAGAAAGCAAGCGATATAAAATCAAAAAGCAAGCTTATTTTTTTCCAAAAAAATAAGAGAAAGAAAAATACGATCTCGGGCAGCATTTGAAATTGCGTCCCTACCTAAGTTTACTGGATGCTTTATCCACTAAGCTCCATAGAACTAAGCTACAGGTAGTGCCTGTGATATCTAATTTCTCTGCCTCATTTTATATCTTCAGGTGACAGCAGCAACATCTACTGAAGACATAATTACAATGTCTTTCTTTATTCATTTTGATAAGTAAATAAAACACTTAAAAAAAATCTCATGTATACATATCATTAGTCTATTTACTGCTCACTCCTGGGTATGGGTCTCCTTCAGAGTGAAAGAGTTTAGGCTCTAGTCGACCCCGCTACCCTACTGTTTCTCCTAAAATGTGGGTATATTCCATCCTGAAAACACATACTTTTTTCTTCTCAAAATTCCTAAAAATATTCTTTACCTAACGTAAATGGTGCACAAGTATAATATACCTACGGTCCTACGTACTTTATGCTTTTAGGTGCCGACGTAAAAACGAAATCAGCAAGTATCATTTTGACGGCCATTATGTAAAAGTGGGTGTGCGTGTGATAAGCTTACAAGTGGCCATTTGCAGCTGTTTGCGAGCCCCTGCTAACGTCCCCTGTATAATATGTCGAGAGAAAACTCACCTACATAATGATACTCACGTGCACTCACAAAAGGATGGGTAAAGGAAGAATGGTGAAGTGAACTTGAAACTGCACATAATGAGGATATTGTCTATGGTTGCTACTGGAAAATAGGTTTGTGTGGTTTGTGTCCAATTTTTTTACACCAGTAAACATTTACCCAAATGTTCTTGAATAGTTCCAAATATTCAAAAACAGAATGGAGAAAAATACCGATCCTGCCAGATATTTTTCCACAAAGAGTATTATTCTAATAAAACATGAAACTAACTGAACGCTAGGCTCAATTCAAATCAATGCCTTTGCCCGACCCTCATCATAAAAATCGACGCACAATCTTGGGATTGGCGGGATTCTGAACGGGTTTATTTTATGTAAACGCTATGGTGCTTTGATAACATCGTGTACATATGAGCCGGTCGAAACAACGTTAATTTCGTTAAAAGGCCACACAAAAGAGGATCACACTACAGCGGAATACCATTACTTGGGACGCGCACCGAATAACGTTTCCGCCCGGTAAGCGACCTTATAAAATTAAGGGTATGGGCGCGAAACGAGCGGGGACTGAAGCGAATACAGCCTGCAGACCTGCACTTTAATAGTGTATGGAATCGGAAAGGGTTTTCGACAGTCCAGATAAATGAAAATGGTGGGTGTGTAATAAGGGACATTTGGTACAGGAATCACAAGATTTTAGTGAAATAATCAGATTAGAAAATGGCAGATATTCGGTTACGCAAAAATATTAGTTTGGTTTACTATTATAAAATTGTAGAGGACCTATGTTTGTAGGTACATTGAAGTTTTTAAATAGTGATTTATGGAATTTTTGTCTGTTTGTTAAGGGTTTGCTGAAAATCTACTGAATAGATTTTGTTTTCACTGTTAGAAGCATATCAACTTAAATCTGCGATACATCTTAACTGAATTAGTTGAACAGATTCTGAGATAAAGCCATAGAAAGAAAATTGGATTTAGAAAATTTTGGTTTCTGATTAAATTCTTTCTATTTGTACACTGTAGCGAAGCTGCGGGACAAAACTCACTCACTCATACGCTTCGTTTGTTCAGTACTGTATGCATGGATATCTTCGTATACCATCTTTTCAGATCTGCGCCGATCTCATCGACTCAATAGGTAGTTAAGTGTTTATGCTCCATAGCCGCCCGCTTAGAGGCCGCAACATAACGACTTGTATCATACAAAAGAGTATGAGGTTTTGCAGATATTACCATACATAGTATTTGAATTTCGTTAGGCCAATGTAGATTAAATCGGCCGAGGATGCAAAAATAAAGTCTTGTGTGTTTTTTGAGAAGCCAAACAATAACATTTTGTGGCAGATAACTCTTTAAAACTGTATGTATTTGGCGACCTACCTATGCATCATAAAAGAAAATAAATGTATTTAATATCTACGTTTTGCACCTCTATTGAGGGCAATATACTGAGTTCGATATTATTATTATAATAACTTATTTAAATCGACGCCTGCCGCATAATCAGAGCACTTCTGAATCTTATTTATACACACTATTTGACTTTATAATAACATTCATACTTCACCAGATACCATTCGAGTAATATTTAATATTATTGGGCTCGAGAGTCTTGGGATAAAGTCTATAAATTCATAGATTATGTAGGTACGGTGGCCAGCACATCAAGTTGCCACAATATGTCAAATTTTCTCAGTTGATTTTGAACTTAATCGTCAACACTCTAAGGTTTAAAATCATTTGGAGAAATTTGACAGTTTTGTATAACTTGATGTGCTGGCGACTGTACCTATGATCAGCTGTTTTCAAATAATTTTCTTTCATAGAGCCTAATGTGAAACTTATAGTATCGATTGTTAAACTCAGCAATTTCATAATTATCATCATCATCATTATTATTTCAGCAAAAACAGTCTCCAACAAAGGCCCCCAATTACGATAACGCATATTCTTATATTTTAAAACACGTTTTGTTATATCACTTTTGTATAAGGGGACATATTGTTCCCATGGCTACTCGACAGGACATTCGCACGGGTCATGACATCACGCATCATGACAAGTGTAAACAAGAACGATGTCCTCTTGTCCCGTGCTCCTGGAACCATCTCCGTAACCGTCTCGACATCGGTTTTATTACAAACCTTTTTGCTCCCTTTAATAAATCCCCCACAGCCAAGTTCTTGCAATGAGAATTTCATCGAGCAACGACGTGACCATTGTCATGTAAATCTGATTTGGAAAGAAATGCAAACTTTGCTGAAACGGATGAATATTTCAAATTATACGGACACGGTCCCCGTTCGTTGTGGAAAAATATTGTCCAATTTGCTACATATCTACCTTTTTTATGGACTTATCCTGGAACGTCAGATGTTTGTTTTATGTAATAATCGCGGGCCATCGCCGGCCAAATAAATTTCACAGTTAAAACCTTTTGACTGTATGTTACTATACTATACTATACTGTATTTACTTTTTGATTAGGTATAATTTTATTTTCCTCTTGTACAAATAGTGAAACACGTTTTTTCTTCAGCTTGAATTATGTTTCAACGTTTTATGCAAACATTGCTAACATTTTTGTGACGGGAAAAGATAGAATCATAAAATAAATGTAACATGAAACCGAATGTTTACCATTTCGTATTAAAAACATTTGCACTTGTAAACAAGACTACATTTCCTGCTAAATGGGAACGCAAAGATTTTTCTTGGTTCTTAACGCTGGTCGCTTTTTTTTGTGAAACTAAAGAGCATTCTCCCTCGCCCCTGCGATTACTGTAGAAAATTACAGGCTACAATTGTTGTTATTTATTTAACAAAGGGTTTACAGAAGTGGGAGGCACGCGAGCTTTATTTACATAAAAACAAAGAATTATATTCAGTGGAATGTAAACAGTGGCTTGCGGCCGCGGAGGAAGGCAGATGTGTCGCGCGCCTACAACTAGTGATGCTAAATATCATGTCGATAAAAAGAACTATTGCTGTTCTTGCACTATAAATATCGTCTTTTTGTTCAAAGCACAAAAGTGTTTGAAAACTAAAACGTTGTTATCGTTATTTCACAGCGACTTGATTATCATAAAGTTTTTACTTGAGAATTAGAATATTATGATGAAGAGTTCTCAAAGTTTATTCATCAGGCTAGAGATTATAATATCCATGCTATTTCGTTAGAAAAGAACCGTACTATACTTATATTGTATTCTTGAAATCATCATAGATTTAAGGATAAGAAAGCTTAAATATCTAGTGGATAAGCGATGCTGCCACTTTCATCTTCATGTAACATTTCATCTGACTATGGTTTACGGATTATCCCGCCTTGGAAGATATGTATTTAGGGGTCCACACTTCAATATTGAATGCTTAGTATATTTTAGACAACTTATCGACAGTCGCTCCTCACAAAATTGTAATAAAATGGCGACTGTAGGCCGGCGGGCGCGTGGGGTGTTTTTAAGTCGTCTTGCCTCCATCCAAACACAAGCCAAAAATCTTTATAAATGCAAACGAGACGGCGTTATCTGCATCTGTGTGAGTGCGAGAGGGACAGCGACAGGTGCATCTGAGTTAGCTCTGCGGTTTCGGGTAGATACAGCACGTTCTTACCGCTTCAGTCGTTGCGGTTAAGGGTACCCCAACTTTGCAACGAATTGGAGTGGAGTTGGGAAAAACAAATAACTAAGTATCTCATTTGAATGTATAACTTGGAGTCTTTAAAACGAAATAGGTGTTACCTACTCCGCGAATGACTTGGCTCCAGTGTTTATGTTTTTTACACGTTTATTAAACTGTTGCAGGCCGAAAGAGTGTCTAGTCATTTCCGAGTTATGATCGTTTAGTGAAAACTTCATGGGTGGATTTAGGTAAAATATGTTCTAACAATTATGCTCACCTACTAGGCCAAATTACGTAACTTATGGTCCGATTTCTAGTATAGAGGATACGTCCTTAAAGATGGGACAGTAGTAGATTGACATCATATCATGAAGCCTGTAGTTCCCGAAGGAATAGGCAGCAGAGAAGTCGTTACAGATATACACACAGACTTCGCTGGTAAGTTTTAACGACCACCCCATGTTTTCATTAAACCACCAGAGCGTGGAGGTGAGACTAAAATTAATATTTAAATACATATAATAAAAAAACACTATTGAAACCTCACGTAGTTGAGTTATGATTTATATGTAGGTAAGTAATGGCAGCATAAACCACAATTTTGGAAAAAATATAAATGATATAACCTGCGGTGGAAAAATCTCAATTTCCGTTGTACTGACGTAGCGTGACGTAATATTAAATGCAACGGAACATTTCATGACACCGGAATATTTATCTCACCTGTATGTCCCTAACTACACTCTAGCTGCCCACTATTGCAGAGAAACTAGTAAAAGGGGGGGCGCGTGTATATTGGTAAAGCTCGGACATACATGGAAACAATTACCTGAAGTTGCGTTACTATCGTTAAATGGTGTATTCGAGTGCTGCGCAATTGAACTAGTACACTATAATATGATAATTGCATGCTTATACAGAGTACCAAAAGCATCAAATATTAAACTATTTTTTCAAAAATTAGAACAATTGCTCATATTAATCAATAGAAAAAAATACAAAAACATAGTTATTGCAGGTGATTACAATATTGATATTTTAAAAAATAACTATGTGACCTTAGATCTGAAGTGCTTATTACTTACTTTTAATTTAAAACTATCTCTAGAGCAACCAACAAGATTGGCCACCCAAACGTGTATTGATAATTTCGCACATAATTTTGAAAAATCTTGGCGTGCTGATGTACTTCAGTTAGCGCTATCTGATCACACAGCCCAAATTCTGAGGTGCCCAGTAAAACAAACATGTATCCTACAAAAATGGAAAAAAGAACGAATAGATTACTCAAAAGAAAATGTTCAAAATTTTATAAAACACATCCGTGGTTTGACATTTTCTGAAGTTTATGACACTGATGATCCCAACACTGCGTTCGATTTATTTTTTGATCAGTTTCACCTCATATACAAACTTTGTTTTCCACTAAAAGTAATTATAGTACGAGCTACTAAAACGCCTTCGTGGATCTCGAGAGGTATTAAAATATGCAGTAAGAAAAAAAGGAACCTCTTATGGACGACTAGAATAAAACCATCTCATGCAAATAGGGAAGCCTACAAAAAATACGCAAAGCTGTTTAAAAAAATCATATCTCTAACCAAAAGGTCCCAAAATATTCATAAAATTAATTGTGCCGAAAACAAAATGAAAGCGACATGGCAAATTATTAATAATAATAAATTCACAAAACCAAAAGAAACTATACATAAAATAACATTGAACAATCAAACCATTACTGACCCAACTCTAATAGCAGAGAGTTTCAATAACTATTACATAGAAAAAATCCAACCGCTTCCAATATCTTTCTCTCCAGCTACCTCTACTATACCCAATAAAAAAGATTCCATGTTTATGGCCCCTAGTTTACCTCAAGACATTTTGAATATTATCAAAAATCTAAAAAATACCAATAGCGTAGGCTATGATGGCATTTCCACAAAAATTTTAAAATTAGTTGGTAGCATTATCTGTAACCATCTTAGTCACATATTAAATCTGTGTATATGCCAAGGAGTGTTTCCAAAGAAATTGAAAGTGTCCATGATTAAACCAATTCATAAAAAAGAAAACAAAGAAGTTATGTCTAACTATAGGCCGGTTGCACTCTTACCTACATTTTCCAAGATCTTTGAGAAGTACATACATCGAGAAGTATACAGTTACTTAGAAGATGGCAATATTATTTGTAAAGAACAGAGAGGTTTTAGAAAAAATATGTCTATTAATATGGCTATCTATGACTTTTTAAATCAGACTATAACAAACATTGACAGGAGAAACCCGGTATGTGCTGTGTACTGCGATATGACACAGGCTTTTGATCACGTGGATCATAATATTCTAAAAAATAAGCTTTATTGCTATGGCATCCGAGGTAACGTCCTAAATTTGCTAATGTCATATATGACTGATAGAAAACAATATACAGTGATATCGGGAATCGATTTTAATATCAAAAAAGAAATTGTTAGCAGGTCACGAGAACGAACCGTTGCGTATGGAGTTCCACAAGGGAGCGTACTGGGCCCTTTAATGTTTATAGTCTATATTAATGACCTGCCCCGATCAACCAAACAACCTATGACCCTCTTTGCTGACGACAGCACATTGACAGTAGCATGTAAATCATTGAACGACTACGAACATGACATTAACCATGCACTATCTTCAATAATTGACTGGATGAATAATAATAATTTAAAAATTAATTTGAATAAGACTTGCGTCATGCACTTTAGTCAAAGACCTCAAAATAATGTGCTTAATATAAAGTATAAAAATATAACTATAAATGAAGTAGAAGATGCTAAGTTTCTTGGACTAGTGATAGACAAACAGTTGAACTGGAAAACTCATGTAGACGAGTTATCCAAAAAAATAAGTAGTCGATCATATGCACTCTACAAACTTGGCCCACTAGTAAATATACCTGCTTTGTTAACTGCATATCATGGTCTTATAGAATCTATACTAAGATATGGCATTATGTTCTGGGGCAACTCTGTTAACAAATTAACTGTATTTAAACTGCAAAAGCGGTGTATAAGGGTCATGTTTGGACTACAAGTCACAGATACGTGTAAGCCATACTTCATAAAATACAAAATTTTAACACTGCCGAGCCTATACATTTATGAGACAGCGGTGTTTGTTAGAACTAATCCTCACTTATTCCCGAAACTATCAGATATGACAATTCGCAATCGCCGTGACAGGCATAGATTATGTATGAACACAGCAAAAACAACACTTATGACTAAAAGTATATTCTGTATGGCTCCAAAAATTTATAACAAACTACCTAACTCATGCAAGGAACTTAATATTAACCAGTTTAAACACTATATTAAGAGAATACTCATATCCAAGTGCTACTACACTGTAAATGAATTTCTTGATGACAAACAAATAATTTAATGTGGATTTGTATTTAATTTAAACATTAATGTGACTTGTTCATTTAGCTGACATTGTTACTGTGACATCGTTACTAACTATTGACATTTCCCGAAACATTGACATTAATATTAACTTTGACATGCCTCCCTATAAATACTACACTTAGTGTCAATTTCTGAAATTTAATGGTATTAACATTGTCATTTATTCATTAATTTATTTGTAATTGCTATGTATAATTTAGATTCATTATTAATTTATGTCATGTTAAGTATTTGCATGTCCTGAAATGGGCAGAACATGTTGAAACTATTTGTATAATATATTTTAACACCTCATTGTACACATGTTGGGACAAATAAATTATCTTTATCTTTATCTTTATCTTTATTAAAATGCTCAGCGTTTTTCCCGAGTCAAAATTCGAATTTGTAATACTTGTAACAGAAGAAAGTTCGCCGAATCAATATTTATGGCTATAATGACTCAAAGTGACTCACCTGCCGCCGACTAGAAGATAATTTCCATCTCTTAATAATAATCTGAAGAAATCTGTATGTGTTTCATTTCCCAAAAACTTGTGCGTGTCGTCGACCCCTGAAACAAGAAAAACAAAGCTTAGCACATTTTTCTAATTTTATTTTGTTTCTAACGTCTTCTAAGTAAAAAATAAGGAATTTTATATTCTCAAGGATTTGTGTACTACGGTAATGAGTATCAGATACATTCACGAAATACATGAAAATAATAAGTAGTAAAAAATAATTGCGTACAGAAAATACAATTCATATTTTAAGATATTAATATTTCTAAGAAAACATCATATCATTCGTACATCTTTTAAGTAGGTACACGTGGCAACAAAATATGTGCACAATACATATAGAAACAAGCAAATTTTTGCCGCTGTCTGTACCCACTCGATTTAACTCAATAACCAATTAATTTTCATTTTCAACATTCTCCCGAAGCCGCTTGTAAAGAACTCGTATCGATTTCACACACTAAAATAATTTAATTTAACATACATAAGCTTTCGTTACCCTCGTTCCTTTGAACAAAGTATTTGCGTTAACCTAAATTCAATTATGTTAAAAGCAGGTAAAGGTTATCTTTTTATCTTATTAGTTTACGATGTTGTGAATTTCTTTACATCCATCTGAAGAAATTTGCATATCCATTAGATACCCCGTAGAAATTTGTCAACGGGCTTCTTTGAAATGGATAATATTCTTTGATAATGTGCCTGTATTATTGTTTACGATATTAAAATGATGCCTGTATAATGTGTAGGTGTATAATATAGATGAAAATCTTCTTGATTGTGTTTGCTTAGATAATTTTCAACGTGTTTACTTCGACTGTCTTGTACAATGTGTTTATCATTGAGCTTCAACTTAGGCTTGATTTATGCCTATTCTACCAATTGATTAGTGGTCCTAACCGCGACTGCTACGCTATAGGTATTTGATTCCTAAGTCGTGTGTGTTATTGGGTTTTCTGTGAAATTGTCAGTAGCAGCTTGAAGTTCGGATTTGTGCCCGGTTTATGGCAATACCCCCGATAACATGAGACCTAAACATACTAGCAAACTGTTGGTGTATCTAAATAAGGTTAACATAAGGCCTAGTCCTTCGGGGAATAAAGGCGTGATGGTATGTTATGTTATGATGATCTGAGCGTTATGGTACAGGAGTAATTATGTGTTTATGGTTGTACAAGATTTTTTTTGTCTATACCTACTATACGAAACTATCTGTATGATTGTTTAGCAGTGCTGTGTGGGTACACACGGCAACAGGTCATCCTAAATAAATCCAGTTTAAGCTGGTCTCGCATTGTATAGGCTCTTCACACAATAAGAGGCCAGCATAAACTGGATATGTATAGCTTGATGTGTAGCCGTGCGTACTTACATTACAATAGTCATCGGTATATTTAGTTATTTTTTCCTTGAGAAACGTAAATATTCAGGATATACTACATCAAGATGCTTATAACACGACCCGAAACCTTAAACTTCAGTCTAAACGACGTCTGAAATAATGGGCGTGGCCCTCATTAAACTCCTTTTGTCGTCATCCGAACTTTAGTCTTTTGACATCTGATTCCTATTAGGAATTTGTAAACGATTTTCCACTTTATTCATTTGTGTTTGAGCGCTTTTTGTCTTGAACGGGAAAAGATATTTCGGAGAAAACATTCATGAGATGGGCTGTTTTTTCAGTATTTTCTCTAAGAGTTACTGTGTTTGTTGATAGTGGATTTTACTGCTATCGTATGATAATATGATTTTTCGCGTTAGTTTTATTATTCTGTTTATAATTCGGAAGCGCACTAACTTTTTATGCGATAATGTATGGAAACTACAATATACCATCACGCTTCTTTATCTCGAATAGTTAGGCATAGGTTATCCGGTTTATGCGAGTGGTGTAGCTATTGAAGTGAAGCATCTTCCTCGTAGCTCACATACCCTTTTCGGCTATACAAAAAAATCACGGTTTACGTTGTCATTTTTTGCTACTTAAATGTATGTATCAGATAGATAACACTAATGGAATTATAGAAAACAGTACCCAATAAAAGATGACAGGCTGTGACTTAGACTGTAAATAAGACGGCAAGTTAATCAAATCAAAATTTCTGGTGTCTTTCTTGCAAAACGTTTTGATAGCGGAAATTGCAACAGTATATGCAACCTGCATGTGTTCTGAAAAAATAGCCTTTCGTATATATACACAGAAATGGTAATTAAAATGCATATAGCTTCGTGAATTAAAACATGTATACTGTAGAGAATTTTAAACTAGCTCACGTTTCATTTTATCCGCTTATTCGTAATACGTGTTTGTTTCAATTCCTAAATTTGAGTACTAAGACTTTACCTATTTTTATAGCAATGGATAGCTTGTATACAAATGTTCATGGAATGTATATGAAAGATAATTTTGCGTGTTTTTAGGGCGATAGTAAACGTTTTTTGGGAAAAACGCGTGTGTATGTATGTATGTATGTATGTTGGGTTTTGTTAACTCTTACAACTCGTGTTTCTACCAAACGTGCCGAGAAGATCAGTTTCATATTATTAGCCGTTCCCCCGAGGGTTTGGAAACGAAAAAGTTCAGTATCGGACAAAAATCTTAAGTTTTCAAAGATTCACAAATGTTACTTAAGCTTGTCGTAGTTTTACAGCCCTCGATGATCCTTTTTTCAATCTTAAAAAGCTTGTAATAAAAAAGAATTTGTGCCAAGTTCTCAAAGTTGGCAGAACGATCAGGCTTGCGGGAGTTTTTAGTTTGTTAAATGACTGAGGTATTGTTAAAAATACTTTTTAAGCAAGGACATAGTCTTAATTGTTCTTTTGGGACGCAAGTGAATCCGCAGGCCAAATCTAGCGCTTTAAATATAAATTCAATGAACGAAGTATATTAAAGTACACAACTGGGTACCGACTGCTCCCAAGATCGATGTACTGATGTATGTATTCGGACATTTACGTGTACATTTGTGTATACTCGTACCGTAGCCGTTCGTGTTCACATGTTTGTCTACCTCCGAGGTACCGGGAGGATACGTATGTAAATGTTTATAGAAGCTCCTAAAACTAACATCCTAATATCTGCTGGAGCGTCTTCTTGTTTTCTTTCGTCTTTACTTTACAATTTGGTTTACGAGGAACTGCAAAAGTTTTGAACACGGGGCTAAAATGCTACATTGAGCAATTTACATAAATACCATCACGCTTGTATTCCACGAATGGTTATGCAGTGGAGTATTAAGGTACACTCACAGTTTGCCAGTATATTAAGATTCCATGGCATAGGGGGGAAGAGGAGCCTATTGCTATTTCATCATCATCTTCCTGCTCTTTTCCCAATTTACTTGGGGTCGGCACAGCCTGTCTTTTTCTTGAATTTATCCCTGTTAGCCGTCATCTCATCATTCAATCCCTTTATGGCCATTTACTGACCACAAATCCAAACAACTAAAATAAATCTTTGCACTTGTTTACTTCCTCCCAAAACAGTTTTAAGCGCGTGCGACAAGTGAAATAAAATAAAAATAAATTGGGTTGCTGTATATGGGGTGTTTTTTTCCCAATACGCCATTCAGATGCGAGTGGGGGTGTCGATCATGGGATATTAGCCTCCACAATCGTTTGCGCTGTCTCCCCCGTTGTCGTTTTCCGAAGGATCGGAAAATCTGAAAAAATATACTTTTTGAACGTAAAAATAAATTTGTGGATGTCTAATGTTGTACTATATATATGTAAATATGCTTAAGGGACTGCTGTTGAACAACTAAACTTTTTAAGGTCTAATTGATTGCTAGCATAAGGCATTAATGTCCTGGCTGAAAAGTTGAGTCTGTTTGACGCAGCCATAAAAGGAACAACATGAAATTTCATATGTCTAATTAAAAATAAATGTTTATTAGTTGTTGTCCGCGGTTTCACTCGCATCCCAACGGACGTGTTGGAACAAAAGGTAGCATATATCCTTCTCCAAGACTCAATCTATCTTAATACCGAAACTGGTTCAGCAGTTTAGGCATGAAAACTTAACAAACAGACAGCAAGCTTTAATTTTGCACTTATAATATTAATTAGGATTTAGTTTTGCCTATATGAAATGTGTCACCTAGACTATAATTATTCTGCAATTTAGGTGCTGTGCAATTTTTTGCATACTAGCTTGAAATCCGATATGAATTGAGATAGTTCAAGTTCAAGTTCAAATGTTTTTATTTCAAATAAGCCTTTACATTCTGCCAACGTGGTATATAGAAGCCCAGGATAAACAATCCTGGAAGAAGTTAGGGGAGGCCTTTGCCCTGCAGTGGGACACGAAAGAGGCTACATAAAAAAAAAGCCTTTACAAGCATTTATGAAACGTTATGACTCTAGTTGCACGGTTCCAAAAAGTTGATCCTATGGAGAAGAATCCGGCAAGATAAAAAGGCAAGATAAGATAAAATGGTGTAAGTAGGTATTTATCCAAACAATATAAACGCTCTGAAGTTGTATGCAAGTGCAGTATCCTAAGGGAATAAGGTGTATTTTGTTCTAGCAAATCGTGTTCAGAGCGCTCATTAATATTGGTGACAACTATACCTACTTCGTCTACATATTTAAAGCGTCTTCATGAGTCCCATCACTGCTTTGGGTCCAGATGGGAGTTTTTAATTAGTTTTAAAGGTCGAAGGACCTTGTTAAATGCGACGATAACTGAAAGAAAAACGTAATGGTTTTCCTTTTTCATTAGTTGAGATAAAGGAAGATACGGCACCATACGATGGCTCCTTTGTTGTAAGTTATTGTTTTTTATTTTCCTTTGGGGCAATATTAGCTATCTCAGTTTTTTTGCTAACATCATTATAGTTTATTAAACCATTTTCATTGTTAGATGTTATCCTAAAAAATACGATATCTTGCTAATGTGGTCCTTTCTCCAAAAGGCCTGTTTAGTTGTAAAACATACATTGTAAATCCCGCAAACATGATGATGAACTACTAGGTATCTGGACTTTATAAAAAGAGTTCCATGTTTAAATGAGTTTCCATGAATCTTCGATTTTTTTCGGCGTTTTTTAGATAGGAAATGCCGGTGCCACCTAGTAAACAAAAGTAAAACATGGACTTTTATTAAAGTGGGAGTGTCTTAAAAAATCTATTTACAGAAATAAATATCTTTAAGTATTTTGAAAAAAAATATAATTTGCTTAATATCTAAAGTATTATTTTTAAATTCATTCTCTAATTTGAGTAGATGAGATTTAAGTTTCCAGTATCGTCGCTTCCATACAGTAAGCAATTACGTCAATTTTGTCACAAAGAACCCTTTCAGGGTAAACTTACCGAAACACATATTTTTTGTTAAAAATACCTGTTCGCTTTGAGCTGAAAATTATAGCATATTTTTCTCCGTGTACTAGAGCTAATTTAGTTCGAGTGCAAGTGTGCGTGCTAGGGATGTCCTAAATTAGATTTCAGATACCTAGTTTTCTGGTTTCCTTTCTGAGCAAGCAACGTTTATATACGGAAATTAAATGCACAGGACGCTCTGGATGCAGGTCGTGTTATGAAGTTATAACTTATGAGTAGGATATTAATTAATGTGGACTCTATTTTGATGAAAGACTTGTGTGTTTTTCTCTGTGTGAGTGTAAATTCCTGTTTAGAGTATAGAGTTATATCTTCTCCTAATTGGTTTCGATCTTTTAGAAAAACTAAGAGCTTCGTTGTTGTTATTTTATGTGAATAATTTAAGTCTCTTTAGACGTTACGATTTTCAGTTTGTCTATATTAAAATAATAAATCTCAAGAAATTTCTTTGTTTTTTTTTTATGGCATAACTCGGCAAACGAGCAGCTGAGCTACCTGATGGTAAGTAGTCATCGCCGCCCATGGATATCTGCAAAACCAGTGAAATTGCAGATGCGTTGCTGAGCATATTTAGGGAAAGGGAGGGGAAGGAGAAAAGGAGAAGGAAGGGGCTTGAGGGAGGAATTGGGCCTCCGGCCCTCTCGCTCACCGAACGAAGCGTAGTAGCGAAACGCTACTACTCGGACGTCGGTCTTCTGCGAGAGTGTGGTACTTCCCCGGCCGGCCCATTCATGCTGCGAACAGCGTGGCCCTACCACAACAGAACGTTGTTCATTTGAACTCTCATTATCTCTGGCACTACCAGTCGGATTTGAAAAATTACGGAGTTTTATTCCTTCTGGGAAACATCAACTCTCAACTCAATACTTACACGTTACAATAACACTAATATAATAGACACCGTTTGCAATCTAGCAAGTTGGCAATTTTGCCGGGGTAAGGCCCTTTTGAGGAGCCCACTTTAAAAGAGGGAGTCATGGTCTCCAAGTCACAGGATAGACCTATTGTGGACCTCATTGGTCAAGACTTGCCTTCTGAGCACTAGGTTAAATTAATTAGATATAAGTATTAGGATAACGCAATGTCAAATGAACCATGCTAACTGGCAATAAATGATGATTATTATTATAGTTATGCGGTAAATTATTAAAGACATATAAAGGTATCCTATAAAAAACATTCTAAAACTACATCAAAAAACACGATCAAACGCAATAAAAGGCGAAATTCAAATCGCCCATTTCCCATGACAAAAGTTAAAGTTTTTATCGCCGTATGCGCATCGTGGCGTGTAACGTTATCATCTTTACAACTCATATTCATAGGAGCCACGGTTTTATGGCTCTACCTAAGTTTGGCAAACACATTATATTTAGGGTACCATGCAAAATATTGAAAGGGTTCTTTCGTAATTTTTTGTTGGTGAGTTTGACTGAGTTTTTGTTCTATGAAGTTCTAGAAATGAGTACGTTATGTAGCTTGGCTGTATGTTTAGTCTTTGTTCGTCTTTGACCTTTTTTTTTTATTTAGGTTCACGTTTGACCACTATTTCACCTGATGTTAAGCGACAATGCGGTCGACGATGGAGAAATCTTGCCTAAAACATTGACTCGTGATTTGAAGACTCCCAACCTCAACTTTTTGGTTAATATCATCATCAACGCATTACACTGTCCCACTGCTGGGCTCGAGAGAGATTGGGCTACTATATAGTCCACCACGGTAGCCTACTGTGGGTTGGCAGACTTCATATGTCGTCAAGAAAATCTCTCAGGCCTGCAGGTTTCCTCATGATATTATCCTTTACCATTTAAGCACGTGATCATTAATTAAAGTGATACGCACAAGATTTCCAAAAAGAAAGAGGTGCGTACCTTGGATTCGAACTCAAGACCTTTGACTTGGCAGTCAAATGGTCAAATCACAAGGCTATCACTGCAATATAACAGGTAAGTTTTTTAATAATGTTAAATACATTAACGTTTTACGTTTTTTTTATGCCTTGGATATATTAACTTAAGCAATCCGCTAACAGTAACTTTCTGATAGTAATTAGAAAACTTTTTAATAAAAGAATTGTAAAAGAATATCGTCTCAAATAAAAATAAACTGTCATCGAGAGAAAAGTGGTATGAAAAACGAAAAACTCCAGACAATTAATCAGCCTGAAAGAAAGATAAAGTAAAAAACAATATAATTTTATTTGAGAAACTGTAATCAATCAAGTGAAAAATGAATCTTTGTCTCTTTTTTTACATGGATAGTTTTTTTTTTTTCTGTATATTTAATTAAATAATAGTACAAAAGACAGTCCCTTAGGCTCTTATTCCAGTGCTTAGTAAAGCTCTATTAATTAATGACACTTTGTTCGACTTCAGAATCGAACCCAAAACCTCTTAACATACCATCTCGCCTGTGATCCCCGAAGGATTAGGTAGATGTGTACTACCTATGTACACCCAAAGTTTGGCGATATAATATCATTTTTCTTGACCTGGCAACCGAAACCAAGACCTTTAGCATAGCAATCGCGCTTGAGACCGTTGGAGAGAAAGATGTAGTTGCCAGAACCTCTTTTTGGAATAAAACTATTTATTACGGATTTTATCACGTTTTATTTTTATTCTTATATCATTCTATACAGCATCTATGGTCTGTTTGAAAATTTTGTCATAAAATCACAACTACCTAATGTATTAATAAGACTTAATTGCGACAATTTTCTTAAGAAACCTGTACCAGTATCTTCTTAGAATTCTATTGTCCAACCAAGCACTCCATAGGGGAAATAAGAACCGCAGCACATGATGTTGGTATCCGTCATCATTAGCGGTCGACCGCTGTTACAGTCCACACCGCAAGTGCCTCGCGATATAAATCGTAGTTTACTTATAATAACGTAGAAACTTGTGTGATACAGTGTACTTATTTGTAGTGATGGGCAAACGATTACAGTTGAAAACGTTTTAGATTTGTTACCAATACACTAAAAGAATATTGTATAGGAAATTGTGGCAGTATCTTTTCTATTTAGTAAGTGGGTGGAGAGTAAAAAAACACAAAGCCAAAAGAAAAATATCCTCAGAATTTCGACCAAACAATGCTTACGTAGCTGGTATTGTATTGTAACGGTTTTTTCGACTGAAGTGGAGACACGATGAATTATCCAAGTGAAAAGGTCCTTCGCTAACAACTACAGAACATGCGTCACTTACACATTGTAAGGTAAAGGTCGGTACTAAGGATGGGACACTGACATACCAATATCGAATAATATAATCGAAAGAGTACAAATAAGTTTCTTAAAAAAACACACATAACCCTTATTTTATAATACATGATAGAAATCTGTTGATAACTAATTAGGTACATTTCACAATTTTTAGACATAACATACCATCACGCCTGTATTCTCCGATAGGTTAGGCAGTGGTGTATTAATGTACACCCACAGTTATATGGATTGTTTAGGTCCCATGTTATAGTGGGCGTTCAACGAGCATATTACATCCAAACTCCGAGCTGCTACTGAGAATTTCATAGAAAAACCCAATAACCCTTTGCCTGTCCTGGAAATAGAACCCAAGACCTCTAGCGTAGCAGTCACACTAAGGACCACTAGACTATGAGGCAGTTCCTTGTTAACTCCAACAATAGACAAGAACGCCAATATTAGGTAGAAACTTTCAGATAATTGTGTTTATTGGAAAATTTAATACTGAAGCAATATGAACATAGGTAGTATTACAGACCTACATGCGGTATGCATTATTTGTTATTAACCGGACTCGCCAAACACTATAGTTATTCTAAAATTACATATAAACTTTAGGATTATCCAAAAGATATTCGACATAGTTCTATAATCGCATTGAATATACAATCACTCGATAGTATCGATAAAAATTGTCACATCTCTATCGGTCATTGTTGGCAGGCAGGACATTTTGTCCTCTCGAGCTCGGCTCGTTAGGTTTAATGGCCAAGCCTGCCATGGTAACGACTAACAACGCTCGTATGTTATCGCCTTCTATTTTTACCGGACAATGCCGCGAAAAATCTTCGCTTTATCATTGAAATGTTGCCGTGTAAATTATTATTACGGGGGTTGGTGAAAAAATCAACGTCGATTGTGTTGGTTGTGCCTCTATTGTTTGGCCAAGTGGTGGATAAAGTGTATTACAATGTTAGCAGCATAACGTGACAATTTACGTGGTTTCAAAGAACTTCAATTAAAAAAAAAGTGTTCTTATTTCAAAACTTATTCGTATTTATTTATCGAACAACAGTTAATGCGCTGGCACAGGCCGCGCAGAGTACATAGTGCTTGTTATTATTTAGATAACTGCAATGTGTGAACTGCCTATACTTACTAGTTCTAAAATCTCGCATAGCCCGTACACATATTATCTATATTTAGTTTACGTATTTTGCGCGTTTTGCGTATACTTTTGCATCTATTGCGCTTTTTATACGATAAATGCCGACCATCATTCTTCATTCGAAGCTTATCGAAAGAAATATATAAGATATGATGCTCACATACGTTATCCAATTCAAATGTAAAATACCATCACGCCACTATTTCCTAAAGTTTTAGACAGTGCACTATATATACATCCACCCATAGGGCAGGCAAAAATCTATACTACGAGCTGCTAATGAGAGAATTTCATATGAAAACTCAATAACACTGCTCGACCTGGTAATCGTACCTAGTACCTGTGGCAGTTGTGCTTTAGACCGTAATACTAATAAGGCACAAGACTAAAAAGTTAAAACTGAATTTAAACTCTACCCAGTATTACTCCTGCAATATTTTCATAATGAAACGTAATTATTTTGAAAGCACAGCTTAAATGGTTAAATTGTGCTTTCCCGGGTGGCGGGTGGCGAGTCTTTCACGAAACTTGATAGCACTCAGGTGCTCAAAGTTGTCAGTGCTTTGGACTAGGTTAATACAGTTTAGACTGCCTGCTATTAACTGGAGACTTACTGGGACACACACTGCAGCCCAGTTCAGGGAACTTTGGGAACCTTTGGGGCAAAGTCCGCTTTATTAGATAGCAACACAGTTATGGTGGGCAAAGTACTTTGTAAAATGATATAACTACAATCATTATTTTGCTTAATATTTTAAGTTCATATTCACTGTGTTAGTTTTTAAATGTTTTTAAAAAAATGTTTACGGCCCAATCTCTTAAATAGGAGTCCAATTCGTCCTGCCATCTCCGCCTGGGCCTCCCGCGTCGTGAGGCCTTTGCCCAGCAGTGTGATCAACCGGGCTGATAAAAAAAATATTAATAAGTTAACCACACGCTGGTTTTTGGAATTTGTTATTTTACTAATCTATCCTTCGAATATCAGTGTCACCCAGAAATTGGGTGGCGGACTTCTGATTAGAGTCGCCTCGTGTAAAATGCTACATGTATTCATGTAGTATTTTGTTGAAGTGTTGATATTCAACCGCATCGGATTAGACTCCAGCATAATTGGGAAAAGAATCGGAGAAAATTAATGATGGTATTTATGTATTTAATCATAAACATTTATTTATATTGTATTTTACAAAACTACAGTTTTTTTTGGTATTTTTCATTTTATATAATTATCTCGAAGACATAAAATATTTTTGCATCGACAATTAAGTTAAGTATAAGTCCTCTTGAAATGTTCTTTATTTACCTCGTTTTGTACAGGAATGTCTGGAGTGGTCGATTCTGTGCAGGGGACCACCCAGCTAGACGATTTTTTGCACATGTTTTAATGTCATGACAACATTAAAGTGCTTCCCTTTTAAACACTAAAGGGGAATAGTGTTCAAGTACAATGTACTATATTTTAAGCACATATGGATCATAACATACAATCACGTATTTCCCATTGTATTCCCCGAAGGATTAGGCAGAGGCGTACTAAATGTACACCCACGCTTCGCCGGTATGTTTAGGTCCCATGTAACAGTAATATTAAATCAGGCTCAGTTTTTCCATATTTCTTACAATATGAAATGTATATAGTGTATTAGCTATATATACACAAACGTATGACGTTTGTGTTATTATAAACAAACCTACATAATATATCAGTATATCTGACTGAGCACGTGATTACGTAAATTGCACAGTAGACGTTTATTTGATTATACCACTACCGTGTGTCAATAACAATAATGGTATAGTTAGTTGATAGCAGTTAATATTGGTTCAAACTACTTCAGTAGGTATTTCATTATGTGTTTGTGATATAAGTAGGTGTAGTTAAATGTCGTACTTTGTACATGATTTGGAAATGTCTGAGATTAGATCAGATCGAGTTTTATTTTTGCCCATTTGCTTTCTGTTGATTCAAATCAGGGTGCTAATATACCTACTTTTGGTGAATCGTAATATGATTCATGGACACGCGGTTGCACATTTTGCCTCGAACCTATCATTGGCTTTAAGTAAGTACAAACGTACTAAAAAACTAAGGAAATATACTTATACATAATCATGGATCACCAAAAAGTGACCATGTTAGCCCCCCGGATATGAATCAATGGTAGCATCAATGGCAAAAAAGGAAAACTTCGCTGAGCTCTTGTAAATTAGGAGGATAAGAACACCATGATTAGAATCATGTTGAAGAGTAAACAAAACGAAATAGTGACACTATTATTACTAGGAATATAGAACCTTGTTTTTTCACTTTTAGACATTGTTTATATATGAATAGTTAGTTAATTGTCTAATTTTGTCTTTCTAGCAAACCGTTGCGTGAAAATTGATTATTGATATTGGTAATTGATTTAACTGCATGAAAGTGTTGATGAATGCGCTGAACACAATAAATAGGACACGATGTGCAAGCCACAAGGGAGAATGTGTGTATTCCAGACATAATATTCCAGTACTTTATACATATTTCGCTTGAACGGAACCTTAAATCATTGCATGCATTGGCGTAACGCATACATTCATTTGAATGTAATCGTTCCATCTGTCTGTATGTCAGCGGTAATACCTGAGTAAAGCTGTATACACACTAGCCGGCTTACGTTAGCTTAAGTTTGGACAACAGCGGCAATTATTCAAGTTAACTAAAGCTGAGTTTCAAGTTTATAGTCTATTTGAGTCTATTATAGCCTGCAGTGTTGTTGCTTTTTAGTTTAATTAAAATTGAGAGGTTGGAGAAACTATTTATTTAGGGGCAGAGCTCTGAGAATTGAGGGCATAAAGTCATTATGCCCAGATGTGGTTAAGATAGGTTGTTTAATGACCGTAGTTATGTAATAAAATTGTCTATTAATTAGTTATATTTTTGAAGTAGCCATCCATTTAAATATGTTATTAAAAATATTTCTTCAATATTTTTTTCTATGTAACGTTAAATGGTGAAAATAACGCATAATTTCAAATATAAATTAAAATTTTAACGGGAATACAATCAACTACTTTCACTTGGGTTAATTTAAAAGTGTAACAATCAAATGTCCATAAATGCGAAAAACTGCGCCTATTTCGATATTAAAATACGCAAATAGAATATTTGAATATATTGATCCACTTGTATGATATCAGTGCCTCTCAACTATATAACTTTTCCTCCAATTATGTGACGCTCGAGGAAGTACACAACATAACAACCTTTGTTGTTCAGATTGTCCTACTATCAATAAGAGTAGGTAAGGAAAAACGGACCACCCGCGCCTATAAACGCACAAAAGACGTGATCGTTGAGTATAAATTAATCTTAAAATATACATTCGAAGGTCTTCCAGTCGAAAGGAACGTCTTCTAAAGGAATTTTGATGAAATTAGGGATTGGAAATAAATCATTTGTGCGTAAATAAGACTAACTTGTAGGGTTTTAATGAGCATCCTTAGAGGGCTTCCATTTTAGTGTCTTCGGTACATTGAAAAGGTAGCAGGTAATTAACTTTTTCATGGAAAATGATAGGTACTTAATTCCTTTAGCTGTTTAGAGTCAAAGGTGTGTGCAAAATTATACAGTTGAATTATGTAATTTTGAAAATGTTTATTGGAATTTATTTTATTTCACGAGACAGTACACTACACATTTGCGCTTAAGATAATAATCTAACACTCTTACAAAAGTTTGATAAGAATCGCTGAAGTCAGTGAGAACACGTGGAATTTTCGATATAAAATTCAGGATATACTTGACCCGCATTTTCTTAAAGCGGCAAAATTGCGAGTGGCACACGATTATGTAAGTAAGGTGGCACTGATTTAATTTCCTGTGCACTACCTCCGCAGTGTAGCGTTCTGGCCCCGCTTCCCCTCAATGTTAAGAAACTGGAAGTCGCAACCGAGAGTTATCGACTTGCAAGTTATATTTGAAGTTGGAAATGTTACAAGTAAATATTATATTACGAGTACTAAAAGTAGCTATTGGAGCAGTGAAACGTTTTTGGTATGTGCAATGGCGCATATCAATGAATGGAGCTGAAAACAGTTGAAAATTGTTTTGGAACGCGGTAAATTACCAAAAATAAAGCTCTTATCCTTCACTATCGTTATTTGTAAAACTTTCTACGTTGAGTGACCAAATTGGTTTGTAAAAGTCCATGTCGCATAGAGCATAAACTAGAATATCTATTGGCTATTTATTGCTAAACAAGGTGTCAAAATAAAAAAAAGTTTTACAATTAATCGAAAATTAATATTTTCTCGAAGACGCTATCAATAATGCAATTTCCTCTCCATAAAAACATCACAATCTCTTCTAGGAATAAGATGGCTTCTTTTTCTTTGTTCCGAAGACGAGGGTGGCTCTGAATTGCTTACAAATGTCGATGGGGTGCAGGTGACTTAAGAAGTTGCCAACGTGAACCGCATTTAAATAATAATCACCCTGAGATGATCTAATGGGGTTCGTTAATCGGTGTTCGAGTGGATCGACGGGTGCACTGTGTTACAAGTTGGGTGATTTGGTATTTCTGTCTGCGAAGTCAATGGACTAGAAATATGAATTTGTATTTTATAGCAAATTTGTCTGTATATGTATGTATGTCATGCATGGGAGTGTGTGATTTATGTGTGCATTGATGATATTAAACACATTATATTTAAATGACTGCCTCATTAATCTACTGGTCTTAAGCGCGACTGCTACGTCAGAGGTCAAGTAAAGTGTTGGCTTTTCTGTGGAATTCTCCGTAGGAGCTCGGAGATTCGATCTGGGCCCAGTTAATGGGAATAGGCTTGCCGCCTATTACATGAGACGTAAATATACCGGCGAAATTTAGGTGTACATTAGCACACCTCTGCCTAACCTTTCGGGGAATACAGGCGTGATGGTATGTTATGTACGTACAGTCGACCAAAGTGTTAGTTATACACAACTAAGACTACAGAGCATGAGAAGGGAAGTGCGTTTTTAGTAGCAGAAGATCTAAGTGGAATTTCCGTATTATGAAAAAAAATAAGAAGCTGTGTTTTGACAAAGATTCTGCAATGAGGTATCACATTCATACCTATCAAAACATAGATGTTGTAAGCTGTACTTCATAAGCGGCACTTCGCACTAAGAGTTGGGTATGTACCAAATTATGGTAGATAATTACTAAAAACGCAGTTTGCCAAAACGCTGATGTTGTTCACTGCTTGTATAGCTCACTCTTTGTCGACTGTACAAGCTCGTGCGTTTGTTATTCTATACATCATTAAATAAAAAACTTCTCTATTTTCGTCAAAAGATAAAACAAAGTCAAATTTAATAATCCGTCGTAATGTTGAGTTTTTAATTTGTTAGGTAAACTTCAAGACCGACCGAAGACCTAAAGACAAACTTATGAATTTTGCTTGAGAAAATATAAAATGTCCAAAATTTCCATTAACTTGTATTGACGTTACAAAAACTAAGACACGGCGCAAACAAAACGCGTCGTCGGAAACGCCCGTCGATACGTCTTGGAGGGCCATCGATTTTGCAAATTTATCTGGTAACACTACACGTAAGTGGTTGGTTGGCACACAAACTGAATACATATTTACTGGGCCAAGGAAACGTGGAATGGTCAACGGTGGTCGGAGACAGATATGGATGCGTTTCCGTACCATTCTGAGAGCCACCGACGATTAATCTTGCACACCTAGGTAGTGGAAATCGTAAGTTTCGACGTTTCGGACACATAGATAGGTTTTGCTAGCAAGTCTCATTAGAACCGTAGTCGATGGGTCTGCTAGAACGTATTAGTTTGTATATGGAGTTCGTATGAGTAATGTGGTTGGATCCTAAAATAAAGTTTAGGACTTTAAAAATGCTGTGACTTTGACTGTCGAAATTACAAATCTCTTTAAGTCCATCTCTGTACAATAATAGTGCATACAGCGTCAAAAACATTTTTCTTTTTATCCTCTGAAGATTGCAGAAACTGCATTTTCTTGATCGTTAAAGTCTTTTTACAATCAAGAAAATTATAGTGTGACAAATGTGAAACTAATGGAATGCAGCATTTTAATTAAGGAAGTTATCCCTACTGATTTATTCCAATTTGAAATAGTTAGGTACCTGATAAAAATCATCCCCTTTACTTATAATGTAACTAGACTTTGCTCTTAATCCGTCAATTTCAGAATTGGGTTCACCCTGGATAAAAAGTGTGCTAAGTATATGTTAATTATGTGTGCAAAGTTTCATCCAAATTAATGTTGAGGTTTTTGCGTTTTTGCGTACAAACAAAGTAGTAATACAATACGTTCCTTTTCTGTGCATAAATACATTCTCTTGACACAAATCTTACTAAATAATAGAGACTTGGAAAATGCAATGTTACTCGTATCCAATAGTTTTAATACAACTGCATACATTGATGTATGGCTAAAGTTTCCAAACCCTCAAAATATTTGGTTTGCGAGTCCATTAAGCGATGTACACAATGCCAAAGATGAATGACTTAAAAGTGAACATTTTCAATATTTTATAAACGTCTTCGATAGCGGAATGATTTACGATACTCCTGTATATTGTGACGGAGATTAAACGGGAGACACAGACGGGACGATGGACCATGATTTATATTTTTTATATCTTGGAACTTAAAGAGATTACGGTGTCTCCTTCAAAGGAAATATTTCCTTTTGTATGTTTATGGGATTATGAGTTTTGCATGTTGGGCGCCACCAATGGTGCGGCTGTCACTTTGTTCTAGATACGATGCTATTAAAGATAAACTGGTGGTCAGACCATTAAAAATCATTTGGCTGTCCCATTTTAAAACACAGCAAGGGACAACGATTTTTAAATCGTTACTTAACCTAAACAAGGTCAACAAGATTTCTGTTATGAAATCTGAATGTTTTTTTTTTGTTTAAACAATGAAACGGTTTCAAGAATCGTTGTCTCTTACTGGGGTTTCAAAGAGGACAGCCAAGTTGTTGTTAATTTCCTGTCGGATCTAGTTTGACTAGAAACCCTTAAAAATGTGAAATAAGTCGTTCCTGATGTTTTTATTTTTAGTCAAAAATATTAGGTTTTCATTAACATTCTCTTTCAAAACATCGTTCAAAATTTTCACAGTAAAGCTTGTTTATTACTGAGTTTTAAACAACGACATGTTTAATCGTTTCAAGGTACAGACAAACGAGTTTCAGAAATGAACATACCTTCAAAAGGGCGTACAATGCAATGTATGCAAGAGTTGATTAACCCATTCACTACCGCAGTCTGTAAAAAGTATGTAAAAAAGCATACACGGAGACTTAATGAATAATTACCCGGAGCACGAGAGCTGCCAACATATGTTATATCTGTCTCTTTCTTACTCAATGATATTATAACGTATTATGAGCGAAATAAAGGGTTGCAATAAATTGTAAAATTAATTTTACTATTAATACTAAATAGAGATAGCAATATTTACGTAGTTTTTTAGACCGCCATAAGTTTGAAATTCAAATACTTTAAAAAGTAGTAGATGTATCATAATGAGTTTGTGCAACGAGAAGGTTTGGTTTGAGAAATAAAAATCAAGGTTTACAGTCCTAACTGGCCTTATTTACACATTTATGGCGTTAATTAACATTGGCTTATGTAACGACTGTAAAACATGTTTAAACTAAAATGCAATTTCAAGACTTATCAGAAAATGTTATTAATATTTCTCTGAAAACTTTCCTTTTCCAACCAAAATTGTATTGCCTTAAAACTACAGCCGTCTTGAAAAGTTTTTGTTCTGAGCAACATTCAAAATAAAAGTATTTTCAGCAATGTGCCAATTTCAACTTTAGGCTTGAGTAATTCTGTTAAGGGAAATGTTTGTTTGAAACAACGAAAAACATTTGTTAAACACATTTAAAAGAAAGCACTATATTGTTTGAACTGCAAGTTATCTAATCAATACTTGAGGGTTTTGTGATTGGAATGCGTCTTTGCTATACGCGCGCCATCGAGTAGGATGTTAGATAAAGCCATGTTTCTGCAAGGGGTCCTGCAATAGAGTTTAGCAATAGACTTACTACAGTCTGTCGGGATTAAGGTGAATGTTATCAGACCCATCTTTGAGCCTAGGAAAGCGCGGCAGCATGTATTGAGTCTGATATACCCTGTCGCCTCTAGGCTGCAGTCAATCCACGAGGATATTTTGTAGTATAAAAAAATAGGACTTTCATCAACATCATCATCAACCCATTATGTAATGGGTTGATGATGATGTCCCACTGCCGGGCCCGGGTCTCCTCTCAGTACGAGAGGGATTCGGCTATAGTCCACCACGCTAGCCTACTGCGGGTTGGCAGACTTCACACGCCGTCAAGAAAATCTCTCAGGCCTGCAGGTTTCCACACGATGTTTTCCTTCACCGTTTAAGCGCGTGATAATTAATTATTAATACGCACATAACTTCGAAAAGTCAGAGGTGCGTGCTTTGGATTCGAATTCGAGACCTTTGATTTGGCAGTTCAATGGTCATATCACTAGGCTATCACTGCACTTGTCCTATTCTTTTTATAAAAAGTCTTTGATGACATGAATTCAATACACATGGCGTTATATACCGAGCCAATGGTTTCAATGGCAATGATTTAATGGTCCATTTAGATCATTATGTAATATATTTTTTTGTAGCAAAGAAAGAGTTAAGCAAGAGGAGATTATGAATCCTTTGTTTACATTATTTCCTTGGTACATAGGTATTTATGTTCTTAAGTACGTGCATAAATCTGCAACGTGCACAGCTGTTAATTGTACAAAGTATTACGTATTAGCACATTGACAAAGTAGTATGTAGGACGTATTAGGGTTGACGGATTGTCCGTATGTTGAAATTTAACGTCTCTCCATTTGCAGAGATTTATTTTTGGCAAGGTTTATTTTATTTTTTCAATTTTTTTTACCATCTTGACTGGACTATCGGCGTCTGTGTAACTGGTGTGATCCCATTACGGAACAAATATAGCTATGTCCTAAGCCCTACAAGTACTACACAAATTCTTACAAACACATCCATAACCGTATTCTGGATGAGTTTGTGTGTGTAAGAATTTGTGTTTGCAACCTACGATATAGATAAAATCTAGTGGAGAAATGGCTTTATTTCAAAAAAGGATTATCAGATTTCACATCTTATCTGCGTTGATCAAGTAGGTTTATATAAAAATCTCTTTAACTTCTTAGTTCAAAGTCTTTACATCGGATTAGAAATGCTTAAAGATAAAAGTAAATTCAAAGAAAGTTGAGAAATAAATGGAATCAAGACGGGATAACAACCCCTACCAACCTTACAAGACACGTGCAAAATACCTTTTTGAAAATATCATAAACATCGAAATATTTTCAAGTTCACAGGCTACTGAAACTCCTAAGTTTCTCAATGAAAATAATTCCATTGAAACGCAGACTTCAAAGAGTAAACTTTGAAGTCGGGACGGATTTTAAACTCTGAGACTTCTCGATAATGGGATGCGAATAAATTTATATTCTAAGGAAAATGCATTGTAAAAGATAGTATCGGACGGTGCAAAGTGGTTTGCGAGGGTAGGGGGTGGCGGTGTATGGGATGGGGGGGGGGCTGTCATTCGCAGGGCCTTCACAAGCAGGGTTGTCGAGTTACACAAGTTGTCACCAAGCTTTATCTTGTTTTAGCGATCTTTTTACACTGCTTATACTGACGCCACGAATAAGGCTTGGGGAGCGGGGATTTTGATTAGTGCTGATCCTGTGTGAGCTTGGGGTGATATGTGGACTAAGTTGAGCTGCCGATAAACTTTACTGCTTTGAGAATGCATAGAATGACGATGAATACTTTGATGTGATGAAAGTCGCCTGCTGATCGGAGATGTGAATCAAACCACCTTGGTAACAACGTACCATCACGCCAGCATCCTCCAAGGGATAAGCAGAGGTGTACTTATGTACATTTTTATATAAGGTTTCTATTTTTCTTATTCTTATTTTCCGTCTTTAAGTCCTTCTAATAAGGGCGAGCCTATCGTTCTTGAATGTACTGAAGATTTCGAGTGTGAGCACAAATTCTGAGAAATTTTATCAGCATTGGTATCACATCTGACCACCCACAGGTTTCACGTGAAGTTGGTACAGGTATATTTACGTCATTTACAGAAAACTACATAACCGTATCAATATACTGGGCCAATGAGGATAAAAAATAAAAATTGTTATGAAAATCAAACAAAATATTAATTTCAACGTTCTCTCCAGCATGTCAAGAATTATTGAAAAGTTAAAATAATCTTCACATCAATGCAAAAATAATCTAAAAATGGCACAATACACACTACTGAAATTACTTTGCATATGAAACTTAAACTTAGGACAAACGACGTCTCGACATGACACGGAAGTGCTACAACTAGGGTTGCTGGCATCTATAGGCTGCAATTGCCACTTACTATCAGGAAGTCCATATGCTTGTTTGTCATCTCAAACATAAAAACATTAACATATCATCACGCCTGGATTCCCCGAAGGGTTAGGTAGAGGAGTACTAATTCACAAGCAAAACATACCGGCGAAGCGTGGGTCCTCGCCTGTATGTTTTGCTCCCATGTAATAGGGGGCGAGCCTATTGCCATTAACCGGGCACAAATCCAGACTCAAAGCTGCTACTGAGAATTTCGAATAGAATAGAAAAACCCAGTAACACTGCCGAACCCAGGACCTCTAGTAGTACCGCTTGGGACCACTATACTCACGAGGCAGTCTACAAATAGTACAATTTACTTATTTGTCATCTTATAGTATTCTAAAAAAAATCTTCTCTTTACTAGCCCTATCAATTAGGCTAGTTTAGAGATGGGCATCTACCCGGTAAAAACCCGATGTTTGGGTAATTTATTCCAAGGGGTAAACAATATTTTTAATAAATAAATAATTTAATATATTATTATCTCTACATGTACAGTGGGTTATAGCTGTAACCTGACCCACCCTAGGTGGGACGGCGGGGTCTCGGTGGGTCAGGTAACAGCTATAACCCACTATACATTTAATTATTTTTTTTATATGTAGGTACAGTATATTTTTGATAAAACTAATATTGGAACATTAGAATTGCATAATTATTTTACTTTAATTATTGTATTGCCGTGTACCATTTTAAGATAGTACAGAATAGCCGTACAACAAATGGCAACACTGAAACTGCTGGCAAACATGTGAAAATTATAATGTTATTTGGTTTATTATTTTTTAATTTCTACCCGGTATAAATTATAATTGGGAAGGTAAAAATTGGTATTAATTATTATTTACCCAAAGTTCGGGTTCTTACCGGGTAGACGCCCATCTCTAGGCTAGTTACATAAAGACGTTGCCTGTATCGACAGCACTACAACTCGATAGTGTACACTGGTTTTATCTTCACAAAATGGCGGCGCGGTGGATGCGCTTCCTTTGCCGTCCGCTAGGGACAATTAATCTTGTGTACTTACTTATTTTGTTCCGGCCACTGCCAGCACTGGCCCGCGGCCCTATTATGGGAATAGTTTAAGTGGACATTCCCATAAATTTGCAAGAAATGGCAAGAGCTATAAGCAGGTATAAATTACATAGAAATTTATCAATCATGCTTATTTTTTATTATTTTTTAGCATCAAATATTGCGAAATGTTCACAAAAATATTAATTTTCTAATTACTTTCACTAGAAAAAAAATTATTTAATTAGAAAATTCATATTTTTGTGAATTTACTTATCATTCTTAACAATGCACACCTTTTTTTTGTGTTCGGGGAGGAAACCTTCAAAAGGCTGCCGGCCTATTGGGGAGTAGGCCGGGGTGTGTGGGATTTTTACCGCACTAAAACCCCCCCTGTGGCCATCTTCGGCACATTGTTGGAAGGGTCCGGGAACTATCTGATTCTTCCGGAACCTTCCTGTGCCACGCCTATACTTAGGCCCGTCACAAAAATTCCCTACACCGTCGCTGCTTCGTGCGCACGGTAGCACGAGACCACTTCGTGCCTCCGTCATTCCTGGGGTCGCTTGATGGGCGCCCAGAGTCCCCACTCCAGGCACTCACGGCCCCTAACAATGCACACCTACAGTTCGCCGATATGTTTATGTCGCATGTAATACCCCTATTACATACAAGCCTATTGTAACTCAACGGACACATATCCAAACATCGCGCTGCTTAAGAAAATATCATAGATAAACCTCAGAAATGACTGCCTCATTAGTCTCGTGGTCCTAAGAACGACTGCTACGCTAGAGGTCCTGGGTTCGATCACCAAGTCGAGCTAAGTGTTATTGGGTTTTTCTATAAAATTCCCACTAGCAGCTCGGAGTCTGGATTAGTGCCCGGTTAATGGCAATAGGCTCGCCCCCTATTACATGGGACCTAAGACATACCTACCGGCGCAATGTGGGTGTATATTAGTACTCCTCTGCCTAACCCTTCGGGGAATACAGGCGTGATGGTACGTATAGATAAACGTAATAAAACTTTACTCACCCTGGGGATCGAACCTCTAACAGTGGCGCTAAGGACTACTAACTTACTGAGGCAGAAAAACATACCGGCGAACTGTGGGTGTACTTTAAATACACCTCTGCCAGTCCTTTGATGAATACAGTCACATGCAGGCGTGATGGTATATTACGTAAATCATAGCAATTTCATTGTTACTTTTGAATATCCTTACTTTACCCTTACATAACAAAAAGTAATATTTATAAACAATATAACCCACAAAAATGTATCCAATATCATACATTTTTATTCGACCGCCTGCTGCCCTATTCCGATCATATATTGTTATTACTATAATATTATCCACTTTAAAAGTAAAACACGAACAACCCTTGTAATCTCGCATCTCGATAACGTCTAACGTAATACCTAATAAGGGTACTCAATTAGTTCCTTTCCAGTCACTAACGATTTTAAGTACAGTCTTTTTCTCTCGAATTTCGATGTCGACGGACGTATCCGTAATACTGCTTTTAATTCGTAGCTAGACTCATTTTGTCTGTATCGGTCGGTCTAACGGTCTCCGCCTTTGTTTTGTTCAAACTCTGATTGCCGCTCTGTGATTTCGTATAGATTTATCTACATGTAGTGCTTGAACAGATTTAATTACGTGACCTCATATTTGGTGAACTAAGCTGAAGGGTAATTTTTGGTGAGTAAAAATAATGTACTCGTAATTCCACTCTAGTCTCAATGGCGTAAATTTCAACATTAGGTGATTTTTCGTGTTAAATTT
Source organism: Subacronicta megacephala (assembly GCA_958496365.1). Lineage (NCBI taxonomy): Eukaryota > Metazoa > Arthropoda > Insecta > Lepidoptera > Noctuidae > Subacronicta > Subacronicta megacephala. The sequence goes on along the minus strand of OY292530.1, from coordinate 8,552,744 downwards.
TGTGATTAAGCTTTATAAAAAAAGCCTCCGCAACCCAATTTGTAAACAGGTCTTTCTGACTACCACCAACAAATGGTGTAGTAAAACCATTTTTTTTAGTATATTGTACTTTTTTTACTACTACACTAAGCTGCGTAATTATGTTAAAGGGCTTGCAATGGCTTACATGTATGACTAGTCTTCATAGTTTCTGTTAGGTTCGTGGGGCGGGGGTTGTTTGTTACAATATCACAACCGATACAAATAATCTCATACGAGTATATTGGACTGACGCAGCATCAAAGGAGTATTTAAAACAGTACTAAGTATGTGTGGGTATCCGCAGTTACTTATTCTAATGAGTTAAGAGTGGGCACATAACAGTTTCGAAACTCAAATGCTAAAATACTCTTAGTTTCCAGTCTAATTCTGCATTTAATGTTTGTCTGAGAACTTATTATTTAGACTTAGGTACATCTGGGTAAACAGATAGACGTAACGTATATAAGCGAGTATGAAATACGCATATTATGTATATCACTTAAGATTATGACGCGTTGGAAATTTAAATTCGACAAAGTACTATAACCCTGGTTGTGGGTACAACAAAAGCGCACATGGAACCGCGTCGTATTCGCTGTTATCTAGGTTTATTAAGGTGCAGTATTGCATAATCCATGAGACAAGACCTGAAGCGCGTAATATTTTACACTTGTGTAAATGCATGCCGCCACTGGGCCACTATCTTGTAAGTACAGTTGGAGACGAATATTTAATGTGTAATTCTGGCGTTTGCATATTTTTACGATAGCACACTGCTTATGGTAATGTCGCATGTAAGGCAGCTTAGTTCGCAAGGAGCTCAGGTTAAGCATGTAAAAGGCTTTGCAGTTTGCAGTTACTGTATAGGATTTCCTGAGGCGGTCCCGTTGTACAGAGAAATGACGTGCATCGTATACTGCAGCCGATATGAAAATTGATGTTTTTGCAACTTTATCAAGAAAGAGATGTATGATAATTTATTATAATTATAATATTATTATTATTGCGCTCTTTAGGGGAGTCCTTCGTTCAGCGGTGGACAGCGATAGGCTGATATGAGTACTAGATAAGAGATGCGCTTTGAATTTGATGCCCGAAATGCCCATGATGAGGATCTTGTTTTTTTTGCCCAAAATTCGGTATAAATTCATCTCTAAATTATAATACACCAAGAGTGATATATTATCAGAAAGGCCTAGCTTAAGAGCAGGGCGATATGGAATCTGGCAAATATTTTGTATGGAAAACTAGTTCCTTAGGTGACCGCTAGAGGTGCTATCCAAGTTTTCCATACAAAACATTTGAAGGATTTGATAGCACCTATCGCGTACAGAACACCTGGTTATGCTACTCAATATCGCTTTCAATAGCTTAAAATTCTGCCACTCAATCTTTCCTGATAAGTTAGCTATTGAAAAAAATTTACTTGCTCACTAAAACAACTCAATGAGGCAGGCAGGCAGGCAACGGGTTTCTTTTTACCTTTTGATCACAGCATAAAAGACCCACAGAATAAAAGAATAAGACTGAAACTCCTACTAATATTCACCCGTATTTAATTACTCTAGAAGCCAATGTCAGTATAGACAAATAATGACAGATTTTGCCGAGCGGAGCGCATCGAAAATCCATATTACGGAGGCGTAGTTCAAAACATGCGTCAGTGAATGTCAATCAAACGAACGTTCGGCGCTGTGACGTCGGCAAGCAGTTAATGCCAAGCCTGATGGCTAGTGTGATCTATTGACGTTTAAAAGCATTGCTATATTCTGTTTTAGTACGCGATGGCGTTAAATTGTTAGAGGTCGATTTTCGTTATCAACTTTAATTTGGGATTGTTCGATGATGAAATGAAATGATATGATATTTATTTCTGTAAATAGATCTTTTAAAGACACTTTTACAAGTCGATTTTTTTCATTTTTTTAAACTAGATGGCCCCGACGTTTCCTATCTGACGACCTCTGAGAAGAAACGTTGAAACAAACTCAGAGAATCATGGTCTCTTTTAAAGTCCAGACAATAGTTATGTTATTATATACTTCGCGAGTCGAGATACCTACTCTATCTTTCGATTTTTTTCCACACTAGAGAGTGAAATTTGACAAGCTTTGATTAGACTTTATGACTTCTCCTGTGTGTGTTCGTATGTAGGCGATTTGGACACTGGGAGTTTATATTTACCACACAATGCGTTATAAAAGTTGCTTAGGTACGAACGAGTGCTTAAATGATAAAAAATATGCAATAATCCCCATGAAACTGAGTACTTCACACTGCAGGTAGCGATCTATGTGAACTACTTACAATCGCTAACACAATCACCGTGGCTTAACGTCATAGATTAAAGGTAACAGCGTTAGAAACGCGGTAGTGACGTGAAGACTGGTTCCTCTGACATTGGCGCGCCCCTCATGCTTAATAATATTTTGTAGATACATACTTAGCTTATGTTAGGACACGGTATTTTGTTCGGACTACTAAATTACGCAGGTAAGCGCTCTTTAAGCGTTCGAGATTGTCGCATTAATGTGTATATTTTAATAAAATGTTCGCTTGCAATAGGATTGTTGCGTTTATACGGCTTTACGTGTGTAGTTCTTTGTTGTGTCTGTGCTAGTGCTCGGATAATTTTTTATACGCATCTTTTGAATAATCATTCTTTGAAAGACTTGAGTCACTTATGTCAAACTCGATTTAACAATTACTTTGAATGAATTATTGCATAGGATCTGTGAAGTATAAAAGGATATAGAAGTCTCAAAACCTAATGGTTAATCGGTGTAGAGTTTTTTGTTGTTTGTTTTTGTTGTGTTTTGTTGAACTGTCCTCTGAACTTTATATATAAGTTACTAAAAAAATTAACACTTATAATAAATAGGTTTAGAGATGTGTATAAAGAGAGAGTTTAGTAGATAGTTTATAAAATATACTTTATGTAATTTAAGATATTTTTAACATTTTATGTGTTTTGCATTTGACTTATTTTCCAAACAAGGATAGAAAGGAAATTCCAAGAAACCGAAACGAATCCAAACCCAAGTTCCTTGAAATGTTACCCCATATATGTATATTAAAACTAAAATATACTAAACGGACTCGTATCTAATGGTCTCGCCGTTTCAACACCATTATGGATGATGGATGCATAGTTCAGGATGCAGTTTCTTAGATATTGAAACAGAAATGAGAAATTATTCTAAGCGCATAACAGCTGAGCAAATGTTAAGCCGTAGGTTAGGATTAAAGATTTTACTGACCACGAGGAAAATACAGAAGATACCACTTTGATATATTTAATCAAAATTGTTATAAGCTTCATTTCAATATTTATATAAACCCATAGTAATGTAATATATACTCTTACCTATTTTCGGTGCAATTTTCCTAATTTTTTATTCATATTTTTAAAACTTTGTAGAAGTTTCTTAACCTTCTACAAAGTTTAAAAAATATGAATGAAATTAGTTCTCAAGTTATGGCATGACAAATGGAAATAGGGATTGACTTTTATATATATAGATAACGGTTCATAAACCTTCATGAGTATAATATTTTGAATGTAGAAGATATAAAACGATATCTTTTCGCTTTAACTCCCGTGAAAACCGGAACAATTTTTGTCAAACCGCCGTCGTCAGATTCCCGCCAAGATATTCTAGATTATCGCGTTAATTTAGCAAGAAAACTTGTACAGGCAAGCGGGCGTTGAGTAATGGGAATCTCATTATTCGCACCTGACGCTGATTTTAATTTCCTGCACACGATCCTGTAGACGCCCCGCGCGCGCGCCGGCCTGACGACGCGATATATTTGTGTAAATAAATATTACCCGCCTCTTGAGCACCTATACGTAGATGGTTTAATGCAAGGGGTGATTAATGTTGAGATATGATTGATATATATTCCTGTACAGGGTGAAAGGGATATCGACACACAACCGCTTACCATGAATTCAGTACATGATTCTGGAACCCCTTGTTTTTCCGCAAAATTGTAATACCTACACGGATAAAATGTATGGAACAGTTGATTCTAAAAAATACAAAGGGAACATCCAGAATCAAGCCATTTGTCGATGTCTCTTTCACCCTGCATATGCTTATTACTTTGCCTACTTGTGCAGTCGTCAAAGATATTAGGCAGCGAATGACATCTGCATCTTGACATAAATTGGGTTATAAATATGTGGTACTTTTTCAAAGAGTTTAGTTACACACAATACTTTTAGTGTTTTTAAGGCACCTAGTAGTTTCTCACTGAAATGCCGTCATGCCAGCATGAATGGGTCGACACGACTTGAAGTACTACGCTCCCACAGATAACGACGATGTATACTGTTGCGTTCCTTTCGGTGAATGTGGAACGCCGGAGGCCCAATCTGATTCCTTGCCCTTTTCTATATTCCCTTCCTTTATTCCTGACACCAGCAGTTAGGGTTGTGCTTTCTTCGCATTGTTTAGACAATGCTAAAAGAACACAGACCTTTGCGACCTTTGCCTTGTCTACAACAACTAATAGGCATGATGACGGTAAGCAAGAATTAGTAAAATAATATGTTCATATACTGAAATATAATTAATATGTTTAGAAAAGAATATTTATTTTTATTTATAAGACGGGATTATTAATTTATTTGATAAAATAAACCTACAAAATACACAAGTCCGCCATGTTCAGTTGAACACCAATCAGATTCAATTACGTCACATCTATGTTGAACTGTCGCTGTCACGTAAATTTCGTACGAATTTCGAGGATCTCCGCGTTTAAAATTGTTTATTATGTATTTCCTAATTGTATATTACTTAGCTTTTGTCCTACAACTTGTGTAAGAACTTATTAAGTAATGTAACAAAGGTTTACCAAGGCAAACTCTAGCAAGGCAGGCAAGCTCTAATTTGCCCAGAGTTGATTTGTTAATGCTGGGGCAGTTCCTGGTATTAAACAAAGACGTTTAGCAGAATTTAGAAATGTTAAAACTACAATGTAAGTATTATTTATTATTATTTGTATTATACCTACTATAATTAAAAAAATAAAATCAATCAATTATTTTTCTAACAAAATATTTTATTTATTGCAGGACCAATGTCTTATGAAAAGACATATCACGTCGTAACTGTTTGTGTAAAGGATGAGCCTTATTGCACATAGAAGGTTTACTAAAACGTTTTCCGCCTTTGATACCAGTCGTAAAAATATAAAGTAAATAAGCTTTAGCCTCTACACAAATATGCATTTTAGTGAAAAATATCACCTTATGTGGGTTTACTTCTGTGAATTATACAAAAATTATGATAAATCACTACATAGTATAAAACAAAGTCGTCCCGCTGTCTGTCTGTCCCTATGTATGCTTAGATCTTTAAAATTACGCAACGGATTTTGATGCGGTTTTTTTAATAGATAGAGTGGTTCAAAAGGGATGTTTATTTGTATAATACATGAATATTATAGTACAGAAAATCCGAGAAACCACACGGGCGAAGCCGTGGGCGGAAAGCTAGTACATCATATTTGTATTATACACGATAACATATTGCTCTGTACAAGGTCTGTCAAGGTACAACTTGTTGGGTTTCGTTTCACAGGGGGCATAATATTAGAATGAGCGTTTTTTTATATACTATCACGCCTGTATTGTGCAAGGGTTTGGCATAGGTGTAAAGCTGTATGCCCTCAGCCATTGCCTACCGAGCATAAGTAAAAACTCTGAGCTAGTACTGAGAAATTACTAGGAATCCCAATAACACTTTGCTCGACCTGGGAATCAAACTTTAGGCTAGACTTATGAGCCAGTTTAATTAATAAATTGAATTATGGAGTGTTAATTTATTAAATTTGAAATCTAATAACCGAAACACTAAAGTGAGTTAATTCAAGTTTTTTTATTTCAGTAATCAAAAGAAATACAAAGATAGTTAACAATCTAGAAAGTAAATCTCGAATGTTATTAAAATAGCCATATTTTGTAAAATAAAATATCCCATAACACGACCGAAAAAGTTAATTAAAAATATAAATTAAAAACCTCATATTTTTCCAATAACTTCCATTATATTCTGTGTAGCAATAAGCAACAAATGAACGAAAAGAAACGAAACGAGTTAATTTCGGTATCGAATAAATATTCATATTTCGATTGTGAAGTCCGATAACTGAGAAGTTGGGTCTCGATAATGTCAGCGTAAAGAGTATTTCCGGGAAAACATCCTGGACAATTTATTTAAAGGTATACGAGCCAACTGGAATTTTTAATATTATTATTTGTTATTTTTAAAACTGTTGAGAGACAGTAGCAAGGATGGTTCGAATAAATATACATAAATAGTCTAGTCATGTCTAAAATTTAATTAAAAAACAAGCTTTTAAGGTTGAAATAAATACATTTTTGCACAATGGCATACTGTGGCGACAAAAAATATTAACTTGTAACACTTCCTACTCTTGGCCCATACATGCACTCACGCCTTTTTCCTTCAGGGGTAGGCAGTAACTATAGACTGCCACTTGCTACGACTCTTGCATACCTCTTTCACTTTCCTCCACATTACATTCTTTCATACATCGGCGCCGCTTGCGAGTATTACGCACCTTTTGAAGACTTGAAATGATATCAACGACGCCGTAAGTCACATACAGTCAGATTTCGAAAATGTGACTAAATGGGCTCATGACAATGGCATAATAATAAATATTGCGAAAACTAAAGTTATGAACATTTTTTCGCCGCACAGTAAATATAAAAACCACAATTTGAATATTAACATAGTGGGTCATAGTTATGAATGCCTGCACAACAACAAAAATTACTGTCAATGTATAAATATAGAACAAGTAGAAAGCTATAGGTACCTAGGACTATTAGTTGACTGCAATTTAAATTGGAAATTACATGTGTCATATTTTTGTGGTAAATTGAGAACAATCTTGGGTAGATTCTTCCACTTAAGTGGCGTTGTAAACAGAAAAATGTTGTATGTATTGTATTACGCACTTGCTGACTCATTGATCAGCTACGGCCTGAGCAGCTATGGACTTACTTTTAAGACGCAATTAGATTACATCAAACAGTTACAGATTAGAATAATTAAATACCGAGTTAGTAAGAAAGTCCGAAAAAAATGTAAACCAAACTACGACAAACTATTTCAAATCTGTAAAATTTTACCTGTACACTATAAAGTAAAATACCTTATAGCTAATTGTATAAAACAGAGTATAAAGAACACACATCTCATAAATATTGTACCAAAAAAGTAAGGCAAGGCAAATTTGTAATACCGCCAGTTAGAAATTACTATGGACAGAGAACCCGGAAGTATTTAACACCTGTAATATACAATAATATAGATAGCTTAAGAAAACTTAATCCGGAAAAAACAATACTTTTGCATTGAAGCGCGTTTTGAAGGGCAGCCTGATAAAAGGGCATTTTGCGCTTTAAAGGGCGTTAGGGTGTGACAGTAGATACACAGTTTTATGTATATTAGATCATAAGAATGTTATAAGTAAACCTAAGACTAGTTACTAGATAAAACAGAGCGCCTCTTCCGCCAATAAACTGTATCAAGCAGTTTGGCGAAATTGTACTTACTGAATAAATTGTACTATTTCTTTTTAATATAATAAAAAAAAAAAAAAAAAAACTTCGGCCGCTAAGATCAGTGCATGCCCTGGGCCTATTTTGTGAATGGAGTGTACATTTGTGCCTGGTTAATTGCGATAGGCTTGCAACCTACTACATGGGACCTGCAACTACCGGCAAACTGTGGGTTTACATAGTACACCTCTGCCTAACCATTGGGGGAATACAGGCGTGATGTTATGTTAAGATTAAGTCTCTCGTGAATATCTAATTATTACGTTGAGCTTGTCACGGCAATTCTACCGATGGGTGATCTATAGTAAGGCATGGAGACTGCTTCGTGCTTCGGAGAGGTCCTGGTTGTATATGTATTTTATGGGAATAAATACACTTACAAACAAGTATATTTTTCATTTTTAGAGAATTGGATGTCTTTTGCACTATCAGTAAAGCTCAACAACGAAAAAGCAGTTTGTTTCCGGCATGAGATATAAAAATATTAATAAAAACATGGCCACTACCCATTTTGCCTTTATGAAAACTCTGAGAAATTCTATTGTAAATCAAAACAAGCGCTCAAAAGTGTTTGAAGTTGAGCAACTTTCGTTGCTGTTCACAACAATTTACCTTTTTGGAAAATATTGCTACGAAAACATTTGGTTTTGTGTACAAACGTAAGTTTTCTGTGAACTAACCGTTGTTTGGAAGTTGTACAGGTGGTGGCGACGAAAGTTGATTGGAAGTAGGAATAATGGAACAAAGTTTTCATAACTTGACTGTACTTATTGTACAATCGTCATAAACTGTGTATCGACGCTATGAAATGGATTTAAGTATAATTTTTCTGTGAACCGAACAATGATATACCTGGTATAATTGTACATTATTAGATATGTTTATACATACAAGGTGGCGGAGATACCATACCATCACGCCTGTATTTATTGCCCGAAGGATTAGGCGGAGGTGTATTTAATAGGGGGTAAGTCTATTCACCGGGTACATATCTAAGCTCTGAGCTGCCACTGAGAAGTTGATAGAAAACCTCAATAACACTTTGCTGGAGCAAGCGAGTTCTTGAGTGGAAGCCGCGTCTAGGCAAGCGTAGTGTAGGGCGCCCGCCGGCCAGAGAGAGTGACGACTCGCGGAAGGCAGCTGGCAGTGACTGGATGTGGAAAGCCGAAAATCGGACTCTGTGGCTTCACTAGGGGCCTACGTCCAGCAGTGGACGATTATAGGCTTATGATGATGATGATGTCAGAGTGAACTCTTTCCGGCACGAATCACCATAACGTAATTTGAGTTTCTACATAAATAAACATGTCTATCAACTGAACTGTTGTACCGTCATTTATGTAAACAAGTACAGCGCAATCGATATTATCTCATTTGCTATTCAAATCATGTAATTTTATGTCAATTTGGATCACCGAATAACAAACAGATTTCACAGTATACATACCAAAACACACGTAGATAGTAGATAAATAAATAGTTGTGAACATAAGGAATTTAATTGTAAACTTACGCGTCCTTTCAATGCGCGCTCCATCATAAAACAATGAAAAGCAACAAACTTATAGTTCAATATTCAACCCTCAAGCGTTGATTTGCGCCAAACTATTTTTAATTTCCCGCAGGGCGTTCTCATTTATTAGTTTCGGGTCGTTCGGGGCGACATCTGCGCACGACTTATACGCCAGCCGACAGATGGCGCTGCAAAACATAAAACGCTGGCTCTAGCAAAAAATATGGACATACTTCAGCAATCAAATAGTCGGCACAGCCGTTTTTTGCGAACGCTAGCCAGTGCCAATAAAAATAGTTCGATTTATGTGACGCGATCACCGTTTTAATGGTCCTGTGTTTTTCATTACGCATTTTGTGCCTGCTAGTGATTTAAAGAATTTAATTATCCACCATATTCCTTTCGTTGCCGTTATAGGTTCATGATATATGTGGATAGTGTTGGGATTAATGTTATATTGCTTTTATATAGCCCGCGAAAGTATCAAACATTAAAAATTTGTATACAATATTAGGTATTTCACTCACTAGCGTTAATCGTAACATACATAACATATAACATACCATCACGAAGGGTTAGGCAGAGGTGTACTTAATGTACACCCACAGTTCGCCGGTATGCTTTGGTCCCATTTAATAGGGGACGAGCCTATTGCCATTCACCGGGCACAAATCCAGACTCCGAGCTGCTACTGAGAATTTCAAAGAAAAACCCAATAACAGTTTGCTTGACCTGGGGATCGAACCCAAGACCTCTAGCGTAGTAGTCTCGATTGGGACCACTAGACTAACGAGGCAGTCTTAACGTAGCGTTAATCTTATTTTTATTAAAAGGTTATAAAACTTATTAATTGATCATTAAATTGGACATTCTTATCTTAATAAAGTCAATACTAACGAAATTGTGTTTGCGTTGTCTACAAATTATCGTTAACGATATTATACCCTTTTTATAGTCTGAAAAAGAAACATGTCACATAGATATATATCGGACTTGTATTGACTAAAAACGTTGCCTTATAACCACACTACCACGAGATTTGTGACATTGGCAACAACTATAGCACGCTGTAGTCCAGCGTTCACTGAACCCTTTCAAAAGGCGAGAGTATGCCTACGATTTCTCTCGTCTACAGCGTAGCGCTACGAAATCTCGGCTACGAAACGTTGACTACGAAATTTGTTTAATAGTAACTCTACAATACTCAGAATTCTCGACCACAAAACTGTCTACGAACGACTCTTGTTTCCTATTTTGAAAGAAGTTTCAATATCAGTTCGTATTATCAAAGCATCGTCTTTTTGACCGACTTCAAAATAGGAGGTTCTCCTGTGTGTTTCTTTTATTATGTTTGGGCATACTTTGTTTCTAAATGAACCTTTTGATCATTATTTTCCGTTGGTTTCTTTGGTACATATGGCTTGTACTACAGCTATATAATTTCAGAATAAATAACAATGGAAATATTGACTTACCGTATCATAAAGATTTAAGGACAGTTATAAATTACTTTTACAAAGGAGTAGGTAAGCAAATACTTTACGGGTACGTTTAGGGTTAAAACGGTTTATACTTGAAATATATTGTATTGACCACGAGAAAATGTCGCTATTATTATAGAAACCTAATAACACTACCAATCATTTATTTATCAAAACATAATAGGAAAAGAAGTATCAGACGTAACTTCCCTCACATTACTACTCATTGCTTTGCCACGATTCGAACAGTATCTATAACGCTATCATACACGTCAATGGATGGCACTCCATTCGAAAGTATCGCATAACCCCCACGTGCCGTGGTAGAGGCAACATGCGGCGGCGGGCGTGTCGCCAAATGCCTGCTCATTTGGGTCAATGCGACCGATCGCATCGCGATACTGAAGCTGAAAGGAGATGAATGTGTGAACGCTTTTTAAGTGACTGTGTTGAGTGTTAGCTGATGTTGCAGTGGAAGAATAGCATTGGAGGGTTGAGATGCACTGGAAAATGTGTTTTTGGGATTGTTTTATACTTATAAATACTGATTTACCAGTAGCTCTAAAACCGAATATTAATCACTGCCTGACGTAAAGATACTTAACAATTAAAATAACGTATTCCAGAATCTAATACATTAAATAAGAAAATAGCTTAGTCTGTCTATTCCTTGTAGGTCTACATGCCAACATGAATGGGTCCGCACGGCCGGGGAAGAAGAAGAAGAACTACCCTCGCACAGAATATCGACGTCAAGTAGCAGTATGCATACTATTGCGTATCGTACGGTGAGTGTGGAGCGCCAGAGTCTCAATTCCTCCCTCAGTCCCCTTACTTCGCCTTTTCTCCTTGCCCTTTCTTTTGCTTAAATAGGCTTGGCAACGCATCTCAACTCCTTTGGTTTTGCAGATGTCCATGGGCGCCAATGGCGATTTACCATCAGGTAGCTCGTCTGCTCGTTTTCCGAGTTAACCCATAAAAAAAACATTGTTGCTAAGGCATATACCTACCAGTTGTTTTCTCTTGTACACTTATGACAAAGCTACCCAGGGAAGAAAAACTCATTATTCATACTTTATGTAAAACAAGTCATTACAACCTTCGCAAAATAACCCTCCAATATCCTCAAGTATCCCATTGAAAACGAATAACATTAAAATAAAATCCGAGCTCTAAACTGATGCCGGAGATACCTCAGGTGCAAACAGACGATTACTATTGAAAATATTGCCACAATTTACTCCTAAACACTGTTTAGGGAAATGGAGGTACGCAGGGGAACCCCCTGTCCGATATTAGGACAGTTATTTTATTAATCCAGTACGAATTATCTGTATTTATTATTCTTAATGTGGTCGTTTCATTAAAATGTTTGGCTTCTGCGGTGTCATTGAATTGTCGGTAATACAGCCTTTGCGTTTGGGATTATAAGGGCCGGTCATAAAGTATTCATGGGGTACTGAATGGAGAATAATTGATGGTCGACTCGCTTTAATTATATGGGACATCAATGAATAGTAATGATAATAATTTGGTTAATGAATGTCGATCAAGCAAAAGCGGTATGTCGGGATTGTAATTCTGTTTTCCCAAACAGGGGGCAAGTTGCACCACTATGATATTGGTGTTTGACATGAAGTACAGTCGCACATCAGGTTATACAAAACTGTCAAATGTCTCCAAATGATTTTAAACAATAAAATGTTGACAATTTAGTTCAAAATCAAGTGAGAAAATTTACATTTTGTGGAAACTTTCTAGATTTCCGAAGGTGGTTAAAAATTAATATTATCTAATTTCTACCTTATTATGTGGTCCTAAGCGCGACTGCTACGCTAGAGGTCATTGGTTCGATTCCCAGGTCTAGCAAAGTGTTTTTGGGTTTTTCTATGAAATTATCAGTAGCAGCTCGGGGTCTGGATTTGTGCCCGGTTAATGGCAATAAGTTCGCCCACTATTACATAGGACCTAAACATGGGTGTATATAAGTAAATCACCTCTGCTTAAACTGTTAAGAAAAGATGCCTCTAATTATATGTAACATAACATAACATAACATACCATCACGCCTGTATTCCCCGAAGGGTTAGGCAGAGGTGCACTTAATGTACACCCACAGTTCGCCGGTATGTTTGGGTCCCATGTAATAGGGGGCGAGCCTATTGCCATTCACCGGGCACAAATCCAGACTCCGAGCTGCTACTGAGAATTTCATAGAAAAACTCAATAACACTTTGCTCGACCTGGGGATCGAACCCAAGACCTCTAGCGTAGCAGTCGCGATTGGGACCACTAGACCAACGAGGCAGTCTAATTATATGTAGACATTATTATAGCAATTCTTACAAGGTATTTACTGTTTAGCTTTTGTTATTTACGTAACAATGAAGGCCACGGGTGTCAGCGAAATAAAGTGCGTATCGATTTTCAGAGGTTATATGGGGGAAACACCCCGTTACAGCTTTTGGGGTAAACGTAATGTACTTTTTACAAAATATAAATATAGCTTGTGGTATGTTATGTAGTTTCTTTGCGCATGGGAAATTATATGCCTTATTAATTGCCTTTTGCGTTATAGGCTGTGGGTTTGATTCCCGCACAGGTTCTATAGGGACAACAATTAATAAAACTGTATTTAAATTTGATTTGGCATATAATTATATTGTATCTTTTCATAATACGGGAATCTTCTCTGGGTTTTAATGCTGTATGATTTGTTTTTGTTGAGTTGCCTGTATACAACTACTGCCTACTCAATTTTGACAGAAGCGAGGTTATAAACGAAATTTATTATTTAAAAAAGGATTTATGAAAATGTAAATTTAAGTAATATTATTTTCGTAACCTTTTTATGTTATTGTACAACGTATCGTGTTCGTTCGTGTTCGTATGCTGAAATTGTTGATAGTATTTATCAAAAGGTATAAAAAGCAAAAATGTTTTCAATCGAGACTCATATTGCCGGCGGCACTACTAAATAATCTGCTTTATTTTACCATAAAACAACCGTTAGCTCTCATAATATTTTACATCCACAATTCTATTTAAAACTTCAGTTGTTATAAAATTAAAAAATGGCAAAGGTAAAATGGACCAAAAACCATTGGATAGACTACTAACAAAAAAATGAATGAATGAATCGAAAATCGATATAATGTGTATGTCGTGGGGGGCGGAAGCGGATGTGGCGCCATAAATCCGCTGTTCGAGTCCGCCCAGCGAACTTCCGGTTGGAAAATGAGCGCCCGCCCTACAGCCGGCGCGGGGCATTTTGGAACTACGACTTTTTCGTGGTTTCAGCTTTTATGTCTGGTTATACTGGTACAATGGCCGATGAAATAACTTTTTAGGGGCGTTTAGTTAGGCTGTGACATACCTACTCTATGGATCCGTATCTGTGTGACGTCAGGGTATTTTGTTGATTTATGAGCTTCAATGTCAAGAGTTCCATTCACCATAGGGTTACGGGAATGGAGAAGGGAATTATTTCTGTTATCCGACGGTAGGTTATCTTCCCATTCTTATTTTGATACTATATATTATGACTTCATCTGTCTTATTAGTCTATTGGTTTGAAGTGCAACTGCTACGCTATAGGTCCTGAGGTTCAATTCCCAGGTCAAACATAATGTTTTTCTATGAAATTCTCTAGCAGCTTAGAGTTTCGATTTATGCTCGGGCCCTATAACAAGGGACCTAAATATACCTACCGGCGAGCCGTGGGTGTCATTAGTACACCTTTCCTTAACTCTTCGGGGTACAGGCATCATCGTGTATACATGCGTATATAGGCACTTTAATAGGGTTGCCTATTAGTACCATCGAGAAAATTCGATTTACAAAAAACTACGACAGAAAACGTGACTTTTTCTTCCTTAACTTGAAAATAACCTTGATACGACTACATTGTAATGGCAGCATTACAAAAGAACTTTTAATGTCCTCTCCAAACATTGTATGGCTTTCGACTTAACTGTTTGATAACGCTCCAACGAACGAAGATTGATTCGGCTCTGATGCCGCGCCATCCATCACCCGCTCCGTAAACACGCCTCTTACTTGACAATACCAATAAGTGTCAATGTATCCTATAAATAACTAAAATTTCGTTCGACTTATGAGACTTGGTGAGGCGTGTGTTGAATGTCAAGCAGTTGTTTGTTTTGTGAACGTATCTATTTGTTTTCTGGGCAGGTGTAGTTTTGAAATACATGAGGACATCCTATGTCAATGAGTTAAGAATCTAAGAAGAATATTTAGATCTGACGTGTGTCGTGAGGAAACTTTCATGTCTAAGAAATTTTTTCGATGGTATATGGACCCTGCCAACCCACATAAGGCCATCGTGGTTGAAGGATTGAAAACATTATAAGAGGAATGGGCTGGATTTCATTGGAGAATGTTAGCTCGAGACAGTGTAAAATATTAGAGGAGGCCTATGCCATGAGGTATGCTGCGCGTATAGCAAAACCATAAAACATTATTTATTACAAATTAGGCTGGGAATTTCAGAATAAAGGGCTTTAACTAGAGTTATGTAATTAGAGTCGGCCGTGGTTTAGACTGCACGGGATCCGAGTTATCCCACGGGATAATAAATAGCTGTGTGGAATAATGTATCCTTCTAATGGTGAAATATGATTATAAAAATTGATTAAGCAAATCTTTCCCCTTTGTGATATTTAGTACAGATAGGAGGCGAAAATACTTGCTGGAAGTTGGAATCAAATTCAGGATATCACACTCAATACCGCGCTTGTAAACACAAGCTAATGAGACTAGACTTACTTAAGTCACTGAAACTGTCCAGTGTCATACAAGTCATACTTAAAGTCGAAAAAAAATTTATTTATCGATCACGCAAACTTTCGACAAGGGGTATCCTCAGACACAGTTAGCATTCGGGCCTAATGGAAAGAACAAAAGGCTCTTCGTTGACGTGAGCGGCAAAGGCGTGTGAACGAAATGTGTTCAAACATACGTACGGAGCCTCGTTTGGAAGGGCGAGTCACTTGACTGAGAAACTTGTGTAGAAATTGTTGTGATTTGTTTGAATGTCTTGTTAGGCAAATGTTTTATTAGTCACTAGTATAATATTTTAGAGCCTTTAGGTACTTGTAAGTGTTTATTTTCTATACATTTATAATTTAACGTATGTAACCTGAATCGGTTTTCTGATGCACAAAATTAAACGAAGGTTAAGCCGTAAATGGATCGTTAAGAAAACCCTTAGAGAAATAGATGTTTGGAGAACTAATCAAATTTTTAAAAAACACAGTACGAAGCAATAACTGGCGATTGCATTGTGTCCCTACCCATTATGCCTATGGCCAATAAACTTTTATGCGCATGCACCAGCAGGACATAAATATAAATGCCGCGGCACTCGCCTGCCGCCGCAATTACAACGCGCCCGCACTGCCTAGGGCCGCGTATCTGTAATTCCCATCTCTTGGTACAAAGCCCCGTTGATTACGGCGCGGCGCAACCCGCGGGCGACGCACTCTACCGTCTGAACGCAGCCTAATGCGTCTCCTAGCCCCTTATGAACAGTGCTTTTTTATTTCACGATCAATGGGGGTGTGGGATAGATACGGCTTCGTGAAATTTGTTCAAAATTCCAGCTAGTATTTTTAATGTTGGGTTTGCGTTCTTCAGGGGATTAAAGGCCAAGGTATCTGAGTATTTGATCTCGATTCTTGATACCTACTTGAGGCTTGATTCGTCTGAATGTTGTTTTAATTTCAACATTGGTAGGTACCGTTTAATATTGTTGCAAATATTCATTCACTTGTTTGCTAAAAAGCAGAATGGAAATGTAAAGAAGATCCTTTGAATCTCAAGGATTAAAATTTTGCATGATCGCACTAAGTTCATGTAACTTGAATGCTTGTAAAGTTTGGCAGTAAATAATGGTAAATATTATTTATTGAATGAGTTATTTTTGTTAACAGTAATTTTAATATTTTGAACGTATTTTCAGTTTAATAAAACCTCAACAAGTTCAATATTTTCTTCATCTTAAAAGACAATATATCAACCCATCTACCACATTTAGTTTTAATTCAATTCAAATTCCAATCAGTTTATGTAGTAGTAGAACTTAAATTAACTTAAAATAGTTATACAATAATGCTATTTGCGGTTAAATTAGTTTCTTCAAATCTAATTTCGGGAGCAAAACTTATTTCTTTCTTTATACAAGTTTCTGGAGATGCGAATTATGTTTAATACTTTTTATACTTTCTGTGAAAGCATCGCGCTTTTGCAGTGCAATATTAAGAGATTTTAATGCATCTGAATGAAAACATAATTATTTTGAAATAATTCTCATTTTAAAGATGCCTAGTTAGGTTGTCCAAGGTCAGGAGTTTTACTACCACTTAATCAGGCGATCATTTTTAGGTTGTGAGAAAGGGATGGCGCTATTTAATGCCAATCGCAAAACAATCGCAAGAATACGTTGTAATACAACCCCAGGGGCGTGTGGGGCGAGATGTGTCATCGTGTTTTTTTGTCATTTTAGGTTGTGAGAAAAATAAGGGATGGCGCTATTTACTGCGGTATCTCTTTCTGTCAATCGCAATGACATGTTGTGGTACGGCCGCAGGTGTGTAGTACTTACTCACAACAGTCGCATGTATGATAGAAGAAGTACTTATAGAAGTACGTACTCGTATGTAATTATTCAAGTAGTGTTCTGTAGTTTCTGCTTAACCTAATGGCAAAGAGCCGTGAGTATGTATGTAATTCAGTAAAGTATCACAATATTCAATTTGAAAAACTGACCGATTTGTACCAAGTAATTGACCTAAAATGAGCTACGAAATCTTAACATGAATATATTGAATATGAGTTTTAATCTCGGGTTCGGAGATTGGTATTGAATGTTATCTATATACAAATTCTGGTACATGTTTCATGTTGATATGCCCCGCCTAGAAATCGAGTTATAATAAAGTTATAATAATTCTTTGGATTGGGAATAAAAGCTAGTATATAATATTTGCACTTTTCTTTCTTCTTTATACGGCTATAATTAACCTTTTTCAAAATCTGGATTTAGACTAATGGCTTATTCAAAATTTCCTCAAAGATCTACCAATATCAACATATCATGCCTCCATTTTCCACTAGAAAGTACTTCAGAGCTTTATCTAAATACCTCATTTTTATATCACAATAATATCGAGTTTGATCTTGTATTTAGCCATCTTAATATTAAATAGGCGTGGGTTTACATGAGGGAATTTATGCCGGTGACCGCAGGATGTTATGGTCATCTGAAGGGCAGCATGTGTGACCTCCATAATATTTTCATGTTATTTTAACTTTGGACATAACGGATTATGTAATGTCCATTTTTATTTGACCTCTACAGTCGCCTCAGTCGTTAGCGTATCGAGGTCGGTCTATATTGGATATTTGCTGCCTCTGTATTATATCGTTTCGGGTATATCATCGCTGGTGTACCCATTTTTTATTCAAGGTTCAGTTGATTCAGTTAATATAGATGTATTGATAAAATATACCTACATTCTACCAAAGACAGAGTTTTATAAACATATATTTTATTTTTCTCTTGGTCTAGATTATTTCCAGATAAGTTAAAAAATCTAAGAACTCAGGTTACTCCTATGATACCTCAGTGTTCATAGTAAGAATTGGTTCCTCGGCAATAGATGTTTGAACGTGTTGAACTGAACCATTTTGGTCAAGTCGAGGGCTACATAATATATATGTTGTGAATTTCAGATTTATATCCATATCTTGGGAGGTTAAACTGAAATTTACTTTTTTTATAATAGTATGAAAGAAAAAAAAATGTATACTTATTACCGTCATCACCATCATTAAAAGTGTTGGTTTTATTTTCTTAATAAAATTTTGTTAATTAATTTACCATCTAATTGTTTCTATATAAATATATCTTTTTTAATCCCCGAGGCCAAATAAAAAATGTCTTCATCAAAGCTCCTTGAATTTTTTTTCTCTATAAAATATCACAACAAACCGAATTTTTTTTTGAAAACCATTCCTCAATTTGATTACAGCGCCCAATGTTTCTTCAATTTGACAAAAAGTCATTAATATCGTCTTTATAGTCAAGTTTTTGTTGTACTAATGAAAGCGTTGGTTTGTTTAGTCATTGTTTGGTATACGATGCCACTATCACTTGATGGATGACCATCGGACGGTATCAATCTTCGTTCCAACCAAGGCATTGTCTTCGTAACTGGTTTCCGGATACTGAAGACGAATATTACTTTCGGAATATAGTGTAGGTTTTGTATCTATAATTCTATATATACATATGAATAGCATGTTGTTTCTCGCGGTTTCACTTCACTTTTTTGATACAAGGTAGACAATGCCCTTCATACAATCACGCCTGTATTACAAAAAGGATTAGGCAGAGGTGTACTTATAACTTACTGTAAACCCACAGTTTTCCTTTATGTTTAACTCCAGGGGACGAGTCTATTGTCATTAACCTGGCATAACTCTAAACTCCGACTTGCTACTGAGAATTTGCTCTAGAAAAATCTGCTAATAGAAAATCGAAACCAGGTTCTTTAGCGTAGTAGTCGCGATATACTAAGGAAGCAGTCTATGTACTTCTTTAGAATGCAATCTATCTCCTAGCTTAATCTTGTATCTAAGTTTCAGGCGTTAAAAAAGTAAACGATAAAAAGCATTATTACTTTTGCATTTATTACAATGCTAATTGTTGTCCGCTGTTTTGACTCGCATCTCAAAGGATTTCTGTCTAGGTACACAAAAAATCATTAAATTGGTTCAGTTGTTTATAGTAATATGTAATTTGTTTCGTGCGTGGATTGAACACACTACCCATATTTATGAAGGCAATCGCTCCAACACTGCGCCAATGGTGCCGTCTTTAAAAGTACCATTTTAGTTTTAACCCCACTTCATATTTGTATATCTAAAAACCCAAATATAATTCACAATGACAGTGCACTTAAACTATTAGAGGAGAGGAGCGAGAAACGCCGCGGGTTAGACATAAGCGTAACAAAAGAAACGTTTTTAGTCGAAGATATTTTAATGTAAACAGCTGAGGTTTCCCATGGATGGAGAGGGCAATGATGCCAGCTTCGGCGGTGATTAATATCCAATATTTGAATTATGAATAGAGATTGTGTTAGTCCGAAATGGGTTAGGGTGTGATTAAAGGTTTGGTGTTAGTTTGTTTGGAGATATTTTTAAAACGATACCTACACATATGTCTGTCCGTCTGTTTGGGCAATCGTACAATATTTTTTTATTCATTAACTTTTAAAATATCATATAATTTACTGAAGTCATTTGTACAAACGGCGCTCTTTTCACATTTTTAATAGAAGCTGACCTGTCATTGTACGTAACGACTTCACAATGCGATGTCAGCCTATACTGGTATCGTGTGTACCTACCTATATCAAAAATCAACTAAATTGCTAACTCTCTTAATTTTTTTCTGTGTTTGACAGAGTCCATAATGATCTGATTTAAATATAGTGCACCATTGTAAAACTTTATGGAATGCAATAAATGATTGAGTATTGAGTACTTACTAATTATACTGGATTCTGTTCATCATCATCAACCCATTACAGTGTCCCACTGTTGGGCACGGGTCTCCTCTCAGGACGAGACGGATAAGGGTATAGTCCATCACGCTAGCCTACTGCGTGTGAAATCTGCTAACCCAGAATTCACACGCCATCAAAAAATCACTCAGGCAAGCAGGTTTCCTCACGATGTTTTTCTTTACCGTTAAAGCGCGTGATTCAATTACTTCAGTTTTATTCGTAATTACAAAGGTAAAATATTACAAATAATAATTAGAAGGTATTATATAATAAGATGAATGACTGCCTCATTAGTCTAGTGGTCCTAAGCGCGACTGCTACGCTAGAGGTCCTGGGTTCGATCCCCGGGTCGAGCAAAGTGTTATTGGGTTTTTTTATGAAATTCCCAGTAGCAGCTCGGAGTCTGGATCTGTGCCCGGTTAATGGCAATAGGCTCGCCCACTACTATATGGGACCTTCACATACCGGCGAAATGTGTGTGTACATTGGGACACCTCTGCCTAACCCTTCGGGAAATACAGGCGTGATGGTATGTTATGTTATGTTATGTTATGTTTATATAATAAGTGATAATTAATTATTAATACGCACATGACTTAGAAAAGTCAGATATTCCTGCCTTAGATTCAAACTCGACACCTTTGACTCGATAGTTTAATGGGGATATCACTAGGCGATTACTGTCTTGATTGTGTGTGCAAGTAGAAGTTTCATTTGTCAGAATTGAAAAATCTAATTCAACAAACTAGAAATTGTTGGATAAAATTATGTTAAGTTATTGACATCATTAGTGCCACGATGTCTATGAATTATGAATTGAAATAAGAGCTTTTATTTAATCCAATTATTTTGTAGACCTCAGTCTAACTAATTGATTTACATAGTTAGTGAAAGTTTCACAAATTATTATTTTCTGTTCCATCATATTTCTGTCTGTGGTTGTTAACGACCAGTCGGTATTATCGGCATTGTATAAATAGATTTTATGTTTAAGAGGCATTGTTCTTATAATGGGATATTTTATTCCAAGATACTGTTTTCTGAGACTTACGCGAATAATATTAAAGACATATAAATAAAAAAGTTATATATCGCATTAAAATCCGTTAAAAGTTGTATTACTTCATCTTCCATCACGCCTGTATTCCCCGAAGGGTTAGACAGAAGTTACTTATGTACAGTGGGTTATAGCTGTTACTTGACCCACCCTAGATGGGCCGGCGGCGTCTAAGTGGGCCAGGTAACAGCTATAACCCATCTTTGCCGGTATGTTTAGGTCTCATGTAATAGGGGGCGAGCCTATTGCAATTAACCGGGCACAAATCCTGACTCCGAACTGTAACTGAGAATTTCATAGAAAAGCGCAATAACACTTTACTCGAATCGAACCCAGGAGCTATAGCGTATCAGTCGGGCTTAGTTAGGACCACTAGACTAATGAGACGGTATTATTCAACGTTTTAACTTACGCTCTCGGCATTTGCTAAGTAATTACAACCTACGTCGAATCGTTAAATTTAAATAAAATAAATTTTCTAATTATAAAACAAAAATACTCTTACTCCATATCCCCCGCCCAGAGCGTCCATATTTATGCATCACACTAGTTTTGTCATACACGGGTTTTCACTCAAAGCGTTAGAGCGCCCGAGGCATGCACGTATTTCCTAGTGCCTCACAGTGTCTAGTGCCTTGTACTGCTTATGCCTTGTCCGGGCTTGTGCCTTGTCCGGCTTGTGGCTAGTGTCCGGCCCGACAAAGTGCACTGTGAGCGGTTTTGTAACTGAAGTTTGGAAGAGGAAATATTTTGTTGGAATTATTATAAGTTTTGGTTGTTGTTAGCTGACGAGAATTTGTAAATTAAATCACATATATGTATTCATAGCTAGGTAGAATCTTCAAATCACATAAGGAATATTAACCAGTGATTGTGATGCGATTGCGAACGTTGGAGATCTGTTGATCAGCACGGTTATATTTTAGCCACGAGCCCCTAGTAAGAACCGTGATGTTCAAAAGATTTGTGCTCGCTTAATGGCAATATGATTCATCATTATCAACCCATATGTTGTCCCACTGCTGGGCATGGATCTCCTCTAAGAATGAGAGAGTTTATGCTATAGTCCACCACGATAGCCTCAACGCCTCACGCCCAACCCGCAGTGTTGGCAGACTTCACACGCCATCGAGAAATTCGCTCAAGCATGCAGGTTTCCTCACGATGTTTTCCTTCACTGTTTAAGCACGTGATAATGAACTATTAATACGCACTTGATTTCGAAAAGTCAGAGGTGCGTGCCTTGTATTCGAACTCGAGACCTTTGACTTGGAAATCCAGTGGTCATATCACAAGACTATCACTGCACTTGCTGTGGACGGGTTTTATGTACAAGTAATAGGTACTATTTACAATGTAATAGGTACTATTTACAATGTTTCTAAAAGAAAACTGGTTTAAAGTTTGTAATCGTCCGACTACGAGGATAATTGGGTTATTATAAAAGAATATTTATTTCTAGACGAAACATAATAGGGCTGTCAGTCATTTTAATGCAGAACGATAAAGTTTTTAGGAGACCGCAGACGGCGTGGTTTTCGTTCGTTCGCTTTTTCATGATTCTATTTTTAATTGTTTCGCCATACAGCAACATTAGATGCAGTTAACAGCCAGTTCAGTTGTCTTTCTGGGATCTACAATATTTTGCTCAAACTGCATTGATATATAACTGCAATTCTTTCTTTTTTTATTTATATGCGATGTAAATATAGGAGTTTTTCAATTTGCTTTTTGCTTTCCTAAGAAGACATGTAATTGGATACGTGTCCTTGCGAATGTAGATAATGTAAGTTCGTTATCCATCAAATAATACAAAAATTAAGTTTAGATTCGTGCCCCGTTGCTATCAATAAGCCCCCTATGAAATGGGATCAAAACAATACCGACGAACTATGTGTATGCAGCATCTGTGCCTAATCTTTCAGAGAATAGATGTGTGATGGTATTTATAAAAAAGAACAATACTGTTTTAAATGTTTCTTCGATGACATAAGCAAATAATTTTGGTTGCGGGGAGGCTAGCAATATCACAAATAATTTTCTAATGTGTTATTACTTGAATGGTCAAAACAGAATTTGCTATTACTTTAATAATGGCACAATATTTTTTGTTGTAATATAACTTTAATTGGACAATACTTAGTTCGTAGACGTCTAGACAGTGATATTGTTCAGCTAGATAATAAGAAAAGTGCCCTATTTTAGTATTTATGGTGTCTATAACTGAGGGTTATTGAAGTAGATTAATAGTGACACAAATATAATTATGTTTGATCTAGTAGGTATATATGTAAAATATGACTGAGTAATCGACATACCATCACGCCTGTATTCCCCGAAGGGTTAGGCAGAGGTGTAGTAATATACACCCACATTTCGCCGGTATATTTAGGTCCCACGTAATAGGGGGCCAGCCTATTGGCATTAATTGAGCACAATATCAGACTACGAGCTGCTACTGAGAATTTCATAGAAAGACTCAATAATACTTTGCTCGACCTGGGCATCGAACCCAGGTCCTCTAGCGTAGCTGTCGCGCTAAGGACCACTAGACCAATGAGGCATTTTTTTGTAATATGCCCAGTATACCTGCATATATGTAAAATATATGTAAACAACATGGCCGCAACAAAATCTAATTCATGCAAGTGTTATCCCGATCGTATTATTAGCGTGCAAATTATTTATTCACAAAGGCGAAATTTTAGCCGGCGTAATCCAGACGGGCGATAATGGCATGCGTCTGCGACTTGTTCGCCTGCATTTGTAATGCATGGCCTCCCCTCCACTGCAAGTTGCGGCATTAGACTTGCAGATATTTTGTCGCTGTCGGAAGCGACTTCTGAATTACGGCCGCTGGTTGAAGTCTTATTTATTACTTTTAAGCTTAGTTCAGATATGAGAGTGGTTAAGGTAATTTCAGGGTCAAGTGTTATTTAAGGTCAGTTTCCATTTTTAAACCTAGGACCTTTGATTTAATGTTCTCGGAATAATATTCATGGAATGTGGTTTTTCTTTCTCTTGGCTGTACTTTCTCTATTATAAATCTGAACGCGCCAATATTTTATGCCATAAAATACAGCATGCATTTAAAACGGCCATGATGTAATATCCAAAAATATATAAATTTTCGTCACTAATGGATATCGCGACGACATTTTTCCGTAAGGTCGATACAAGTACGATCATTACAATTTTTTCAGATTGTCCCACAAGGATTTTCCTTATCTTATCCCTCCTTTTATTTCCCCCATAATTACAGCTGAGGATAGATTTAGCGGTAATGTACAATGGTTTTTGTTTATTTTCACTTGAACAATTACTTTTTGTGGCGGCCTTTGTGGACAGGATAGCGGTATTTTGGAAAAGTATTTATTATCAGCTCGCGGCAATAAACACGATTATCCACAGAAATCCTTGTTTGATGTTAGGAAATTGAAATTAAATATTTTTTTCTAAGTAAAGGTCTCAATGCGTGCCTGAAGATGGAAGACGCCGTCGAAGTCGGCCCAGCAAGAGGTGGCGGGATGATTTTGGATGCGTACCGCGAGGGCTGGTTCGAGGTGGCACAAGAAAAGAGTACCTGGAAGGGATTGGGGGAGGCCTTTGCCCAGCATTGGGACAGTACATTGTTGTGGTAGGGCAACGCTGTTCGCAGCATGAATGGGCCGGCTTGACCGGGGAAGTACCACACCCTCGCAGAAGACCGACGTCCGAGTAGTAGCGTTTCGTTACTGCGCTTCGTTCGGTGAGCGAGAGGGCCGGAGGCCCAATTCCTCCCCCAATCCCCTTCCTTCTCCTTTTCTCCTTCCCCTCCCTTTCCCTAAATAGGCTCGTCAACGCATCTGCTACTCCTTTTTTGCAGATGTCCATGGGCGGCGATGACTACTTACCATCAGGTAGCTCGCCTGCTCGTTTGCCGAGTTATCGCATAAAAAAAAAAGTAGGAGTCTGATTTTAATGAACCCACTAAATCTTTAAAATAAATCATGCTAGGAACATGAAGGAACATGAACAGAGCTCATACACAAATTCTAATCTAGCTTCGCTTTATCAGACGAAACCGCACTGTACTCCTCGTCCACCACAAAGTATCGGTACCACAAGGCTTCGTAAGTACAGTAAATTTTTCCATAAGCCTTTCGCGTAGTAGTTTACGACTAGAGCGTCTGTGGAGTGGAGTATCTACATATTTCAGGGCTTCAGTAGGTCAATGTAATAAATAACGTTATTTGATTATTTATATGTTGAAAGGAAAATAAGATATAGAAACTCTTTTTTCTCTCTCTTTACGTGGACCTAGAAAAGAAACAATATGGTCTGGGCTAGCATCGGTAAAACTTAATACCGCGTAACTAACAATTTGCTCCAAGGACCTAAGTTTAGTTCGATTTGATTAAATAATATTGAAAATTAGGCCTTACTGTAAAGTGTTAATAACACGGTATAGGAGTATCACCGACGATAAATCAATGGTAGGCCACATTTATTTTTTATGGGATAACTCGGCAAATGCGAAGGCGAGCCACCAGGGGGCATAGACAATGTTACATTTCGATATCGAAAACGATGTTAGATTAATCTGAAACGTATGGAATTGTCATAATCTCTCGACCTGAAGCGGCGGTAGCCTAATGGCTAGGGCGTCGGACTTGCGATCATGTGGTTGCCGGTTTGAACCCCACCCATTGCACTACCGACGTACCACTCTTAACACAAGCATTTAGTTTAGTACGAGCGGTTAACAAGAATACTAGTAATGAGACCCACAATGCTAGTAAGATTTAAAAAAAAAAAAAAGTCACTTGATGAAGTTATGTCAAATCCATACATTTTCGATATCTAACTTCGTCATCGATAATGAAGATGTGACATTGTCTAGGGGCCCTGATGACAACTAGTCATCGCCGCCCGTTAGTTGCAGATGCGTTGCCGAGCCTATTTAAGGAAAAGGGAGGGGAAGGAGAAAAGAAGGAGGAAGGGGACTGGGAGAATATAATGGATATATGAAGAGAAAAAGAAGGAGGAATTGGGCCTCCGGCGCCCCACACTCACCGTACGAAACGAAACAGTAGCATACTGCTACATGACGTCGATATGTTATGGGAGGGTAGTTGAGGGTAGTGGGCATATAGACATGTTAGCAGAGAGAGAGAGTTATTATGACTATCAAGGTTATTAACTGACTCATTAGTTTACTCGGATCAAATAAAAAGTTAAGATGGAACTTCGAACAAAGAAGTGAGGCTGGCTAAAACTACGCCTTGCCGTGTACAACACACAATTATACGCACAGACGTATACCGAAACTACGCCTTATCTTGTCAGTCGAGCTATCGAGCTATCGAAAGCTCGCCTGGCAAGATCCAGCGTAGTTAACTAATACATGTGTGCGTGTAATTTTGTGTTGTACACGGCATGGCTAGGCCTCACTTATTTGTTCGCAAAGTTCCATCTTAACTTTTTATTTGATCTGAGTTAGTTTAGTGGTCGTCGGCGCGACTGCTAAGCTCGGCAAGGTTATTGGGGTTATCTATGAAATTCTCAGTAGCAGCTCAGAGTTTGCATTTGTGCTAGGTTTATGACAACAGGCTCGCCCCTATAACATCGGTAAACATACACCCGAAATGTAATTATAAAAAAATTGATGAATTTTGGTATAAAGATAGATTTGCGCCTTAAACACCTACGTAGGTTACCTTTTATCTCAAAAAGTCCTTTGCGAGTGGGACTAAAAAAAAGGCTAGTACTTCTCTAGCTAAAAATATCGATAGAAATAGGTACTAAGCACTTCACAAGACAAAAATATCGATAGACATACTTCTAGTTCAAAAGGTCGAAGATAGGCAAATAAAGAATTGGAAAAAGCAAAATGGCTTTCTAGACACCCCTCTATCATGTATGACGTAGGTGTATCGAGATAAGTTAACATTTTAGAATTCTTTTTTCGACTATTTGCAAGCGTCTTGACATGAATAAAACCCTTTTCAACTTGAAATTTGCTAAAATGGGAGTGGGTTTAACAGCATATACAACAGCCCCAAAAGGACAACCAAATAAGAAAAAAAAATAAGGTCATAGTTCAATGAGGTGTAACGAGAAAAATATTGGTCTGAGAAAAATACGAAAGCAGTAATTTTGACAAAGAAAATAAAGAATATGGGACAGAATTGAACGGAGAGATAAAATATGGGATGTTATGATCGGCCAAGAGTGTAGCTGACGGGAACATATCAATAGATTTTTTACTTTATTGCAAGGGATAAGGGTTACCTTTATATAAAAGACCCTGGTAAAAGCCGGGATTAATACTGGAAAGCAGAAAATTACGTGTAGGGAGGAATTAATACGCATGTTTTAAAGGTAATATAGGTATATATAGGTCAATCATTACCTTCCGGGCAATAGGGATTAGAAATATTGAAAAAAAAACTGCTGTGATTTATTGAGAGAGAAAGAGTAAGAGGAACCCTAATACATATATCAATTGATTGAAGCCGTTTGAATTAAACAACAATATATACAATATGAATACGCGTACCATAAAAGATGGGAATAAGTGTCGAAAATGTCCCCATAACAATACACATATTCCCGCGAGCGCTTTTGTTTATTCCAATTATTCCAATAGCACATTATATTATCTTTGCGTAACAAAAACCAACGTGTCAGTATAAAATCCGATGTAATGGAGCAAAAAAGTCGCGCCATTCGCGTTCCTACTCACTGATCCCACCTCACGTCGCCAAATATAAATCACAACGGCAGCTAACAAAAGACTATGTAAATGTATATTTTTCCAATTAAATCCCGGCCTTTTTAATTAAACGAATGTTTTAACCCTATCACGGATCATCGACTCAATGTTTCGCACCCTTATTCGCCCTAATACCGATTGACATTTTTACAACACAGCTAACGGCAAAAAATATTTATTAATTCACCATTTTCAATCACAGATTTAGAACAATGGAATCTAAAGATAAAATCAGTTTAGATAACTCCAGTGCAGAAGTTTTAATTTGTGAAGGAGGACACAATAGGGAAAATGGGCTGGCAGTTGGTTAAGACAAGGAAAAGATTTGGATAACTTTTGTATTGAGGGACGCCTTTGCGACAGGCTTTCCCTTAATCAAACTCTACTTAAGTGTCCTTCATAAGAATTTCAGTTATTAATTGGAGAATTATATAAATTGAGAAATTTCGAGGACCATTTTGATAAAGGTTCCTCGCAAAAGAGTCGTGAGCTTATTACTTCACATTTACCCACTTTTCGAAAAGCATCTTATAAGACTATAAATCAAACATTTAGGAACCTCAGTAGCTCCAATAAATCCGAGTCTAACAAACGTTCAAATTATTTTAGCCTTTCTAACCAAAATCCCGTAGTAAATCGAGCGAAAATGGCCGCGTTTTATCTAGATACAGTCGACCAAATTTATCATGTGTGGGCCCGATTTTTCGATAGACGCGAAAGTGGTTGAACTGTTAAAGCGATTGCCTCATTCCCCGGCTCGACTTTTCCAGTCCACTCGAAATTAACGAACACTTAAAAAGTCCGCCACACTCGAAAACTGTGAACATGTGCCTCGAACAACGCATTAATAATTGTTTATTGCTAGCGAACGTGACGAGAATATGCGCACCGAATTAAAAATCAGATGGAATTATTGCGAACGGTGAAATACGTTTTGCATCGGATTTTTTGCCTACGACTATATTTTACGGAAAATTTTACTGGCGCTGCACCTCATTTATGGGTTCATATATTCCGCCATTGCATTGGATTGTTAATCGCATTTTCGTTTATTCTAGCTAAAATTTGTAATTGAAATAAAAAATCTCAATTTGCACGAAATAAGGAATTCTTCGAATCTAATATTGTTTACGTTTATATATTTCATTAGGGTAATATATAAGATGTCTTCGTGCACGAGACAAGACCATACAGCTGTTTAAACGTGACACAGTGACACGTGTATGTGTCAACTCGACATCTTGTGTTGATACGTGAAGACAGCATGCGGATTCCATGGAACTAATTACGTCAAACGGCGTAACGGCCGTGATACGCAGTTTGTTTTCTGAATGGGTGTCGATTTAACTCCGCCAAGCGCGGCTAGCTTTAACCGCAGCTTGTTACTCTAACACTTGGCTCGGAAATAAAGCGCTGCAGCCGCTTTACTCGCCACAGCGCATGCGTTGTCCATAACGGCCCACACCCTCCCGACTCCCTCAGTCAGCTGACGCCTGCTGAAACGGTTTTAATAGCACGTATGTGTTGGACTATTGTGTGTATGTGTGCGTGGCTCACCCAGCAGTGAGCCAAAGCGGGCTTTGTCACACGTTAGCATGAATGAGAGAGAGCCACGATCAATATTGTGAGGTCTGCAAGCTCAGGAACTTATGAATTTTTTAGTAGTTCCATAATGCTTGGGTTTTGTCGTGTAATTAAATCCTCTCGAGCTAGGTCACGATTCAACAATTATTCGAGACTTATAATTATCTCTTGGGACCTTATAATGTAGTGCAAAAGTGATTAAAGAAGAAGTTTTCGGGATGCGGGAATAGCATGAACGAACCAAACACCAAGTATAATTATGCAGTTGTGTTGTATGTATAAGTGTGTCTTACCATTTTCAACTTCAAAAGTTTAGGTACTAAACATTATTAAAATATAATTATACTACTTCATTACACAGTTATGACTAAATACCCAAAACTACATTAACACTTAGATGCAAACAACTGCATTTCATATGAAATGTAACAGAAAGGGTAAAAAGAACTCAAAAACATCGCAGACAATGGCAGAACTACTACGATGACATACAAACGTAAAGCAGATAGAGAGAAACAGCTAACAGTGAGAAAGTAATGAGACAGACAGTAATTATCATGTATGTGGCACATTAAAGGCAGAAAATAAAATAAAATAATTTATAGGTTTCAGGAGATTGTGCGAATGTGAATGCCCCTTTAAAATAAAACAACAGCAAATAAAGAGACAGAAATTAAACAAAAGTGAATTTAATTTCGATGAATCTTTGCATTTTGGAGAAGTGAGCTAAGCTCGTCTTGTTTGAATCGTTTCAATTAAGGCTACGAGAGTTGGATTCCATTTTTAAATACCAAAAGTTTTGCGATTTTTAAATATTCTTTAACTCTTGATGAAACCATCGTCCAAATCAATTGTAGTGTGATTTCATTATCTATTACTTTATTCAGATGAAATAAATTCATCCCAATGAAATCCAACATACCTTGCTTACACGCATGTATATTATTTATCAGCCAATTGATAACTGAAATTAAAAAACGTCAGAAATTAATTAATACAACAACCATTCCTATAGTGACACTTGTGTACCTTACGAGTCCCTCGACTAGAGGCAAGACTCACCTGAAACTGAAGAAATTTATTATTAAACAATCTCGAAAATACATCAAAGTATTTTTATAGTTTAACTTTAATGAGCTATACAATATATAGCTTTAATGCGCATGTTTCGGGGCCCAACAAGTTTCCGAGCGTGAACTCTCCACGCGGCTGTCTCGTTGTCGAGTCTCGAATCTGAAGCTAATAGTGGGGCCTCGAAACAAGCAGTCTATACTGATAAACATCGGTAGGTATAATTCATAAATTGTCTTATATTTTTTGATTATGTATATGTATAGTCAACTACAACTTCACATTTCTGGTGCAATTTGTATAACAGCAGTAATTACTGCAAGGTTATTTACTTTACAGGCTGATAGCAGTTTAGAAGAGATAAAGTTAGCCATAGGCTAATAATATACGTAGTTAAAGTTTGTTAGGGAAACAAAATAAAGAAGTTAATTTAAAAATAAACAACAAAATATGTTTCAAAATTTATGAAAATCAGCGTTGTTGCGTAAAATCGCAAGATGAAATAAAAAAACCTAAGATTAAAACAAAGTTTCACTGAACGTTGATGTCTAAAATAAGTCTTTGAAAGATTTTCTCAAGTCTATCTTGCATATGTACTGGTAAATTTATAGAATATACATTTAGAATCGCCCGTCACCTCCGTGTTATCGAATTGAAGCACACAAACTGGAATATAGGGCAATAAGTCAACAAATGAATCCGAGATGATACATTGCCAGCTTCAACGCCAATATCGTCTCCATATAAGATTTCTTTCCTAGATTTATCACCCTCTATGCAAATAGACGCCTGATGGATATTGCGAGACGTAAACCCGAGTTTACCGACGATGTGTCAAAATTAATGTTTTTTATACACGTTGAGTGGTAGGAGCACGAGATATTCTAATCATATTTCATCACGAGAAACTTATAACACTCCGAATAAGAAACGTGCTTCGTTTTCGGCGACGAGACGACGTGAAAAAAATTATAAGTGCTGTTTGCTTAGAGAGCTAACGTGATAATTGAAATATAGGATTTGTGTACTAAGCAATAAAGGTATTCAAGTATGCTTTTTATTTACTACTTATTTATAATCGATTTTGAAGAATGAATTATGTATAAGAAAGAGGATGAGGCTTTGCTTAAATATAAGGACAACATAGATTTTTATTTTGGAAGGTAGGTATATTTTAATAAATTTATACTTTACTGTAAATGTAAAGGAAACTTGATGAAATTTACCAATTAGTGCAAGTCAGTAAAACCAATTAGCGTTAAATATAAATGGAAAGCTAATCCCCACTACAAATAAGAAAATAAATATATGCATTAGGTCCCCGTTTAATCTAAGTTGAGTCTCGACCGCCGAGTGGTACCGAATTGGATTAACAGTGCGTGTAGCTTGGTCAGCGGCGGTATAATCAACTGGTCTCGATTAATCGCCATTATTGATTCCGTATTAATTGGCGCATCACTGCGGCTTAGCAATCACTGCACGCGATTCTGCAATCTGCTGCGGTCGCAAAAGTCAGACTTGGCAGTTTTGGTATTGTTTTGTATTAATACATATATCCAACTGCTATGATCTATAAATTACTCACTTACAAATTCAGAGGAGACCTTTGTCAAAAGCCTAAATAAACGATTAAAAAAAGTGTATAGATAAAATACCATGCCATTGTTGGATGTAACAGGGAAAAAGTAATTGTAATGAGTACACTGAATAAATAACTTGCGGAGTAGCACAACGCTATTCTGAGTGGATCTCGATTCGTTATTTAAAAAGTTTACGCGAAGTAATTTCAAATTTATGGGCACATCACTTGAGCTTCGTAATCACTGCATACAGCTCTGCAATTTGTTACGGTTCGAAAAATAAAATAGAGAACCGATTCGGACGTTGGGTTCCAAATTGAAATGATTATTTTTTTTTCAATATTGGTATTTGAACTTTTTCATGAGTAGGTACTTGGGAGCAAATGTAACACACACAGGCTTAGTCTTATTACGCTTATAAGCTTCAGCTGAGAATATGATTTTATGCTAAGAAATGATTTTCTAAATGAGAAAAAATATGTTTTTGTGATTGCTTTGCATTGATTACTTAATTTACTTTTTGCTACGTGGAAATCACCATTACATTGTCCCACTGCTGGGCACCGGTCGCCTCCTCGCGGAAGGAAAGGGATTCGGCTATAGTCCACGTGGCAAAATTTATGCCCAGTAGTGGTATCAGCACAATAACTGTTTAAGTAATTATGTTGAGAGTGGTACCATAATTCGGATAATAATAAAAATCGTAAAAATTAAAATCTTCTATATATTTTTTTATAATACGTACCAATTTTCTTGTTAGCTTTCTAGATTAACCTCTATAGTTGATGCGAGCGCTGTTTTCGTTTCATTTCTGGACAGCGTTTAGTTGTATCACATATTCTGCGACCGTATACTAAGTTTGTAGCTAGATGTTATTACTAACACTATTATTTCACTGGATTGTTCCCAACCAAATGCTCGTATGGCACTGTTATTACTAATTTAACTGGTACAATTTCGACCCTCGAGATCTCCATTAAGCGAAATGAGATTGGAGGTGTATTTGTTGCAGGTAATAACTATGGTTTGGAATTAGGTGGATTTGTGATATCAAATATACATTTTGGTTTTGAGTTATTCAGTTGCTAGTACGATTTGTATTCAAAGTGTGAGTCACGTGTGAGATTGAAGTGTAGACAACAACATCGTTTGTTCTGCAAATAGATATTTTGAAGCTGCTTCTCATATACGAAAAAGAAATTAGTTGGCATTTCATGCCCTAATGAATTCCGAGAAAAACTTCGCCCACGGTAACATTAATTTAGCGTGTTGATATTTTATAAAATTCACCGGAATCCGATAATATCTAAAAACAAATGTAGGGTAGGGCGGGGCTAAAAGGTCCGCGGGTAAAAAGGTCCACTATGCATATCTCCGAAATTATGAGCGCTTTAATGAATTGAAAGACAAGCGCACGAAGGGATTACGGTAGGGGTACACATACCACTTCGTGCGGTGAGTTTTCCAGCGCCGTTAAGAGTGCACGCAGACCGCATGCAAAAAAAACACATAAGTAATAATTTTCTTGTTTCTTATTTTTAGGCTGGGATTTGTATTTTCAATATTACCAAGCTCAGCTTTTGATATATTATTGTGTGTAATTTCATGTTTCACTTCATGCTATAGTAATTTTAGAGGACACTTAAGTTTTTTTTCTATAATTTTAAAAAAAAGTGTACCTACCATAGGGGTAAAAAGGTCCGGTCATTTGGACTTTTTTAACCTGCTGAGATTTAATGACTTAATAAAGAAAAAAATCTTTGTAGTATATAAAAATAATGTTTTTCTTTCTTAGTTTAACACGGGTAATATAATACATGTTACAGAATGCTATTTTGAAGGTAGGTATAATATATAATATATTATAGATAGACTTTTAAAACAAGGTAACGACTAATTATTAAGACCGAAATGTTTTCCTACAGCTTTAACAAATGAGATTTATTGTTTAACATGTTCCTTTTCTCAAATAATTATAAAGATTTGTTGATTTTGCATGTTTTACGTTTATAATGTTTCCTTAACCATAGAATAGTATAAGATAATGCTGGTCCTTAGTACCCCAGCCCTGGTCCTTTTTACCCCGCTGGTGGGGTAAAAAGGACCATTGGACACAATGTTTTAAATCATGATTATCTGGCATTTAGATATAATATTTGCCAAATTCAACTATTACTACTTAAACTTGAAGAATTACGCTACTCAAAACAGATAAGAGTTTCCTTTAGAAACCAACAGTTAAAAAGTTACAGGAGGATATGTTTAAATTGGACCTTTTAGCCCCGCCCTACCCTATGTAATGTAATGTGAATGTAAAACACGAAAACGAAAATAAATGGATCAATGAAAAATTAAAAATAGATGGCGAGATTGCCGAGAGATACTTAGTTACGACAAAAGATGAACGTAAGATATTTTGGCATCTTTTTTTTGTTCGATTACATTAATGATGACTTCTAATTATGTAACAGCAAGTAGTATTTTTTCTGTCTTCTTCTTGTGTAAGGAGTCTATTTTCATCGGTTGGCTCCGAATTCTACTTAAAAACCTGACGGGAGCGTTTTTAGCGATAAGCGAATTTTATCTCTTAATCATTGTATAGTATTTACTGAAAAAAACATCTATCAAAGATCCTCTAGGGTCTCTTTATCTTCTAAACATCAAAACCATCAATGTTTTTGATGCGTAGAAAACTTTTTACGCTTTTCAAATATTTTTTATCTTTAGAAATACAATCCCAAAATGTTTGAAGTTATAATGGAAATTGTAAATTTGGTAAACATGTGATTGTTAAAATATTGTTGTTCCCCAGGGCTCTGAGAAAAGTTATAGTTAAAACCAGACGGTCTGCGCCCCGTTTATCATTGGTTAGATCTTATTATACTTTATAAGTAAATTTATTTTCACAACAAAATAAATTTGGTGTAGCTTTCATTGGATACACGTTAAACTAGGTTTTGTATGGAGGTTGTAAAGTTCTTTTTCGGAACAATTGCTTTCCCAATTTTGTAATTAATTATCGCTAAAAGCTTTTGTCAGTCAGCAACCATCTAAAAAACTAAGGGTCCCCGGTACCCCTCACTGTCCGAAGGGGTACACACTAGTTTATAAAATTGAATGTCATTATCAGAAACCACTAGACTGGTGACACTCGATCCATTCCGCCTGATTGGTTCATATGTGTCAATAGCCAATAACAATTGATTAAGTTGCCCAATACTGGGTCGCCATCTGTCGTCCGCCATTGTTGTTTTCGATGACGTAACAGTTTGCTTTGAATATTATAGAAAGTTACTTGAAAGTCTGCCAATATCGTGGCCAAATGTTCGATCAAATTGCAAATCATTGGCTGAACATTCGTCAAGGTGTGAATAATTGTCAGTTCGAGAGCTTGTTACGAGAAACGTTTTTGATTGATGATTGAGGGGAGGAAAAACTGATAGTTTTGGGTTCTATAAAGTAAAGATATGCCTACGTAAAATTTTATTACAATTTATTCAAGAGAATAAGAGTCTTAACTACGCTTTCTGTAAATAGCATACTTCCCTTCAATAGTTTCTACCCCGCTACACAACATCTGTATCAAACATTCAAGCTGATCTGTAGCTAATCCACGGATTTCTAATGCAAATACATTCATCAGTGCTAATGCATAGGAAGTAATCAGTCTGCAAAGCCGTCATGGCCGCC
Source organism: Subacronicta megacephala (assembly GCA_958496365.1). Classification (NCBI taxonomy): domain Eukaryota; kingdom Metazoa; phylum Arthropoda; class Insecta; order Lepidoptera; family Noctuidae; genus Subacronicta; species Subacronicta megacephala. The sequence continues at coordinate 8,516,788 of OY292530.1, read as the reverse complement.
AAGATATAAATCAAACTGGATTAAACCGGTTTAGGGTGATGATTAAAAGAATACTATCGAAACGAGACCGTTAATTTTTAAATGTAAGTGCACTTATTTGGAGATAGCTTGTGTCTGTGAGTTATTGTCTTTTAAATTAATTCTTTGATCGTTATTTGCAGATATTTCAACTAAGTTGATTAAAGGCATTTTAGTTTTAAGTGTAGATTGAGGGACTTTGACTGATTTTTCGGTTTACAATTCGTGGACTTCATAGTTTAGCAATTTTGTTTTTAGCTGAATACTTACTTGAAAAAAATAAAGGTAGCCATAAGAAGCCTATATATCAAGGCTTAATATTTTGATATTTTAAGTATTAAATTTCTATTTCAACTTTGATCAAATGCTTGCCATTTCGTTGAAGGTGTCTACCTACGTCCACTACTGCGGAACATTACTATTCCGTATACTTTTAACCCCCACTTACCCCAAGTAAGTGGAATGCGGATGATAAGGGTACAAGATAACGGTATATGGACGACAGAAGCTTTTAAAAAAATATTAAGAACATTTAACGTGAATAGAAAGAAGTTATAAATATGAAAACAATATAATTTATGACTAAGTGAATGGGTAATCGTAGACCCGATCTTGGTCGTTACACATTTTTGGTGGAGAAACAATTTCGGCAACAAGCAAAAGAATTTCGGACAAATATTTTTATATGGTTTCGTTGAATGTTGAATCGGGGTAGTTTGGAGCCCATAGTCGCTACATTGTTTTTCAAATATTATATATTTTAATATCACGAATTAATTAGAATCCAAAGTAACATAGTCATATTGTTTTTTTTTGTTTTCAATAAAAGCTGAATGCAAGGATTCATTTAGTTTAATAAGAATAGTTCTAGTTTAACTAACATAAAATAGTTAGTAATCTAGACTAGATTACTTTTATTTTATGAAAGTACTTGATTGCCACTATTTTAGAACAAACAATTCAAATAAATTAAATCTTTGTCTTAAGAGAGAGTCAAGATATTTAGATTTAATTCAACTACTTGAGTGCAGTAATTTATCTAGTTGTCGATTGTCCACGAAGAGTGAATAATAATTCTCAATAACGACGCCAAACACGTACCCCGTTCAATAATTAAAGTCAAGAGATTTGCAAACATTATAAGAAATTCAGATTACTCCGACAATAAGGGCGTGATTATTTGACAGCAAAAGCATTTCGTTGAATTATTTGGCTTTTGGGAGCGTTAAATATTTCAACAATCAGTCGCACCGCGTTCCTCTAAGTGCGAGAGCTAACTTCCATCGGGCAATTAACGGCATTTGCAATTCCAAATTCTCCATCGTTAGCGACGGAAAAAATTGCGGAGCGAAAAAATTAAGGAGTTGTGAAAAAATAAACACAAACCAACTGGCGAATAAGATAACACAAACTCCTGCCGTTCATTAATTAAACAATGAAAAATAACTCCAAGTTTTGTAAATGACTCGCAAACGTGACTTTAAAGAGAAAGAATGTATAATCACCTTTTACGTGTAATTAGGTTTATACTTTATCAAAAACTCTTTCACTCAAAATTACTTCTCTATTTGTGAGCATTTACCTTTGGAGTTATTCAAATTCGAAAACTAACTTAAGATTTAGTCTGAAATCCTTTAATAAAAACTTCGTGAAGTGATGAAATACCTGGAACAATGAAAAAAAAACACATTAATGCTGGCAACTTTTATTTGAAATAGAAAGCATTTTTTACAATTTGTACCGGTGTAATACTGAGATAAGCAAGTGCGAATAAATTTCGATCTACTTTAAAATAACCTGTCGGCGTGCAATCCCATCTCGGTGGAAATATGGCGACCACATTTTTTGTTCTGTAAACCGATCCAAATATTTCTCATAACATCGGCTGCAATGCGGTTTCCCGACAAGAGCTGAGGGTAACAAGAGAGAGCAAAAGGGAGAGATTGAACGGGAATATTTTTCTCAACGGAGAAACTCAGATTAGAAGTAATCGGTCTCCTGCTCGTCTGTCGACTTCATCATAGAATATTTGGAAAATAATAATATTCGTTGGGTGTATGCCAAATGAGGCGCTTCGTATTTAGAAGGCAATTTGTATTTTTTTTAAGGGTTTAATCTTAATAACGTTTTTAATATTGCCTGGTAGGGAATAACATTTCAGTTATATTAAGATTGATAGGTACTTATATTACTTCTTCGATTGTTGGGTTATGTTATACTTACATTTATTATTTAGTAGGAAGGAGAAAAGGAACAATTTTCGAAACAATTGTGCACTTATGTTTCTTGATGAGTTATAAAAAAAAATGCTTTCAACATCATAATTATTCATGTGTTTTTACATGGCATGATTTGTCAAAGAAATGTGTTTTATATCATGAAGTGAAGTTTTAAATAAATTAAAATATATGCGTGAAAAGCAGAATAAATTCGCGAAAACAAAGTTTAAAGTATTTAAGAAATCTATCACCCAACTCTTGCTAGCCTTTGTTCCATTAAATAACAGTGTTAAACATAAAATATCTTTAAAAAAGCTTGCGGAAGTTATAAGTAGTAGCGCTGAGCACCTTTTAGCGGAGCGTCACTTATACGGGTGAGGTTGGTCTCTCCTTAAGTGCTAAGTAACCCGATATGCAAGGAATTTGTGGCACTCCCCTTTGTAAAACGGTGTAATGAAGAAAATGTTGATGAAGTTATTTTTTCATGTAATGGTTTCTAGAAAAGGAAGACATGCTACGTTAAAGTATGTCCTGAAGGTATTTACTTTTTTATTTGTGGAAATGTTTGTGCTGCAGGGAACGTGAATGGTTTTCTTGGACTCCCACTGACAGAAACAACTCGAAGTTTCTTTGTTTATCATATCAGATGATACGGAAGTAATTATACTTACGAAATAATTGATCAAAACCTTTATCGATATAACGAACGTTACGTTTTACATAACAAGAGTATAACGTGGTAGAATCAGATGACAAAGAAGTAAGCAAGAATTATACCAAGTGACGGTCTGTACTTTTTGCTTACCCCTGGGGGTAAAAGTGTGAGTGTACCCATGTGTGTATTTTTCATGTATTATTTTGATGCGTAAGAAGACTTTTTTAAGTAATCAACAAATACATAAAAATGTACGTATTAAAATGAACATTAATAAACTGGACATTTATGACTGTTTCTATAAAATTATAGTAACACCCATACACTGCTCCCCAACCTCCCCTTTAATTAGTTCAGTGTTTAAAATATACGTTAAAAATATGACCATAAAAATATTAACTAAACCTTTCACCTTTGTAATAAGAATCAGTTTTAAAATGAAATAGCTTTAATAAAACAGCTGATATTTTTTCATGGTAACCAAATATGATTTGAAGTGCAAAAGGATTAAAGATGATATTCGCTTGCATATTGCGTTTTGTCAGCGATCAAATAAAGTGAACATTAGCGGATTACGCCCCGCAGTCCTGGATTAATAGTCGAATGTCGTGATGTAAATAAATTTAAAGGCCAGTGTTTTTAATTCACACATCTGTCGCACTTGTCGGCCTTAGCGTAGAATGGGGTTATTACACCCTAATAAGGTCATCGGGGAATGGGAATAAATAGCCGTGTAAAAGTCGAATAGTCGTTTTAATAATTTATTACTTTTGTTGCCCACTGTCCTACGTGAGCGCAACAATGCGATAAAACACTTAACATTAGTCAATATAGTTTTCATACAGCTTTTGTACAATTTTGTGAAAGACAATCGATTTAAAACTGTGCCTTCCACATTTTAAAGTCAAGATGTGTTTGTCATTCATATTATAGTTAGTTTTTCTAAAAAAGACACGTGTCTTCGTAAAAGTTGTTAGTTATAATTTGATTGTATTCATAGATAGTTTTATTTTATTCTGTGTTAAGTGTTTTACACTAGGTACTGTATTAGTTATTTGGCGTTAAAGGAATTATCGGTAAAATATAGATCAAAGTTTTGTATGAAAATGTTCGCAATGTGAAATATGAAATGAAATATAAAATAAAAATATGCAATTAGAGTCATGACGTCTCATTAGATACTTGTTAAAGCTTACTTTAAAAACGTTGTGACGTCACATCCTTTTGTATCCTCTGCATCGTATCGCAGTTATCGCTTACGTAGGACGTTGAGTAATGGCTATTTCAAAACGAATCAATTTTGTTTCATTACACTGAATATGTTGAATACGTTGTTGATTAGATTGTGTGAGGATATCTATATAAGACATATATATAATATACTATGTACAGTAGGTATATTGTCAGAGACGATGGTATTGGGTTAATTAATATTATATTAGAACCAAGACGTGTAACTGAAGGTTCTAGTTATATATAATTCAAACCGAGCAGGATACAAATTCCTGTTGTGAAATGCCTTCAGTGTTGATACTTTGGGTGTGATGTGATGGATTTTCATGAGACATGGAGTGTTTATTAGATGTATAATATATACAAACTGTATTTATTTGCTGCCAAGCATTGACTTAAGTTACTGGTACCGAGATCAATGACTGATATTTCGAATTTCATTGAATCGTCGCCTTCAGGTGACGTTAGATTGATTGACGAAAGCGTCTCATGTATCATGTATCATGTTTAAACCAGAGGACACTGGTTCGAATCCTTCCTGAGGCCTACATTTTCTTTCACATTGTTATCTAATTATTAATTTGTGTTTTTATATTGTAACACGCGTAAGCACTTAAAAGATAACGACGAAAACTCAGTCAGAAAGAAAATAGTTCCGTTTTTATTAGATTGTATGCTTACTAAACTCATTTAAAATACTGTGTTTGTAACATTGTTTATGATGTTATAAAAGTTAATTGTTTTTATTATAAAAAGAACGTGCCCAGTTTCACATAATATGAAGTAAACAACAAAAACACTTCTCTAACTCTAAATTCCTTTGTTAGCGTTCAAAAACTAATTCACATAGAATGAAACATTACATTCGTTGAATCCACCCACTCTTTCCATTGGCGAGTCAAAAGACTGCATTGCGCCGGGCGAACACTAATTCAATAATAACCGCGTGTTCTACACCATTCTAAAAACAGTATTTTCATGATTTTTGGACTGGCTTTCATATCCATGTTATTTAATTATCTGATCACACTCCGAATGAGCGTCATGTTTAAGCAAATTATTAGTTCCAGACGTGTTTTTCTGCCATAACAAAAAGGTCAATAAAATTCATCTGCTAAGCAATGATGTGGTAACATTATTGTATTCCAGTTTGAAGGTCAATGTAGCCAGTGAAATTAAATATAAAATTAGACATAACAATTATGATCTTTTGAAACTGACGGCAGGCATACTTCAGTAATCAGTACCTAAGGGTTTGATATTTATTTCAATTCTAGTTGTACTTTCTTTCCATTAATTAAATGTTTGTGAAGTCCCCTCACAGACATTTTCCCCTTAAATTCCGTCTTTATAACAATTTGAAAAAGTTGCTTGTCTAATAGGCTTCAGTTGGTATTTTCAATCAAGCGGCCCGTATGTTTATTTGCCATCTACAGTAAAAAATCTTCATGACGTATTCTTACGTCATTACCATAAAGTATGACGTGCAAAGCGTTGCGTCTCCAAAACGCGTCACGGCTTTTTGAGTCTTTGTATTGTAATTAGGAGATGGGATGCGCTCGGAGTGTGGCGTTCTTTGTTTTACAAAAAAGGGGGGAATGTCACGCGTTCATGCTGCGTCACGTCGTGTCACACAGAATAAGGCCGCTGTGTACGCGATATTGGTGTTGTCTAACGCAATATGGCTTCGCATTTAACATTCAAACGCCGAATTCACACCAAATAATGTTGTATTTTTTTCTGGATAACATAAAGGCTATCTACTGTATCTATCTGTATGTCTGTACGAATGAGTACCAATATTGGGATTGTCCATCTCAGGGAAGAGATAAACATTTATCTCTTATCTCTACCGTGGTCCATCTAAATAATCGAAGTATTATTTTTGCTCTTTGGATTCTGATCTTATAATTATTGATTCTTAGGTTTTAGGCAAGTATTTATCTGTCGTACATTTTAATTCAACTCTTTCAATTAATTAAAAATGTTGAATAACAATTTGAGTTGTAGGTAATTGACCTACCCATGCTCAGTGTATATTTTCTTTATAGAATCAGTGGATGCCACAGAATATTAGAAAACGTCGCGGTAGACCCTGAATGAGATGGTGCGATGAGCTTGACTCTTACTGCGACGGTTGGATGCTAAAAGCTCTCAACCGGGAAGAGTGGAAGAAGGAAAGGGAGGTCTTTGCCCTGCAGTGGGACGATGATACGCATGGCTGATAATAATAATAATCTATATAGTTTTCAATAAAGGAGATAATAATTATAATCTGAAATAACAGATGAAGCATCTATATATGATATATATCCACATTTACACGGAGACATACGTAACCAATATCATTCATAGTCAGTTAGGCACTTGCATGCATGACACAAATAACTGAAATAACTAACGAGGACATTATCAGGAGTCCATAATGGTTGAAATAACACGATAATATTGTTATACCAGCGTCGTACTCTACCCACAGTTGGCACGACGCCTGCCGCTTGTACAAATACCTATTATTATTTAAATGTGGAAGAAATTAGTGTTATTTCTAACGTTTATTGGTACAGCCCTAATGTGTGTGACATTTTCTAGGTTATTTTCTTTTGTTTTTAATTGTCTATTTTCTTAAACTGAAATAAAAATGGTTCCGTCAGAAAAAAATATACATTAAATAGAAATTTAATGGTGGAACAGTAAGGCAGACACCTCGGTGATGTTCTGGAAATTCAACGAGCATTCACCGTCCCGCGCTTAAACGTGTAAGTGTTGTCTACATAGTTGAGATTCCAAGCAATTCGCACCACTACCGAACACAGTAATTCAACGTGAAGAATAAGACATGTAAATAGTAAATACGGCCACCATTAGGGGCGCTCGGCACGAATTTGCATGAAGATTAACGACTTCAGCCTCGCTTTTGGGAATGCATAGTGCAACGCCCTGCAAAGCCTTTGTCGAAACCCCACAACCAAATTTAACCTTTAACAACATTTTCTCACAGACGCTAATCGCGTTTACGATACTGATATTATAGTAACTTTATTAGTGTGACCTAGTTAACGTTTCGAGTTATTTAATGTAGTTTAATGATCCGTTTCAATGCCTTTGAGAAATTAATTACCAATGATTAAGTTTTAATCAGCAGGTATAAAAGCGAATGCTGGAAAATTGAATAATGGTATGTCGGTAGGTTGAACATTACTTTGTTTTAATTGAGTGTTGTTTAAAAATTAATGCGTTTATTATTAGTATCTTTGCGTTGGCGCGTTGTGATTGATCACAGTAATGACTGAGAGCTCGTGGAACGAATAAATTATGTATTAATTGATATATAAATAAAAATGAATGGCTAAATGTGTTGCTAAGCACGAAATTTCAGAATGGCTGGACGAATTCGGATTTTTCATAATTCAACTTTAAAATAATCCTGTATTATTTGAGGTCATTAGAAATACAACATACCATAAGGGCTGACATGGAGGAGTGGCCCTTACTTTTTGTGATATACCAATATATCTTTATTCTTAGGAGTATAGGAGCATAAATTAACACTTTGAACTCTATTAAAAGTAGTTTTATTTCAATTTTCATCATCATCAGCGTACACTGCTGGACGCAGGCCTCCCCTACAGTGCACAATTTCATCCAGTCCTCGTAATATTGGCGTAAGTGAAAGTTAAATTGGTATCTTATTTTACATATTCGGAAGTGTCAGTCTCGCCGGAAACCTCACATAATGATACTGCATTGGCCTGTTCTGTACATACAATAACTCTACCTATATCTATATAAACCCATGCCTGAGCCCACTGCGCCATGGGGCTCGGGCACGGTGCCAATTGGTCTAATGCCTAGTTATGCCCCATTTACTGCCGGATCAAGTATATACGACCATGTTATATACTACACTTGCCATGAGAAATTCCGACTTATTTGTTGGTATTGTTAGATATAGCTTTTTCGATAATAATTTGTGGGCTTTGAATATTTTTTTTTGGATTGTTATTCTCTTTATACATTCTACATATTTTATTTCTTTACGAAATAAATGAGTTCCTTAGTGATTTAGTTTTGATATGGATTTAACAAATCATCATCATCATCATCATCAGCCCGTATTCGTCCACTGCTGGACGTGGGCCTCTTTAAGTGAAGGATTTAACAAATATTATCATAAAATTATTATTTATGTTGTTTTTGGTTTTGGAATAGAACAAAACTCAATGCAGCTGAAATCTTTCTTCTTTATCCTATTTAAATTATTCACTTATATATCCAAAAGAAATTCTTTGAGACAAAAGGGAGCCTATATCCTTGACAATCGAAATATGTTCAGTGATTTAAACAGACCAACAGAGCTACATTCACATTTATAATTATGGATATAACACATAGCCTTACCATGTAATTCATCAAAATATAAAACGTTGATCTTTTCCCTGTACTAAAAGAGTCAAAAGAAGACAAAATACAAGTTCTAAGAGGCTTATATGGCGTTTTATGTTTTTATGAATACTACGCAACATAAAACGATAACAACGATAAGTAACTAAGATACTCTAGAATATTCTTTCTGCCAAGTCTACTAAAGGAACAACGTTGAGTAAAAATATATCTAAATGGAAAGAAAGCTGGCAGGCCGTGGCGACACTTACCTACGTCTTCTGAACAAACAAAATAAAGCTAGAATACACTTACAACAGTAGCAATTTGTTACGTAAGCACAGAAGCCTAATAAGCGACATTATAGTATGCTTATGTCGAGGCTTTTAGGCGCATACGATGATGTGTAATTTTTCACGAGGGCAATCAGCGATTTTCCCTTTCTCCGGCATGGCGACGGCGAAAGAGCTGTATGCGTAATGCTTTGCGTTTTTTCGCGACGTTTTATTCGTGCGAAATTCGCAATAAATGTGGGAGGGGTGATTAATGTGTCGGCAGATGGAACGACACTACCACTTTGATTACAAGTGTTCGGGTTGGTCGTTTCTCATGCCTACGACCCTTCGGATTTTATTGTATAAGTTTGATATCAATTATGAATGAATTAAATTTTATATCTATTTTAATAAGATCACTTTTACTCTTCATGTTACGTGATAGAAAACTGCGGCTGAGTTTGCCTGGTGTAGCACCATGGCATGGTCAAATATTCTACTGAAAAGCAATAATCTTAGTTTTGATTTGATGGTGAAGTAGCTAGTGAAATTTATGATCAAGATTATGCGAATTTACAAACTAAATCCACAAGATGACAACGCTTGAATTATACCATCACTCGTGTTACTTGCGTCTGTAAGATGCGTTTGGCACTTGCCACCAGGCGGCTCATACGTTTGTTATCTTAGAATAAATAAATAAAGTTTATTGCGTAAAGTAAAAATAAAATATTTTTATTCATTAGGTAAGTTATAAGCAGTTGCGATAGTTAGAACTGTGATTCTGCGAAAATATTCTTTGTGACTTAAAAACCTAAATTAACACTATGCTGTAACACGATGCTATCAAAGAAAACAAATAGCCGTGATTGCAAAGTAAAAGGTTTACACGCCTTTGATATTAAAACAAAACGACACTACGTGTCAATGCACCTTTAACGACGACGTCATAGTGTAAAAACATTTCAGCGATACATAATCGGATGCATTGTCGCCATTCGGCGCCATTCGGCTTCTCTCGGCTCTACTCGGCTCTACTCGCTTTTTGACGTTCCATCGTTAAGAGGATAGTATCCGCTTCGCGCCCCATACAAACGCAGTTTGGCCCTTGCTTGAATTTTAAACAATGAAAGTCATTGAAATTTTGCAGTAACAATCTTATCATTAATATACGTGTTTCTGTAATATAAAATTTCATTTCAATATACGGTTAAAAAGTTACACGAGCTCAAAGATTGGCAATTTTCGTTGAAAAACGGCCCAACTTTATGCTAGTATTTCTCGACAATGTATCAATACAGAAACATTCTGATTCGAAGGAAACCCAGATAATATAGTGAATATTTTTTTACAAGATTTTTTTTTACATATTAGCAATATTATAGAAGTAATCTCCAAAATTCGGAACATACGAAATACGCGTGAAAATGTTGTTGTTTCTCCTCTCGGGCACGCGTTCGCATCGCGAGGGATAGAGACAGCGACAACTGTGCAACATTGTTGCGTTCGCGAGGGACACTCCTCTTAAGGGAATCTGTCGAATTATTCCCATGAATATTTATTCATACGTCTGACGCTTGGGGCAGTAATGGTACCACATTGGCTCCTGTACCAGCGTGATATTGAATCAATATGCGATTTATCTCACAATTCCCCCCCTTCAGTGGTTGGCATAGTTGAATAATGTCCGTAATTTTAATTATTCGGTACCTGTTTTTAAAGTCTATATTACAACTTTTGGTCCCATCTTTAGAACGCTTAAGAATACAATTATAGGAGTCGACAAATCTGAATAAAGACTTTTTCGATATAATAAGACTTAGTGCCTTTTTCAGGCACACCAATCCGAACAATACAAAATTTTCTAATTACATATTATCTATTTATGTTTAAGATAAATGTAATTTATTATCAACTGATATTTTCATCGATCTATGATTTAAAATCCGTGGTTATACTATATGCTAAATATTTAAAGATACATTTGCATACAAAATAATACAGTATAATAACATTAGTAAAGGTATACGGTTATTCTGTGTCTAAGCAAATGTAATTATGTACAAGTTGAAACCGCGTTTCGTCATAACTAATGCAATATATTAGAGTGGGTGTAATAACAAATTGATGTAATTTATTATCTTAGAATTAACTGTATTATTGATCAAATATAATAGATATTTCATCAATGGTATTGAGATTATGATCTCACTTTAAAGGATTATTTTTATTTGAAAGTAGAATAGTTTGACTTCATGTTTGGATTGTTGTTATGGGTATTGTTTGCTCTACCTACCAACACTGTATTCCTCGAAGGGTGAGGCAGAGTCTCCCTTTTTCTTAAATAGGCTCGGCAACGAATCTGCAACTCCTCTGGTGTTGCAGATATCCATGTGCAGCGATGAGAGAGACTTACGATCAGGTGACTCGCCTGCTCGTTCGCTCGCTCGCCCCCTGCTCGCACATGAGACCTAAACATACCGGCGAAGCGTGGGTGTACATTAGTACAGCTCTGCCTAACCCTTCGGGGAATGCAGGCGTGATGGTAAGTTGTTGTTATGCTGTTACAGTTAAGCGGTAACATGGAAACCAATAACCGCATATAACAACAAAAAATAATTCATCAGTTCGTAAACTGGGAGACTGTCACCGTCAACAGTGAGTCACCCTTTTAATCTCGTAAAATTTATGTTTTCGTACAGGATGTTCCACGAAAGAGCATTATTATTTTAAGGGTGATCTATTTATTAGACGGTTGGACCCCTGGCGAAGCTATAAACAATCTATTAATAAATTAAGGTCGTCCCGCTTCTGGGTCCGAACGTGCCACAAATATTATAAAGCCAAACTATTCGTTTAAGGAAGGGTTTGTTAAAATATTAAAGAGTTTTCTTAGGAAAATTGATGGAGAAATATTGGGGGTAACAATTTTGGAAATAGGATAACATAGTTAAACTTATGTAGGCTGAAGCGTGTTTGATAATAACGTATATGAACTTTTAAATTATATTTACAAGATGATCATTTTATTACTCGATATAAACGTTAAAAAAAAACCTTTGACCTAACTTTTGTAAATACCAATATTTATGTAATTCAGGTTGTGCGTAGCAGAAACCTACATCAGGCACCAGTTTTCACACACCCTCACAAAGTAGATTTTGAGACTTTAGATAAATGGTAAATTTATAATTTCTTATAGAAAGTAAGTTAACTGTTTTGATGTAAAATAAACAAATGTATTATTATTATTAAAAATTTATTGACCCAGTTGCCATTTCCAATTGGTAATACACTCAGGATATTGTAGCAAGCTGTATATACACTTTACAAACAACTATTACATATTAACATTCCATACACGTCACGCTCATACATACAGGCAGCATGTAGTAGAACTACTATAATGCACTTGTGATATAATCGATTAACGTCACATCATAGACCACTCGTCTGGTAACCAAACATTGATACACATAATATATTATTGCCAATTGCAAATATTATTGCGAATAAGGACACTTAAGGCATAGGACTAGGGCTTAAAATAAATATATATATTAGAGATTTTACGCCAATATATTATTATGTCTTTATCACATTCTAGGTTCATGGCAGTAGATATTCACAACTAAAACTCCAAATAAAGTATCAGTATCAAATGAAAACGTAAGCTGAAATGAACTACTCTAACTAACAGATTTTTAATCAATTTAGTTACGTGTCGGCCATTTTGCAACGTGGCCGCCGCCGGTTGGTTCGTTTGAATTCGGAATGAGCGCGCGGGAACCCCATCAATCATTGGGCCGCGCCGGCCTACGCTTGACGGGACACAAATTATGATTGAGATTTATGCCCCTTTACCACTACTCAGTAAAGTCTGTTAAGGCTCATGCACACACGATTGATTTCTGGTCAATCAACAGTTCTGTTAATAGTATTTGTCATTATTATCGACGACGGCGCTATGATAAATGATTGTCTAAAAAGATGTTGTGATTTTTTTTAGGGAATGGCAGTAATATAATTTAATAATTAGTTGTATAAGATGCATCTTTGTAAAGAATATAACTTTATTGTAACTATGACACAGTATTAATTTGTCATCTTACATGCGGTCTTCCGACCTTGATCTGTCTCCACAAAAGAGAAGGACCTTTGCAATTATTTCGCTGTACTTTATCTTTTTTCTTTTAGCATTGTAAGCTGTGCGCCATTACTTACATGAATAGTTTCATTAAAAGCAATAAGACTATGGATTCGATTAATAGTAGTACCTACGAACGACCGTTCGAAAGGATCGATCTATTCGATCATCTTGTCTCACCTTAATGATAATTACTTCGAGTCAAACCATATGAATACGTAACAGAGTAATAGCTTGTCAAAATTCAATAGCTTTTATTATAAATGCGCCTATTAACGCTTAATATAGTGTCATTAATGATTATTTATGACGTTTTAAAACTCATTAAGAACAATAAATTGTGTTGTATTAGTTACGGAATCTAATCACGGGGATATTATTGAAATCTATAGGTGTGCCATGGGAAAAAAATATTATGTCTAATTAAAAATGCTCTCATGGATACAAATGAGGATTTATACCGTGTGTAACACTTCTCGATTACTAGAACTGCCTCATTAGTCTAGTGATCCTAAGCGCGACTGCTACGCTATCGGTCTTGGGTTCGATTCCCAGGTCGAATTGTGTTATGGGTTTTTTTATCAAAGTTTGAATATCTATTTAAGAGTTTGGATATCTACGTGTTCGTTGAATGGCCCCTATTACATGCCACCTAAACATACCGGCAAACTGTGGGATACATTAAATACACCTCTGCCTAACCCTTCCGGGAATACAGGCATGATGTAGGTTATATTAATGGGTTTTTATATGAAATTCTTAAACTTATCCCTATTCAACATCATCCTCATCATCTCATTTAGTGTCCCACTGCTGGGTATGGGTCACCACAAAGAATAAAAAGGGTTAAGTTATAGTTCATAACGCTGGTCTAGTGCATTCAAACAGACGACTTGACATAACACCGTCGAGAAAATCTCTCAGGCATGCAAGTTTGTTCACGATGTTCATTCATAATTTAAGTGAATGATAATTGAAATGACCCCTCATCCTTATCTGAGCAGCTACTAGGAATTTTAGAAACACAGTCTTACTAAGACAATAAATATTCCAAGCATCGCATTCCTCTTATCGCGCAAAACAAAGCGGGATTATTTTGCACGTTTCATTTCTAAAGAAGCGCCATTCAAAAGCCGTACTTATTACATTGCACTACATCCGCACAACATCTTGTGTAAACCTAGCACCTTTGTATACAGGTAACACTATCGAATAAATGGTTCTGAAGTGAACGTTGCATTGTTAGGTTATCTCAAACGCCGCTCCGAAGCTTCCACGAACGATACGCGATACCAGTGGCAATTCTAAGATGATCCCCCCACCCTCCCACTTTACTCCGTACCTAGAGGCTTTGTGCTATAACGCCGCGATACAAGCTAAAGATGATTTGAATTATTAGGGGTCTTTGTTAAATGGTTTGTTATGATACTGTGTAGGTATCCGCCTGTTCGGGTGTAACTGAGATTATAGATGGAGCTCGTGTCGTGCCTAGATTTGTGCGAACAATTTGAGTAGGATTTATGTTCCATTGGTTTACGTTGGACTGCCTCATTAGTCTAGTGGTCCCAAGCGCGACTGCTACGCTACGCTAGAGGTCTTGGGTGCTATTCCCAGGTCGAGCAAAGTGTTACTGAGCTTTTCTATGAAATTCTCAGTAGCAATTCAGAGTCTGGATTATGCCCGCTTAATGGCATGGCCAGTGCAGTGATAGCCTTGTGATATGACCATTGGAGTGCCAAAACAAAAGTCTCACGTTCGAATGCAAGGCACGCACCTCTGTCATTTCGAAGTCATGTGCATATTAATCATTAATTATCATGCGGTGAAGGAAAACATCGTGAGGAAACCTGCATGCCTGAGAGATTTTCTTGACGGCATGTGAAGTCTGCCAACCCGCAGTAGGCTAGCGTGGTGGACTATAGCCCAATCCCTCTCGTTCTGAGAGGAGACCCGTGCCTAGCAGTGGGAAAATGTAATGGGTTGTTGATGATGATGATGATGAATGGCATTGCCCCTATTACACGGGACCTAAACGTACCGGTGAAGTGTGGGTGGATAGTAATACACCTCTGCCCAACCTTTCGGGGAATACAGGTGTGATGGTATGTTATTGGTTTTACATTGTTTTACGTACATTTTTGAGTTAGAATCCATCTTATAATCTACTACTTAATGTTAAACAGAGAGACCGAAATTTGCAAGTGTGTTTATATGTGGAGGGTTAACTTCGAAATCACTGCACCTATTTGAAGAATTATTTCAGTATTTGAAAGGTATATTGCACGTGGACATTGCTTCGGCCTCTAAGAGTCTCTAGTTCTTAAAGATTCTTAAGGCTCTGTGTCCTTCGTCGTTGCAAGAGTCTATGGGCAGCGATACTACTACTTACAATCAGATGGTTCTTCTGTGATCGCGAATCATATTTTGATTTATCAAAGTAAAACGGAAGGCCAATTGGTTCAAAGGCCAATTTACAGTGGCCAGCACATCAAGTTACCACAAAATGACAAATTTTCTCAGTTGATTTTGAACTTTATCTTCAACAATTTAAGGCTAAAAATCATTTGGAGAAATTTGACAGTTTTGTATACCTTGACCTGCTGGCGACTGTACGCAAAATATCTTTAAAAACAAATCTTCCATCTTTCCGGTAAAAATGAACAGCTGCTTAAAAATAATATTGCAGGTACTAACACATTTGTATCAATAATTTCCCAAAACATTTTCCTCAAAATAGGCAATCGGACCTTGCTTACACGACATTACAGGGAAGTTTATTGTCTAACAACTGTCAGATTAACTGGTTGTTAGTGGCCTAGGCTCGATTCATTGCCTGGAAGCTTATGTCCAGTTAATGGAATGAATGACTCGGCTGGATTACGGCGCTCAATGAAGGGCTATTATACAATGGAATGATGAAAAGGAAATCTATCTAGGATCGGACACGAAAGGTTTTTGTGAGGAGAATTTATAGATCTGAAAGGTCTTGATATAAGAGCTTTTTAGTTCATAAAAATATAAAAAGGTTTTAATTTGGATTCGGTACTAATTGCGAGGTTCGATTAGGTGGTCGAAATTATTAATTGGAATTTCATACATACTCTCACGCCTTTTTCCACAAAGGTAGGCGGAAACTATAGACCACCACTTCCTACGACGAAAATTCTCAGTAGCGGCTCGGATTAAAGATGTTGTGCCCGGTTACTATGCCTAATCAACACTTCTTAGTCCATCCAATAGTACCTACCTATCAATCTATATACTAATATTACAAAAAGTAAAGTTTGTGAGTTTGTGTCTTCGTGAGTGTGTGACGTTGTAGAGGGGATAATCTCTAGATCAACTGAACCAAATTTGGGAATTGTTTCACGAAAAGAAACGTATAGTCCACGCGAGCGAAGCGCGGGGAGAAAGCTATTCTTATATATAAATACTTAACCCTGTTGCAACCTCGTTAATATTTCCTACACCGATATAGTACAAAGGGGTATTCCTGTATCAGTTATGTCAGATATATTCCGTGCTTTCTCGTACAATGGAGACGTCAAACGCACAGTAGATATCGTACAAAGGTATACATAGTTTCTCAATGAAATTTGATCAAACGGCCGCAATATCTAATTCACGCGTCGTAAGCAGCATTTGTTGGAAACTGCGGACTACGTAACATCACAAAGTAATACATTCGGGAAAGTTCGCCTCTCGGGACGGCACGCGGACTGCATCGCCCATCCAACTACGATTCAATATATATTAGCTTTGGAAACTTTGATTTCTGTGTTCTTATTGCTTTACGCAAAATGTTCGAAAGTGAGTTCGAATCACATTTGCAAACTGTTGCGATCTAGAAATTTCTACAGGAATATTGGTACGGTAACTTTGATGGTTACCGGAAATTCTTATTAACCTATGACATAAACGTGGTATACCTTATACATAAGCTATTATTCTGTTTTTTACTTCAAAATGGTATTGTGTATTAGTATTTGTAGCCGGCGCGTGTGTATGACAAGATTTATGAAAGTGGAGAACAAAAGCAGTATACAGAATCGTATCAAGTGGCGTGCAGTAGTGTCTGCCTACCATCATGAGAAAAAGTCGTGAGTGTATGTATGTCTATGCATATTATTCTTCGACTAAGTATCTATTATCAGCCTGGTTTGTACCACTGCTTGTAAAAAGACCTCTTATTTTTCAGCTTCTATGTTGTTGGGTTAACCCGTCAACTGCTGATGTATGTCCTTTTGGTGATGTGACGGTTTTGTTGCAAATCTGTTTTATGCAATTTTCACCATTAATCACTCAGATTTGGAACTCTAGAATAAATGTTGAGAGACTATCATAAGAATGTTAGATAAGACCGTTTAATCTTTATTTCTAAGAACTTGTTGTAAGTTTCTGTTTGCGATCCTAAGTTAATACTGAAAACTTTCTTGTTTTGTTTGTTGAACTCTCAGAACTCACTGAAGGCTCTCTAATAAAACTTTGATATTTATTACAGCTCTGATTTATAATATTGTTTTTCTCTTTCTCTTTATCTTCACCTAGAAGACGTCTGTGCTAAGCTACGTCCTTAGATATATAGTTTATCTATTTTCAAAAAGTCAAACGTTACAAATACCCAATACATATAAATAATAACGTTTATGATAGTCTGACTATATGTTAATGATGAACACTATTCTCTAAAAGATATATTATTTTTTCAAAAGAAGCAGTCCTAAATAAGATAGCATAAAGACACCAATACATTTTTACCATTTCAAAAATGTAGTGATGGACTGCCAACCAAATCTGTGAAAGATATCTAAAATAGGCTCTTTCCGTAGCATAGTTTTATATTTAGTGTTTATCAGACCGCTCGTGATGTTGACAGGATACAGAATGCCAATATGAATTTACGTTTTCTACAAAAATATCTTTCAAGAAATCGGAACCGCTAGAGTTGTGACGTAGCCGGGAATGTTGAGTGGGCGAGTTGCCTTATCCGTGTAATATTAGAGGTAGGGTATCCACACGTCCACAATTGAATGTGGGATTATGGGCTGTCAGGTCCGGACGTTTTGACTGTAATGTGGATTAGGAGATATATCTCACTGGACGTCCGCATTTCAGTGTTACGTAACGGGATATTTTAATGTGGGCACGTTTTATATCCGAAATCGATATGGAAATGGTATAAAGATGAAAGTACGGAAGGTACTAGAAAACAGAGTGTAGGTACTTCAAAACTACTACTACCTTACATTTTGGGCCTATAGGTTTCACGGGTAGAGCGTTTTAATTGTGTTAGTCGCTTTATATCTATAATTTAGTAATATGTAATTCATTATATGAAAAATTAGCTTAAGAAATCGGAAACTCTACGGACTATTTAACTTTGAGCTAAAATATTTTTAGACAAAGCTATCTGTATAACTTTCCAAGACAATTGATACTTCCGTACGATTTTATTTTATAAATCAATTCATGGAAAAACTCAAATCATTAACTACGAAATTATTTTTTTCCGCAATAGGAGTTTTCATATAATATTAAACGATATGTAAATATTTTGCCATGAAAAATTATGATGGAAGCTCAGTAACAAATTACAGTGTCCATCTTAGCGATGTACGCCATCGCGGGATTTAATTAATCACAATATTATGTAGCGAGAGGGTTGAGATCAGGGATGCGCGATCGTGATAACAGACGCCAGATGATGGCGCGAATTGTAAGCGAGCCACTTAATTACTCTTTAGACTGTTCGTGATTGTGAAAAATTAGGGCTGCCGGATCCAGGATTGAAACAAAGGGTTTTCTCGGGGAAATAACATGGTAGAGTTTAGTTTTGGGTAGACAAGAAGACTTAACCCATTTACTGGGCAGTATTTCTGATTCAACACAGAATAAGAGGGGTTCGGGTATAAACTACCATTGCATTGCACGCAAGGTTTCCTAATGATAAGTAAAGAAGGAGAAAAAAGGAATGGAGGTAGTGTTTTTGAAGCTTGGAATTTGATTTGTGTCTGGTGAATGGATTTTATTTTGCCATAAAACCATTTATTCAAGGTGGATTGTCTCTCCTTGGGCACCAAATTCAATAAAAAAAAGCCAATAACCATGGTTACGTAGTAATATACAAGTCCATGCCTAATAAATACCTTTGAACAGTGGCAGTACACATCTGCGAAACTCTTTGGAGATAAAAGCGCGATGGTATTTAAATAAACTTATTGTACCGCTCTTTCTCATAACTTGCACTAACCACGAACTAACTCAAGCCGAGGTTTAACGAGACGGCAAATTCTGAAAAACAAGCGACCTCGATGAGGGTCAGACGTGGAGGTACAATTAAAAAGCGAAATGTAAGCCAAGGATTAAGCAGCACAGAAATAATGAGACGATTTGCTGAATAATGAGCGGATGTACCGGCTGAGACGCCGAGTCTTTGGGCATTTGTTCAGTTTGTACATTTAATGTACTAATGTATTCGTTGAACAATTAATGTGTTTTGTCTATTGATGTCTTGTGGTTTCAAAAAGAGGAATTGATAAATGATTTAATATAGTATTAAATCTAATATTAGATGTCCTGAAGAGGGTAGTTGGAGACTGAATACAGAAAGTGGAAGACAGGGTGATATGACTTACCCTGTGGCGTAATCGAGGAGGAAGTAGCCTGTATTGTTGGACCTTTAGAGAGTAAGTATATCACTAATTGTGTTGTGGTTAGGAGTGTGTCGAGAGAGGAATGAAATAGTTTTTTGGGTAATTTACGACTCAGATCAAAATAAAAAGTTAAGATGGAACTTTGCGAACAAAGAAGTGAGGCCAGCTAAAACTACGTCTTGCCGTGTATAACATACAATTACACGCACATATGTATTAGTTAACTGCGCCTTATCTTGTCAGTCGAGCTTTCGATAGCTCGATAGCTCGACTGACAAGATAAGGCGTAGTTTCGATATACGTGTGTGCGTGTAATTGTATGTTCCATCTTAACTTTTTATTTGATCTGAGATTCACGATCGTAATGCAGTCCACAAACACAGAAATATTATAGTCACAGAAAGAAGAAAGGCACAGTAAGTCACAAGCACGTAAGTAGGAAATAACACAGAGAAGGCAGGATAATAGTATTTTATATCTTTAAGCGCACAACTGGAATCAAATTAATAACAAGAAAGTTAGCGGGTACATTCGCATACAAAAAAATGTACAGAGCTGCATAAGCATCGCGTCGCGGTTGCGAGATCTGGACTGAGGTCGCTGCAAGGTTAAGAGGATAGTATCCGCTCCGCGCTCCATACAAACGTAGTTTGGTCTTATCTTGAATATTAACAAATGAAAGTCTTTGGAATTTTGCAGTAACAATCTTATCATTAAAATACGTGTTCCTGTAGTATACAATTTCATTTCAATATACGGTTAAAAAGTTACACGAGCTCAAAGATTGGCAATTTTCGTTGAAAAACGGCCCAACTTTATGCTAGTATTTCTCGGCAATGTATCAATACAGAAACATTCTGATTCGAAAGGAACCCAGATAATATAGTGAATATATTTTTACAAGATTTTTTTTCCGTATTAACAATATTATAGGAGTAATCTCCAAAATTCGGAACATAAGAAATACGCGTGAAAATATTGTTGTTTCTTCTCTCGGGCACGCGTTCGCATCGCGAGGGATAGAGACAGCGACAACTGTGCAACATTGTTGCGTTCGCGAGGGACACTCCTCTTAACGACGGCGCGTGCGGTTGGTCTCCCACTTCTTACAACGAACGATGATACGTCACGTAATGTCACATCTATACAAATAAGTTGCGCGGTTCCAATACACCATAATGCTATTGTGATCACATTCGTGCTCATTATTATTTACATACATACATACCATCACGCCTGTATTCCCCGAAGGGTTAGGCAGAGGTGTACTTAATAGGTATAAGTACACCCACAGTTCGCCGGTATGTTTGGGTCCCATGTAATAGGGGGCGAGCCTATTGCCATTCACCGGGCACAAATCCAGACTCCGAGCTGCTACTGAGAATTTCATAGAAAAACTCAATAACACTTTGCTCGACCTGGGGATCGAACCCAAGACCTCTAGAGTAGCAGTCGCGATTGGGACCACTAGACCAACGAGGCAGTCCTCATTATTTCAGTTTCATTATTCAGTCATTATTATTTGGTGAAATGATAAATAAGTATTAAATAAATTATAATAGAATGCTTGTATAAAGTAAATTATGTAAATAAACAGGATAGTTAACAATTATGTTTATTATTATTATAATGATACTTACTTGTAGGGTTTATGTAAGTGATTATGTAAATATAGATGTAAGTATATATTTATATTTATGTGTGCGTATTGCATAGTGTTGTTAGTGGACATTCGTGTTAATTTAGGAAATAGGTATTTCAGTATTAGTTGGAATTAAAGTGGTAAGTGATGCCACGGATCTGTACTATAGCCTTGTTATTATTATTATTAAAATATAACTACGAAATGTATGCAACGGGCTATTTTCTTCAGCGTTCATTGCGAGTCGATATCAAAATAATATACAAAATCTCTAAATTTTTGCTTTATTTGTTACTTGTTAGCTCTCTTTACAAACTACATTATATACAGTCACAGCTTATACACTATAACTCCGTTAGCAAACCACGGATAAGTCACTAATCGAACGATTAATAGATAACCGGAGTCACTAGAAAACACTCAAACGCAGTTGTGAAGTAAAAAGTGTTCAAGAAAAAAAAACCCCCTCGTAAGTGTCTCACCGTGGTATGGTCTCGACAGTCGAGTCTACCAAGTTTCCACAATAAGACGACCGATAGAGTAACAAGTCTGAAAATTTCCCCTTGCTCGTTTTACCCGCTGTGTTGGGAATCAGGTCGAGAATATCGACTTGAAAATTTCTAGTTTGTTAGTTCGGAATGACACCGCGGTCGAAGATTGGATTATTTTCACAAGTTGCAACTGTTCGACTCAGACTTTCATTGTTTTAAGAGCACGTTTGCAAGTACTTACAAGAGGATTGCATAATTATTAGGGCAAATATTGTTGACGATAATTATACAGTGGAGACGACATAAGGAGTTCGGGATAAGGGTGGAAACAATGCCTTGTTAGGATCCAGAATCTAGCAAGAATATCTTCGACCCAATAAAAACTTAATTAAAACGTATTCTATTCTAACATTGTATTATAATATAAACATTCCCGTTTCACAGAAATAGATACAATGTTATTGCATCTTGAAATCTGGTGAAATTAATTAGACGTACCAAGATTGGTGTTTTTTATCAAATCTTTTATTAAATTCTCGACAATTATTGCAACATGATTCTGTGAGGTCTTTGGACTTCAACTCAATTATAGTGAAAAATGTGTTTTACAGTTTCAGGATGTGACTTGAATCGAAAGATGCAATAAACATATTCTTTAGAACATTTTAGTACAGTTCTTTAGTTTCTAGATTTCTAAAAGGTAGGTATCCCAACCAGACATTGGGGCCATTCCAATGGCGTTCAAACAGGATGAGAGGCAAGGCGTCACCATTTGAAGGCGGCCACAGCAATGTTTGTGGCCAATTTAACGAATTCCATAGCCATGACTATAGGGCCAGGGTACGCAAGTGCGGATCTTAGTCACTATGAGTCCGACATACCCTGCTGCCCTAGGTCATGAACGATCCATGAGGATATTCCCATATATAAAAAAACGTATCGATTGACAATGTTCCTTTATATGCCTTAATTGATTCATAGCACAACCCAAACTGTTGGGTTTTAATATCTTGAAAAAAAAAAACAGCAAGTAGATTCCTACTCTAAGAACACTATTCCAAGATGGAATTGTGGGAAATGGGAATTTCCCACAATTCCATTTTTTGGAATTGGGAATTGGGGTAAATATCATTGTAGATAAACTAGCAGAATATAACATATTACATACATTTAGTTAAAAGGGTTGTTGATTTGATATAATTTTGTTGGTCGCAGGTCCCCCCGATATTAGGCCCGACTAAATTAATGTCACATAGGGAATTATGCAAATCCGTGCATCACCTGTCCAATGTCATGTCAGCTGAAAATTCTCTTAACGTGGTGTCGTCCGGTATTAGCGTCCGTAGATTATGTTTAAAACACTGCATTTCGTAGTAAGTTTTGTATATAAAAATAAAAGCTTGTAAAAATAGCACATTATTTTGGACATCAAAGCTCTGAGTAAAAAATACATTTACAATTGATTCAAGAGTTACAATTTCGATGAAATAACTGTGCATGTCTAAACATAGCCATCAACATCATCAACCTGTCAGTCCCCCGTTGGACGTAGACCACCTTATAATGTACGCCATTTCACATCGATTCCATCACTCATTCGAGAACTCGTCTCTCTCATCTAAAGAAAGCCGTGTGGGCAAAAATATCGATATATAAGTATACTTACGAATAGTAAGTACGATAATCATGAATGTGGAACGATGAATTGTTTTTACTAAGATTTATAGTATAATTTACCAGTGCGCAACAAATTGAGTACAACTTCAGAGCCAAACATTAATTTCGTTGAAACTACATAACATACCATCACGCCTGTATTCCCCGAAGGGTTAGGCAGCGGTGTACTTAATGTACACCCACAGTTCGCCGGTATGTTTGGGTCCCATGTAATAGGGGGCGAGCCTATTGCCATTCACCGGGCACAAATCCAGACTCCGAGCTGCTATTGAGAATTTCATAGAAAAACTCAATAACACTTTGCTCGACCTGGGGATCGAACCCAAGACCTCTAGCGTAGCAGTCGCGATTAGGACCACTAGACCAACGAGGCAGTCGTTGAAACTGTACAATCGATATGGCCTTAACCATTTCATACGAAACTTAAAACAGACTTTGGATGTCATGTAAAACAGATAACAATATGTTGAAGGTGTCTGTAATGAAATACCTATGTTTTGTCATTAAAATATTTTCAGAGAAAGACCACGAAAGGTTATTTATTTGATAAGTGCTCTTTTAAACTCAGTTCGTGTTGTCAAGGCAATACTCTTGCCAAAATGGCAACTGGAATATTGCTTGGATCTATTTTTAAGATGCGCAAACAGTAAAGTGAATCATGTTCAGTGACTTGTAAAAATATGTAACGTTATAAAAAATAAAATGTTATCATAAAGAAAAGCACACAATGGTAACGACTGTAAAAGGTAGAGACATTTTTTTGAAATCTCGCTGTTGAATAACCACCTTTATGATTTATTTATAGTATTCATTGACTTCATTCAGTCCTTACTCAGTCATTACCACATACTTTCGATATTAACGCCTTAGTAACTGTCTCTTTTTAAGCATGATTACAAAATAAAAAATGGCTAATCAACTTTTGTTCATCATTTATAACCAAATATTTATCTACGTTAATAAATAATGCACGTAAAATTTGCCAAATTTTGAACACACAACACAACACATGTCATTAGCAATCCAGTTATGATCGATTTGATCTAACACAAATACGATATTAGCTGTTTGCTCTTCCTGTGTGAATTGAGCAATTAATAACACAATTCTGTCATTGGACGCATCATATGTAATGTTATAATGAATCAATGGCATTCACGTTGGCATTAGAGGGTTGGGACCAAAGTGGCCCGGCTTGGATAGGGTTGTCGATTTGGTTTTAAATAAACTCATTAATCATTTGTGACAGGGTACGGATAATATTGGAATAATTCTATGATTATTTAAATATCTACGCTTTTTGTTCTATTTTGTTTATTTCTACGTCGAACATTACATTAATTTAGTTTTCAATCTCTCATGTAAATCTATTGTCATATTCTTATTGGAAATAAATATATCTGTGATCTCATATTAAATCGTCAGTTTCTATTTAGTGTGTATGTTTAGATAAATTGAAAGATTTACTTAGTTTTAAAAGTACTAGGTACTGTTAGGAATGTAATATTTATATTTGATAGTGTATATTTATTTTGCATTCATAGAGGAAGTGAGAGTTAATGCAAACAATAAAATTATACCGTGATTTTTAAAGTGAGTTATAAAAATGACTACCACAGTATCACATCAACAAGATCGCGATAAAAAATTCAATCTTAAAATCCCTTACTTGACAACCCTGTAAAAGCGGGACACCGCGGGACACCGCTGTCCTGCATTCAATTACATTGATAACATCACGCAACGTCGCAATTACGATGCTAATCCGTCAATCGTGTGCGAGCTAGCTGAATACAGCCCTGAGTAGTGGGCACATTACTAGGGGAACCGCATAAGCCACCGTTTGGGTTCCGCACATCATAATGTAATGATAAGTAGGATTGAGCGACGTACTTTGGAGTAATTTCATATTTTTTGTATTGTTATATGATCTATGAGGCCACTGAAATTGTGATATAAGATTTTTATTGATCTAAATCACCTAGCCAAGCCTATGTGGCTATTTGAGTAACAAGAGAAACATTTTGGGGTGTGGAAAATCGTCGTATAGAGTCACTAGCTTTCCGCCCACGGCTTCGCCCGCGTGTTTTCTCATACAAACTTTTATCCCCTATTTTATCCCCTTGGGGGTGGAATTAATCAAAATCCTTCCTTAGCGGATGCCTACGTCATAACATCTACCTGCATGCCAAATTTCAGCCCGATCCGTCCAGTGGTTTGGGCTGTGCGTTGATAGATCACTATATCAGTCAGTCAGTCAGTCAGTCACCTTTGAGTTATATATATTTAGATACTAACTAAAAATTACTCTTGCCTATCCTTGCCCTATATATACCCTTGGCTTGGTACCTTTTTATGACAATCACCACGGCCAAGATGGTTACCTGCAGGGTTCTAGAACCATAACTGTTATGAAAAGTTGTTGTGAAGGATTTCTGATCAATTTATAGTAACAAGTGGTCGTTACACGAAATTAAAACTCATTATTTTTCTGAACTCATTCTCTATATGAACTTTAATTATGCCAAATGCTGGTAATACCTTCCCATCAAAAAGAAATTTAGAAACATTGATTCCATTTCTTAGTAACAATAGCTTTTATAATGAGATATCTAACTGTTTCAGCTTAGTTATTCTAATCTAGGAGTTAAGATAACATAACAGCTCAAGTTTCTATACAGTTAGTACAGAACTTTGAAATAATGTTATTAGATAATATTGTTTCAACTAAGCTTTATAATAGCGATTGGTGAAAATATGTTTTCCGTGGAAATTAATCCTATTTGGTTACCAACCGGTTGTGTTGCGATTATAGTATTGAGAGATTTAGAATAGGATACCATTATCTTTTTGTATTTTTTAGGCATTTTCCATGCAAAGATTATTAAATTATTATTATTATATTAGACGTAAATTAAAAATGTGAAGGCAAATTTCGACATGGCGGG
Organism: Subacronicta megacephala; assembly: GCA_958496365.1. NCBI lineage: Eukaryota > Metazoa > Arthropoda > Insecta > Lepidoptera > Noctuidae > Subacronicta > Subacronicta megacephala. Next base: position 8,490,447 of record OY292530.1, on the reverse strand, counting down.
TGGGAGTCGCGGTGGCTTACCGGTCATAGCGTCTGGTGTACTTAACCAGAAGACGCAGGTTCGAATCCTGCCCACGGTCGTATTTTTCCTTCACTCAAATAACCTAGGATACCATTATTTTAGTTCCATTGTTCTACTTTATAGTTTAATTACGTTAGTCTCTCAATATTTCGACAAAAATATAAGAAAGTAGGTACCTATTTATAATAAAACAAGTTGTAAATAAAAATAAATGTCCATACAGTATATTTAACACTATAGATTAAATTAGTATCTTGAAACGTCACGTTACTAGTCACATCAAAACGTCTCATGTTGTAAAAACAACTAAATAACTAGTTAACTATATATATATATATATATATCTGTAGAGTGTAGACCGTAAGAGTCGTGGCGAATGTCACGAATACTGGGCTGAGACTATAGGACTTAGAAAGACAAGTGCCGTTTTTAATCTGAACTAGTCTGACATAACCTACCGGGTGGCAGACGATCCTTGAGATTTTCCCTAGAAAGAAGGTGATTCTACCAAAGTATAACAGTCACAACACGAAAATATTGAGTGATTTGTTACTCATCACGTTCCATCATGTTCCTGCATGTCCTGATAAAGTTAGTGTATGAGTAATGAACACAAAAATAAGAATGAACATGTACGTATTACTGTTTACCCAGGGCGTGTATTATTCTGTATCTGTTTGTCATTTTACCCGAATATACTCGTAAAAAAAACCGGCCAAGTGCGAGTCGGACTCGCGCACGGAGGGTTCCGTATCATTACGATTTATGACGTATTAAAAAAAACTATTTACTAGATCTCGTCCAAACCAATTTTCGGTGGGAGTTTACATGGTAATCTACATCATATTTTTTTTTTAGTTTTATCGTCCTCTTATTTTAGAAGTTACAGGGGGGGGGGGGACACGCATTGTACCACTTTGGAAGTGTTTCTCGCGCAAACTATTCAGTTTAGAAAAAAATGATATTAGTAACTTCTATATCATTTTTGAAGACCTATCCATAGATACCCCACACGTATGGGTTTGATGAAAAAAAAAAATTTTGATTTTCAGTTCCAAGTATGGGGAACCCCCAAAATTTATTGTTTTTTTTTCTATTTTTGTGTTAAAATCTTAATGCGGTTCATAGAATACATCTGCTTACCAAGTTTCAACAGCATACTTCTTATAGTTTCGAAAAAAAAGGCTGTGACACGATCGGACAGACAGACAGACGGACATGACGAATCTATAAGGGTTCCGTTTTTTGCCATTTGGCTACGGAACCCTAAAAATCGCAAGATATAAACATAAACATTACATAAACTGATCGACAAACAACCTTAAGTCGGCGACCAAAGTCATAAATTTTATATTCAGTGGCATCGCTCTACAAAGTGGCCACGATCCTACGTTATTGATATTTGACAAATAAAGTAATATATCAAACCATATTAGGGGGGCCCATGGGACATTCATTATAAAGGATGTCGCCCAGTATACCGTACCATGATCGTATAGGAGCGTGACGTATTATAAAGAGCATGTGACATTTCTGTTGTGATGCGCACCAGCGTGCAACGTTACAGAAGACTGTATTAGAATATTTTTTTTACAAACTCCGTTCTACGAATATTTTAAGTTTCAGGATAATAGTTCTTAAAAAAATATGCTAGTTACTTAAATAGTCGCTGATGCATACAGAAATCTCACCATTTGTCCTTTTTGGTCTAGCGGGCGTTGTCTTATATGTATTAACTCGTATAGGTATATGGCCATGGCATATCGACAGATAGACGATTCAAGTATGATACGCATTAGCGGACGGAGTCCTTTTAATGTAATCTTGACCGATCAGGAGCAAGCATGGATGCTTTTACATTTATTGAAGGGGGCACATACACATGACAGCCTTGCAAATAGCATTAGGGATGTGGTTGACACGCGATAATCTAGTACCGCTTCTATTATGATTTTAAGATCTTTAATGGTATGTCATCTGAGCTTAGTTTAGACGTTAACTAAGCTGACGAAATATGACATTGAATCATATCTACGATAGATACATTTCTTATTCTTTAAAATTAATATTTTAAAGAATAAAAAATGTATCTATCGTAGAGATGATTCAATGTCATATTTTGCATATGAAATATTATTACTTTATTTTAAATCAATAAGAATACCATTTGGGAAAGTCTCGCCAGTAAAGTATATACTTTTTCTAAGCTCATTATAATGTATTTGTTTTTCTTTTGGTCGATGTTTTTTATAATAATGGTATCAAATTCATATAATTCAAATAATCAAGTATTTATGTTACGGAAGGATCGTAAGTTTCTTTGAACAAATTGTTACAATTAAAAAATGTTAAGGACATTGATTTTATATCGTGAAGAAAATCAAATACCTGTACAGTTCAGTCAAAATAACTGTGCGTTTCTTAAGTTTGTCGTTCCAAATGGACGTGCAGGCAAAATCCCTTACATAAGCGTGTTTCGTGCTAAAATATCGAAACTAGTAAGGAAAATGTAAACGAATACGAAAAATTTACGACCAACTGTCTTTACACCGCAAAATTATTTTGACCGAACTGTATAAATCCTTGTACACAAGATCAACTTGTATAGCTGTGTCCGCACGCGTTTACTATCCTTCGAAACTTGTTGACGAATTCAAGGGCCCACCGAGTATCGAGATGAGGGCTCGTATCGATTCCCAGTATATTAATATAAGTCGAGTACTCGCCTCACCGCTAAGGATGTTTTATTGTATCGATAAAACGGATTTCGTAACATAGAGGGCTATAATGACCTCGAATTATTATGTGTCTGTGTGAGTATTTGTGCGATGAAAGTGGAAGTATGAGTTGGGACTTTATTGCTGTAGAGAATAGGGTAACGTTACGGTAAGGATCTAGGGCTATCAAACAAGGAACTGACAATTTATAACACGGCAATCAATTAAATATTCAGCAAGCGCTCTTTAAACAATATGCAGTTAAAATTCTTTTTCGTTTTAATATCAGTGCTATTTAATTAATTAAATTATTTAATTATTTTGATTAAAACTCGTCCACAAAAACAGAATGTCCACAGTAAAATACAAACACAAATTTAATGAAATGAAATGAAATGAAATGAAATGAAATGAAATGAAATGATATTTATTTCTGTAAATAGATCTTTTCAGGACACTTTTACAAGTCGATTTTTACATTTTTTTTTTTTAACTAGATGGCGCCGACGTTTCCTATCTGACGACCTCTGAGAAGAAACGTCGAAACAAACTCAGAGAATCATGGTCTCTTTTAAAGTCCAGACAATAGTTGTTGTTAGATATGCGAGTTTAACAATGTAGGGCAAAATCTGAACAGGCCTTTTGAAGAAAGAGCCATAGCAGCTTTGAGTTGACCTGTCCTAAATGACGGCACGCATACATCAGTCATCGTGTAGCTCAACCATTTTATAGGGAGCTCAACGACCCGTCGCACAACGATACCAGATCAGCAGGACATTTGTGTAGGTCATGTGAAATACTCAAAACTGTCAGAGAAGTTTATTATACATCTGATACGTGTTAAAGATTAATGATTATGATAAAACAATGTGATTAATTTATAAGAGTGTGTAATGTCACGATCGTAAGGCATTGGCTTTCTCAAAAAGTTTTTTTTATAATTATAATATTTAAAAGTTTTTTTTATAATTATAATATTAAAATTAAAAAATATATAGATACACAAGAGAAGCATAAATACATTCTATTCTAATTTCCAACATCAGGCTTAATTAATTAACTTACGTGATCTGGAAGTAACAAGCTGAAACATACCTGGAAAGAAAGAACGATATAAATTAGTCGTGTTAACGTCAATTTATTTATTAAAACATCTTACATAAATAGTTAACCCGTCTGTTGTAACATAAGGATAAGTTGTCCGGAGTAATTTCTTTAATAATTTCTGTATTATTTTAGTTGGCATTTCCTAGAAATGAGATTGTGGAAAAAAAAAACCCGCATCAAAAACCGCGAACAAACAAGATTATTACAACTTCTAAATTGAAACGATATCTGAATGACCGAAAAGTTCCCCTCACATTAATGGTAACTTATGAAAATATTAACAAAGTGAAAGATAATCTATCTTACGCTGTATAAAGGGTTCATTCACAGTTCATTCCTCTCGTTTCACCATTAAAGTTTGGCATCAATATGCAATTCAGTGTATTACCCCGCGTTTCTATTAACTACAAAACATGTTGCAAACATCTATCTAACTCTATCTAACTCTCAAAGAGTGAGTGGGATAGGTAGCTGTTTGCAACATGTTTTGTCGTCAGTAGAAACGCGGGGTTATAAAGACTGTTACGTACATACTTCACACCATTTTGAAATGGTGTGAATTTATATTTAAAATTGACCAGAGAGTTGCTTGCGGATCCTAATAATTATAGTTAATGTTGATCGGGTTTAATTAAACGTTCTTATGGTGAAAGAATTATTGACTCATTGACATCATTTTGTAGTTTCAGAGTTTACTGATTAAACAAAAAACACTTTCCTATTTATTATATTAATAGATGACACCAGTATTGAAGCCCGTCAATCGTCATTCCTTTGTTGATTATCTTTAGAATAACACAAATTTTCTGGCATAATCTCAAAGTATCTCGAAAATTAATATTATATTCTATTTCAGAGCACAGAGGCAAATATGCGTGTGATAATCAGATCGAATGAAGCAATACAATGATATTCCCAAAATATTCGTTAAGAACGCGCAAGAGTTTTTTTTTAATAGCAAAATACCACAGAACTTAATGAACAGTCGAATACATGCCAGATAATTGTGTTAATCTGATTTCAAGCAGAGTAATTTTAAACTCATCTCTATAATTACCTCTCGTGGCTTGTTCACAATGAATACCACGTTTTCAATAAAGGAACTTAATTGGACAGTCGTTAAAAATATTAAACTAGTGTTATATAAAATTGTTGTTGACTGAACCACTAAGTGTAATTTAGTAATATCATTATCTATACTTATATAATATATATATATAATATTATAAAGCTGAAGAGTTTGTTTGATTACTTGAACGCGCTAATCTCAGGAACTACGGGTCCGATTTGAAAAATTCTTTCAGTGTTAGATAGCCCATTTATCGAGGAAGTCTATAGGCTACATATCATCACGCTAGGACCACGCATCATCATAGGAACGGAGCATAAATGAAAAATGTTGCAAAAACAGGAAAAAATCATTTATTTTTTTTCCGTTTTTGCAACATTTTTCATTTCAGAAAAGCCGAGAAACAACGCAGGCGAAGCCGTGGGCGGAAAGCTAGTTTTTTATAAGCTGAGACCGCATATCAGCACTTGTTATTGCGATTATTTTAGGTGTGAGAAAGAGATATCACTATTTATCTCAGGAGACTACAGACGACGCGGTGCTGTAGCTCAGATAGAGACTATTCTATATATATATATATATATAACTAGCTTCCGCCCAAAGCTTCGCCCGCTTTGTTCCTCGGTATGCTCGAGAACGACACTATCCATTGATGAACAACATGTTAATCGGTGCAGTAGTTTTTGAGTTTATCGCGAACAGACAGACAGACGTGGCGTTGGACTTTGTTTTACAATAATATGTAGTGATACAATTGAAACTGGCTGGTGTCTGTACATAGTAATTAAGAAAACAATATATGCCAATGATATCCTAATGACCGTTAGGTAATGTTCACGCGCTTAAAACATTGAAGGAAAACATCGTGAGCAAATCTGTCTGTCTGATTTACGTTATATCGTGTGTGTGCGTGTTATCTTAGAACTTTAGTTATGTTCGTCTTATTCATATTCTCAAATTTTTTTTTATAAGGATAGGTTAGGTTAGGTGACTGCCAGCGGTGATGCAGGTGTCGTGAGTTTTAGCAGCATTTCGTTGATTTGGATGGGTAGGTACCAGGGTATGTTGGTCCACGTACAGATAAGTAGCTTCAAATATGACTATGGTCTTAAAAAAAGAGTGTCAAATTGCATTAGATTTAATTTATTTGTTGATAGTATCTGTGATAGGCGGCCGTTATTAAAAACTTCCTACACACTAATACCAGGCGCGCAGAACAGGGAGGAGCAGTGTTAATGACGTCATCAGTGAGGGCGGGGTTTAACTATCAACAAATAAGATGGCGCGTATCATTTTTGGAGTATGAGTAATTGCGTGCATGAGATGGCATTATTTCTGCAGATACTCGTGCGCAGGGGGTGGAGTTGGCTAGTCTTCAAGTTTGCGATGAGATTGCGTTATGCACTCCTATTTTTTGTTCGGATTTAAATTAACTTTTTTAAATATTTTAAATTAATAATACCACAAGCATGCCTTGATATGCGTCTGCTCATAGTCGAGGTCCGAGAGAAAGAGCAGGAAGGCAATATAATGGGTTGACGATGAATACTACGGGTTTTTATAGAAACACAAACCAGAACAGTTATCTTTAGAATTTTAGTTTGTATCTACCTATATGTTTGTACACACGGCTACAGACTAACCACCCATTGTAAAGATTTTCCGCACAAATCAAGGCCAGGCCACTCGATGTGCAGCCGTGCGTATGAGAATCATAAAAAAAATCTACACGTAATTGGATGCGGTTGTATTGCTGGAGGTCTAACTTAAAATATGGTACATACATGTTTCACGTTGATACAAGCTTAAAAGCGGGTTATAGTCACTAATTATTAATTTCGATACGCTGCCTATAGGTATGCCGAGGTTTGTATACATACCCCGTTTATCCTTCTGTGCCATGAGAAGAACCGCGGGCAACGACTAGTACCCAGTAAATATCGTTACTTCACCATTATTTATTTACATACCATCACAACTGTATTCCCCGAAGGATAAGCAGAGGTGTAGGTACTAATGTACACACATATTTCGCTTGTATGTTAGGTCCCGTGTAATAGGGGCACCAATCCAGACTCCGAGCTGCTACTGAGAATTCCATAACTCAAACACTTTGCTTGACCTGGAAATTGTATTTACCCTTAAGCAGTCGCGCTTGGAACGACTAGACTAATGAGATAGTCCAATCGTTATTTATTTATAGGAAATTCGACATTCGCAAATGTCAGTGGAGCCGCCAGGAGAGGACGCCCTAGAAAGACATACCACGACCTTATTGGTGAGATCCTTCAGAAAGGTCAGGTGTGTAGTACCTGCAACCGACCGCAGATGTGTATGCCAAGATGTATGAATGTAGACGAAGCAAAAGAAGTATGCAAGAATCGTAGCAGATGGCGTTCTGTAGTTTTTGTCTACCCCTATGGGAAAAAGGCGTGAGTGTTTGTATATATATATGTATGTGTATGTATTATAGGAAATGTATCTCTAGTACCTACCTTTTCCTATCTGAGTCAGCATCTAGTATTCAGTGAACTCCTAGTAAAGCTAGAGATCATATTTTTTTCACATGCGTTATCTATGGAGCTCTATAATAAGAACCTACTTCTTAAAAAAAAACATTCACTAAGTACTTTGGCAATCGTCCATGTTTTTCTTTTATACTATCTAGAGAATAGAATTAGATCCTCGCATCAAGAAAATATGTATTACAGAAAATATTTTTGTCCTTAAAATTACTTTCCTTATACAGTAATAACAATATTAAGTTAGGTTAAGTATATACCCAATGGACTCATTCTTTAAATTATATTCAATTTTAATGATGCCTGTACTATTTATCTCTGCATCACCTCAAGGTTGTCTGGCAGAAAATGCCTTATGGCATTAAGACCGCAAGAAAGAATAATAAATAAATAAATAAATGCCTACAAGTTATTAACTAAAGACTTAAAATTCGCAAAATTATTCAATTAGGATCTTGGAAGCTACTTCGTCTAAGATGGAGACTTCGGACAAGATGACAATCTACAATGAGACAGAATTAGAAACTTTAATCAAATGAATTTAAATTAAATTTCCGGTACACGTATCTGAGGGATAGACAAGTTTGGGGTAATCTATCCAACGATAGTTTAAATCAAGGATAAAAAGCCGAAGGCTATTAATAATTTGGCTATAGAATATTATCTATTACATATAATAAAATTGTTACAGGCCGATGTCTGTACTTACAGGATATTGAAGGAAAACTAATATTGGGGGTCTTTTTTAGAGCAACAAAAGCCAAAACAAAACTTTTTGACCGTCCTTTTTGATCGGTACCAAGCGCATCACGAAAAAAATACTGGTACTAGGCTCGATCCCCCGGTCGAGCAGAGTTTTTGGGATTTTCTATAGAATCCTTAGTAGCAGCTCAGAGGGCTTAGACAAGTGGCATGAAATGTCGTAAGCTAGTGTCACACCCATACATTGAGAATTCTATTCTATTCTATTGGATTAGCGTTCATGCCACTTGTCTAAGCCCTCTGATATTGGATTTATGGTTATAGCAAACTCTCTAACAGTTTATTTAATTCTACAACAATGTTGACATAAACCGAAGGGCACAACGGGCCGGTTCTGGCAAAGGACTGCTATTCCGAATGGTCGACCAGTGACTAACAGTTTTCTTTGACAAAACTGTCAAAAGTCAACAATTCTAAAAGCTATAAAAATAAAGATTTTGACACAATAAATCGAAATATATTTTCGTGTTTTCGAAAACACTTAGGCAAAACGTGCTGATTCAGGCAGCTATGTTAAGTTTCTTTCGCAAGATTTGTTCATTGCGTGAACACTCTTGCGACTAGTGAGCCCAAGTTTGGTACAAACTTCATCTCTAATGTAAAAGTTTGTCGGAGCCGCGGGGTGTGTCAAAAGTTGCCGACTTTGTGATGTGTGCACCGACCATAGGAATCCGATCTTGCAACTTATATACTTTTGTCGCAAGAACGGTAATTGGAAAGTTAAGCGCTTGTTGATAGATTAGTCAAGTTGTTTTTGTTTACCTTCCCACTAATTGATTCGAGGAGTGACAATACTGGTTTGGTTTGGAACTATTTTATGTTATTATTATGATAGATGAAGGTAAGTTTCATAACATGATGCTATCCATCAATGTACTCACATCCTGTTATCGTCATAATATACCTACCAGTAAATAATGTAACATCTTTTATTTTAAAAGAGTGTCCATGGAGTTTCTTGCCGGATTCTTCTCCATAGGATCAACTTTTAGAACCGTGTAACTCAACAACAGTCAGAAACGTTTCATAAACGCTTGTAAAAGCTGATTTGAAATAAAAACATTTGATTTGATTGATGTGATTTGATTTATCATTAATCCCCGAAGTACACCCACTGTGCGCGTTCTTTTGGTCGCCATGGAATAAAGGACAAGCCTATTACTAGAAAAATCTCTAAGCTCTTACTGGAAATTTCCTAATTAAAAAGTCCATATCCTCGTTGTTCAACCTGGGAACCGAAGAAGAAAAGAGCTATGCGACCCCAATTAGGCAGTACTTTTCAAAAACTGCGAAAATAAAAGATGAGGTTACAAATATTGCATGTCTAGATTTATAAAATTGATCTCTATTGAAGGACTCTTCTATTGATCCTCTTGATATGATATCTGATCTATGGTAAGTTACCAAATCGTATAAAAGAATATGTAATTATTTCGTGAACAATTTTCATCTCAGCCTCGGCTCAGAAAGAAATTCCATTACAAAAATAATACATACCGCGAATTCTGAGCAAACAATCGTTTCAATTCAATCAAATTTTCAAAAAAGCGATCGCATCGATACGCACACAATACATGCCAGCAAAAAGGTCGGGGGTTTTCTACGCAATGTAATTTCCGACAGCAATGGAGCGTGAGCACTAGCGAAATTCCGCCGAAATTCCGCCAATCGGCGTTATTAAGCGGTTCGCGGCCCCATGTGGCGACTGGCGAAGTATAGAGTTGTTTGTAGCGATCGATAATGATGGACTACTTGCTTCTCTTTTAATGTCGATAGTGACTAGTGGTAGTTCATAACGATGAAATTGGAATAGAGTATTTTTGAGTCACAATATTACGGGGTGTTGGTCGAATGATCCTTCTTACCGGATCAATATGAAACATGCACCAGATTTTAAGTTTGACAATACAGCTATGAAAACCGCATCAAATTTCATGCAGTAGTTTTTGCGTTATACGCGTACAAACATAGAGACGAACAAAAAAATCTATAGATAATTGTTTGGGACTACTGCTCTACAAAGACCTCGTATACTGTTTCATAAATATTTATTATATATAGACTTTGGCTAGTTAAGCACAATCGGCTGTGAAGTTGTTGATATAAATAATTATACTTACTGCTTCAAAAAGTCACTTATCACCATCACCAAGCCATACCTATACCATGCCACTGCTGCTCGCGTCTCCTCTCGCAATAAATAGGAGTAAGCTTTAAAAAAAGTCACTTTGATGCACTAAATAAGAGGTAAGTAAGGTATACAATGTCAAAAGCACGAGACACTAAACTAACAATTATTTGAAAATATATTTAACTCTTTGTACCGTGTACGCTGATTTACTTTTGGTATAAACCTCTTAAAGAAAACTCTCTTATTGCTTACTTCAAAAATTAAAGGCTTTCTGCTGATACATGTTTCAAATATCAAAACAGAAAACAACCTTCTATGAATACAGCACCATTTACACAACCCAACCCTCCAACGCCGGTCGTGTCGGTCTAAAGGATCTCCCAATACAATGTTTTATCAACCCGAAAACAGTCGAAACGCTCGAATCTGTCTGCGCTGTTTAAAAATGTAAAACGGGAACCCGTCACTGCAGCCTGAAAGGCAGGAAATGCATTTGCAAATTAGATTTTCGACCCCCCTACCGCCGGCGTTTTCGTGTCTTCAACCCACTTGTCTTTTAACCTCCGGTCATGTGCGGGGATTTTCGGCGTTTCATCTCGCTTTTTATTTTGAGTGAATTTAGGCATGAATTTATTTTAAAGATTTTGTATGCCAATGCTCATTTCTTTCGTTTACCTTAGCAACACTTTCATTTTACGAGTTTTGTCGCATTCCCGACGGTTCTGATCCTATACAGCATCTCTGATCATAGGTGAATGAGGTGTTGAACGTCTTAATGTTAAAATTGCTAACACTTTCCTTACATTTTTTTAATATTAGTTGGGAATTAAATAATATTAATATTCGCGTGTGTGAGAAAACACGACACTATTTGTTTTGAAATTTTTCTTTGTGTTTATGCTGTAAATATTAATAGGTACCGAACTTTATTAAGCGCTGACATAAAAATAATGCAGTATTAACCTAAAAATAAAAGTTTGGAATCCGCAAATATTCTGAGCAAAAGCAAAACATGCTGTTTGCGTGTATTTTTAATGTTTTTCACTCGCAGTAGTAAACAACCGGTCCGTGTATTAGAAAAAAGTACAGGGAAACCGCTTTAAACTGGTGGTTTCTCGTTCACACTCGATTTGGCAAGGAAATTGCTGCGTCGCACCGTCGATGCCGAGTTTACATGCGCGTTCAGACTGCACAATCTCGTTTGCTACAAACAATTGAAATAAAAAAGTTAATCTGTTCGAATGATTTTGTGTAAACATTGTATAAGATTTCGCGGTGTTTAAATTAATTGCTTTTTTCGAGTTCAATTTGATAATGTTCTTATTGATAAAATATTTATTTTATAGCAATGAAACTTAGAAACAGAAAACGAATATCTAATAACACTAAATAACACAACTGATTGTCTAGTACCAACTTAAATAAATCTTTATTACAACTATAAAAACTGTAGAATAAGTGAATACTGTAAATAGATTCACTATTTGTTTGAAAAGACTAGGGTTGCCAAAACTTTGATCATATTTACCGTACATTCGTATTTTATGCGTCTGGGTCCAATATAATTTTGTATTTACGAGTAAAAAGCAGATCTGATTTGATTTCGAATTGGTTTGTAGAAAATTGTTACTTGTATTCATTCGGGACACGTTTTGTTGAAGGCCATTTTGCTGAGGAAATACAGCTTTGTAATCTTGGTGTAATGAAAGAAATCTGCATTGATATACATATATTATATTTTTATTATTTTATTTAAAACGTGGATTGATTTTTTATGCGTCTTAAATATTTTTTTTGAAAAACATACCTACTGTAACTATATTGATTTCAGACACTTTCACGAATATTAGATTAGATAGGTATTGAAATGAAACCACTACCAATTTTATTATTATAAATTCGGTTCACTGTTAAAGTAGAGATCTTTTCTCATATGTTACAGAAACTAGGAAACTATATAATCGAAATAGATAATAAGCGAACCATCATCATTGTTTTCTTAAAAAAAAAATGATAAAAATTATAATATCTAAAACTTTATGCAGTAAATATTCAATCTGTAACTTTGTAATAATTCCCGAAATTTTAATAGCATCAACCCTAACAGAATGAGGCGTAGCTATCAGCGTGCACAGTGTGCTCGAATATTTCATCCGGGCCAAAAGGGTTGCCATAACTGAACGGCCCACTGTGCCGAATCTAATGATAATGTAATTAGTTCTACGTCTGACTCCGACGGATTCTAGCTGGAAATAAAAACTCGCTATTTGTCTCAGTTAGCGCCGGTGCCAAAAGTTGTAGACTAATTCGATAATTACGAGAACAGATTTTGTGGTAGATTTTTTTCTTTTTTAGGCAGTGCTTGTTGGCGTTTGTTAATGTTGTCCATAAATTTATTGATGAAAAATAATATTAACATTTTTTAGGTCGGCAATCATATGTTTTGTTTTTAAGGTCCTTAATTTATAATAATTAGATAAACCTAAATTCAACTCTAAAAGTTAACTAAACCTTCTCTGATGCCCTCACTCTATAATCACTTATCGATCAACTTAATAATTTAGCAGGAAAATTCTTAAAATTAAGCGTCATCTAAAAGTAAGTAGCGTGGAATGGGTGGCGGCTGGTAATTGGTCATATTTACTTGAGTAGCAACGGCCAGAATGGAAAAATTGGCCAATTACACGGAGAAAAATTATATCGGTTACCCCTGTAGGTGTTTAATTGGGTAAGTGGGGAGGTTGGGGAAAAGATGCTCAAATAGGCAATATCAAAGTACACTAAGCGGAACCCACAAAAGCTCAACGTGTTTGATGTATTTCGTTTAACAAAAATAGATTTCGTCTTCAATATATTGTCGTTTTCCTTAATGTAGCAATTTCTGCGACAACAATATTAATTAGTGGGCATGCGAAAAAACGACCTCAATACTCTACACGTGCCAACAGATAATATTATATAGCTTTCAGCCCTTAGCTTTCTCCGCATGGACTATACGTTTCTTGTCATTTTACGGATAATATATACATACATACCATCACGCCTGTATTCCCCGAAGGGTTAGGCAGAGGTGTATGTGTATAATGTAAACCCACATTTCGCCAGTATGTTTAGAACCCATGTAATAGGGGGCGAGCCTATTGCCTACGGATAATATATATATATATATATATATATATATATATATATATATAGCCTATGTCACTCAGGAATTATGTAGCTTTCTATTGGTGTAAGAATTTTTCAAAACAGTTCAGGTGTTTCAAAGCCTATTCAATGCAAACAAACAATTAAATCCTCTTCTTTATAATAAAATATTTGAGACTATAGTAGCTAGAAAACCGTCTTCAGTGACAGAGCCAAGTAATAGTTTGGCATTTATATTGAAATTCTATTCTACTTCCTTTCAAAGTTCATTGGCCTTCAGTAAATCCAAACAAATGAACTGGGCCTGTTAACGATGCGCAGGGTACAGGGGAGGCAGGGGACAGGATGGTCACAGGACGAAGTGTTCAAGGGTCGGGGGTCGAGAGGAGAATCGGCAATAAGTGCAACCGTTACTGCAGGCAATCCGCCAGAATGTACTCAGCACTGATTTATATATGGATAATGGTGCTAGAAGTGTCGCCTTTGTTAGCTTTTATTTGTAAGTTATTGGGGGCGGGTACTTATTTAAGTTTTGAAGACTAGTATTATTACAATTTATGTAACTAGATCCATCTTATGTTTGTCTTTCATACTTGTGTTAGTAAAAGAAGTAAAAGTATTCACTTTCTCTTTCTCGCGTAAATAGTTTAACACGTATAAACACAAACACACATGAACATGCACACACACACACACGAACTCACACACACACGCACACAAACACACACACACACACACATTGTTTTTCTTTTTTGGTCATATTTTTGTCTTTTAGAATTTGTATAAAAAACAAATAAAAAAAAAAAAACATATATATATTCTTAATAATAAAAAATAAATAGGTTAGATATGTAAAAGTAAAGATTTGGAAGAGCGGAGTCACCTAACACAGGCATTTTAGCTGAAAAGGAGGCTCCAATCACTAGTTGATAAGAATAACCTGTAAAACTAATAAATAATTTTTCATTTTCATTTCATTTTCATTTTTACTTTAAAATTTTGATTTTGATCAAATTGTTTAACAATGTTATCTGCCTTTTTATTTAAATTCATTTATTATAATTATTTTCGTAGTTTCATAACAAATAAATGTCCTTTATTTCTTTTTAGAGTATCGTATAAAAATCGAGTTCCTTATAAAAAAGTTACTGTCATTTCTAGTGAATAGCAGCCATCTTTGCTAACAGAGTGGAGCTTACATTGCGCTTGCGTAGCGCTATCAGAGCTAGCACAGCAACCAGCAACTGGATATATATGCTTAATTTGATTCTCTATATATTAGCTCAATGGATGTCTATGGACGATCAGCCCCATCAGCACTGCGTCGGGTGACCGCAACACTCAAGGCTCGGTTTTATGAGTTTCGAGAATATTACAGTTTTGAAGAGTTCAATGGCGTTATCGATAGCCAATATTGAGCCAAGAAGTGGAGTATTAAAAAGTTTTATGTTGCTGTGCGATCTCATGAATCATGTATTCGAATTAGGTAATCTCGATAAAAATCGTATTGGATTTAACTTAAAATTATTAGTCTTGCATAATAGAGGTAGGCTTACATGCAATGAATATACTTATTTAAAAAAGTCATAGTGGCCTCACTTAAGGAATTTGTGACCATGCACAACGATAACTAATGAGCGATAATTTTGAAATCAATTTAATATTATGATCAGCGCGACAGAATTAATCGTTGGGCGATAAAATACTGTCGTAAATACATGTCGTATCATGCGGCACCTCGATATCGCGGTTATAATAATGAAATATCGTCCGACGTACGCCATTGGACAAAAACAATTTGTCGGCTCCGCTGCAGGAATGTCGATAATTAAACCAACCTGCAGCGCGCTATTTCAGCGCTCGATCGACGGACCCATATATTTTGCTTTCATTTTCTTTTTAATCCGTCCGGCTATGAATCCTTCCTTCCCGGTATAAATTACTAGCGCCGCCTCGATAGAGACTTCATCGATATCGGTGAAAATCAACCTCGATAAATCCAACGTATAGGTTATAAAAAATGATTTGAACGGGAGAACAAGAGGGGCCCGCAGCGGTATCGATAAAAAAAATAAATGGTGCCACCCATCTTCAGCGTGATATGTTGGGATTAAGCAAGGAACATCAATAAGTAGCTTTCAAAATTCCGCGCACACCGGTACACGAGAGAGGCACGCGAAAAAATTGAAAGGAGACTCAAATATGTCGTCTGAATATTAAAAAGCAAAATACTGAATAATGCAGCGAGCGAACTGCGAATGATATAAGAGTGTAAGACGATTGGTGGAGCTATTTGCAAGCCATTAGTGTTGATAAAGCGTAACGGAATTTCGCACAGACGACTTTTTACGTAGATACCCGACGGCCTTTTTTGGGTTCAGACATCATTATATTATTTTTCTTGTTCGCCATATATGGAATTTCTTTTATCTAGTAATCTTCGTGTTCGTTTCGATGTGGTAGGGAATTTTGTTCAGTAGGACTAAACTGAACGTTTTTTAAGTTCGAGTTTTCGCCACGTTTCTTTTACAATAATGATTGTAAGTCTACACTACGTAATTTATCTGATTTGTTATTTTAGACCTGAATTATCATTTTACTTTACTTAGTCTATGATAATTACCTTTAAAGACAATTTTACAAGTCAATATTTTGTTGTTTTTTTTTTTATACCTACCGATAGTAATCCTTGCAGACACATAGATAATATAACACATTTTAAACAGGAAAACGGAAGTTTGCGAACATATTTAATTGCAAAATGTAGGTAAATGCCAAATTGTATAGTCATCGTAATTTTATGTTTTCTTATTATACTTAGCTATGTATAAATAATAAATATTAATATTTTGCTCATTTTAAATAGCCTTAATTCGATACCCAATGGGCATTAAACAAATTTCCGGCTGCCCCTGTTTCCTTAAAAAGCAACATGGCCGCTGAAATGAAAAAAGATTTTGTTATTCTCAATTTCGGAGCAAATTAAAAAAAAAGATCCCGAAATCTCAGTCCTTTATTAAAATAAAGTTAGTCGGAGGAAAAAATAATGTGGTGGCATCCCTAATCGTGATTGTGACCCAAGCTATTTATTGGTAGGTACGTTAGGAGTCTGTAGTAAGTAAAATACATGCGATGGTCATTACTAGGGATAATCCCGAAGATAAGTGCGACGCAAACTAAGGGATGGCTTTAAGCAATCCGATAGATTTCCATTTCACGAACCCCGATTGTATATCTTAATCACTGCTGGAGCGAATGAAAAACACTCTCTTTTATTATTCAATAACAGGCTTTTAAGAGAGCCTTGCCGATGGCTTTAGTAGGCGTTTAGGTTTTAAGGATAAATTATATCTCGTTTACTAGGTCCTGATTTTAGTTTTTTTTTTTTTTAAATATATCCTTAAAGACACTTTTACTACCTACTAGATGGTGCCGACATTTCCTATCTGACTCCTCTGAGAAGAAACGCCTAAACAAACTGATAGAATCATAGTATCTTTTAAAGCACTGATAGTAGTAATATTATAAGATATGCTAGTTTTACAATGTAGGGCAAGTAGTTCAACCTTGACATATCCCTACAGCCACTACAAACACTATCAAATCTGCAAATCGCGTATTGCACAGGAGAGCAATTTAAAGTACTATGTCCTTCGTCGCATAACGTATGCTGTGCCTACCGATTATGTTCAATTAAAAACTTACTCTTAATAAAATAATGATATCTTCGACATAGGTTTATACCATATTTAAACTGTATAAAAAATCAAATAGTTTCAATTTTGAAGCAGTCGATTTGTTATTACTTTTTTTTATATCAATCTATCGATACACATATCTACGATAAGTTTTTCTATAGTGTAGTTTTATGGAATGGAATGGTTGAACTCACAACCCGTATTACAGAACCCACTACGCCAAACGCTATCGAGTATATGGCACAGAAAAACACATACTAAGCCCATAACGTCAACATTTAAAGCGCACATTTCTACATAACGACTCTCAATGGGCATTGGGGCAACTTTTTTACCTACACGACCGTCACAAAGGCATGCAGTAAAGACAAAATAGATCTCGGAATTTCCGCTCGGAAAATGCAATTTTCGACAATAAAGTGCACATGGCCCATTAGAGATAGTAAGTGGTGGCTGTAAACACTCTACCAGAGGCTATAAAGTGACTTTATATTCACACTTTAGTTTATTGAAAGGCTGCTTCGGTGCAGTTTTAAGTGTTTGTGTAAGTAACGCGTGCGGTCTTATGAGCATTGTAAAATTGCTTCTTAGTTTAAGAGGTGTTTCATTACAACTTGTTTGTGTTCATCTGTGTAAATGTAACTGGAAACATATCTTTTATAACACTTATTAGTTTCTAGGGTACATTAAAAAGAAAATAAGAAACCCTTTTATGATTACATCGTTGTAGTCTGTCTATCTTTGGGTCTGCCAAGACGCTTTTTCTCGGGAACACGTAGACGTATTAAGTTGAAATTGAGAACAGATTTGTAAGTTTATGGTACCTTGGAGCTGTAAAAAAATTAAGCTTCTGAGTCAATGCATTAAATTATTCCGCCATTTATATATTTTTTTATATCGATATGACTGTTAAATACTTACGAATATAAAAAAAAAACAGGGACAGAACAATTTATCTGTTCTCTTGAAAATATAAGTTTTAAGTCGTCATACATACAGCCATCAATTATTATCGAAATGTTTCAAAATGTTGCCTATCTCTGTTTTTTCAACTCAACGATCTTTTTCCAATTAATTTAACTTCAATATCAACTGTATCCTAATCCGAAATTAATAACACAACCCACCATAAAATCCCTGATATATCCTTCTAAAGGAGTGTGTACTGGGGCGGATCTAAAATTTCTCCTATCTCATTTCACAGTGGACCCCTAAACACGAACCATTTAATTTACTAACAATTATACGAAGGATTTTGCTGGGTCCTTCACATGTCATTAACTTTTAACACTCTTACGCCTCTAATAAATTTACTTGGCGTCCGCAAGTGATAGATGCTTAAAAAGGATTGCTCTGGGATATTCCCTTTGTCTACTACTTTTAAAATATTGTTCAACCTTTCACTGAATAAGTAATTATTAAAAGAAAATAAAAAGTTCTGTGTGGTGACAGATTATTGTTGGGTTACCAGGCATGAAAAGCAGACTAGTTTTTTTAGCAAACGTATAACTTTCTAGCGTTTATATATTCATATAAAAATGAATACCTATTTCCCTTCGTCACGCCATAACTTGACAATCTTACCGATTTCATTCATCTTTTTTTTTAAAGTTTTTTGATACTTTGTAAAAGGGCGACGAAAACAAAAATTAAGAAAATTACGCAGAAATTGGTAAGATAGGAAAACGTCTGTCGGGTCTAGTAGTAAATACTTTAATCTAATGAAATGTATCATTTGTGTCTCGACAATTAAAACTTGACAACTTGACGTTTTGTCCAAGACGGAGGGGAGAATATGATAGGAATGGTCTTATCCATAGATCGCCGCAAGCGTATCCGATATCGATTGATCAACGAATTTTAGTCATGAACCTTCGTTTGTTCAAGAAAAAGAAAAGATTACATCACTTTTATGTTTTCGGTACCAGAAATGCTGTTTTTTTTAGAAATACGCTAAAATTTAATTTCAAAACTTGGCAATATTATTGAGGAAGGCACTTTGTTTATATCTGGCACTGGCACGAGATAGAGCCTAGCTGCCAAGCCTTGGCACAGCCTCTTGGCAGAGTCTTTATTTACACTGCATAAAATATCTGATACGTGAACTAAATTCATTGTAGTATGAATATGAAAAGTTTTATAAAACATTTTTTTGTAATGACCAACCAAATTGCATTTTGCTCACAGAAAAATATGTTATAACTAGTGCTAATACGGAATAATTTTACGTGACAGCTGAGGAACCCATGTTATCTCTTTAGTATACCATACAGTTCTGTGCGAGAGCAGAGAGATAAAAAGTATAATTCATTTTTTATTGACACGTGTTACGACAACCGTTATTTCTATACTCCTTATATAAGGAAATACACAGTAAAAATAAATTATATATATGCTGTTTCATGTTATGGATACAATCAACACGCTTTTGAACCTGGTATCGAACAGAGTGGACAGTCAACTCCTGAGGCATTGGTCGCTCATGTATGTCCAAAATAGTATTTATTTAAAATTTTACTAACAATGTACTTATATCTAATAAGTACATTTCTACTAACATAATATGGTACACAATAATTGATATTATTGTGTACTTGTGTAATTCATTTCATATGTTCTCATTTCTGATAGGAAGGTCTCAGTAGTGCGTAAAATTTAGAATTCTGTCTGGTTCATGAAATTACTATTTTTATGGGATCTTAAAACATGTTTTATCGAAGACCTGGTAGGATTACACTAGTACACCTCTGCCTAAACTTTCGGCCGCAGCAAGTGTTGATCTAGAAATGTATCAAGTATGTTGGTTATTCTATCTTGTAATGCTTTGTTTTGACCAAATTTGTTGCTAAAATAAAGATGATTATTTATGTAGCCGACTTATTCATAAAATATATTGAACTTCTTGAATTTTAAGGCTAAACTGAATAAGATTCAGGAAACAGAATCAAAGACATTTAAACATATGGCTAAGAAAAGTATTCATAGTAGGTGAATTAATAGGATATATATAAAAAAAATCTTATAAATCTATCGTTACCATCACTAACAAGTGCTTCATAAAAAATTAAGCCTATTAGTGTTCGCAAATCGCGGCTTATTTCGCATTATTGGACCGTCGCGCACAGCAGCACAGTCAAGATGTTTATTGCGATTTATTTGCCCGGCCCGGACAAACACTGTTCTAATCGACGTACAGATTTACGATGCGATTCCGGACGACGGATTAAAATAGGTACGCGGGAAATGTATGTGATGCGCTGTTTTTCCGGAAAGCAAGCAAAGAACTATTGTATTGTAAGTACTGTATTTTTAAGTATTTACGATACGTTTCAGTTAAATTTGAAATTTATGGTTGTATATTCTTAGTAGTTAGTGATTGCTATAAGAGAGTTTTTCAGTATGCCTACGCTGAGATTGCTCTGTAATTGACTGCGTAAAAACCGTTAAACAACAACATTAAGCTTAACTATTCTCATTTGAATGAACGATGTTTGCGGCCATTTGTTACAGTATATAAATCACACCAGAGGTAAATAATATTACTCTATTCATTTAAATGCATCCTGTTTTATACAAAGAGCAATTCATTTGATGCATGCCTTTTGTTAAATATTACCTGAAAAGTGAAATAGTCCGTAATGTTCACGAATTTTGTACGCGTTTGAAAAAGCATTGTCGTTATTTTTATTTTATTCATGTCTATAAGCACGCTTTTATAAGAGAAACTAAATTCCAACTAGATGACGTAATATATTTTCAGCTTCATGTAAGCTAGGAAACGGCTGCAGGCCGGTTTAATTATCCGCATTCCGGGTGGACAAATTGTTCGCCCGCTTCGTCCCCGGATATTAATTTCGATACATTGTCCCTACCAGGGCACTGAAGCGATGGCGATTATTTCCAAACGAGAGGCCAGCTCCTAGTTTCGCTTCTGCCGGCGACTCGTAAAAAAATCGGACCATATTTCATGGTGCGGAGCGGAATTTAGCATGGAAAAAAACGTACATAAAGAAGCGTTTACTCTCTCTATTAGCGTCACAGATATTTTGCGTTTTGTTATCTGGCAAACGGTCGTCGGTGGGAATCAGAACTCACAGTGGTGCACAACTTAGGCGGTGAACGGCTCCGTCGAGATATGTTTTAGATAAAGATTATTTATACAGTGTCTTATTTTACAAATCCAATTTCCGCGTGAATACACGGGTCGGTTGTAAATAACGCAAACAAAGCTTTGCCGGAATCGCGCACCGTTCGATACATTATGCAGACCACGCTTCGCTGCGCCGAGCAATGAGCTCTGTAAATATACCAGGCACATCTGAATCGCCTTTTTGATTATATTTCCTTTTTTTGCAGTTTTCGATATTCTAATTTAAATTTTTCCCGGTGTTGTACCGTTTAAAAGTAGCGTATCCGTATTTTTTCCGTTTTTAATTCCGAATTACGGATTTTACGTTATTAAAAAGGAAAACAAACCGAATTAATTTGGATTAGAAAAACATTCCTGCCAACCTTATTTCTTATGAACTTCAGAGGTTCTTTTCGTATTTTAGTTTGAGATTAGATTTTCCTGTTATGCGGGGCTTACACGAGTCGGTTTTTAGTGGGCGTCAAGGACATAAATCGGCTCGAGTCATAGTTTTAAGTTAAGTTCCCATTTCAGTAATATACAAGATGGTTGACATGCAAATTTCATTCACTCCGAATAAAGTGGCTGTGTCACTAAGCAATACATATAAAAAAAATGGGTAACTAACCGCAAGGTGAAAATTCTAGCGAAATTATTGGTTCTGACTTTCTATGAAAATGGAAATTATTTTTTTTGTTTTTCTTTCTCTCTACAGTAACTTACTTCGGCCTACTGTTGATTCAACTCGCATCCCAAAGATAAAGCGTGTATCTTTCTCCAAGGAACAACCTATCTCTATACCAAAATTTATCACACTTTGTTCAGCGGTTAAGACGTGAAGATGTAACAAACTTTGGATAAGCCTTTTTTTAGAAATAAGGGATCAAAATATAGGTCTACATCAATTCGTGTGTGTACTGTATTATGATGTTCTTTCAGAGCCTCATTCAAGTCGGATCAAGCAATGAATTACAACACGAACGTTAAATATCGATTAGAATACCATCTATCATGTCCTGATCCGCATTCGTTTATTCCGAAGAAAAAAAACGTAAACAAATCTAATTCATTAATCCTCTCCGACATCCGCTAGCGCTATTGGTTCCGCGTTTTCTATGCCATTAATTTCGAAAAAAAGAACGGTATGATATCTTAACTGGGTTCCCCTTACATAATGCACAGTGTTCCGAACGCGTTATCCGGGGGCAAAAACCAGCAAAGCCGTGTAGCAGTGTAGTCACAATAACAACGCGAACACACCCATGCACTCCTTATCATGACAGTCGAAAGGCACTTTTTCATTTTTCTTTTGTTCACGCTACTCGTGTTTTTTGCTAGTGTGCACGCCTGTCTCTAAGGGCAGTCGGCATAGAGCAAAAGTCACGTGATTTAGAGACGACAAAAATCCTATATTCGTTACAGTATGTGTGTGAGTTACTTGTGGCTTTGCGTGACATATTTTCTTAGTGTCGAGGATGACAAATGGCTAGATAAATCACATGGAGCGAGCTTTTCTTTTAAAACTTTTATTTCTTCGTATATGTTACAAGTTTTTGTGTTTACGTCTGAACGTCTCATTTATTTTAACGTCCTATCTGTCTGGTGTTGAAAGTTATGCTTAACAATAATATAACAACTTTTTTGGTAGAACGTTTTATGTAACAGTTGTCATCAGTTACACGTACAGTCACCATCAAATATATCGGAGCAAACAGACTGAATTAAACCATATCTCAGCGATACAAAGTATGTTTTAGAATGAACACTACACACGGCAGCTGTCATTCTGACATGTATTTTATCCCATTAAGATAACGTTTAATTTCCCTAGTTGCTCAGATGATTATGAACAGTCTGTTTGCTCCAATATATATTTGATGGTGACTGTACATAGTTTTCTATACAGAGGGCCTAGACAATGTCACATTTTCATTATCGATAACAAGATATCCGAAACGTATGGATTTGGCATAACTTCATAACGTGACCTATCCAAAGGTTATGCCAATTGCATACATTTCAGATTTATCTAACTGCGTTATCGATATGGAAATGTGACATTGTCTAGTCCCCCAGGTTTTAATATATCAAAGAAAATTGCAAGAAAATATCTGCAATACTAAGCAGTGATAGCCTTGTGATATGACCATTGGACTGCAAAGTCGTAGGTCTTTCGAATCCAAGGCATGCAACTCTAACCTTTCATAATCATGTGCGATGTGCGTATCACTACATAGTATAAAATAAAGTCGCTTTCTCTGTCCATATGTCCCTTTGCATGCTTAAATCTTTGAAACTTCGCAACGGATTTTGATGCGGTTTTTTTTAATAGATAGAGTGATTCAAGAGGAAGGTTTATATGTATATTATTATAGAAAAGCCAATAAACCACGCGAGCGAAGCCGTGGGCGGAAAGCTAGTTAATAATAATCTATCACTCGCTTAAAACGTTGAAGGGAAACATCGTGAGGAAACCTGTATGCCTGAGGGATTTTCTCGACGGCGTGTGAAGTCTGCCAACCCGCAGTAGGCTAGCGTGGTGGACTTTAGCCAAACACTTCTGACTCTGACAGGAGACCCGTGCTCAGCAGTGGGACATAAAATGGGTTGATGATGATTTAGTAACTCATTATATTATAACTGCTTCTGCGTTAGGGTTTGTGGGTTCGTTCCCGCATGGAACAAATATTAGTTTAACCTATAGGTGTATATTTATATGAAGCTATATAAATAGGTGTATATTTAACATAACATATAACATACCATCACGCCTGTATTCCCCGAAGGGTTAGGCAGAGGTGTACTTAATGTACACCCACAGTTCGCCGGTATGTTTGGGTCCCATGTAATAGGGGGCGAGCCTATTGCCATTCACCGGGCACAAATCCAGACTCCGAGCTGCTACTGAGAATTCCATAGAAAAACCAAATAACACTTTGCTCGACCTGGGGATCGAACCCAAGACCTCTAGCGTAGCAGTCGCGATTGGGACCACTAGACCAACGAGGCAGTCTGTAGGTAGGTGTATATTTATATGAAGCTATATAAGTGTTAGGACAACAAAAATAAATGCGTTATACATTATGGTTGCAATAGTTCGATGAGAGTGGTTTCAATCTAAGATAGTTAAGTAGCTGTCATCTATGATTGGATGTAGGTATTGGATATCACGATTGATTCAATGCATAAGTGGCGACAAATCGTCGAATCATTGCCCAGAGCAAAGGGTAATCTATTTCCTGTAATTTAGTCTTATTTGTGTGGGAATGTAAGTATCTGATGTTGTATACCTATACCTAACTACATTTATATGTAACAGTAGAAAAATTACGCAATCGATATTTCTATGTAAGCGCCCATTAATCACCGTTATTTCACGGTAAATACAAAGGAATGTATCTTATTACAAATTTACAAGTAAATATATTCATTATGATGCAGTTTTTTACACTAAGACACAATAGCTGTCTTTTCTTATATGAATAAACTAAACTAAATATATGAATTTTCTAGTCAATGAAAGTACGATCTCAAGCAGGAGTCAAACCTGCGTCTCTCCGGTTAAGTAAGTATACAGGACGCTTGTAGCTACCGGGACCGCTGCGAAATATCAAATTTATTTTGCAGATTCGTCTTAAGGTGACGTCATCAATCAATAGAGATTGTTTTTTTTTAGGATAATTAAATTATATTATTTATAAATACTAATAGATGGAAATATCAGAACAATAACGTAATTATTTTTAGTAGTAAATGAAGTATTAGATAAAACATGAGATTTTATATTGCTCAGAAGATTAGGTGTACGAAGGTTTTCTTGCTATAATATTCTAAGTACCTAACTCGTCCTTTCAAGCTTAAATCGCTGGACAGATTTCGAAACAATTTTTCAAGGAGATAGGAGGTATAGTTAGTAAATAATAAAATATAAAAGAACTGACAAACAAACCGACTCATAGACAGAAAATATAGCTTAAAAAATTATTTACAAATAGCGGTGGTTTTAAATAAATCCCTTCCAAATTCACTTTGACAATACAAGGGTGAATTTACGATAAATATAGACTGATTGTGAAAGGGTTGGTACCAACCTACCTAGGGTTGGCAAAAAGGCTAATTTCCGCCGGCGCCGCTTCTAAAGTACTTTGAATCTTAGACTTTCACCTCTTCGCAACAATACCGAAGTATCTTTGTAAAGTAGGTATTAAGTAGCTGTAACATGATCAAATATAAAATGTATAGATATGCTAGCTTTTCTTTAGCTATATTGAACCTTAAACTCTTGTGTTTTTAGGATTTTTGTGACAGAATTGTTACAAGTAATCGTTTTCCAGTTTCAATCTAAATACTTAGAATGAAATTCAGTTTCTTGTAGTTAATACTGCTTATAGAACACTTATTTATATATCACCTTCTTAAAATAAAATCCTAAGCAAACTTTTGTCTTTGCTTTACTGTGAAAATTCGCAGATGACAGATATTACTCAGATAATTTTGAGTAAATGTTGTAAAAATATAAGATTTCGTAAATATGTATAGGCAATCGTACCAACGTGGTATGCTCACCATATTTTTTAGTGTCGGCTCTAAGCCTTTAAAAATATGGGATACTCGCACCCAAGATGGGTATATAACTAGGTTTTTGGACGACGATATAAAGTCCATGGTTTTAGAAATAGGAGGAACTAATGTAAGTACAACGTACATGACATGCCCTAAAGGTAATGCAGTGCTAGGAATTACCATGCCGTTCTTAGTCATGATCGTCAAGAACCTTAGGAAGTATTTCTCTTTCGAAATCACTGTACTGGATGAGACTGGGACTAGAAGAAGATTTCGCGTTTCAAACTTTCAAAGCACTACACAGGTTTTACCGCTATGTACTGTAATGCCGATTGGTCTCTCCGAAGGCTGGAACCAAATTCAATTCAACTTGGCTGAATTCACTCGACGGGCGTATAGAAAGCAATTTGTAGAAGTACAAAAATTAAAAGTTAACGCTAATATACGACTGAGGCGGATATACTTCGCCGAAAGAATTGTCCCAGAAGATGAACTGCCAGCTGAATATAAATTGTTTTTCCCTTTAAAACCGAAACTGAAAGTTAAACATTACACACGCACGGAGGCAGACACTACGGTTAGTGTAAAAACAGAGATGGACGAAAAAAAAGATATTAAATCAATAAAATCTTCTACAATACCAATTTCTTTTTCGACTCGGTCTATCAAAAGGCCATCACAAGAGCACGTAGATGAAGAAAGACCATCTCAGGTATTAGAAGTGAATGAGGAATCCCTTGATCGGATAAATGCATTGACAGACGTTGTTGATGCACCCTTAGAACCTATAGAAGAATATCCAGATCTTGCAGTAGCTGAAGTGACAGCTGTTCAAGAAATTAAAGAAGAAGTTAAAGTGGAACGTGTAATTACAGCAGAAGATCTAATTGCCGAAGGCGAAGTAGTTGCTGGTTACGAAGAAGATGAAGAAAATCGTACCGAAGAGCTTGTTATAAAAAATGCTGATGCAGAGGAAGCGTCTGTCACAGATCGCGATTAATACTGTGTTTATTTTAGGCATTAACACGGTATTTTGGTATTATAATAATATTTAATTTATACTTGTTAACACACACTCGTGATGAGAGCCTAGTTATATGACGTAGAACTGTCAAGACAAAGGTCACAATTTCGAATGCACCCACCGGGCGGCTTTTCTAAGTTATGTGCGTATTCATAGTTAATTATCACGCGCATAAACGGTGAAGGATAATATCGTAGGGTAACCTGCATTGTTTTTTTTCAACGGCGTATAAAGTCTGCCATCTCGCAGTATGCTAGCGTGGTGGACTATAGCCTAATTCTTGATCCGTACCCTGCAGTGGGGCAATACAATGGTTGATGAATACATGCCATTTTAGTCAAATGAGAACAATTTTAGTTATGGTTTTGATTTATTATTTATTTAGCGCAGCAAACGGATTTAGTATAAAGTGTTTGTTATGCAAACTACTATTTACGTTATAAGTACCATTGTTTATACGTTAAGTTTATACCAAACGTGTAAATATATTAATTATTAACCATAATTTTACTTATGAAATTAAAGCTTACTTAACATTTATGTGTATCCAATTGGCGTTGCATTTATTGGTATTCGAGTTTTTTAATTTCCAGATGGTTTTAAGTCTCATATATCTTTTTCATCATAGACATAAATAATGTTTCAAGCTATACAAAACCAGTTTACGCCTCTTATTGTATAGGAATCCTATACAATGCGAGATCAGCTTAAACTGGATTTGTATAGGTTAACGTGTAACCGTGTGTACACTAATTCTAACCCCTTTCCTTTCACTCTGAGACGAGACTTGGGTTCATGTACGCACACTTTGCCGGTATGTTTATAAATACACTCTTATAACCTGTGAGGAAATAACAGGACACAATGACATGAACTTGTGATATATGTTACCAGACTATTTTCAAACATCACTAAATTCGCAAATACCATTTAACCGAAATATAACAACATAGTCTGTATTTAGCAGAGATATATGTAATGTTTAGGTCCCATATAATTGGGCTTGAGCCAATTGCCATTATCCAGGCACAAATTTAAACTCCCAGCTGCTACTGATAATTTAATAGAAAAATCCAGTAACACTTTGCTCAACCTGAGAATCGAACTCAAGACCTCTAGCGTAGCACCACTCAGGACCACGAGACTAACGAGTCATTATTGTTGAATAATACAAACTCATATGCATAAATACTTTTTATGCAACTGAATACTTTTTTATGAATTGTCAATCCATCAATCCGTCAAAACACTTCATAGAGGCAAACGTGTCCAAGCTGTCAAAAATTTAATACTTTTTAATAATTAATTAATACGATGTTCAAAAACTCATATCAAAATGGATTGCTATCTATATTTTACAGTTGCGGAGCCAACCCTTTGGCGATATGGGATATGGAGGTTAGAAATGGTCACATAAAGAGACTCACTGATAGTGAAGTAAATTCTATAGTACTGGAAATTGTGAGTACAAACGTTGCAACTACATACATAACATGCCCAAAGAACAATCAAGTACTAGGGATAAAATTACCCTTCCTTGTTATGATTGTAAAGAACTTGAAGCGCTATTTCTCTTTCGAAATAACTATACTTGATGATAAGAATATGAGAAGGCGTTTCAGGATTTCCAATTTCCAGTCAACGACAAAAATAAAACCATTTTGCACGAGCATGCCCATTGGCTTGGCAGGCGGTTGGAACCAGATACAATTTAATCTGGCAGATTTTACAAGAAGAGCGTATGGAACCCAATTCATAGAAACTTTACGAGTACAAGTACATGCTAATGCGAGGTTAAGACGAATTTATTTCAGTGAAAGACTATACACTGAAGAAGAGTTGCCTCAGGAATATAAACTTTATTTACCTCTGGAGCGCAAACAAAAGAAGGCAAAGGTAAAAAAAGAAGAAGAGGGTGGGGCAGCAACAGCTCCAGCCGAAGGAGCTCCTGCTGCGCCGGCTCCTGCAGGAAGACCATCAGTCGAAGCCAAGCAATCTGTTACGAAAAAGGGCGAAGTGATTCCAACGCCAACAAGCGCTGAACCCGAGACGGAAAAGGTGGAGGAACAAACAGTAGCCGCTGAAGAGGTAACGGCGGCTCCTGAAACAGAAGCGAAGACGGAAGAAGCACCCGCA
Organism: Subacronicta megacephala; assembly: GCA_958496365.1. NCBI lineage: Eukaryota > Metazoa > Arthropoda > Insecta > Lepidoptera > Noctuidae > Subacronicta > Subacronicta megacephala. The sequence goes on along the minus strand of OY292530.1, from coordinate 8,461,421 downwards.
GTTGAAGCCGCAGAAGAAGCTGCTGCAGAGGCTGCTGAGGGTGAGGCTGCAGCTGAAGAGCCTGCAGCAGAAGGTGCGGAACCCGCTGAGAGTGCTCCCGCCACTGAGACTGTTGAAGGTAATGAACCTACCACAGACGAACCTGCCGGCGATGAAGGCGGAGAAGATGAAGACGAAGGTGACGCCGAACCTGGTGATGAACCCGAGGAAGAAGACTGAATACGTGGTAATTAGATTTTTGATCGGTTTACGTTCGTTTAATATGTTTCGTTGTAGTTATTTGTAGACATCGTTGATGATTTATGTACTCTTATTTTGGTTAATAATAATGTTTACGTTTCGATAACTAATAATAAATGTAGATTATATAATAATATGCTGAAAACTAATTATTTATTTTTCTGATAATCATTTATAAACTATGCAACACGACGTGCCACAGACAATGCCCATCAATGGACTTCGGCATTGTCTGTGTTGGTAGAAATAATAGTTACATTAATCTGCAACCTTTTTAAATATTTCTGAAATGAATAAATTGCAGTTACCTACTTGTTTGCCGGTTTCGTTCCGCTAAATATGCAAAAGCGATTCATAAAATCGTACCATAGTCCGTTACTGGCGTCTCTTTAATAGTTTATGTTCTGGTCTATGGCGCGAAATTCCGCCCATTATTTAGGGGTGGCCCCCGTCAAACTGGCGGTACATACATCCGGGGATTTATGGATAACTGTTTATATAAGGTATATGTTTATTTATACCATGTATGCTATCGATTTGAGAGAATATATTTGGAATATGTGTTAACATAGTTCTGAAAGGAGTCTAAATAATGTACCTAAGTAAATTTTTATCAAAAATAAAAAAAAAACTCAAAATTTGTGAATTTTCGAGTTCTTGCGAGATCAAATCAAATCAAATCGACTGTTTTATTCCAAATAAGCTTTTACAAGCGTTTATGAAACGTTATTGATTCTAGTTGCACGGTTCGAAAAAGTTGATCCTATGGAGGAGAATCCGGCAAGAAACTCCATGGACACTCTTTTAAAATAAAAGATTTAACATTACTCACTTTACACTATGGCCATAACAGGATGTGAGACTAATAAATAGCAGTTGATATTTATAACAAGTAAGAAGAAAATTGAATTATGATTTACTAGCTAGGTACTAGTGTTCCGTATGTACATATTTATACATATAAACCTTCCTCGAGAACCCCGCTATCCATTGGTCATTGGTAAAAGAGTAGTTTTTGAGTTTATTGCAAACAGACAGACAGACAGACGCGGTGGACAACTTTGTTTTATAATATGTAGTGATAGTGCTATTAAATTAAAATGAATTGATTTTTGAGGATTAACTGCTGTTACTTTATTTGTAACCCCCCTGTCAGTCTCCGTTGATTTTATTTATCCTGCAAACATTGAAATCCGATAGAAAAATCCGTATGTATGTATCCATAAATTATAACTCCTTAGAAGCAATTTGTACTGAAGATAATAGCTCCTTTGTTCCCTCCGACAGATGTCACTGTTGTTAGCATAAATGAATATTAAATATTCTCCTTAAGCCACGGCTACACTTGTCATCTTCTCACTATTGGCAAGTGGATTGGCAATTATATTTGTTCCACTGAAGGACTGTATATATAGTATTAAAATAATTATAAATACTTTTATACAAAAATATAGTGGGTACACAAAGAGGACTTAATGCCTTATGGCATTCTTTGCCTTTGTCAACCTTTGAGTCAAAAAGATTTGAAAAATCAAATCAAACTTATAATAATGATAAGATATATAAAAACTTACTTTATCACAGACGATAACAGTAATATGGTGTATTTAAATGAAGATTCTTACCTGTAAAAGAAGAAAATTGTTTAGTTAGATAAGCAATATTGATAATAACAGTATGCCGCTGGTATTTATTAGTTGTATATTGCAAAATAACATAACATACCTTCAAGCCTAAATTCCCCGAAGGGCAGAGGAATACTACTAAGAATTTACTACATAGAAAAACTCAATATGGGTAACATTTTGTTCGACCTGGAAATCGAACTCAGTACCTCTCGCGGGCAGTAAGTTCAATAAGAATATTGTTTTTTTTTTACCAAGATAAGGATGCAAGCAACATTTATATTCAACTAAATCTATTATAATCAGAAATGAACGAAACCTTTTACCTCTAACCTTTTTTAACCTATGGAATGTAATGTTTTTTTTTATAAAAACCTTAGAAACTATGATGAAAGGAACCAGAAAGTACACTTTAATCATTGATGTTGCGCACAAAATACACAAATAGTAGTCGATAAGTGTATTTCCACTTTTATCTTGTCTATACAAGGATCTAAAAATACGGGCCTTTTCTTTATTCTCAATAAAAATCAGAGATTTCTTCTATTGATGAGTTCCTAGGATGACAGAAAGCTATGTAATATTGTTTTTGCACATACTATAAATAAGCGATACTATGTATATGTGCCTTTAGTTAGAACAGGTCAATTCAAACGTGCTTTGGCTGTTTCCTCAAAAGGCCTGTTCAGACCTATCCGTGTACATACATTGTCCCTACATTGTAAAACTCGCATATATATAGTTATAATAGAGACCATAATTCTCTGACTTTTTTTCGGCGTTTCATCTCAGTTGTTGTCAGATAGAGAATGCTGGTACCATCTAGTTAAAAAAATGTAAAACATCGACTTGTTAAAGTGTCTTTAAAATATATATTTACAGAATTAATATAATATATCATCAAACCCAATGATACTTTTCATTGGGTTTTTCTATGAAATTATCAGTAGTAGCTGGCAATACACTGACGAACTGTGGGTGTATAGCAATATAATCCTGCCTTACCTTTTGGAGAATACAGGCGTAATAATATGTTGATTATGGTATACTAGCTTTCCGCCCGCAGCTTCGCCCGCGTGGACAACACGATTTTGGCTGTTTAGTTTTTTCCAATTCTGGCGAGAAATTGCAAATTATCCTTACATATCTTTCCATCCGCTTCTTTGCTCGGGTAGACCACAAAATTTGCCGAATACGCAGCTTATATCCTTTCCCAAGGTCTAGTCTATTAATTTGTGTACAAAATTTCGTCAAAATCCAAAAGGACTTTCATCTCCTATTTCATCCCCACACATGAAATTTCAAAAACCCCATATAAAATATTTATTTATTTCTTATCAAGTGCCTAAACACAAAAGTTCAGCGTTTATCTTCAACAATGACAAACTCCCATACAATTTTTCAAACCCTTATTACAATCCCTTTTTTACAACAAAACGTAGCTTTCCCAAGGCCTAATCTATTTTTTTACCAAATTTCATCATAATCGGTTCCGAGGTTGGGCTTCAAAGCGTGACTTTGTTTGGACTTCCATATGAACTTTTATCCTCTATTTCATCCCCACACAGGACGAAATTTCAAAATCGCTAGAACAAATATTTATTTATTTCTTATCAAGTGCCTAAATTCAAAGTTTCATCGCTTTATCTTCAACAATGATAAACTCCCATACAAATTTTCATCCCTTATTTCAACCCCTTTTTTACAAAAAAACATAACTTATATCCTTTCCCAAGGTCTAGTCTATATTTGTTCCAAATTTCATCAAAATCGGTTCCGGGGTTAAACTTGAAAGCGTGACTTTGTTTGGACTTCTAACGAAATTTCATCCCCACACAGGTCGAAATTTCAAAAACGCTAGAACAAATATTTATTTATTTCTTATCAAGTGCCTTAATATAAAGTTTCATGGTTTTATCTTGAAAAATGACGAACTCCCATACAAACTATCACCCCCTATTTCAACCCCTTAAAAACTATTTTTTGCAATAAAAAGTCCTAGGCCTATGTCCTTTCTCAAGCTTTAATCTATCCCAGTACCAAATTTCATCAAAATCGGTTGAGTGGTTGAGGCGTGAAAGCGTTACAGACAGACAGACAGACAGACTTTCGCATTTATAATATTAGTAGGGAAGTAGGGATTATCACCATTACCTTACATGGGACCTAAACATACCGGCGAACTGTGCGTGTAATTGGTACACCTCTGCCTAACCCTTCGGGAAAACAGGCGTGAAGACCTGTTATTCTTTGTTATCGCTATTTTACACTTGTGATGGGGTTAGTCTAAGGCGGTTCACCCACTGAAAATGTCCCGCCGCAGTGCGCGGACCGACGGATAACATAAAGGCGCCTTCCCGCGCATTTCCGCGTCGGCAGTGTGTTGTGCTAGGCGTGATTTCTATATAAATTGAGATACTTGCATACAATGGTAAAATCTGCCATCCCGCGCTACGCGAAGGGGCGAAGTGCATTACGCCTAAAGGTGTGAGCGCCCTTGATTTTTTACATAATAAAACGCTAATTTAACTTAGAATTTTGTTTCACGTACCTATATATTCACCCCAAGTTAATTTTTTTAACAAGGGGCATTGGATTTCTGTCTTTCTTTTTCTTCACATTTTAAGTACTCTTCCTTCCTAGACGAAATATTGCTTCATTGATATTGCAAGTCGCTATGAGACTGAATATTATGTCATATATATTTAAAATATATACAAAATACATGATCTAGTACATATTCGCTCAAAATAAACGCTGGTAATAAGTTAGCTTGGTGTAGCGGACGATAAATCACGTAGCGATGTTACTGTTACTGTTGGTCTGAGATATAAGCGGTGAGCGTCTTAGAACCGCAGACCATCACATCTATGTAGGTATATAAGGTTTTGTTTTTAAGGTCCGAAGTAATAGGAGACTTTGGGACCAATATCATCATATCAGCATATTGCCGTCCATTGCTCAACGTAGGCCTCCCTCAGAGAGCGCCAACTATCCCGGTGTTGGGGAGCTCGCATCCATCCGCTGCCAGCCACCTTCTCCAAATCGTCAGTCCATCGCGTCGCAGGGTATCTCACACTACGCTTGCCCAGCCGCGGTCTCAGCTTCAACACTTGTCTGCTCTACAATTGATGACGTAATAGATCTAATAAAGATATTCTTAGAAATCATTATGCGTAGCTCCAATATTTCCTAAATCTACACTTAAATAAAAATTTATTGGATTTTTTAAGTAGCAAACATATCGGTTCAAATTATATGCGTTGATCAATGAACTTAAGGAACCAAATAGTCTTTAGACATGGACATAGAAGCTTTGGTTGAGTTGTCACAACTGACGGTATGCATGCATATATCATTACAATGTGGAGTGAAGCCTTACAATTATTTCAAGGCATACATCCATACAGGCTGATAATGATGATGACGAAGGTTATTTTGATCCAACTCTTCTGCAACTTCTCAATATATCGCTTTCAATTATTTTCTATTATTATTTGCAAAACTATGTAAGCATAGATAAGAAGTTTACTATATCTTAATTATTAGGCATTCAGTGTCTTATTACGTGGATTACATATACTATTAACTTAGTTTATGTATGTCATATAAAGCGTATTTATACACTAATAGAGTCAGAAAGCTCATGTGTAATTAGTTATCATACTAAATACCATACAGGTAATTAAAGTGGGTGTAATCAACCTCCTTAATAGAATATTTTGCTGTAAAAGTTATAACAATGAGTAATAATGGCTATAAAACCTGCAATGGACTTACATTAATACAATTATTAAACTATATAAAACGTTATCACTTTTATAAATTATTATTTTTTGTGCAGTTCTGTATACATTACATATATACCTTCACGCCTGTATTCTCCGAAGGGTTAGGCAGAGGTGTACTATTGTACACCCATGCTTCCCCAGCATGTTGAGGTCCCATGAAATTGGGGGGCGAGCCTATTGCCATTAGCCGAGCACAAATCCAGACTACAGGCTGCTATAGAGAATTTCATAGAAAAACTCAATAATAATTTGCTCAACCTAGGAATCGAACCCAAGACCTCTAGCGTAGCAGTCGCGCTTGGGACCACTAGACTAACGAGGCAGGTGATGCAGTTGCAGATTTCTGTTAACTCTTCGAAATATTCTGGTTGTCATAATGCACTACTAAATGCGAAGGCTCTTGAAATTTATAGTTTTTAAAAATGTCACTATTTTTTATAATGAAACTATACTCCATTTGGTTAGGTACTTAACTAAAGGTAAACAATAAAAATGGCGGCGTTCAGGGCTCTTCAACCTTTATTACAATGGTATCTTATGAATTGGGAGTGAAATTAATAACAACACATCTAACAATCAATAAAAAACAACGAACAAACAAAACTATAACTAAATAATACAATTTACGGCAAAAGAAACACAAAAACGAACGAAAGTACAAACTGTTACGAATGACGTCTGGTAACCCGACTAAGTATAATATCGGTTAATTATTTTGCCGCGCTTCCTCGCGCTACTACTTCTTAATTTTTTCGAGTTATCAAAAGTCTATTATGTAGAATAAGGTTTCGATTTCCTGTCTTTTTAGATTCTTTCTAGTAGGCACATTGCAATACTTTATGACATAATTATCAGATTTGATTTATTTATTGGTCGCAAGCTTAAGAATTTATAATTACCATTTAATATTAAACAAAGTAGTAAAATATGCTAGTATAGTAAAGGAAAATTATTTTGAATGATTAATTTATTTATTTTGGTTACGTTTTGTTTCAAGATGAAAAATGGCCCTATAAAAGAACCTTTTTTATGATTTGTTTACCTTTAGTTAAGTACCTAACCAAATGGAGTATAGCAACATTTTATTTTTTTCAATAATGACATGTTACATAACAGTTGTTATTATGTTGGATTATGAGTGTTTATTTTGTGAAAATAGTGGTATTGATTAAAGTTTTCCATGTCAATACAAACATGTCCAGTTTTGTCTCCGCTCCCCGCTCCGCTCATAACTTGTGCCACGTGAAAAGCGAACTGAAGCTAAGGGAACAATCCGCCGCGTTGGCTTCGCGTTATATTAAGGCCTTAATTTACTGCTGCATTATTAAGCAACGGCAAAAATTGGTCATAAATAAGAATTTACAAACTACATGTACATACTGTAAATATGTAGATTAGTCTGTTTCAGTTTTTATACTGTACAAAATGGCCCTGTTATGTTGGTGTGTAAACATTTTGTAATACAGATTATAAATTATTATTTTATAAGGCTTTTTTGTTTTCACGTGTTTGTAGTGTACATTTCAGTAGTTTAATTAAAAACATCTGGAATAAGAAATGCTTTCCGTTGCTATTGCTGATCTATACAACAATTAAATTACTTTTCAGATACTTTTATATGTTAAAATATGTTCATTTTTATTGTAGGTTTCTACTTCCATCATATATGACCCTTCCAAAAAACTGTAGTGGATGGGAAATCGAACAAAATGCCAGCGATATACGGCGTGGCCACGAAACGTAAAACAATTTGGTATTACGTGTCCAGTCGGTCTAGTCAGCTCACGACGACTAATTTTTGAAGTCGTAAAATTTACGAGAAAGGGAGCATAATCTATTTGAAGTACGGTCCGAGAAACGTGCTGGGCCTCCAGAATTTATTTACGGTCAGCAAAATAAGAAGTTCGATCGATGAAAGTCAAGTGTCTTTTTGGCTGTCGATGTTTAGTAGTCGTTTTGCAATAAATGCTGTCGAACAAATATGATGTTGCTGGGAATGTGAGTATAGGAGACCGAAGATTTTTGTTTTTTCTGTTTTAAAAAACATATATAAGTAGCTACTTATATTGTGTGCGCCATAACAATGCTATTTTAGCACTAAGGTGTCACTTAGAATACGAAATTTGGTACCTAATCAAATAGATAATAGTATTAAAATTTGGTACAATTAGGTATCAAATTGACATTTATTGTAACAAAATTCAATAAAGATAAATTTATTTGCACAATCATAAGTATACATTCATGTATATGCCAGATCACAAAGAAATAAAAAGCTTCAACATTTTTGCCATGTGCCATGGCATGCAAATATTTGAATTCTAAAATTAGATTACATAAGCATATTAAGTAATTTATGTGAATTAATGCCCAAACTAATAAACAAAGTCACATCAAAGATTCCGTTAAAAGTCATTAATATTATAATAAACCTTTTCTATTAAAAAATATTTTACTTTTTGTATAAGTGTTTATCACTGAGCTCCTTCCAATGTTTCAGTAACTTACATATTATAAATAGCAGGAGCCAGAGCTGAGAGCAGTTCTAGCGGTGTATAGATAATGTTTACTATTGTCTCGTCTATTTCTAGGAAATAAGTCTGCCTGTCTCGAAAATAAATTAGGATTTGTTTTCACAAATGTTACAGTTATTCTTCTTCTTCGGTGTTATTTTGGTCTTAATTGAACTATTCGTGACTTTTTTGTACAGCTCATTTTTAGAGTTCCGTAGCAAATGGCAAAAAACGGAACCCTTATAGATTCGTCATGTCTGTCTGTCTGTCTGTCCGTCCGTATGTCACAGAATTTTTGCTCTGAAACTATAAGATTTATGCTGTTGAAATTTGGTAAATAGATGTATTCTGTGAACCGCATTAAGATTTTTACACAAAAATAGAAAAAATACAAAAAACTTTGGGGGTTCCCCATACTTAGAACTGAAACTCAGAACATTTTTTTTCATCAAACCCATACGTGTGAGGTATCTATGGATAGGTCTTCAAAAATGATATTGAGTTTTCTAATATAATTTTTTTCTGAACTAAATAGTTTGCGCGAGGGACACTTCCAAAGTGGTAAAATGTGTCCCCCCCCCTGTAACTTCTAAAATAAGAGAATGATAAAACTAAAAAAAATATATGATGTACAATTACTATGTAAACTTTCAACGAAAATTGGTTTGAAAGAGATCTAGTAAGTAGTTTTTTTTAATACGTCATAAATCGTATTGGTACGGAACCCTCCGTGCGCGAGTCCGACTCGCACTTGGCCGGTTTTTATTTTTTGCTGGTATCTTCATTTAATTGCCTGGGACTATTATTTTCTAAAGTGAGTGTTTCTATTTCTTTATCAGCACAGAATTCCAGTTTCAGTTTTTCAATTTGTGTAGTCTTTCGTCATCTTCATCCGGTATTTCTGGCATGGTGACATGTTGTAGTCACCCTGGTCGGATACTGTTCGGGTACGAATCGATGAAAACTAATGTTCTCCAAAAAGTTAATCTTAAAGAACAATTCAATTTGTTATAATGGAGAATATTGAAGACAACAACTAACGTAATGGCGTAATATGAATATTTTAGATTACACAATTAGCGCCTATTGTGTAGGTTAATTATTCGTATTGATTTATCGTTGCTTTTATCGTAGATGCCTAACTATGTTGATACAGATGTCGTGGCTTTAATACTGCTGTTCAACACTAGATCTCTCTGCTTTAAAACTATTTTCATCACTCGACACTAGATGTCTCTGGTTAAAAGTCTCAACTATAATCGCTCCTACTTTACCGACACAAATGTTGTTTTGCTATTTAGCACCAGATGTCTTCGTAATGTCAACAAAACTAAATTTGAAATTATGTAATTTTAACTGTTATCTTTAACGAAAAAAAAATGTGATGCAGTTTTTCCTATGTTTTTCATTGAGAAGACTGTAATTAATATCGTGTTGCCATTTCGAGTTGGTTTTAGGGGGTTTTATTGAGTTTATGTCGTCGGCGATAGCCTAATGGCTAGGGCGTCGGACTTGCGATCATGTGGTTGCCGGTTCCAAACCCACCTATTGCACTACCGACGTGAACCCACTCCTAATACAAGCATTTAGTTTAGTACGAGGGGCTAACAAGAATACTATGAGTAGTAATGTGCGACCCACATTGCTAGCAGTCTGTTTATAAAAAATAAAAATAAAAATTCTCAAAGACGTACACAGTTCACCAGTGAAGCTAAACACTTGGATATTTCACAAGAATGTACACCGTAGATAACATTTGCACTTATGAAACACTTTTTTATCTCACAAATAACACGAACTATAGTTAGATTCATAGTTTTTTATTATTAAATGTAGTTAATATATAGAGCTAATATTTACTCAGCTGCAACGCCATCTGTCCTCAATAGAATTCACTTGCTAAAATATTGGACTGGATTACAAATTATATCTTTGTTTCCATTGTAATGGTCTGCAACATAAAAACATTGTTTTCCCAAAGAACAAGTTAAACTTTGCTTATACCGGTAATATCTAGTTATAACTGGTAAGATGCGGTTTATTGCGGTATTTGCAGACGGCACCAAAAGAGTTACTCATAAGGAACGGCGCTATGTGCGAGGGAAAAAGTAGTGTTTGTACGATCAGTTCGCAATCTGACCGTATCGAGTAAGACACGGCCTCCACTAACGTGGAGTATCGCGCTCCACGATAACTTTCAGTGACAAATATAGTTCTCCATTTTCATAAAGTTATTATTTGTTGACTTTACCGCACGGCCAAAAATTTGGCCATTGGAGCCTCGACCCGCGCGTCGATATTTGAGTAGTCAAAGGTATAGTGTTTAAAACACTTTGTATTAAACTAACAAAAAGTGCAAGTGCCGTAGTTTAGTGATAAAGCAGCAAGCATTTAAGAGCAGCAGCAGCAAGTGGTAAATGTTATATCAATAAGAAATTTTCTATTAAGATCTTTTCATATTTTTGATGATTTATGAAGAAGCAGAACTCAACATGGAATGGCATTTGAATGCTCCGTTTTGGGCGAGCGCAGGGGGATTCAATTATCACCTAAAAAGTGCCTCAGGTGCTCAAAAACGGACTAAAATAGAGTTTACCACTCTGTTAGCTCATCCTAAAGAATGTCCTACTCACTTTTTAGCTGAAAGAGCTGGAACAATCACTATACGTACCAAACAAGACGCGAGATCAGGGTGGAATTTAATATATCAACTGACTCAAAGCATTTGGAAGCATTTTAAGATGGAATGTCTTAACAAATTATCTGTTCGAAATAAATGGCTGAAGCAACAACCAAATATTGACGGTGGAAACTTTATGACAGTGCAACATGAAAAACTACCACCTGGTAGACCCATTAAAAAACTGTCTGTTTCACAATTAGAAAATTGTAACAAAGTAGAAGAGATTTCCAAGAGTGAAAGCACAGCGAAAGCAAACAGTAAAAAGGCGGGATCAATAGTACCAACCGAATTTATATCATTGGCCATGATGTTTGTTTTATTTATGACGTTAATAAGCAGTTCACACGCGTCATATAATATCACTAAAATAAATGATGATCAAGGTCTTTATTTTGATAAAATTGGTAACATGAGATTGACAAGAGATCAATGGAAACTTGTCGTATATTATAACATGAATCCTTACTGGGAAGGAATTACAGCGCTTAATAAATATCAAAAATACCTTAAAAATTTATGCATATCGATAAGAACGCTATCGCACTGTGACATCATTATGTCACAGTTACGTCACAGTTCTTCAGAACTAGAATTCACTACCCGGACTGTATTTGGTCATCTCAATAGTACTCGCGTCTCCAAGGGTGCATTTTTCGGGTTGTTAGATGAGCAGTTCGCCGATCAATATCATAAAGATATAACTCAAATCAGAGATAATCAAAAACATTTAGCGAACTTATGGAGAACTCAAACATCGGTAGTGGAAGGGGAATATAACATTCTTTTGAGAAGTGAAGAAATAATAAATGAGCTGCATAACGTCATAAGCTTGCGTTTGAACGAAATCAGTAACACAGCGGGTACACTGAAGATGGAAATTTCAAGCGTAGAAATTGTGAACGAATTTATCTTAACAGCTATGATAGCTAACAACTTAATCGTGACGTTAAAAAATATTCAGGATCAATTGGGCGCCATACTGACAGATATTCATCATCAGAAATTCAACATTAATATTCTGTCTCAGCAACAATTACTAGACCAACTGAACATTATCTCTGGTCAGTTGACCGAGGAGTTGTCGCTACCTATCAAAATCATGCATGAAGAGCTTGCAAAAATATATCCCATACTTCAAGTTAAGGCTCGACTAACTAGCCACTATCTAATTTTTGAAATAAGGATACCTCTTGTCACACGGGATAACTATGAACTTCATAAAATAATACCAATTCCTTTTAAACGAACGAATACTGTAGTAACTGTAACTCCAGTATCGGAGTACGTAGCTATTAACTTAGAAAAGGATACTTACCTGCCTTTGGACGCAAGCGAAATACATCAGTGTGTAGACAGCGGCTCTTCAAATTATATATGCCACATGCACACAACCATTTATCATTTAAAGAACGAGCAAAGTTTGTGTACATATGATCCTGGTTCTCAAAAATGTCAAACAAACTCCGCTGCTTGCATAAACAAATGGATACCGCTGAACAAATTAAATAACTTTTTGTCCTTCTGTTGCACACAATGTGAACTGCGCTTTATGTGTAGTGATCAAGTTACTATTGAACGGATGACAGGCACTTACAATATTAACCTTCCACCTGGCTGTATTGTGAAAGATAAGAATTGTATAGTGTACGCTCATAGCAATCAACTGTCTAAGACTGCACAAGTCGATACAGATATGTATAGTTCACCGATCGCTCTAATTAATAATATTTTAAATATCTCATTGGGTGCGTATGAGAACGAAACGACAGACTCGGAATTAGGTTTGGAATATCAAAAGCTTGGTGATCGCCTCCAACAAATGGAAAGCACAGTTCTTTCAGAGGAAAATTCTGACTTTTACCACCACATCCATCACTACGCCATTAGCTATGTTTTGGTGTTAGCAGCAGTATCAGCAGCAGTAGGATTTTTATGGAGATGCAGGCGCCGGGCGAGGCTACAAGTGGATGCGGTGAGCGCCTTACCTGTATCATCCTCTTCGATAAACGGCATCAGTGTAGTGAGTGCGCGAGAACAAAGAAAGGCTAATTGTTGGCCTTTATTACAGTGTAAAAGTGCTAAAGTTATCAAAAAGGAATCTCATAAAGAAACGGATAAGATTTCCACGTTACCAAACTCACACGGAGTGTTAAGTTCTGAGTCTGTTTAAGGGATTAGGGTGACCAGGTAGATTTGAAGCAAAATTATGTAACCTTTCTACTGTTTTTATCAATCATTTTGTTGTTTGTTTTTTGTAATGTTTGTTCCGGGACCATGTACGGTGAAGCCCTGTCATATATTTATCTCAACAATTTGGTTGCAACACGCAGTAACCCGCATCATAAATGACAGTTCCTGATCTGACCGTATCGGGTAAAGACATGAGCTTCATCAAACGTGCTCTGTGGTAACTTTTAGTGCTTATATATCTTTTCCATCCTAATCCTAAGTTTGTCCAAGATCGAAGTGCCTGCTTGAAGCTCCTGAATTCAAATAAAGCAGTTAAACCGGATGGAATTCCACCGCTTTTCATTAAGAGTGTTCCTCATTTCTATCATATTCATTAATGATAATATTCAATAAATCTCTCATAAGTGGCGTTTTCCCTAATGAGTTACAATGATCAATAAACACGGACTTCGCTAGTGCTTTTGATCTCGTTGATCACACAATAATCGTCAAAAAGCTTCCGGATCAATACGCCATCAGTGACACAATATTGAATTAGTTTAAATCATTTAAAAAAATAGATGAAGATGTTATTTGGTGGTTATGAATCAAAGAAATATATAATGTCCTCAGGCGTCCCGCAGGATCACATCTCGGGCCAATCTTATTCCTTTTATTTATTAATGACATAGGTACTACGCAGTGTTCATCACTATCAGTCCTTATTTTTGCTGATGAAACGAAGATTTTCCAATATAAGCGCTCGAAAAAATGAAATTCAGTTTTGAATATTCTTCCTGAATAAATCTAGACCTGAATACTAGAGTATAGCTAGGTTCATGTCAACATATTATAGCATTTGGTGTATTTTGGTTTGACGCACCTAATTATCTTTCATGACCATCCCACGCGATTGGATCTTATTATAAAAAATAAGTGTTTAAATAATCAATAATATTTATTTATTTATATAACAACTAAGTATTATTTAGTATAACAACCTATTTGTGTAGTTTTAAATTCTATTTCTGCATGTCTATTCAACTTTTAGTATCTTAAATGTTGTTTATTGCTTTTATAGATACTAGCCTTTATCTCCCAATTGTATTACTTATCGATGTTTATGTTTGCAGTGTTGATTTGCTTAATAAATGAATAAATAAAGCAGGTTTTTTATTTGTTCATCTTACCGCACGGCTAAGTTATATTACTGAAACCTTTCTCTTCATGTGGTGTTGATTTAATAGGTGATCAGTTTAAAATGTAGTAATACAATTTTAATTCATTTTTTCACACTTGGCAACCGAACCGAAGGCTTCATGTATATTTAGTGCACTTGCGCCTATTAGGCTAATGAAACAATTGGGCTTTATTCATACCAGTGTATGTATTCCCCGAAGGGTTAGGCAGAGGTGTACTAATGTACACCCACATTTTGCCGGTATGTTTAGGTCCCGTGTAATAGGCGAGCCTATTGCCATTAACCGGGCATATTTCGAGACTCCCGAGCTGCTTCTGGGAATTTTATAGAAAAACCCAATAACACTTTGCTCGACCTAGAGATCGAACCTAGGACCTCTAGCGTAGCAGTCGCGCTTAGGACAACTAGACTAATGAGACAATCTTCAATAAATATCATGAAAACGCTTCATAATACTTAAGATACATATTTTAATTTAAATGGCTCTTCGAAATCTTTAGTTAGTATTTTAATTCAGAAAATTCATAATAACTACAAAAGATGCTTTTAAATCTCGAGTTTTATCGATAATTAAAATCTAAGAATCCGATATTTGGATATTTGGATAAATTAACTGTATACTTAGTTACATTAAATAAATTGTTTCAAGAACTTTCCTTGGATTCTTTAATGTCTGCTTACCAACAATTGCATTTTGGTTTTGACATAATGAATGTCTAGTTTAGTACTACTAACGGATTAAAATATTTCTTTGCTTAACGTAAAAACACAGAATGGCTGTGCGGTTCTATTTGCGGATGCTGATCAATTAATTATTATGTGCCGGTAGGAGTAGAGTGCGCAGAAATAAATAGTAGTGGCGTACTGATTCGATGGTGGAGCTGTCAGTTCGCGATCAAACCGCTTTCCGCGCGACGTTTGGGTAAACAAAGGTGCAGTGACTTTCGGAACTCGTGGTATTGAACTAACAAAAAATGCAAGTGCCGTTTGGTGATAGGATAACAAGTTAGCAATGTTCTTTTAGATCTTTTCATATTTTTGGTGATTTATGAAAAAGCAGACCTCAACATGGGATGGCATTTGCATGCTCCGACTTGGACGACTCACTTTTTGGCTTTTTGGTTATGACAAAACGCAAGATCAAGGTGGCATTTAACATATCTACTGACTGAAAGCATTTGGAAGCGTGTTAAGACGGAATGTTTTACCCAATTATCGGTACGAAGTAAATGGCTGAAGCAACAACCAAATATTGACGGTGGAAACTGGGTGACAGTGCAACATGAAAAGCTTCCACCTGGTAGACTCATAAAAAAATTGTCTGTTTTACAATTCGAAAATTGTAGCAAAAGAGAAGAGATTTCCAAGAATGAAAGCACAGCGAAAGCAAACAGTAAAAAGGCAACCGAATTTATATAATTTTCTGTTTTTTTTTATTATGACGTTAGTAAGCAGTTCCCACGCGTCATATAATATCACTAAAATGAATGATAATCAAGGTCTTTATTTCGATAAAATTGGTAACATGAGATTGTCAAGAGATCAATGGAAACTTGTCGTATATTATAACATAAATCCTTACTGGGAAGGAATGACAGCGCTTAATAAATATCAAAAATACCTTAAAAATTTATGCATATCGATAAGAACGCTATCACACTGTGACATCATTATGTCACAGTTACGTCACAGTTCTTCAGAACTAGAGTTCACTACCCGGACTGTACTTGGTCAGGTTAATGGCACGTACGTTCCCAAGAGTGCATTTTTCGGGTGTTAGATTGGCAGTTCGCCAATCAATATCATAAAGATATTACTTACATCAGAGAGAATCAAAAACATTTAGCGAACTTATGGAGAACTCAAACATCGGTAGTTGAAGGGGAATATAACATTCTTTTGAGAAGTGAGGAAATAATAAATGAGTTGCATAACGTCATAAGCTTGCGTTTGAATGAAATCAGTAACACAGCGGATACACTGAAGATGGAAATTTCAAGCGTAGAAATTGTGAACGAACTTATCTTAACAGCTATGATAGCTAACAACTTAATCGTGACGTTAAAAAATATGCAGGATCAATTGGTCGCGATGCTGACAGATATTCATCATCAGAAATTCAACATTCATATTCTGTCTCAGCAACAATTACTAGACCAACTAAACATTATCTCTGGTCAGTTGACCGAGGAGTTGTCGCTACCTATCAAAATCATGCATGAAGAGCTTGCAAAAATATATCCCATACTTCAAGTTAAGGCTCGACTAACTAGCCATTATCTAATATTTGAAATAAGGATGCCTCTTGTCTCACGAGATAACTATGAATTGAATCCTTTTATACGAACGAATACCGTAGTAACTGTAACTCCAGTATCAGAGTACGTAGCTATTAACTTAGAAAAGGATACTTACCTGCCTTTGGACACAAGCGAAATACATCAGTGTGTAGACAGCGGCTCGTCAAATTATATATGCCACATGCACACAACCATTTATCATTTAAAGAACGAGCAAAGTTTGTGTACTTATGATCCTGGTTCCCAAAAATGTCAAACAAACTCCGCTGCTTGCATAAACAAATGGATACCGCTGAACAATTTCAATAACTTTTTGTCCTTCTGTTGCACACAATGTGAATTGCGCTTTATGTGTAGTGATCAAGTTACTATTGAACGGCTGACTGGCACTTATAATATTAACCTTCCACCTGGCTGTATTGTGAAAGATAAGAATTTTATAGTGTACGCTCATAGCAATCAACTGTCTAAGACTGTACAAGTCGATACAGATATGTATAGTTTACCGATCGCTCTAATTAATAATATTTTCAATATCTCATTGGGTGCGTATGAGAACGAAACGACAGATTCGGAATTAGGGTTGGAATATCAAAAGCTTGGTGATCGCCTCCAACAAATGGAAAGCACAGTTCGTTCAGAGGTTGATTCGAACTTCCACCATCATATCCATCACTACGCCATTGGCTCTATTTTGATGTTAGTAGCAGTGTTAACAACAACAGGATTTTTATGGAGACGTAGCAGGCGCCGGGGGACGCAGCACGAGAATTCGGTGAGCAACTTATCTGTATCATCCTCACCGTTAATCAGTTTAGCGCGGAAAGAAAAAGACGCTAATTGTTTGCCTTCAGAACAGGGTAAAAGTGCTAAAGTTATCAAAGAAGAATCTCATGAAGAATCGAATTTATCTACGTTACCCAACTCAAACAAAGTGTCTAGCAATTCTGAATCGGTTTAAGGGATTCGTGTGATCGGTAGATTTTAAACAAAATGTTATAACCTTCCTACTGTTTTATCAATAATTTTGTTTTGTTTTGTTATATCTGTCCTGAGAGCATGTACGGTGCAGCCCTATAACATATTTTACTATCTTAGCATTTTTCAAACTTAAAAAACAGTGGTGTCAGTATCTACAATTCTTGGCCTGAATACTTTATGATACTGTTTACTGACTCCATAGCTCCGTGAGTTTTTATTATCGTAAATGTTTTGTTTTTCTTTTAATGATGTGATGTTAACACTAGCCTATATCTCCCAATTTTGTAACTTATCAATGTTTTTGTGCTGGATGTGTCGTTTTGCCTTAAAATAATAATTGAATTTATAACGTGGATTTTCTATTCGTCGACTCTACCCTGACTCCAACTTTGGCAGCAACGTTGACGCGCGGACAACAGTAATGAGAAGTTTTACATGTAATAGAAACATGTTTACTCGTAAGCAAATGTATACCTTAAGCTGTCACATAAATACCGTAACCAAACTTGGGTCTTGTTATGACGTCTGGTCAGTGCACTTATGCCTACAAGGTCAATTAAACAGTTTTATTTTATATATCATCAGAATACTGATACAAATTTTGAAAAAGAATAGGAGCCATTTTTTAATAGATGAATCAGGAACTGAGAGGCTCAGCCTTTTTTTATGGGATAACTCGTCAAATGGGGTAAGTAGTCGCCGCCGCCCATGGACCTCTGTAAAACCAAAGGGGTTGCAGATGCGTTGCCGAGCCTATTTAAGGAAAATTAAAGGAAAAGCAGAAGGAAGGGGACTGAGGTAGGAATTGGGCCTCTGGCGCTCCACACTCAACGTACGTGTTGATAACATCACTACGCCCAGACGACCGCGGTGGGAGCTGCTGGGAGATGGGAGGCCACACCTGACTGTTACTGAGTCATCATCCGTCTAACATAGCACTCACGTCTTAATAGATCTTATCATAACATTGTTTTCGCATATATGTACTTAATACCGTCCACCAAATTTTGTTACCGGTTTTCCATCCTAATACCACCCTTAGGATACACATCTCCTTTCTAGTACGAAATGCAACAGTATGCATACAACTACTCGACGTTGATATTCTGTGGGATGGTAGTAGGTACTTCGCCGGTCATGCCAACCCATTCATGCTTGCATGTAGACATACCAGCGAGGCACTACTAGGTATCACAAGAACATACTTCTCTTTCACTGTCTGTTTCCATCTTTGACAATAGACAAGTTCGACCTATTTTTTCAGCGGAAAAAATAATGTTTATTAAATACAAGCCACTCTCTGCGGTTTCACTCGCTTACCAAATGGATTTTCTTACTATAACTCAGCTTTTAGACGGTGTATCAACATGAAACTTGAACCAGATTTTAATTTAAACCTCCAGCAATACAACTGTCAAAACCTCATCCAATTTCAGACGGCAACAGTCATACTAACAGAAAGAGACATTTAAACAATTGTTGTTTCTGTTGCTCTAATAACGCCCCCTCATATTACTTTCGACTCAAATCTACATAGTCAAGTAAATAAACATGTGCACATACTCTAGGCTAGGAAGCCCCGTAAAATTCCAACGGCAAAATGTTACAAAGAAGCCCAAAAATTTAGTACAAAAGTTATTTTCACATATTTCACGTTTTCACGAACAATGTATGTGTTTATCTTTACAGTACATAAACTGGGGTCATTTTTGCCCGCCCTGGGCCGAGGGTCGTATTTTAAAAGGATGCCCGTCGCTGCCTTGTCGTGATAACACCTAGCCTATCGGTTATTTACTGACCACAGAGCGAACTTTACAGCCTTTTTGTGACCTTAACTGTTATGGTAAATATTACTGTAGATTAGTACGGTAAAGTTTAACAGAATTAACTTTAAAAGTTAATAAAAACCCTTTCATGTAATAAAGTGTAAATCAATCTTACTTTCATGTCATAAAGTGTGAGCTATTGTCAGTAACTGGGCAGAAATTCGAACTCTGAGTTGCTACTATGAATATTATAGAAAAACCCAATAATACTGCTCAACCTGGGAATCGTATTAAGAATTTTACACACGGGAGCCGCGCTTGAGATCACTAAACCAATGATATAGTCGATTAATAGATAATGAAATTTATAAATAGTCACAAGTAAAGGAATGAAGTTCGCGGAATTGTATTCAGTAGGTAATGCTTATCACATACTTAATTTATTTTAATTGAAATGGGTCTCCGAAATCCTTAGTTGTTATTATAGTTCAGAAATTTCATAATAACTACAATAGATGCTTTTAAATCTCGAGTTTTATCTATAATTAAAATCTTAGAAGCATACGGCCTGTTCCAATATTCTGATAAATTATCTGTGTAGTTACAGTCTAGGCAGATATTACAATAAGGAATTAATGTAGTGGTTATGAAAGAGCTCAAAGGAAAATCAAGCTGGTTTCTATTAATTGTTCCAAGAACCAAGAATTTTTAATATCTTCTCATATTGCCAATAGACGAAGCCGTATATAAACTTTAATTATTAAGAACAGAAACATACAATATAAGCAATTGCTTTCACAAAAATCAAAATCAATTTTCGTATTAAAATAACTGCCTCATTAGTCTAGTGGTCCTAAGCGCCACTGCTACGCTAGTTGTCTTTCGTTCGACTTCCAGGTCGAGCAAAGTGGTATCGGGTTTTTCTATTAAATTCTCGGTAGCAGCTCGGAGTTTGTATATGTACCCAATGGATGACAATAGGCTCGCCCTCTATTACATGGGACCTAAACATACCAACAAACCAATGGTATACTTTAAGTACACATATGCCTACCCCTTTGGGTAATACAGGGTGAAGGTGTGTTATAATAAAAATTCACTAGCTTTATGCGACAAAATAGGCACCGTTTTCTTCAGAAGAGAAAGAAATAAGAGAGAGTTGCAAGAAAACAAAACAATATCACCAAAAATCCAACTTTATAAGACTTCTTGCGTCAAAATAGCCAAGAGAAATAACTAAAGTAATAAACTAACAGTGTCATATGTTTCACACCATGTCTGGGCACTGTCATAGTCAACAGTACAATGGATAAGTCCTATTAGCAGGGGCCTGTGTCTCGTCATAGTGATACCGTAGTGGTCGTTCATTTCTGTATAGATTTTCCTTGTTTTTTTTTTTATGCGATAACTCGGCAAACTTATGGTAAATAGTCATCGCCGCCTATGGACATGGACACAGTAATAGTAGTTTTATTACAATATTTTATAAATTACTTCGTGATAAAAATCAGTAGAATTTTTGTATTAAAATACCTCAAATATCGGTTTTTATTAAGTACTTCTGTGTATTTTTGTCGTGATTGTGGTTTTATAGAATGTAAATATAAATGAAGCTTCTTAAATTGATACAAAAAAAAATACTTACCCATGTGACTCATTTTGTTTATATCTAAACAACAAATACCATGCCAATCCATTTACTTCAAAACCAATCCCAAAATTAGTAAGAACACAAAACGTTCCACAGTAAAAAGTACACACTGGTGTATGACGTCACGCATGCTGAATATTCATAGCGCACCGGAGATTGTATCGCTTAATAAACACCCTGTATACTAGTCTGCTCACGTGCCCCTAATGACCTGAACAGTATTAATGGTGGAAATTTTAATTTTCACTTGCGACCTTTAGACTTTTCTGATTTATGTTTGTATACGTTGGTATAGAATTTGAAAATTTAGATTAATATTTTGTTTGTATCAAAGTTAATTAGTTTATGTTGGTAGTTAGTATTTGAGTGAAAGGGTTTTGGTTACTATGACGTCATTACTTTACACATATTTTTGATGATGACAAGGAGTAAGTTTGGGTAATTCATCTGCGTTATTTAAATAAGCTTCCATATTAATTATTATTTAATCATACATTGGATAAAGGTATTATTAACTTATTTTAAGAAGGTATGATTAACTTATTTTAATTAAAAAGTTTTGCCTGTATGTGGTCTTCCTAATTAGGGCATAAAGTAGCCTCGGCTTTCTTAGCATGGCGGAGTGTGTTACCAGTCTTATTTTACTTAATAGCTAGCGACAGTCTATAATACCATTTGCTAGCTTAAAAAGGTAGGTTAAATCTGCTATACGCCTGCGCTCATATAATGGTAAGTTAATCATATGTCCGCAAACCACGCATATTTTGGTAATAAATGTTAAGAGGCATCTTTGGAAACAGGTTTTAGAAGTAATGTTCACATGAAAGAGTGTATTAACCTTTTGAACGCCATTGTCACATATATGTGACAAACGAAATCTTACCCTGAACGCCAACGTCACAAATATATGACAAATATACGTCGCACCATATTATGAAATAAACAATTTAATCATTACTTTAGTGTGTTTTCACTACTTTGTGGAATTTGACAGAAAAAGTGGCCTGGCGTCAGGGGTACGGCGATACGTTTATACTCTGGCGTGCAAAAGGTTAAGCGATATGCAGTTAAGAGAGGCTCCATTTTAGCAACTGATAAACAAGTTACAGATTGCAGAACATAACTAAAATTGTTATTGCAAGTCGAATAACTATTTAGCGACCAAAACTGCGTATTCTTATAATAAATATTAAGTATAGAACATTTTTCAAAGTGCGGTAGCTTAGAAAAAAAAGGTGCAGTGCGCAAAGAGCAGAAGTTAACCTTACCAGGTATTACATAAAGCTTAAAATAATACAAATTGCTAAAATGAATACCTGTTCCGAGCGCAAGCGATAAGAAAACAAAGGCGAGGCTCATTAGCAGAGCTGATGTGACTATGTGAGTAAACTTACCAGTATTTCTTAAACTTATTGTGCAATATAATATAATACTAACAATATACGAGAAGAAAAACAATATTTTAAGAACGTTACGTTAACGTAACGTTACGTATCTACTTAAGAATAATTACATACATACACTCACGCCTTTTTCCCATTGGGGCAGGCAGAAACTACAGAACGCCATCTGCTACGATTCTTGCATACTTCTTTTGCTTCGTCACAATCACATCTCGTCATACACATGCGCCGGTTGCGCGTACTACGCATCTGACGTTTCTGAAGGATCTCACCAATAAGGAATAGAATAATAATAATTAATAACATATAATATTTTTCAGCGAAAATGTTATCGATTCCGAACAGTTTCGGTAAATTTGGACGGTGATTGATTTGAATTAGGTAACTAAATGAAGGTTGACGCGTTTCTATGTGAATTTTACTGGCTAGTAATATAATAAATACATACTTCTTATTAACTATGGACGACCTAACGGACTAGGTGCATGACTACTGCTTGGGATGTATACAAATCTAATGCGTTAACAGTGACCCTACAAATCGTTTCTTAAATTAATAGGCTTTCAGTAAGAGCCACCTACAGCTGTTTGTTTTATTTAGTGATGACTAAGGTGCAATCTATCTTAGCATATTGGTATAAATATTAGTATAAACAGTTTAGGTGTGAAGACTTGACAGAAAAGTGTGGATTGCAAAGCGATTTTATTAAATTCAGACTACTTTAAAGAGGTTTTTATTAAATGAACGTAAACACGGAAAAGTGTTAGAGCAGACAACACCATGTAAAGTTTCAACTAGAGCAAAAGCTGAAAATGGACTGGCGAATGAATAAAATCAACATTACTACTAAGACGAATTCTACGAAAAATCCACGCTGTGCTACGATTACTCGTAGAAGCTCGTAGCATTGCTACGATGTGCTACGATGCTACGCGTGTCTCAGATTACATTTTATAATAATCCATTGGACTGTTGGGCTTGGATTTCAACCTACGATAAGTTACTGTGGAGACCAGGGCAATATTACTAGGCTAAGTAAATTTAGGCCTAGTAAATCTTTTTTAAGGAGTATTAATATATTTTTTTGATACAAAGGGAAGCCTGTGTTCTTTCTCAGAATGTGAACTAACCTTTCAATCCTCCAAATTTCATTGAAATCTGTTCAGCAGTTTGCTATTACATGGGACCTAAATATACCTACGAACTGTGGGTATACCTCTGCCTAACCATTCTAATGCTAAAATGTAAAAAAAATAAATGTTCAGCGGTTCGGTCGTGAAGAGAAGTATACATTATCTTAAAACTAACAACCCAGCTATATAATTTGGTTAACAATAAAATGGCGTCCATAAAAACTGTCACCTGCCATACTGTCAAATCAATGTTCCATAAAAGGTCAAACAGTTCCCTTGTGTGCATTTGTTAATAACAAACAAACATAATATTCAAGTGACAGTTTAATTTCGCGATTGAATCGTTGTATTGAGCGGTGTCAACTCGAATCGGCCAGAGGGGGTGACGCTGTTGACGTTTAGTCAAATTACGCGTGGGGCAACCCTAATGTATTAAATTTATTTGATTTTTGATAGGGTTGTGTGATCACCTTGCTGAGCTTACGCAATGGGTGTGTCGTGGTGTAAGAGTATTATGTTTTTATAGATTATTAGCTCTACCAGTCACGGGTTACTGAACTCATCGGCTCATTAAAACGCGCATAGAAAATGAAATACATCCATACATACACTACAAAACGCCATTGGCAAAAAATCTTGCGTACTTTCTTTGTTTCGTCCACATTCATATATATTGTCATGCAAATGAAATATTGTTTTAATTTCAAAGCAATCAGTGAACTTACCAATATTCAAGATTTGGGACAAACAAATATTTTTATGACAGGTAAAAGGTTCGAAAAGTTGGGATTAGCAGGTTCGAAGTACTTGAGGTTATAAACGCCCATACAGTATAATTTAGTCTGGTGAGAGGCGACCCGTTTAAAAAATACTTTAAGAACCCTAGAATTTAAAAATTTGATGAAACAGTGTGTAGCTTATTATTTTTTTATTATAATTCACATTAAAAAAGTCGTTAATTAACCGGAGAGACGCAGCTTCGAGCCCTTCCCGAGGTCGAAATTTTCCTTCACTAAATTTATATTTTCTGTGTGTAGCTTATTTACTTATGATCAGCTGATACGGACTATCATGGATAATACTGATGCCGATGATACGACTTAGGCATCTCCTAATGTGTACCTCTTTTCCTGTTCTCTAAAGGTGACATTTACGAGTATGTATGACTTATACACTCCTAAGTAATAGAAACAAACAGAACATCGCCAACAAATCAAAGCCAACACTAGACCAATATTGGCCTTTGTTATTACAAGCCCCGTTGCGTGGATGATAACATTAGTTGGCCAATTTCCCGTAAAAACCGATATAAATCACCAGCGCGCCAGCCCTGACTAATTACGGTTTAATTTAGACTAACAAAGGCCCACACTAGTGAACTTGCTTGATAAATCTCGTACATGTGTGCTGGCTAACGATTAGTGACCAAACTGGCACAATAGGGTAGATATTTTATAGCTGTTAGTTTGAAATATTTGCGAACTAGCATTTGCCTGCGACTTTTATATGTTAGCCTTTTTTTTCTTGCCGTTTTTGCGTAATGGAGTCACAAACTTTATCATGTATAATATTTATCATATTCATCATCAACCCATTCTAGCCTAATGCGGGTTGGCTATGTATATATAATTATATGTATGGTTAATTATGTATATCTATAGGTCACTAGTATTGCTACTAAAATATTACAGTATGTCTTTTTTTTCATCCACACTAAATGATATGGTGGGACAATAAATAATAATAATTATAAACATAATTTATGATTAAAAAAACAATTTATATAAAATCCAGTCGCAAAACTTGAATAGGTACATTAAATCACATAACACACATAAAAGTTGAACTATTACATCGAGGAGTTTTGTAACTTATTGTCGAAATTGTTAGGTCAGAAGTCTTTGTTTCATACGATGTCGTTTTTCATATAAATTGGGTATAAGAACGGGATTATACGCTTAGCGGCAGCATTGGGGAGAAACTATTTTTACTTTTGTGTGTTTTTCCTCCATTTCACTAAGGATTTGTGTTGTTTACATATGTCTTTGTCTGTCTCTATACTTTTTAAATGGCCTTTCATATTGTATAAAGGGATTTGGTTACAAAGAAACTGAGGTTAAGCTGTTATCCTTACGAAGATTTTATCCTGATAATTGACTAAATAGGCTTGTATCAAAGTAAACTTCTTTGTGTCTACATGAAATCCAATGTATAAAGCTTTGCTTCACAAAAATAATAATGTATTGTCCATAGATTAAATGTAAAAGTTTGTAAAATCACAGCAGTTAATTCATTATGCCCGTAATATTTAATCCATTTTTCATAAATCCCTTTTATCATGATAAAGATAAACCCAAACAACTTTAAATCCGAAAGTCATAGATACATTGAACCCAAATTAAAACCATTAATTAATAGAAACATCGGCTAAACCGGAGTTAGCGTCAATCATAGAATCGGAAACTTCACTAACGGTAATTGAAAAAGTTAAAACTTTATACCTACACAGAGATCAGAAAACGCGAATTATTAAACCAATTAAAAGTTGCAAACATTAACTGATTCAACGCACAACAAATTCGCACAGAAGTTGCCAGCCTTTAGCCCCGGTTTTATTTGATATGGACCCTTTTCGATACGTATAAAATTGCCGTAAAGTTTTGATTACGTATAAAAAGAATAGGGATCGAACAGGTAGAAAACGATTTTTATGTGCGCTTTAAAGATTTGTTCTGGGAGGCAAAACAAGTTAGAAAAAAATGCTATTAATTTGATGGTATTAAGAAAATATAAAGTTTTATGCTATCCGGAATTATAGATTTTTTTATATTATAATTACGTTAAACTATAGTGGTAGCGCCCACCACCGTGATTAGCAGAATAAATGTCAGTGCGTAATCAACCACGAAGCGTTTCACTTGTCCCAGTCTCACGTACTTAACAATAAATAAATTATTTATTGGCTCAAAAGATAACTTACGTGGTACAAATCCCCAGATTCCACACTTCGATTCCCAACCCGTATTTTTTGTAGCAGGTCAGATTTGGGACATGTTCCCGGTTAGTAGCAACCTAACATTACTATTACATTAACCCGTCAAGACCCATATTATGGACAACGCAAAATCTATTGTTTTGGATACCAGCGACCGCAGATGTGTACTTATGTACACCCACATTTCGCCGGTATGTTTAGGTCCCAGGTAATAGGGGGCGAGCCTATTGGCATTCACCGGGCACGAATCCAGACTCCGAGCTGCTACTGCGAATTTCATAGAAAAACCCAATAACACTTTGCTCGACCTGGGGATCGAACCCAGGACCTCTAGCGTAGCAGTCGCGCTTAAGACCACTAGGTTTATGAGGCAGTCTTATACAATCCATATGCAATTAATAAATACAAGTAGGTATTTGAATGTTCAAGTAGGTCTTTTCAAGTAAACAAATATTACAAAAATCCGCCAAACCGATATACGAAAAGGGATTTCCCGTTCATTCTATTTCTCAAATTAAAAATAGGTAATGACCATAACCCCTTTTTTATGAATATTTAAATATTTAGTTTCTGAACATACAGATCGCGTTGCCAGTAAAGCTCAGATTACATGTATTATTGCCGCAAGTGTAGGACGAAACTGGATAAAAAATTCATTAGAACGCAACGCCTTGCCGTTTGAATATGATACTTAATACTTGAGCTGCTGAGTGGCAAATCGTTAAATAGCAACAACCTACTCATTTTCCGCCGACATTGAATATTCTGCCATGTTTGAAGGAAAAACAAAGTGTTAAATTGCGTGGGGAGTCGCCTTTGAGGTTCGTATCGCATTAAGGAATTCTGATTCTTGTGGCTTGATATTATAGTCTATATTTGTATGGAACACTACACTACCCAGTGTGGGGTGGGGTGAGCTTCCTGTTACAGGAGACACGTAGAGAGGATATGGGTCAAGTGGCAGGCAACAAAAGTATGAGTGTTGCGATGACGCGCTCTTGAGCAGACGCCGGTGACGTCAACTGCCAACACTACGTCTGACTGCATTCTGTTTGAACTGCGAGAATAGCAATTTTATAACCATTGAAGTCACTTTTTAAGTCAACAACTGATAAGAGAATCAATGCAATATACAGTGAATACAATACAAACATACCATCACGACTGTTTAAATATCTTTGAAGCTGTTATGCAAGAAAAAAAGCACAATGAGTGACATTTTTCAAGAGACAAAAATAGATTGCTAACATATTATAAGTGGTCCGTTTAATAAAGTATATGTTTCGGTGTAGTCTACTCATTCCATTCCAACAATAAGCCTATTTTTAAAACGTAATTTAATTGCGTCCCTACAGTCTAAGTAGTTATTTTTCAATCCATGCATGTTTTGTAAGCGAATTCTGATAAACACGTGTTGAAATTGGCACGGTAACAAAGTTATGTGACCAAGCCAATGCCTCGTCTGAATATTAAAAGATTAATGAGGTTTTAACAGTATTTATGGTCATAAAAGAGAGGCTAAATTAACGGAGGATGGCTTAACCTGGCAAGCGGTACAGTTCCTCTTTTGAGCACATAACAATAGATTTTGCATTGTGTCTACAATCTGCCGCTTGACAGGTTAAATAGTATTTTGTTGGACTTTTGATGGACTAGGGATAATTATTTATGTATATATATTCCTTTCATCATCATAAAGGAGAATTCCCTATTTTTTTTTTATTACATACAGTTCTTTTTTCACTGCCGATGTTTGGTGGTGTTAGAACCCTGCAAGAGTGTGGTACCCACCCAGCAGAATGCCGAGTAGCTACCATTGTTGAGTTATTGTTCAAAGTAATGTATCAGGGTGGCATCGCGCCGGACCTGAATCGCACCAGCACGTCAGGAGCAGGCGGCCATTTTACGGACGGAGGTTAAGCAAAGGCAGATCAACGGGACTTCCAACACGTGAGCGTATCGGCCTCAACCAGAGATCATTATCGCCACGCTTCGTGTTCTTCATCCTGTCCAAGGGGAGTGTCGTGAGATAACTTTTTGTTACGTATTATACCCATCTAATTCTTAGCCTCACTTCCTAAAATATTGCCTAGCTATCAACTTGCAGCATCTACTTTTTGAGCATAATTACCTACTTACTTATATTTATTCATAAAAATATACCCGATCTATTTTTAAATACCTGCCGTGTCTTGCCCTGATCCTATAAAAATATTAAACCTAACTATTATCTTAAATCATGCTTACACTTATTTCATCTCTGCATTCCAGTTATAATATCATTAGTCATCCGGGCAGCCAGGGCGCTGTGCGTAGCACGAGGCGCGGCTGAATAGAAAAACCAGTTCTCTACCAAGTAGCTACAGCCGACCTCTAGCCGCCGCAATGACAAAAGGAGCGTAAGCCGTTCGCAATATTTATTAATAACTACATTTTTTTACATTTTAACTTATTAGTAATTAACTTGTGGTTTTTCGACTCAAGATGGTTATTCACACTTTATGTAGGATTATTTGACTTATCTTAAGACCATAATCAGTACATTTTTTTTTCTTTAAGGTTTTGAATTTATAATGTCCGTTACAAGGCCAACATCTGTCCACCATATATAGCTGCCAAAATTAAATGTAGCTCAATTAAGAGTCAAGTAACGTTATTTCATAATAAAGTTAAGTTTATAATTTAATGATTTAGTACCTTTAGATTCGGTTGATTTTAGTAAATTAACTCATATCACTAATTCTATTACTTATCTTCATATCTCGAAGACGAGGCCGCTCGTATTATTCAGAATTTTGAGGTTTCAAATGACAATATTACGAGGAGGCATGGTATATGTTGTGTGATAGAGATACAACAATAAACTTCCACTTATTTATAACCATATGATCGCTTTATTTACCAATGATCCCATACAACGTGAGGCTCTTCATTTTCTGGGTGACTCTTGTCTAAAAACCTTCGCGCATTTAAAACTTTAGGTCAGCCCATCGGTCACTGGGACACAATAGTTATTTATTTAGCTGTCACCATGCTTGATCAGGCTACTCATATAAAATGGAAAGAATATAACAAAAGTTTAACTGAGATACCTTCGCTTGAGGATTTTAGGTGTTTCTTAACTTCACGTTCAAATGTATTGAATATGTTATATCGATCTAAAAGGGATAAATTTATCTTCATTTTATAAACAAAATAATCAGCTTAAACCTGGAACTCATACAAAGACATTTGCTATTTCAGCTGACACCAATCAACGGTCGTGCGTCATCTGCCAGGGCAAGCATATTTAACTGCAATGAGTTCAAGGCCATGTCTATTGATAAGAAGTGGGCATTCGTTTTGAAGCTGAACTTGTGCCGCAACTGCTTGGGAGCTGACCATCATGCTGCTCACCGCCGCTTGGGCGACTGTCGTGTATGTATGAGACGGCACAATACAGTATTTCATAAACACTCCACAAACACATCACCATCATCTATATTATCATCATCATCTAGTCCAGTAGACACCGCAATCAGTGCTCAAGGTCAATCCTCTTCTATCGTCAAGGCAGCGACATCTTCCTCTTTAACGCTTCTTTCCACTGCTTTGATTGATATAATTAAATATAAACTGTTAGAGCCCTACTCGACAGTGGAAGTCAGTCTTCTTTTATTACTGACGCCTTAAGGCTACGTTTTCAGCTGACTACCCTGTCTTCAGATACTTCAAGGCATAGGGAACACTTCCTTTAGAATCATACCAGAGCGATTCTCTGCTCAGATAAAATCGCAACAAACTGTTTTTACCTGTTACCTACAGGTGGTTCTTAGTGTTATCACATATAACTAGCAATTTCAAAGATAATAGAGTCCATTATCAACTGCTAGCTCTTTCGGTTCTTAGAGGATCATCAACTGTTTAGTGACCAGCAGTACGGTTTTCGTAAGGGTCCGCCGGCTGATGTTCTTCTAGTATACGTTGGGCACAGGCAATCGAGACTAAAGGGGAAGCCTTGGCGGTCAGTTTGGACATAGCGAAGGCCTTCCATCAGGTATGGCACAAAGCGCTTCTTTCGAAGCACCCTTCCTATGGGCTTCCCGAGAAACTATGCGAATGAGTCACCAGCTTTCTAGCAGACAGAACCATAAAGGTCGTAGGCAACGGATCGCTTAACTGTAAGCGAAGACTAGAAATTACTTTTATAACTAGCCATTTTTGAGCACTTACAACGTTATAAAGTAATCAACAAAACTTATCACAATAACTGCGCCAAGGTCACGGTTGCTTACTGTCACAAAAACAGGTGTTCAAAATGATGTCTCGTTTTTTTTTTATAATCCAAACATATCCTACAAGAACAACTGAAAATAAACCTTATTTTTTGGAATAATAGAATCAAATTTGGTATGTCTGCGCATCATAATGTTTACTGTGTCGTAAAATTCAGACAGAAGCGCTGTGAACTAGAGGCGAATTTATAATAATTTCATATTATTTTGGAATTGTGCTTCACGCAGCCGCAGTGTTGGCTCGTAAGCCGGGTTTATTACATACATTCAGCAGATTCTCTCGAAGTAGAATTAACCTTGGAATGATTCCCTTGGTACCATGTTACATATGTTGAGGTAATAATAAACACTTGCATACAAAATAAATATGCGCTAGAAATTGGATAATGGATAGATCATACCTGAAAGTTCTGTATGTGCACGATTTTAAGTTAAATAAAATACACCTTAAGACGAAGAATGTAGAAAAAAAAATATATCAGAGTAGTGGTCTCAGTAGTGGGGACAGTCGAACGCAAACCTACAAGTATTACATATAGTATAATAGGTTGGCATAAATACTTTTCTGCGATTGTTGGAATCGTTATACACCCTCATTTTTTAATGCCGTAAAATTTAAGGTACCAAAACCGTTTTTAAACATCATTTTATAGTATTTCTACAGTGGTACAACTTGCAACTGTGAAATTACGAACAGCTGTTACATACATACAATTTCACTGCTACCTTTTACCTTCTTTAGAGAGGCGAGATGTATTGCCCCTCCAACCAAAGGGAGGATCCTCCAACCAGGCAGGTGTTTTTGCCTGGCGGGCTACGGCCCGACGGTTGATGTCAGACGGTTGTATATACTCTAATCGCGCGGTAGACTCCACTTGCGCGATTCAGGATTTGAACGACGTAGTTCCACGTAGCGCGCTAGATGTCGCTACACTTCTTTAATTTCTTCGTCCGATTCGGTCTGATAAAATACATTATACAAATGATTATGATACGATTAATATCAATGTTTAGGTATTTAATTACGGCGGTAGCATAATGGCGAGGGCGTCAGACTTGCGATTATGTGGGTACCGGTTCGAAACCCACTCATTGCACTACTGATGTGAACTCACTCGTAACACAAGCATTAAGCTTAGTTTGAGGAGTAAATAATAATACTGTAATGTGCAACCCACACTTAGTAAAATTAAAAAAAATATATATCAGTCATCTATTCATTGGCAAATAAATAATTTCTTACCTTATATGACCTACTTCGATATAATATAACAATAAAAATTATATGACTGTTACCAAAATAAGAATAAATAACTAACTATCACGTTTAAAAAACCAAAAAAAAAACAAACCTTTCAATGTTAGTTGTGCTAATAAAAGCCAACAACTATTTTCCCAACAGAAGCAATTATGTATAAAATTATTTATATTTCACAAAAAAATAAATTAAAAAAGTACGTATAAAAAGTAGTACACGGTAAAAAGACAAATGAAAAATTTCGCAATTATCTTTCATAACTAAACACCGGAGGGACTTAATTAACTGAATTAATGAAGTGAAAACATTTGAGCTATAATTTTAATTTCAACAACTCCAACAAATTTTATCTAATCTACAATGCCTTAGAAATTTAACGTTAAAGCTGATTGTGGACGCCAAATTCTATTTTTTTTTTGTGCAAATTGTACATCTATACACATTCTGGTATTATTTTGGTATTGCTAAGTAAGAATTGGGACATCGACTAAAATTTATTTACAACACTGAGTACTAAAAATCTTTTGCTTAGAAATCGTTCTTGTAGCAGATAATATTTGTGAATTTTCTTTCACTATCCAGAATTCTCTATGGTACGCTAATATCTGTTACGATAACCAAACAAAAGTTTTAACCAAAAATTTTAGTACATAGTTCTGAATAAACTATGGCCGATGACGCAGTTCTTACTACAATTACTCCGGAATGAGACAGAGATGTACAATTTGGTGCCCAAGAAGAAACGATCGACAATTATAGTAAGTACGTGGTTGATAATTGTGACGTCATTCAGACCGACTCCTGATGCGGTGACTTCGTTTAATTTTTACTTATTGGCAATATTCATGGCACGAGCATAGAGGATGCATAATTGGATATCATACTAACGTAAATATTTTTTTGCATATTGTGACTGGCCCTCTATATTTTTTCTGATCTATTTTTGATCCCAATATTGGGGAGTTTGCCATCTCATACAGCGAATAATCGCATCTAACTGCTATTACTTGACACTTGTTTTTTTAGTTATGACACCTTCGCACCCTATGGTTTATGTTGACGAGAAAATCATCAACCGTTCCAAGTTAAAAATACGAAATTTCGCGCATTACTTTTGAAGGGTTAGAGGATCATAAATAAGCAGTATCTCGCGATCTTCGCGTTATAATCGCGCCGTTCATCTTATGACGGTACATTAAGTCCGAAAGCTCTAACATCTTGAAATATATCCTTCACAGATATTAAGATTCATTAAACTTGGTTTTAATGTAGCCCGGTAAAATTTGCTAAATTGTGTCTTAATTTTGTGGTGGTTGAGCCTGGTTGAGCAATGCATTTGCAGGGTTAATGGTATTTTGGTCTGTTTTATACAGAACTTATTTAATTCCTTATTCAGTTCTATAGTTCTAAATTAAAGTTAAAAATGTTTAACTTGGGACTAACATTTAGGTAGGTACTTTGTTTAAAGAAAAATAAATTTTAAGTATTTTGGCATAGGTATATTAGGAACTAAAGTCTAAACACCAATCATTACTACGGGTCATTTGGAATATATAATGGTTATTTACGTCTATCGGATAAAAAATAATAATAAACTAACTTTAAAGCAACAAAGCTATTATGCAGGACTTTGAAAAAAATGAAAATAATATTATCATACATAGACTTTTTAGACCATTCATTTAGAGTGGCCTAAAAAGGTTTTTTTTCGGAGATAAGCATTTAAAACAAAAAACAGTCGCTCAAAATTGATGCCAGGCCGGAACACGTGCCCACTTCACTTCATTAAATTTAGGCAAAAAGTTCATCGTGCTGATTTCATATTCAATTTGACGTTTTCAGGGACCGTCATAATTTTTTTATGGCAACATAAAGCGCTTCTGCCCGTGGATCCCTTTTTGTCGCAAGGTACAAAACGTTAAGGGATTTGGGTACTTTGAATTGTGTTTCAGGGTGATTATTTTGGTCTGGCAATATTAGATTTTTTAGTATCGACACATTATTTTGAGCAAGGTCCTCCATTCGGTGAGAGGGAGTGAGCTGTAATCTAACCACGCGGGCCTGGTGCGGGTTGGTAGATTTCACAGTCATGTCTTCGAATTTTTGGTTCTAGGACATACTGATTTCCTTCACCGTTTTTGTGAGCAGTGGTAATGAAATAATTTACACAAAGTAAAATTTACATAAAAGTCTGGGTTCGAACCTACGAGCTACAATTTGTAAGTCACGGCTGTTACCACTGGGCCACTATCACTTCTTTCATATCCCTGAAATCTAAGTACCGAAAAATATATACCACAATACCTACATATTTCATCATACAAAAATAGCTGTACCTATTGTTAATTTATCGCGGCAAGACAGAGTCGCGGTCGGTAATTTTTTTATGAGTGAGCACACAATACCATTCGTAATTCGGCCTCATTTCAAGAGAGAGGGTAGACGGAAAAAGTGCTTGCTCATTATCGTTTTCCGCAGTAGCGCCGGTACCCTGAGTGTTGAAAACAATACAAATTCCGCATGAAACGCCTGGAAATTTTTTCAAGAAATTTTAAGTATTCTTTTTTTCTAGATTAGTGAAGGGTTCGTTTTTTGAAACTCGTGGGCCTGGTTGCACCTATTTCTTTGCGTATTGTTTGGTCCTCCTTACTTTCAATATCGGTTATGTACTAATTACAATGGAAATAGACTATATAGCGAGAAACCTACAGAGTATAGGCGTCTCTAGAATATAATTATTACGTTTTTAGCAATGCTTTTGTTGTTGTAAAATTTTATGACATGCAAGAACAAATAAGTTCTGCGGATTTATATTGAATGTGGATTGGAAGGCAAGTGAGTTTATCAGGTAGTTTAAGTTAGATGTATCTCGCCGGGTCTCCCAGCAATGGACGACCCATGAGGATTGTTCTCAGTGTAGAAAAAGAACATGTTTAATCCGGTTTATCAAAGGTTAATTACAATTGATAAATGGATACAACAATTTTCATCATTATCATCTGCAGCCCAATTTCACTCACCGCTGGGTCCAGGCCTGCATTGATTTCAACTAAAGCTAGATCAAGTATCAAGTTATTTTTTCTGCTAACTATAGTAGAAATTTGTGTACCATTAAAAATATATTTTCTTCTTTCAGTAATAGGTAAATAAGATTATTCTGGTACATTTTTTTTCATTAATCAATATACTGCGAGTCATCAGCGGAGGGGGCGAACAGGAAGTACCCGGCCGGAAGCAGAGGGACTAAACTCGGCGGTTAATTGCGCGAAAAGCGAAGCCCTTCGTTTTGAATATCGAACGATTATTTCCGCACGAGCTTCAAGGATCATGTGTTGGAGGAGATTTTTTTTACTTTACTTATGTACGAGCTGTATATTGTGAGATAAATTGCTAGAGCACTTTGTGATGAATGTTACTATTATATAGTTAGTGATGTTCTTAATATTAGTATAGGTACATAAAACCCAACAACACTCTGCCCCCGCCACGCAATTCAATGTGAAAATCTTGTAAAAATTGAAAAACAACAATTCAATTTTTACCACACTGTTAAACCACGACAAAGAAGTATGTAATTTAAAGTACATACTGTAAATTTCTCACAAATGGTTTTTTTATTGAATACACATTGCATCATTATTGATAAAACCTTAACATTGATCGATTCATTATTATTAATTAAACACTACTCAAAGGCTATAACAATTATTATTATTATACATAAAACCATACAATGGTATTGATTTAACAATATTTCATAAAGAAATTAAAAAATCAAAGTAAAAACAAGCCTAAAGACTCAATCAAACTCCAACAAACAGATAAAGTACAGTCAACGAATTATTAAAATACTTTTTGAAATCATTTTAATAGAAGCACCCGAACTTAGTTTTATCTCTGTAATCCGCTCCACAAGGCAAGTTTCATGAGTAAACGAGTTAACTTAAACGATTTCCTTGCGGCTGAAAAAAGGGAAAAAGCTGTAGAAGTAACGGCATTTGCGAGATCTCTTCTATCTTGTGTAAAATAAACTTGTGTACCTACCGTTATGACGATGGGTGGTATTTTTTGATGAGTGTACTTTGTCTCTATTTAATACCGTTTGTGGGGACAAGTCTGGACAAGTTCGAAGCTCCACATTGTAGCAGAACATCTTTAAAGTACGCTTCTTGGGAGTGTGATTAAAATGTAATGGTTGTAGTTACGTTCTAGCTTGGATGATATTAAATGTGAATAATGTTGAGTAACTTAATCCGAGTTTTAAAACTTCAATCTATACTAATATTATAAAGCTGAAGAGTTTGTTTGTTTGTTTACTTGAACGCGTTAATCTCAGGAACTACGGGTCCGATTTGAAAAATTATTTCAGTGTTATATAGCCCATTTATCGAGGAATGCTATAGGCTATGTATCATCGCGCTAAGACCAATAGAAGTGGAGCATAAATGAAAAATGTTTCAAAAACGGGAAAAAGTTAAATGCAGAAAAGCCAACAAACCACGCGGGTGAAGCCGTGGGCGAAAAGCTTAATATTTTGATAATTCCAACTTAATTTAATACTTAATATTTTGTGAAACATTATTTCTAGAAGTTTAAAGAACCAATTTATCTTATACCGGTCTATAAACTGCTTTTCCATTTTTTATAAAGTACTTGCACAACATATTCGATTTTATTTAATGTTCATATAAAAAATGACATTTATTTTTTTGATAGCAATTTTTAACATCATCGTCCTTCTTCCTTAGCCTTTTCCGATTTGTGTTAGGATTGGCTTACAGTCTATCCAGTTGCACTTTACACGAAGTGACTTCCATCAGATATTCACAATCCAATTTCTGGGTAAAACCGATATTCGAAGGTTTAGAAGCGGCGGTAGCCTAATGGCTAGGGCGTCGGACTTGCTATCATGTGGTTGCCGGTTCGAAACCCACTCATTGCACTACCGACGTGAACCAACTCGTAACACAAGTATTTAGCTTAGCAAGAGGGGTTATCAAGGATACTAGTAATGTGTGACCCACATGGCTAGTAAGCTTTTTTTTAAAAAAAAGTGTAGTTTAATTGTCAGGATTTTTGGGCTTCTGACTGGGCCACTAATGATTTTCATAGGTATAAGGGTATAAAACAATTTATAACTTAAATTAACAATTGTTTATTATTCTTCATAAAGTATCGAGTACAGCTTCGAAATCATTACAATCAAATTCAAACTAATAGCAAAATCAAAATCTGAGGTAGGTATATGTAAAAACATAAACATTTTGTCTATTAAAATCACTCACAGACAACTCTGCATTATTCTATAAAGCCATGTCAACATTTCAATATAAATACGTGCTCACAACACGATTATAGCACGAGCAACATTGATCAAATAATAAAACGTAATTAAAGAAACGTGCTTAACTCGAACCGAGGGTGGGACCAACAATATTAAATCTTATTAAACGACGTCCTTTAAATATTAAAGCTCAAGCCATTGTCGAGTGTCTGCCTCTAATTGCAGACATACGTTAATTAGTGTCTGCGACGAAAGTGTGAGTGATCACAGAGTGTCGGGACACTCAAGAGTGACACCCTCAGTGTATTTGCCAAGAGAATTCGCTAGGTGTCGCCAGTGAATGCTCTCTGTTGATTATTTATCTTGATTTTGAGTTGAGACTGTTTAAATTTGCCAGCTGTTTAGTATCCCTGAGCCCTTAGGTTTCGTTAGAGGTTTTATTATAACCATCTAATCTTAATTATTTTTAATGATACGTCTTTATTATTTCTAATGATATAGTCTTAATGATAAAGACTTGTACATAGTTAAGAAGAATTGTAGTTAAGTTGAAATTTAACTACAATTTTATAAGACTGGTTTAACCTGTGCCAAACTGCAGTCAGTGGTCATGTTAGTCGCAGGCTTAAAGGTCCTGGGTTCAATTACCAGGTCGAACAAAGTGTTATTGAGTTTTTCTATTAATAAAAAGCAGTTCGGAGTTTGAATTCGTGCCCGATTAATGTCAATAGTCTCGCCCGCATACAATCTCGGTACACCTCTGCCTAATATTTCGGGAAATACAGGCGCGATGGTATATTATACTATGTATGTTTTCCATTTTTAATCATTTACATTGCCGAATTTTAAACATGGCCAGTAAAAATACAAAACCATAAAATACGTAGCAATTTTCGTAGCATGCGCAATCGTAGCACGCCTACGGCTACGACGCGTAGCGCGGTCATCTGATGACGTAATTACATTGTATCATTCAACGAATCATGCTTGAGATAAATTTGCGACTGTTTTTCTAAATCAAACACTAGTTTTTTAATTATTTTACTACGAATTTAACTTTGGCTTATCCATAAAAAGGTTTAATGATCCATAATATGTAAGTAATAAGTACTATGCTCTTAATTATAAATTTTTTTTTAAAGAAATAAACTTACTTAGATGGATGGTTAAGTAGTTCCTGCGCCTTATTTCGGTCCATTAAAAGTCCAACTTACAAGTCTTCCATAGTTATACAAAAACGTAACGTACCTGAAACAAATAATTGAAACATTAATGTTTTTTCCTTGAAAAAAGTAAAGTTTATGGTATTAAAAAAGAACACTATGTTTGATAACACGCTGTAGCGACTTTGAAAAAACTGTCATCATTATTTCTGATCAACATAAATTATCATAGTCTCCGTCAGCCATCTTAATAATTTTGTGTAGTATTTATATCTCGTTTTTTTATTTTTTTCACTGCATAATTTTTCCGACTGCTTACCGATAGATCATAGATTCACAGGGTTTTCTTAAAAACATTCAGAAGCAGTAAATAAGCTTAATGGCAATGGCTCGCTTACTATTATAAGTATAAGTTCCAAAAACATTCACTCGAATCGTAGGTTCGTTTAGTACACCTCTATCCAACCCTTCAACACACAGGAGTATATTTAACAATAATATACAATGTACTCAACTGTACCTACCAATTCGTGTAAAAAATACTGCATCTGGTGCCAATACCCGTTGCTTTAGGCTTTCTTATATTATGGTACCTATAGTAAATTATGTATATTTTAATAATGTTTGTTCGAGTGAAGTTCTAGGAAGATTTTAGACGTTGGAATTATCAAAGGTAGACATAATAATGTGTACAGTCGACAACAATAGTGTCCGACGTGAAAGTTAATCGCGTTCATTAGGTGGGTGCATTTAGAGCGCACAGAGTATAAAGAACTAGATGGCGTATATGCATGCAACGATATATATTTTTACTGTAGGTTGTTGCTAGAACGAACATATTTTATATCAAGAACAATTTTTATTTTCATACGTATCGTGTTTATTCAATAGTTAAAGTTACACTGGATAAGCATAGTATACTTAGAAACTTAAAAGTAACTAAACTATTGATTTCTGGCTGCACACTTCGATTCACTCATATTTATTGAACAATTGTATTATAATATCTTTCTGTTTGAGGGTCTTCAATTCCACCATACAAGATTCACTTAGTTTGGAAGTCAAGAGTTCAACTAATCTGTGTATCAATTAAAAAATTGTGCTATAAACGTTTTTGATTGGTTTTGAGTAACCGTGTAAAAAACCCATTAATTTAAAAACGGGATGGTAGTTTCAATTAACTAGAAATAATTATATTAAAACATAACATTATCTCAACAATTGTTTCAGAATAGAGAGAGAGGAGTTTAAAAATCTCTTGTTTTTAAATGCCAGCTAAAGAAATTGAAAGAATTCAAAAAGTATCCACATGAACTCGTAAAACAGCAACATATATATTACACAAACGAACATCTACCAAACCACGCTCAAGCCGCATCCAGCAACTATAACTCCACCTCATTTGCCGGTGAGCAAACATGTTTGTTTCCACAAATGCTGCTTGATATAATCTTAATGTCGGTCGCTTTACCTGTCCTGTCAGCGTATTAACTTAGCAGACAGTTGTGGCACTTCCACATCGGAAACTTGCTGCAAACTTTAATTTGCTGTTGGTTTATCACGCGTTAAGCATTCGCCGAATTTACTGTACTGTTTGATGTTGACATGGATGCTGTGGATGTTCTTGTTTTCTCTGTTATCATCTGCTTACATACATGTATATATTTATTTGAGAATCTTGTTGCCATTACAACACATCATTAAAAGAAAATTAATTCGCAAACTTTCATAACGTTTTGAATTGACCTAACCTTTGAAAAATCTTCATCATCAACCCATTACATTTTCCCACTGCTGGGCACGGGTCTCCTCTCAGAACGAGAGGGATTAGGCTATAGTCCACCACGCTAGCCTACTGTGGGTTG
This sequence comes from Subacronicta megacephala, assembly GCA_958496365.1. NCBI lineage: Eukaryota > Metazoa > Arthropoda > Insecta > Lepidoptera > Noctuidae > Subacronicta > Subacronicta megacephala. The sequence continues at coordinate 8,421,126 of OY292530.1, read as the reverse complement.
GCAGACTTCACACGCCGTCAAGAAAATCACTCAGGCATGCAGGTTTCCTCACGATGTTTTCCTTCACCGTTTAAGCGCGTGATAATTAATTATTAATACGCACATAACTTCGAAAAGTCAGAGGTGCGTGCCTTGGATTCAAACTCGTGACCTTTGACTTGGCAGTCTAATGGTCACTAAATATCACTAGGCTATCTCTGTACTTGAAAAATCTTATTCATTATTTAATTATGTTAGCAAAATATAACACGCTACGCTGAAAAGATAATTAAACCTAGGCATAATTATACGTAAAGTATACCAAAGTTAAACATACTGATTAAGTATATATTTTGGTTATGAGAGAGGGATGCTGCTCTACAGATTATATAGCGTTATCCCTCTCTAATAAATTAAAAATGATATCATTAATTCATCTGTAATTTTCTATTTGAATTGTTAACGCATTGTACGTGCCCTGAACACCCATAAATCATGACTATATCTGTTGACAGGACTGTAATTGTTTACCTATCTGTACACTATCATCATAATAAATTCACCATAGCCAAGAAAAAATATAACCGCTTATTAACTGGGACGAGGAAAATATTACTGTTTTGCACTTTAGTACACAATAGCGGGGTGTGTAAGGTGTACCCTGACAAATGGTCGTACTTTGAATTAGAACTAATAAATTCTCAGCTGTATTGGGTTTCGTTGGCAGTTCGTTATTTCACTGACCCCTAACTATACGTCTTGAGTAGCCAGCCCCTACCATTTGTTCTCACAATTTGCTACGGGTTAGGAGTGTAAATTTTTGATCACGTCTAGGGTGCGTTGTTTTTTGTTTGTGTGACAATAAAATTGGAATAAATTAGATCTATATCACAGTACATGACGTCATGTGTATCTAATAACATTCCTGATTATACAACTTACCGGGGTATGGGATGTAATGTATATTTGTAATGTAGCACTAATAATAATAATATATATTTTGTAATGTAGCACTAATAATAATAATATATATTTCATTATTTCCCTTCACACTAACATAATGTTACAGATATTACTTGACAACTTGAACTGTTCATTCTGTTCATTATCGGTACATAACCAATAATTATAATTACTAAGTACAAAATAACACACACTCAATCATGCATAGTGATGAATTCTGTAATACTTATACACTGTACAATAAAAGGTATTAAGTTCCCGTGCAAACAGGTTGTCTAATTAGTATATAATTATCTTCAATCTACATGAATAACTTACTTCCAGACATCTAAATTGGATATGTCATCTATTCTCGTACTAGACGGCTTCGAGATGAAGATTTGACACGAAATATTAGTAGGGGATCTTAACATCTTTAAATCAAACAGCATAAAGCACCGCTCTTAACGCCAAAGAATTAGAGTCCAAATTAGTGTGTCATCATAAGAACCAAGAGATATGAAATATAACAAGCGATTAAGGACCTTAAGTCATTGACATACAGTTGTTATTATAATGTAATTAGGCATTATCAGAGAAGGTGGGCAGTAAACGCATATTTCACTTGGTCCCTTGTTTACTGTTACTACCGAAACAATGGCCACAGTAATAATAATTACTACATACAGATATGAAATGGGGTCCCACTATGAGAATGGGCTTTAGTAGGAAAATGGTGAAAACGCCTAGTAACTTGCTTAGTAATTGGATTACTAGGATGGGATGTGCTTGATTTTGTGTGGGAGGACGTGATATAAACTGGTGTGAGGCCATAACGCTCCGAACTTTATGTTTGTGCCTTGAAGCTTAGTGATTTGATAGTTCTGTTTTGCATGACTCTAACGAAGGGTCAGTGACTTTTAAGTCAGTACAGGCTGTTTAATAATTCTGTATATAAATGGTTGTATCGGTCAATAAACATAATAAAATTATGAAATGTTTTATATGCAATGTATCGTCCTGTAGATGAATATACTTAAGTTATTTTACTATAAAATTTTAATTCCGGTAGCCAGAAGGAAGTTAAAAAAGTTTGAAACTAAAAATCAATTAATTATTTCGCAGAACGTTCTAAATTTCAAAAAAGAAAAATATAATAAAGCCAGCTCAAGCCGAAGTTCCTGCTTTAGTTCTTAAAAAGAAAAGCTCCATCGACCTTCTTGCTACGAAACTTTTTTAATATTACATAGCTACAAAGTAATCAGAGCAATAGCTACACTCAATATTCACTGACCTAAACTTAAATATACTACCAATACACCTAAGCTGTGATAACCAATACATTTATTATAACGTAACAAGATTCCATTGGAAATAACGTTGTTCATCGTATTCAAGTCGGAACAACGGGCAAGTTAGCGCGAACAAATGCTGTATTCTACGAATGTACCTATTTGTTTTCAAATCACGTCCGCTGGGGGCGCCTTGGGCGGTAAACAGGGGGACAGGCAGGGGAGGGGGCGGTCTAACGGGCGAAAAATTGCGTACCTATCCTTACTAAATTAGTACGCCAGTGTAAATGAGCTTGAGACGCCTGCGATCTCTACTGAAATTGCACCACTCCAGCAGATTTCTCGGGACAACTGTACGTTGCGGTAACGTTCCTTAATTGGATTGAGATGTTGCGGAAAGAATTGTTTTGATGTAATTAAATCAAGGGAAACGCTGAATTGTGGTTGTGGAACATGTTAACGTAGTGATTAGAAAACCGCAGCAATTATGTGGCTTCGATGTTAATTGCACTAATTTGTCATTTGAAACAAAACAATGTTTAATGGTAACGTGAATTACGTAGTTTACATTTCTTCTGGGCATGTAACACTAAAATATAATTTTTTCTATATCGATTTCTACTTAAACTACAATTATAATAGGCTATTATAAATATTGCAGAAACTTATAAGGGGCAGTCTTTATTACAGTAAGCCAGACAACTTTTTTTAGAATTTTTGTCGGTCTATATATTTGTACATGCATCACACAAAATCACAGTAGGTATATTGCTAGATTTTAAACATAAAATCTAATGCCTGTCTCATGTTAATAGGCCACCTGAAAGCTTTGTACTACTAGTAATAGAAAGTATATACTTTTGGGACGTGAGTGAAACCGCAGGCAACGGCTAAAATAATATTACAATAGTATTATATTATTGTAAAGTAATATAGATTTTTGTACTGATTAATCTTTTTGAACTATAACTCCGAAGTCTGGCTAAATTACTCGTAGATTCCACACAATAATTTATTCACGACCAAAATGTACACACATACTTTGTTAGGCGGTTTCCTGCGGAACGCTCACTTCCGCGTTAATTACTCAGTAATTTTATACCCGCGTTGAGTACGAAAAACACAAAGAGGCATAGCCGAAATGTTAAAGTTTCGCACGCACTTTACTTCTAGGGCTACCAAAAATATAATAAATATGTTAACATAACATAACATAACATACCATCACGCCTGTATTCCCCGAAGGGTTAGGCAGAGGTGCACTTAATGTACACCCACAGTTCACCGGTATGTTTAGGTCCCATGTAATAGGGGGCGAGCCTATTGCCATTCACCGGGCACAAATCCAGACTCCGAGCTGCTAATGAGAATTTCATAGAAAAACCCAATAACACTTTGCTCGACCTGGGGATCGAACCCAAGACCTCTAGCGTTGCTGTCGCGATTGGGACCACTAGCCCGTCCCGCGTATCCCCCTCCCCATATGCAATTGCCAGGAACGCAGCCATTTTTTTGCAAATAAAAATTTTTTTGCAAGGTCATCGAAAAAATTAACATTGTGTGCATATATGATAATTTTTGTGTCATAAATTATACATATTTACGTTGCTTATAATATTTCCTAACCACTACAATATAGAGATTATAACCAAAAAGTCACAATACCTCACAAATTGGTTGTAAATCCGCTGGATACGATTTTTTCCCGCCTCACTCATTCCACTTGGTCACAAAATATCATATTCTCTAACACTTTCACATAAAAAAAAACACTTACACACTATCTCAGACATATTACCATGCTCAATACAACAACTAATTCACCTTTTATCACCATAAACATACCATAAAACTAATATTTACATTACGTTTCCCGCGCGACATAACTTTTTATCTATCACTCACGGCATCTTCCCGGCGCGCGGCGGGCGACCAGCAGCACGCATGCGCGCGGCCGTCGCGCGCATGCGTGCTGCCCGGTCGCTAGACAGTCGCTCTAGGCAGCTAAATATGTACAGCTTGCAGTAAAATCTTTGCGTAAAATTATTCAAATTGTTTTTTTTTATTCAAGTATGAATTTCGTAAACATGATACATCTTTAATCTATACATTTATTATAAAATATAACTAGTTAAATCGATCAAATATAACGACGTAAAAGAATGGTTCATAGATAATTAAATAAATTAGATTTTTTATAAGTTCAGTTTCTGGCTATGTAAATAAAATCAGGAACACAATTTAACTTGAAATTAACTAGGTATTTTACCCGACTTAAAAAAATGAGATTATGATAATATTATTACCTACTTTGCAAAGTAGGTAGCTGATTGGTCGCCCGTAAGTACTAGTTTTACTTGATATTGGTTTCTGCAATACTAATGTGTACCTATACGCATACATAATATCATTATTATTTAGTTTTTTTTTTATATAGATACTTCGATAGTTTTGTTATGCTAGCCGTGGATAATCAAACAAAAATGTTGGTATGTACCTGCGGTCAGACTGACCACTGACTACTGATGGTCATAATAGGGAAATATAATAACATATATTATTTTATGTATCATCCTCTAACTAATAGTAACTTATAAGCAAGTTTCCAATAAGACATAAAAAACAAACTATCACGCGTGTTATAAGAATTTTATGCAAACCTTACAATTTTAGTTTGAATATGGCGGGCGCCTATATGCTCCACTAACTAACACACTAACTATAATAATCTTGTAAATATGCAGTAATGTATGTAACTGTTAACCAAAATATGTTTTCAAATAAATAACCTAGCTATTTATATACATTTGAACACATAAATAAGAAAGTTGTTATTAAAATATCACGAAATACGTTGGACTTTTGCGGGAAAATAAACACTCATCAAAAGTTCGTAATGTTTTTCTCAAATTTTATGACACTTTTTCATAAAACAATGACTTAACACATATTCTACAGTTATTTCTCAGTAATTCTATGTAAATATCTTATAGGAATACACTCAAATGTCGTCGTGAAGACTTTTTTAGTAAGCCACTTACCACCCAATAAATCGACTGCGCGCGAATCGACGCAAAAATATGGCGCGCTCGATGACAAAATATTTTGAATTATTTTTTTTGGTAGCATTCAGTTCCGATTTCCGTTATAAGTGAAGAAATAAGGTTGAATATTAATTGAATGAACGAATTGTGTTGTCCAATTGCGTGTTAGCAAAGAGAAACGTAAGAAATGCTTGACCAATTAGACAGGAATAAATAACGTACACCCGGTGTACGTCTTGCGCGCGGGGCACATTTTAATAGTGTACACACGGGTGTACGTTTTACACTTGACGGGCTAGACTAACGAGGCAGTCAATAAATATGTTAACGCAGTTTATTTACAAACAGAAGAACAGATCTTCATATTGGCGGAAAGTAAACAAAAAACAAAACTTTATTTCTTTTTTAAATCGTGAAACGTGCAAAAGTTTGTCACGCGCCCACCACAAAAGAGGTGAAATTGTTATCAAACAAATACCGAATTTCGAACAAAAATTAAACGTGACTACTGTCATACCAAAATTGGGATACCTTACAAAGATATGAAACAATACCAAAACGTTCTCTTTGTAAAACTTTCAACCCTAGCCATGGGTAAACAACAATGGCCGTCGCGTTTAAATTGCGAAGAATAAAGGCGCAGTGGTACTCGGGTCTTCAAGAAAACATTATTTACAAAAACATGTGAAATCTGGATCGAGTTTAATATCATTTACATAAAAGTAGATATCTATTGATTCCTAGTAGGTATGTTGTTTGCATTGCATGAAGTACCTCGTAGTCATCACCACTATCGACTCTTCTACTGTCCTGCTGGATACAAGTCTTCTCACAGAATGAGAGACATTTGGCTAGTACGGCTTAGCAGTCTTAGCAGCCATCGAGAAAACCTTTTTGATATGCAGATTTCGATTACGATAGAATTTAAAACAGTGATTAAGTAAGGCTTGGATTCGAACAGGAGCCCTACGAAGTGGCATTCCATGTCCAGGTCATATCAATAGGCTATTGTTGCTTTTTTTGTAAATTTATTAGACCGAAGATACTTTACTTTAGAATCTTTTTTATCTTTTAAAGATTTCAATAGATTTGGCCATTTCCAATTGTGATTGTAACTAAACAAATATGATTTCCTTCCAAACCTATTTGTTGGTAACAATGGCAGCCATGTTTGATATCCAAAGAACAAAAGGCACAATGGAGCTGGCCAATCACATGCTACTTCACTGATCACTGACCAAGAAAATAACTGGATGAGCATTTTGAGATGATTATGCAGTTATTGCTAAGAAAAATATTTGAGCACTTCAAGTTAGTGAAAAGCTATTGCAGTAGACTCTCAAGTAGAAACTAATTGCTGCGATTTCACTTATTTTTAAATTATTGTTGATATATACTTTCATTAAAAAAAGTTGCCCTTTCATAGAAAATTAATCCTGTATCGTGGGTGTATATACAAACACAAAAACCAAGGAAAGAAAGTAAGGGTTGTAAGTACTACTTGGAGGTCATATAAATATTGGTTACATTCGTCAACCTGTGACGGAAAAACCGATCGATTCGACACTACGCTAAACATACCATCGTTTTAGCTTTATCTTTCCTGATGGGAAGCACAAATAGAGCATTCAATTATTATACATGCTTACGTAATCATAAAAACATTAAAAAAAAAAACAAATTATAATCCTAATCTCCAGGTTTTAAATGACAATATTCGATGAATTTTCAGTGGTTGAATCTTGTGATTCCATAACAGTATACAATTTATGTTTTTATATTATTTTTACACGTAAAACGTCGATGGGAGAGGCCCAAAAGTGATCTTTGGATTGTTAATGCAGAGATTTGGAATAGGTATTCTAAAATTAATTAATAAATTAAACTCTTTTGAAACACTTTGATGGTTTAATTTGTATGTTTTTTAATAATAAAATGCCAAAACACATTATTGTGTTGAGTACTGAGAATTGGCAGACAGGTAATCAAAAATGTTTTCATGAATTTAACTTTTACATCAATCATTTGTAAGTTTTTTAACAATAAAATATCACCATACCAGAAATACATTATTGCGGTGAATAGTTGGCAGTGAATATGACCATTAATAAATATAAGTTGGCTAATATGGTCATACTTCTAGTGAAGTAGAGGCCATTTGGAACCGATTGCTATCGTTAAAAACGTTTTAAAGTCATTAATTTTTTTCTGATTTGTGGCTCCATTGTATGTTACATTTATCATATTTTATTGCTGGTTAGTTTTAAAGAGCTACATTTAAAACTGTCATAGATCCTCAGGAGAATTATAGGAAATGTTGTAAAGTGACTGCTAATTAGGCTAGTGGTCCCAAGTGCGACTGCCATGCTAGAGGATTTGATTCCCACGTCGAGCCAAGTGTGATTGAGATTTTTTTTTGTCTCAGTAGCACCTTGGAGTCTGAAATTGTGCCCGGTAAATTGCAATAGGTTATACTTATGACCTAAACATGCCGGTGATGTGTGGATGTACATTACAACACTGCCTAAACCCTCGGAGATTGCAGGTGTGATAGTATGTTTCAACACCATCGGATTTGACAAGAAGCTAGTACCATAAGACCTCGGAATTTTGCAAACCAATTTCTGGGTAATACCGGTAACCTAATAATGAAGCGGCTATCAGGCTTTTTGGACTCCAGACTAACACTAACGGCTGTTAGAGGTGTTCTTATTTAAGGATTTATGTACTTATGAATGGTCATTAATCCATTAATTGGCTGCGGCAAGCGTAGCTTATACAGTTTAAAAAATAATAAAATAATTTTGTCTAAAACAGTTTGGGAAGTCGGTGACTTCTATTTGAGTCGGTCTTTTGTTTTCGCGACCCACTCAAATAGAAGTCACCGATTTCCCAAACTGTTTTAGACAAAATTATTTTATTATTTTTTGAAGGCGGTTTAACTTTTTTGTTAAAAGTAATATTATTTTGTAATTTTTAGTGGAAATTTTTGTTTAGAAGTACTTGTTAGCCAACTAAACGCACTGCTCCAATAAGACAGCGATGTTTCGGAGTAAACGATAATATCATCGATGTAAACATTTTTTAGATTTTTGTTGATATTTTCAAAACTGCTCAACCGATTTCGATAAAATTTGAACGGGACCACCTCTGAAGTATATCCTACCAAAAAAATGATAATACAATAATCATTAAAATCGGTTCACAATTGGCGGAGATATCGCGTAACAAACATACAGACGAATTGAGAACCTCCTCCTTTTTGAAGTCGGTTGAAAAAATATATAAAATACGTTTATTGCATATTTAAAAGTACAGTATGTGGGTCACTAACCCTGAGAGAAGAGGAAGACTTGTATTTATGTTTGCTTGGAACAAATAAACTCAAGACGTACTAGACCAATTTCAAAAATTCTTTGACCATTACAATGCTTCATTATCCCTCAGTAACATAGGCTATTTATTATCCTGTGGGATAACCGGATCCTATGCGGGCGAAGCCGCGGGTCTCTAACTCTCTAGTAATATATACTACTGACCAGCATTTGATCTCTTAGGAAGTACATGTGGGTATCTACCTACCTCGGCTAATATATTTCTGGCACGGATCAGTGAGTGACAAGGGATGGCTCTCACAAAGGCTCCGAGTTCCAGGGAGCTCGGGACATGTGTCATTGTACCGAATTCTATCGTCATTGTGCGGTAGTTAGAGACAAAAGTAAATAGTTCTTGGTAGGTATTGTTTTTTAGAATGTTACTTTCGAGTAAATTATCAATAAAGAAATGTTCTCTTCCTGCTGGATAATATGTCGTAAGAAATATATATCTTCATCCTGTTCCAATTCTACTAATGTTATATTTTTCATAACATTACGCATGTCTCATTTGAAGGGATAGACAGATATGGCTAGGAAATATTTGGCAGAAATAGACATGTTCTTAAGATATTATGGCGATAGGGATAGATATTATATCGCTATTAAAAATTATTGGGGAAAAGTGTTCTGGAAATTTCCTGCAGCAAAAAATTTTTTTGCTGCTAAAAACAGGAAATTTCCAGAACACTTTGCCCCAATATAATTTAAACTGAACACCTCATGCCCAAGAAAATAAATGTATTAACTGCAAAAGCCATTCTCCCTGTCTGTTTTTTTGCGTTTTCCACCTGAAGTGTCGAACCAATTTTGGTATAGAGATAGATTCGACTTTGGGGAAGGATATATGCTACATAGTATCTCAAAAGTTCTTTGAGATGCGAGTGAAGCCGCGGGCAACACCGCTTGTTGGTTTTAAATATTTATCAACACAGAAAATGTTTGGTAATGAACTAATCTTGTAACTTTATAGTCTTCTTGACTATTATTTAATGCCAATTAATCCCCTACATCTTCCAAGAATATAGTTAATACGATAGAGCAAGCAATCCCGACTAATGTTACAGTTTATTATCATTAAATTGGACTCCATACACCCGAAGGTTGAGAATTTGAGATTCATCGGTCGAGAGAATTTAATCCGCGTCGAACGGTCGGCCCGTGTAATTGTATTCATGATTCGCCATCGTGTGCACCGACCCTTACATGCATACCCAACCGTTTTAATGACCGAAGACCCTTACAATACGTAAATGATGCGAATAAAGCGATTTTGGAATTAATTTAGGATTTTTATTGTATATATTTAGGCTGCTGTCTCTATTTATTTTATATTAGATCAGCTCTTGTTGGTAGAGCTTCTGTTTTCTCTATACTCTATAGAGTTTGAGAGGGTTATGTGAATGGGTTAGCTACATTGCTTGTAAAGTTAGACTGGTATATTATTATTAGGGAATCCACTTCACCACTCTCAAATTGTTTTGCTTGCAATTGCGAGTCACTACTGCAGAAAATCGTTCATATTGTAATCTACTTTTCTTTTACAACTAGTGACAAACAAAAATACGGTCCGCCTCATGGTAAGCGGTTACCGTAGCCTTTGGAAGTTTGCAACACCGAGGGTAGGTATTTATTTATTTATTTATTTATTTAATCTTTTATGTACAAATATAATGGTACACAAGGCGCAAGGTATCACTCGCGCGTTGCTAAACCCGTGAAAGGGAACATATATTATGTGATGAGTTTTATAAACTAAATAAAGGAAAAATTCTAGTTCTTAAAAAAAATCAGATACGTCTAAGTATTGTTTGAAATTTTAGTCGTCGTTGAAGCAGAAAATAAGAACAAAATATCTCAATACTGAACTTGACACGTTTCAGTCCTTTACAAGCGCCTCTGGTATAATGAATCTATATATCAAGTTCTTTCGAATTTAAGATTTCTTAATAAGAAAACACACTGTATACTATTATGTAGGTTTTTCATCGTTAACAACTGTTAACTGAGGTGTGGCGACACAGTTTCACTTCTTGGTAATCGTAATAGCAATAGTAATTATTTATACGAGTCTAATCAATCAATAGAATTGTGTCCGTCGTGTCTGTAATTGTAAACTAATTTAGAAAAATAGGTAGAAATGCCTGAGAAGCAGAATTTGCGAATTTAAAATGATTATCTGGCTGTATGTGGGTGTGTATGTCTAGTTACAACTCAACATCAATTTAAACGAATACCTATGAAATTTTCTTTATAAGCTAGATTATAAGCCCGGTGCTAAAAAGAAGTGTTTTGTTTTATTTATTAGGGACAAAAACTGAAAAAAGTGTACGTTTTTCTATGGTTTTCATATTACTCAATTATAGAATATTGTTTTATGTTAGGTACTGTTTTGTAGCAGTAGCCACGCAGCAGCAGTTTAATAATATTTGAAAGTAATTAGTTGGAAATTCGCTATCGCCTGATTTTTTCATAAACCCCGTTCCGTTTACATAATATACCAAACATATGTGACATACGAGATTAACCCTAGCATGTCTGCGGCCAATCTTGCGACCGAACATGTAGATTTATTACATGGGGCAACTCTGCCAAGCGGTGGTCGTCGCAGGCTGGCACCGACGACATGGTTACGCCGAAATTATTCATAGTCGGCCTTGCTCCAGTGAATTGGTGCACGTAGGTATAGCACCCTAGTGCCGCGCTGTGCTAGATACGGCCGAATTCCACCACTTTTCAAGTGATATGTGGCCGAAGTGTTTTCTGCAGACATTCGCCGGGTTAGATTGTGCATGTTCCAGTAATTTGTGGAGTCTTAGTCGAGTGTATGGAATGTTTGCGAGTTTGAGAGGGTTATGTGAATGGGTTAGCTACATTGCTTGTAAAGTTAGACTTGTATATTATTATTAGGGGATCCACTTCACCACTCTCAAATTGTGCTCTAGAATGGCGATTCACCACTGCAGAAAATCGTTCATTTTGTAATCTACTTTTTTGTTTAACAACTGGTGACAAACAAAAATACGGTCCGCCTCATGGTAGGCGGTTACCGTAGCCTTTGGAAGTTTGCAACACCAAGGGTAGGTATCACTCGCATGTTGCTAAACCCGTGAAAGGGAGGGGAAACAGAAAAGGAGAAGGAAGGGGGCTCAGGGCAAAATAAGGGCGACTGGCGCTTCAGACACATCGTACGAAAAGCAAAACGCATACTACTATTTCACCTCGATATTCTTTGAGTGGGTAGTATTTCCCCGGTCGTGTCGACCCATTAATGCTGGCACGTAGACCTTCCAGCAAGGCACTACCAATACTTATTCATCGATTTGTTTCTAATCTATGTCTCATATTATGAACACAATGCAAAATCTATTGTTTCGGTCACCGGCGACCGGTACGGGCGTCAATAAGTCTAAGTCTTCAGACCAAATTGATTAAACTTATCAATTTAGAAAATTTCCCTTAGTCGCAGTAAAGCTTGAAAATATTTCCTTACTACCTAAGGATACTTAATATCTCTTCTATTTCCATTTCACGTCTTAATTACGTAATTTATATCATTAAAGAGTCCCTCATTGTGGGTGGAGGTGGCGAGGGAAAAATATACAATTTGGACAAGTGATACTTAATACCTCACTAAGGTCTCAAGGGCGCAAGGCTATTGTAGGCCCAGGCTTGTATTTTTATCTGGACTTGGCTTAGGCACTTCTCTTGCTGTTTTTAGTAGGAGTATAGATTGGGGTATCCTAATATTGTCTTAGAAAATATTGGGTTAAGTAACTGGGTGGAATTCTAGGCTGTATAAGTAGTTATGGTGAAATATGTTTGCGGTAAAAGTTAGTTATTTCTTTATTATATTTGAAATTAACGAATTTCATTAGTCTAGTGGTACCAAGCGCAAATACTATTGTTAACGCCTCGCGTCTGTGTGGGACACAGACGCACACGCCGACAGTGCGAGCCAGATCGCGTGCGCGCCGGATCACTGCGCGCCGGATCGCGCGCCCGCGGCGCATGGTTCCCCGCCGCGCCCTCTACCGACGGCCGGCACTCGCCCAAGAACCACGACCGCGTGAGCGCGCGTCGCGTCGTCAGAGTCGACCCATTTTTTATTTGCATTATGTACATTACATCATAATTTGCATTAAACTAAACATAAAGTTTTTACAAGGGTGTCAGTTTTCTTAAAAATCATCCACGCATCACGCCCCGCTCAATTCAAGAAGCCTCCATCACAAACATTGGTCCCACGAACCGGATTTTAGAAGAACAAAGAAAATCATAGAACAAAGGAAGACGCCACGTTGGACGGGTACATTACGTGAAGGCGTGGAAAAACATCAGAACGATAGCGAAAATCACACCTACTTCAAGCAAGGATATCGTAAAAACCTGTGGGAGTAGCGTTATTGTGAGTTCGTTCCAATTTTATCCCCTTGTAAAAATTGCATCATCATTGTTCCGCCATTTTGTGGTGACAATTCATTATTCTTATTTCGATAATAAAATTCTCAATTCATCGATCATAATTCTCAGTAAAAACTACTGATTTTCACATTATTATTTGTAACTTCATAATAATATTGACGGTGGTTGTCTCATTTCTCGTAAAATAGGTACCTAGGTACCTACTCGAGTGTTCATTATTCAGAGGTTCTAGAAGTTTGGATATCCCATTTGTGCAGGTGCTGTAATCATCTTATCGTAACAAATATTATAATCCGCATTATTACAAATTTCAGAATACAAATTACGCGAACCGTGAGTGTGAGCGCTAGACCGGTCGGGGCGCTTGATCGGCCACGCGGCAACCAGCTCAGCACGTGCTGCCGCTTGCTACCTCATGCACTAATATTCTCATAACTGCACCCTGCGCACGCTTTACCGAACCATCAGCTAATTTAAGTATTGCACATTTATTTCATAGCATCTTCATTACTTACCTACTCTCTTTGTTCAGATTTTTCATTCTTTTTGTTGCCTTTGCCATTATTAGCTTTAATTTAATACAATGGATCTTAAAACCCTTATAAAGAAGCGATCTTCCTTTAAAGCTAGATTAACACAATTCAAGAATTATTTAGAGATCTCAGATAGTTGCGAACAATTAAGCAAGCTTCAAACCCATGAACTAACTGTACGATTAGCTAAAATCGAAGATCTTTATTCAGATTTTGATATTGTTCAGACTGAAATAGAAAACATTTGTGAAATTCCAGATGAACAGTTTAAAGAAAGGGAAGTCTTCGAGGCACAGTACTTCAGCACAATCGCGCTTGCCCGAGAGATGTTGGCGCGGGATGTCCCTGCTGCGGGCACCAGCTCCAACTCGGACACAGGTTCTAGTACTGCACCTGGAGGTGGGCCAAAATTAAAGCTTCCTATTATACATTTACCTACCTTTTCGGGTCAATATCAAAACTGGTTGGAATTTCATGACACATTTTGCTCACTCATACATTCAGACAAAAATATCCCTAAAATAAATAAATTCCACTACTTACGTGCAGCTTTAAAAGACAGCGCTGCCATAATTATATGTTCTCTTGATTTCACAGCTGATAATTATGATGTGGCTTGGGATCTGCTTTGTGATCGTTTTAACAATAAAAGGCTTCTTGTAAATAATCACATTCAAGCTATATTTAATATTGAAACATTAATTAAGGAGTCTGCTAAAGGGTTGCGTAACATAATAGACACTGTAAACAAAAACATAAGAGCTTTAAACACACTAAAATTACATACTGAACACTGGGACATACTTATAATACACATTGTTTCTAATAAATTAGATCCAGTCACTAATCGGGAGTGGGAGACTCATCGTAGCACAATCAAAGAGTTGCCTACATTGGATAACTTCAATGAGTTCTTAAAAAACCGATCTGATCTATTGGAAACCATAGATGAGTCTCACACAAAGCGTAGGCAAAGTGATGTCACACATAACCGTCATAAATCCATGTTAGTCAGTTCTCACTCACCACCGGCAGGCCAGTCATATGTTTGCCCATTGTGTAAAAATAATCATGCCATTTATCGTTGCACTAAGTTTAGGTCACTTCCATTACAGGCAAGAATTCAAAAGGTTAAATCTTTAAATTTATGTATGAACTGCTTGCGTCAAGGTCATTCTGTCAGTGTGTGTAGGTTAGGACCCTGCCGCATTTGCAATAAGCCACATAATAGTTTATTACACAATAGTAGTCATGACGCATCTACACTTAACACATCATCTTCATCTGCAGCAGCAACTGCTCCCAGCAATAATGTAGTTCTCTGTACTGCATCGCCGTCATCCTCGTCGATGTCACCGTCGCAAACACCTGTAACACAAAACCCTAATTCTATTATTAATCATAATTATAATGATAGTAATATTTCTTTATCAGTAACTCATAAAACCTGTGTTCTATTGTCAACAACTTTAATTCAAATTGAGGACTCTAATGGTAAAAAACACACCATACGAGCATTACTAGATAATGGAAGCACTTCATGTTTCATCACTGAAAACTTATGTGCAAAGTTACACTTACCTATCATTTCAACCTCGTCGTTAGTTGAAGGCGTAAATAATCAAACCTCACGCATTACTAAAAGCTGTGATGTCGGTATATCATCACTCATTAATCCATACACAGAAAACATTAATTGCTTTATTGTTCCTAACATTACACAGTCATTACCTACTGTACAAATAAACCCTACATTATTAAACATTCCAAAAGGCATTAAGTTAGCTGACCCAACATTTTTCATTCCTTCTCAAGTAGATGTACTACTTGGTGCGGATATTTTCTGGAGCGTGCTCCAATCTAAGAATATTTATTTAGGAAAAAATAAACCCACGTTAAGCAAAACCAAATTTGGTTGGTTGGTTTCGGGTTCCATACAAATATCACATAACACAATTATTGATACAGTCCATTGCAATCACATTATAACATTAAATACTGATACTCAACTTCAAAACCAATTAACACAATTTTTTGAGTTAGAAAACATACCTATTCGTAAACAAATATCGAAGGAAGAGCAGGAATGTGAACAAAGCTTTATAAATGACACATCACGCGAGTCCAATGGACGGTTTTTAGTTACTATTCCACTTAAAGAATCGCCAAATAAATTGGGTGATTCATACGAGCAAGCATTGTCCAGATTCTTGTCTCTAGAACGCAGATTTCATAAAGAACCATTATTCAAGAAACAGTACTGTGACTTCATTAGAGAGTACATTGCTTTAGGTCACATGACAGAAAATACGAATCCTACACAAGATACACATGCTTACATATTACCACATCACGGTGTTCTTCGTGAATCAAGTCTGTCCACAAAATTGCGGGTCGTTTTCGATGCCTCTGCGGTGACTACAACAGGTCTGTCATTTAATAGTATACAGATGATTGGTCCAACCATTCAGGATGATTTGATTAGTATTTTAATTAGAATGCGCCAACATAAATTCGTCGTAACCGCAGACGTTGAGAAAATGTATCGCATGATTAACGTTAATCCAGAGCAGCGACAACTGCAACAAATCTTGTGGCGGTTTGAACCTCACGAAGAGCTCAAACTATATAAACTTAATACCGTCACATACGGTACTGCATCCGCTCCTTACCTTGCAACTAGATGTCTAAAACAGTTAGGAATAGAATGTACTGAAAAATCTGTTTCTGAAGTAATTCAGCATGACTTCTATGTTGACGATTTGATTACAGGAGGGTCAACTGAATCTGAACTTATAGAAATTTGCAAGGGCGTGATAAAACAGTTAGAGAAAGGCCAATTCTATTTAAGAAAGTGGTACTCTAATCATCCAAAAATTATTGATAAAATCATTGATGGTGACAGCAGTGATGGTTTACTTAATCTTAGCTCTAATGAATATTCAAAGACTTTAGGTTTGCTTTGGAATTGTAAAGAAGATAATTTGCTGTTTTCAGTTAACATTAAAGAAACCACACAAATTACTAAACGTACAATATTATCTATTATGTCACAAACTTTTGACCCACTTGGTCTAATCAACCCATGTTTATTGATAGCAAAATTAATATTACAAAGGCTATGGGCCTCTAAAATCACATGGGATGAAATTGTTCCTTATGAAACCCAGGTTACTTGGCAAAAATTCTTAAATTCATTACTATACATAAATAAAATAAGAATCCACAGATGTATAATTCTGGATCCTTTAGACATAGAAATTCATGCATTTAGTGATGCATCAACATTAGCATATTCAGCATGTGTTTACATTAAGTCAACATCTGTTAATAATGATGTGTCTGTTCATTTAGTCACAGCAAAGAGTCGTGTGGCTCCCATGAAACCAACGACAGTACCCCGGTTAGAACTGTGTGGTGCTCTACTTGCCGCAAAACTTACAGAAAAGGTTATTTCTTCATTAAGATTACATATCAGTAGCGTTACATACTGGTGTGATTCTACAATTGTTCTAGGTTGGATAAAGTCACCAAAAAATCATTTACTTAAACCATTTGTTTTTAACAGAATACAAGAAATTCTTGATAGATCTCAATCTACCATGTGGCGATACATCCCTACAAGTTTGAATCCAGCTGATATAGGGTCACGTGGCACAGATGCTAAAAATTTAGGTAGTTGTAGCTTGTGGTGGTCAGGCCCATCATTTCTTACACAGGATAAATCAGAATGGCCAGTCCAACCGACACAAACAAATATTACAGACTTGCCAGAAATTAAAATTCAATGTAATGTTTCAACAGAACAAACTAATCCTGATAGTTACCTTTCAGACTTCATAAAACGGTTTTCTAGTTTTAGTAAGTTGCAACGGGTCATAGCGTATGTTCAACGTTTTATCCATAATTATTTACATCCACATGACAAACATACTGGTTATTTAAAAATTCATGAACTCAATGCAGCTCTTGATTCATTATGTAGGTTTGCACAACGGGAAAATTATTCCACAGAATATAACTTACTCAAAAATAATAAGCAATTATCAATAAAAAATCAGTTGAGCATTTTACATCCATTTTTTAATAAAGATGATTACTTGCTGCGAGTAGGAGGAAGATTGTCTAATTCACTTTATGATTATGACACAAAACACCCTATACTTCTTCACTCATCACATCATATTACAGCTCTCATATTCACTCAATACCATATATCACTCATGCATGCAGGTCCACAATTGCTACTATCAACTTTAAGACATAAATTTTGGGTAATTGGCGGTAGAAACCTTGCAAGAAAAGTTGTACATAAATGCATAAAATGTTGCCGTTTTTCAGGAAAAATCAGGCAACCAATCATGGGAAATCTCCCAGAACAACGCCTACATGCTGACTTACCATTCACACACACTGCTGTTGATTACGCTGGACCGGTTATGATATTGAACCGGAAAGGTAGAGGCAGTACATTAATCAAATCCTACTTATGTATCTTTGTTTGTTTGACAGTAAGGGCAGTACATATAGAACTTGTGACCGACTTGAGCAGTGAGACTTTTCTAGCTGCTTTAAACCGCTTCATTGCGCGCAGGGGCAAACCCGTCAACATTTTCTCTGATAACGGTAGATGTTTTGTAGGCGCATGTAGTGAGTTATCAAAATTTCTAAAACAAAATTCCGATTTAATCAGTGAAAAAGCGTCAGAATTATCAATAAACTTTAAGTTTTCGCCAGCCTATAGTCCCCACTTTAATGGTTTAGCTGAGGGTTCGGTAAAGTCGGTAAAATTTCACCTAAAAAGAGTAGTTTCATTAGCAAATTTAACATATGAAGAGATGAATACAGTCCTTGTACAGATTGAGGCTATTTTGAATTCTAGGCCTCTTACTCCAATGTCTTCAGATCCTTCGGATCTTACAGCCCTAACTCCGTCACATTTTTTAATTGGACGAACCTTAACGTTACTTCCTTCATCTCAGGTCAAGAAGGATGCTGCTATGCATACACTCTCACGTTATATGAGAACGCAGCAACTGAAAGCCCATTTTCTGGAAGCGTTTTTACAACGAATATCTTACAGAGCTCCAGAAACGTCACAAATGGCGCAAAGAAGGAGAGCAGCTTCAGCTGGGAGAGATGGTGCTGGTGAAGGACGATCAGGCTCCACCCAACCGTTGGCTGCTCGGGCGTGTGACGCGCCTGCATCCTGGTACCGACGGCGTAGCTCGCGTCGCCGACGTACTCACCACCTCCGGCACCCTGCGCCGGGCCTACAACCGACTGTGTCCACTGCCAGTGGTGGACCAGGTCCAGAACTCCATTCCTGGGGCGGCAATATGTTAACGCCTCGCGTCTGTGTGGGACACAGACGCACACGCCGACAGTGCGAGCCAGATCGCGTGCGCGCCGGATCACTGCGCGCCGGATCGCGCGCCCGCGGCGCATGGTTCCCCGCCGCGCCCTCTACCGACGGCCGGCACTCGCCCAAGAACCACGACCGCGTGAGCGCGCGTCGCGTCGTCAGAGTCGACCCATTTTTTATTTGCATTATGTACATTACATCATAATTTGCATTAAACTAAACATAAAGTTTTTACAAGGGTGTCAGTTTTCTTAAAAATCATCCACGCATCACGCCCCGCTCAATTCAAGAAGCCTCCATCACAAACAACTATGCTAGAAATGCTGGGCTACATTCTCGGGTCAAGCAGTGTTGTTAGGTTTTCTATGAAATTTTCGTCGCAGTCTCGTAGCAGCTCGGACTTTGGATTTGTGCCCATCCCAAATCCCCTTTTACATAGGACCTTATTATAATGGCGAACTGTGAGAGCACATTATCTGCCTAATCCTTCGGGAAATACAGGCGTAATGGTATACCTATATGTACGTATGTATGTAAGAATTTTACAGAAATATTGATATCATTATCATTTGCTATTGATGTGTCTGCCACCTCCGTCTAACCTCTTAGAGATACAGGCGTGATGGTATATAATGTCTGTTCATAGAATAATATCTTTATTAAAGATAAAGTAACTATGTCAAAAGAGAAAATTAATCTTAATTTTTTCAAGACTTGTAGATTTTCTTTTGTGAATAGACTCCCGTGGGATTCTTATAATTCATCAAGCTACTCTATACTCCTTCTGATTGAAGTGATCAATTTATTTAACGTAGAAAACATTCGGGTTTCTTAGGGACTCTGATTTAGTTTTCTGTTATGTCTAGAAATAATGGAATAAGCTTTTTACCGTTGAGTTTAATACTGCCGAATATTGGTTATAAGTAGCATTAAAAGAGTATATGTTAAGTTATAGATAATATATAATTTAATATTAACTAAAGTTACCCTAAGGGTTACCTAATTGTCAGACTTTATTGGGACCGATAGCTAGATTTTTTACAGTAGGTACTTACAGCAATCGACTCAGAATTTATACTTATATAAACTTATTATTATATTATAAACTTATTCACAAATTACCTGACTTTATAGATCAGGCATTGGAATAGAATTCCACCCTTCTATTCACAATTTCCAATTTCCCATCGCCATATTTATAACCATCCTATTAATACGAAGACAATAACTTATGGAATAAGCGCACTTAATTTTTAACCTTACGTTTGTAGTTTTAGGATATATTTTGCAATACAATCTTTCGATTGCCTTCGGGGGTAACCCTCGTAAATCGTGGCCAAGGACAAAACAACACATTTGAAACTAAAACGAGTTATCCCTGAATTTATGAAATTATATAGGAGTATGTGATTTTGTTCAGAAACTAATATGAAGTTGAATGAATGGATGGATGGATGAATGGGTGGATGGAATGTTTCGAATCAATTCGACTGCTATAATTGATCAGCAGTATTTGTGTGAAATATTTGACTATTGGGTATACTTTTTACCTGCCTGACTGCCTCATTAGTGATACATACTGAACATATCACATTTTAAAAAATCGAGTCGCAATTATTTCTTTGTGTAAGGAGCTCAATTTGCTTTTCTATTTAAAAAAAAACAAATGGTGCTTAAACTTCATGGTGAATATAATAATTAATTGCTCACCAAATCAACTGGACAACATTATCATTGAACGTTAGAGTATATTTACCTAGTTAATTAGCCGATATTAGGCACAGCACTACTAATTAATCCGAAGATATTTGTCTGCGTCAATCATTGAGCAACAGTAATTCAGTGTTATCTGGGCATACACGCACGTTATCCATAAATTATAATATGCATGCTACAGCATGCACGTGTAGGTGTGTATGTAAATGTATCGTAATGAAGAGCCAATCATCTGTGCATAAATATGAATAGACGGTGTTATGTCAACACGCTTTGATGTTAAGCAATTATGGTGTGGGTATCTTCATTAGGTCTTAAGACTTTCCTGTGTGTACTTAGGGTATAATATAGTATATGTTTATGTTAAAAATTACCACTATGTATCACCGAAAGGGTAGATATAGGTGCACTAATATAGTTTTTAGGTCCCATGTAATAGGCGGCGGGCTTATTACCATTAAGCAGGCACAAATCTAAACTCTGAGCTGCTACTTAGGTGTTTTTTTTTAAATTACATTAACCTGGGAAGAGGCCTCAGAAACTCACGCTCTGTAGCCATCCTTCTGGCCATTAGATGAGTGAGGTCGATAACATACTTTGAAGTCATAAGACCTTTGTAATGCTTTAAAAAAATAAGTTAGGAAATTTTAATTATGTGTAATGTAATTTTGGATGTCATAATATTCGTATGAATGGAGTTAGACACATAACATTGTAAACACAAACTAGTACAATAATCCCAAATCAAAAACATCGTTGCCAACATATTTATCGATTCAAGGCCAAATCGTTCCGATTTTCCATTTTCCTGGAGAAACAAAACGCAATATACGTACGTGACAGATAAAACAAAATAACGTCTATCAAAATGATTATGCCTATAACAGAGGCGCCCCGTAGGCATAATATTGTGTTCGTATTTCTAAATCCGAGTACAATACAAATATTACTGCCTTATGTTTGTGCGTTGACTTATTTTAAGGCAATACCACTGTGCTTGTATGTACAACGAGGTATTATGGTTTATTTCTTTATTTGTATTTCTAGAAGATGATTTTCAATATATGTATATAAAAGTTTAGTAGGTCGGAGATTAAAGAAAAGAAAGAAGAAAGAAAATAAATTTATTCACATAGACAATTCAATGCTATTCCTATTTATAAAACAATAATAAGGCAATAATAACTGCTCCATTAGTCTAGTTGTCGACTGGGGGGTCGGTGGGCCGACTGTTACGCTAGAGATCCTAGGTCGAGCCTGTATTTTTCAGATTTTCTATGAAATTCTCAGTAGTAACTTGGAGTCTGGATTTGTGCCCGGTTAGTGGCAATAGGCCTATTACATGGAATCTAAGCAAACCGTCAAAGTGTGGGGTATCCATAAGTGCATCTCTGTCTAACCTTTAGAGTAATTCAGGCGTGATGGTATGATGGTCGCCGCCTATACGGTAGAGATCATCTGCCGGGGAATTGGAAAGTTTTGCCATGGCCTAAAAATGTACTTACTCCTACAACACTTATTCCATTCTATGACCTTTTGCATTATTATTTCACCATTCTTTAAGACTCTTTTATAATTGATGATACTACCTAATTTTGAAAACCTATTGTGACTACACAATCTGTGTTTTATAGCTATTGGTTTTCCTATTTCTACAAAATAAGTAAAACAAACTTACAACACAAACCCTAAATTTCCGCCTACATACGAGAATGTTGTAGTGCCGAGACAAGAATAAAATTGTTACACACTGCCTAAACAAATGTCTTATTGTTGTTTGTAGCGGCTGAGAGTAATACCGGGACCATTTGTCAAGATAAGGGCGTCGGCAGCCTGTGATAAGGCCTACGTTACGCAATAAGATTTGCACACCTATGAGTACAAAGAATCATGGGTTTTGATACCTGTGTTGTCTACTTTTACTATGAGTTTCAGATTAAAATTCAACCAGACAGAAAGAAAAGATTAAAAGAAAAAAAATATTAAGATAGGTAGGTACTCACATTAACATTTGACCAAAACTACTTAGCTTTCATGCACCTGCTGTCAATTATTTAACATTCATATTATGTTACTGCTAAAAAAACAGTAATGTTACCAAAATATCCGCCATAAAAGCACCAACGCACTAAATATCCGACGAAATTTCTAATTACAGTTCATTTCCATTCATCGTTTTCAGGTACGTAATTAAAGGCCAACTGTAATTGGCGATACTCAATACCTCCAAGTCGGTAATAATTAAAGAAAAATAACTTAAGCAATTCCCCTTAACAGAGGTCAAGCAACGGAGTTCCGTGTCCCTTTTTTTTACCTTTTTATTCACTTTTCCGTTTCATTTAATTTGCCTTGTCAGTGAATCGCCCTTTGGCAGTGTTATCCATTTGACCGGTTTGGCACCTCTGTGTTTAATTTATTCTTTGACGTAGGATTACGACCTTTGATGACAGAGTTGATGGTTTTTCTTTGATAGAGAAAAGAACTTGAGGATCTGAGTGTCATTTGCAATATAGTTCTTTGATCGATTTTTCTACAAGTTAAGCTAAGTGAAGAAAACTAGACGTATAGAAAATATTTAGTTTAAGCTAGAGCGAGTTAGAGTAAGCTAGAGAGAGTAATTTTTAACGTCAAGTACCGTTAACGTCAAATGTATGACTCAATCTTAGGTTCAGTCGCCAGCACATCAGGTTATATCCTGATGTGAGGTGGTAGCCTGATGTGCTGACGACTTACAATGAACCGTCTGCCTCTTTAATAAGGTCCATTACTTGGCAGTTCGGAATTTGTATGGCGAACGCTCGATGTGACGTCACATAGTGCTATAGTGCGCTCTCTGTTTAGCATAATATTAAAATGCTTATGACTGTCTTAATTTTGAACCGATTTGAATTTTGATTTGTTATTCGGCATTATTATGTTCAACTTGTTATGGGACCATAATAAATAACTAATTAACTATCCTATTGTTAGTTCTTGGTTAAACTGAACAACAAACAAAGCCTCTGAATGAAGAAAACAGCTGTGTTTACCAATGATTGTACCAACAAGTGTTATTGCGATTGTTTTGTGTTTGCAAAGCAAATAATAGTACTTACCTGAAAAGACAAAAACAAAACGTTAACATAACATTAACAAGAACTGTATGTATAGCTTGCTATAGATACTGGGTCGAACTGGTTCAGTATGGCTGATCAAATAAGAATAGGAGTTGGGCGTTGTATTTGTATAGATAACCAGATGCAAAATGGGCGAAGCCGCGCGAAACTCTAGTGACTTCGCCCATTTGGTGTCTGGTTATCTAATAGGATAATTAATATCTTATTATAATCGGGTATAATGTAGATTTCTAATGGTGAACGAATTATTAAAATCGGTATGATAATAATAGTAAGTTTTAACAATAGTTATGTTTTAGGTATTTTCCATGCTAAGATTGAAGTTGGTTTGATGAAGGAAAAATTCAGAGGAATTTATGTCTTTAAAGTACGATAATAGTCTATAAGGTTGATCATCATACAAAGATCTGAACATTCGGATGGCCATACCACTAGGGCACCACAACACAATATTCCAAGCCGAATGTATGGGTATCCTAATGGCAACTACAGCCATTGCAGCAAGGGAGGTAAAGAATTACTCTATTCGAATACTCTCAGACAGCATGGCAGTCCTACAAGCCTTGAACAGCCACACGGTGAATACGGGGTTGATATACGAATGCCACCAAAGACTCAACCAGGTAGGTGAGCTAAATAAAATAACCATCCAATGGATCAAAGGACACAGCAACTCCCGAGGCAACGATGCAGCGGATGAGCTTGCCAGACGGGGATCAGCCGCAGGGGCTGTGGGCCCTGAACCCATAGTACCTTTCCCCTTCGGCCAGATACGCACCCTGGTAAGAAAACGGACTAGGGATAGACACAACGACTACTGGACAAACCACGGTGAGTGTAGGCAGGCTAAGGAGGCTCTCCCTTCCATTGACGACCGCATCACCAGGCAGCTACTACAGCTGTCCAAGCAACACTTGAGGATAGCCACTGCAGCCGTTACCGGCCATGGTCTTTTTAATAAACATCTCTCTGTTATAGGTATCACAGACAGCCCCCTTTGCAGAGCCTGCCTGGGGGCTGACGAGACAGCGGCCCACGTGCTACTGCACTGTCCTGGTGTCGCCACATACAGGGCAAAGTACCTCGGCAACCCGAGTACTCTCCGAGAGGCCGTAGGCAACATTGGGCGCTTGACGGCCTTTCTCGAGGAGTTGGGGTGGTTTGATTTGAAAACGTAACATCGTCCCACCCACACGCAAAATACGCGCTTAGTCGTGGAGTTGCGGAAATAAGCCCGCCATACCAATACCAATACCAAAAGGTTGATCATAGCGTCTGATGTATTCAACCAGAAAACGCAGGTTTGAAGCCTAGCCAGTCGATTTTTTTTTCCATCACCAAAGTAAGTTTCAGAGGGTATTAGGTTTATTTCCAAATAAACAAACCTTTTTTCTTTATAATATTAGTAAAGATAATCACGATTTAACGTTAGAAAAATTCGATCTCAGACAGGATTCGAATTTGTGTATTTCCCACTTGTGTTGTTAAGACATAGAACGAGAGCAATTCAATGTCAGGTTACATGTAATCAGAACCCACAATTTTGTGTAACAAAATGGCGCCACGAGATAGCTAAGTATCACCACGCACGTTCGCGAAGCAGTTAACGAAATTAATTTGTAGCATTAAAATCTCTTACACACGTAGATCCAACACGATTTGAATAAATAATGCGAGTGTCAGTGACAAACATAATTATCGCGGATTCATCTAAATAACGCGGTATTTGGCTAAATTCGTTTAAAATTGTACCGTGTTCTATTTTACCTACCACTGATGTTTGGTTGTTACTTGTTGTTTGTTGGTACGGAATTGGTTTTAATTGATTTTGGTGGTAAATGTACATAGGAGTCTAATAAAATTAATAAGATCATCACATGAGAACGGCTCGACTAAGGCGGTTGTTTTTTATTGTATCCGTAATTAGCAGGACAAAGCTGTATACCTATAGAAGTTTTTTTTTTAATAGGGGGTGTAAATAGGGAACGATCATAGGTATTGCTATCGTCTGGGTACGATTCAAATGTGCTATCGAGAATTTTTAATGGAACACTTAGTAACACTTTGTTCAACTCGGTAATTTAACTCAATACCTTGCAGTCAACAGTCACCAAAAGCCATTGATCATAAAAACATTGGATAGGTACAGCAAGTATCAAATATATCTGCACATACAAACTGTTACAAATTACCCGATCAACTAAAGAAAACCTTATCTCAAGGATGCAAAGTATGTTTTATTATCTATTTTATTTATGAGCTGTTCTGACGTGTATTTTATCCCATTTTTTTTTTCAGATGTCCCATTTCCCTACTGTAGATAATTATGAATAGTTTGTCACTAAGAAAGGTATATTTCATGCTGACTGTACCTAAAAATTCAGAAAATATAATTAACACAAACTAATATGTAACATACAACATAACTACCACATGAGAACATTCGGAGATAATATTATTACCGGCATGTAAACACAGGTGAAATAAATAAGGAAAACAAATACAATTAACGGGGAAATCACTAGACAAGACATATGTGCTACATAACCAACCGTAATATAGATGAATATGCGGATTTTATTTATTTATTATTCAGCTGTATCTCGCGTTCATCTAGTTATTCATCATCATCATCATATTAGCCTATCGCCGTTCACTGCTGAAAGAAGGCCTTCCCCAAAGAGCGCCAATCTCTCAAGCTCGCATCATTACAGATCTAGATATTCACTCTCCCACAAATATTTAAAATTCATATCTTTTGAACAATACTACGAAAATTTTAGTTGAAATTCCCGTTTCAATCGCTACATTAAAATCTCTTGAGACTTTTCAAAACCTATCCGAGATAAATTTTCAGACAGAATGATAAAAAATACATAAAATGGACATTTATGAGTAGATATCGTGTAAATAGCAGTTTTAATTCCATTATCCATCCGTGGATAGGCAGAGTGAATTGTCCAACACTCTTCTAATCCGCAGTAGACGCACCGGGTGCCAGAGGGTACAGACAGACCTCCAGCCTCTGTGAAATATGGCCTGCGGTTGGCAGACTTGGGGAGTCCGCCACCCGACCAGACAATGGCCCCAGTAGACGGCGCGTTTGCTACGCGCGCCCTCTCGAGTAGAACTTGAGGCTAGGCCTCGTTCTTTGACGGGTCCTAGTGAACACTGGACCATACCCTGTCATGTTCGTAGCGAATGTCAAGCTGTGACTACAGGGCCAGTAAAGACAATTGCAGTTTTACATATTCGTCAATATATAATTTCGTTGTAACTATTCAATATTTTCTAGGCCCCCTTGGAGCCTAGAAAATGTAACATTTCCATATCGATAACGAAGTTAGATCAATCTGAAATGTATGGAATTGGCATAATCTTTCGATGATGAAGTTATGTCAAATCCATACATTTCGGATATCTAACTTCGTCATCGATAATGAAAATGTGACATTGTCTAGAGCCCAAGGTCATCTACAGAATTCGTTCAGATTAATAATGTTACAACTGACGCACTTAAATTTACAGACAAACATACTATTTTCATTTAAGACCTTAGCTCTGTGAATTTCTTTTTATTCTTTGTTTTGTCAACTTTCAACTGAGAGTGGGTATTGAAAAATGTTGTGCTAAGAAAGTGGAGCTTGAAAAGTATGCAGGCTCCGACACAAGACTGTTGTTAGAACTTTGAAGACACCACTAAGATAGTGCTCACTCACTTCTAGTCTTCCTTTTATTACTTGACCATAAAGCTTACGTAGCAATGGGCAATTTATTATTTCATGCTTGACAGTTACAGCTTAGGATCACGTGTTGCACGTATAACTTTAACATACCATCACGCCTGTATGTCCCTGAATGGTAAGACAGAGATGTAACAATATACACTCACATTTTGCGGGCCTGTTTAGGTCCCACTACGACAAGCCTATTGACATTTACCGAGCACAAAATCAAAACTCCGATTTTTTTACTGAGAATTTCATAGCAAAAAATAGCAAATACCAATTTACTCGACCTAGTTATCGAACCTAAGACCTCTAGCGTACCAGTCTACAAGACTGAGCCAGTATAAGTTATACCAGTTTTCAAACTTATTCTGCATTTAGTAAGATTATGGATAACTCTCACATAACATAACTACATTGCTAGAAGACAACTAAGTTGCGTTAACAAGGATAAAAGCGCCAATTTATGGACAAAGGAAGCAATTACGTCACTCGTAATAAAACTATTTCTGTACTAATTAATGATAAACCGGAAGAAAATTGTGCCAATCAGTATAATTAAGAGGTTACTGCAGTAATAACTTGACTGCCTCATAAGTCTGGTGATGCTAAACGCGACTGCTACGCTGGGGTCGATTTCCGGGTTGAGAAAAGTGTTACTGGATTTTGCTATGAAAGTCTCAGCAGCAGCTTCGAGTTTTTGCCCAGTTAATGGCAACATCGAACTTAAACATACTAGAAAACTGTGAGTGTACATTAGTACATATCTGCCTGACCCTTTGGGGAAAACAGGCGTAACGGGTTATGTCATATTTCGTTGGTATGTTTATGGGGGCCAAGCCCAGTTAAAATGAGTAATTACCATAATATTTTGTATTTGACACTAATTAACAATCACCCTATATAGGATAGTTATTATAGATGAATAAGAGCGAAGCTGTATGAAAGAGATAACGCAAATTGTATCCATTTAAAAGCTTACTCCCTTGATAAGTTCGAAAACATTTTGGTGGCGCGATTTTGTGCGAAATGCGCCTACTGGTTTGAATATCGGAACTGTACATTTAATATTAAGTACTTATTTATAGTTTTAAGTAGTCCTCAATGAAAAATAATAATTGGACTATTTATTTTTCATTGGTTATT
The DNA here is from genome assembly GCA_958496365.1 of Subacronicta megacephala. NCBI lineage: Eukaryota > Metazoa > Arthropoda > Insecta > Lepidoptera > Noctuidae > Subacronicta > Subacronicta megacephala. The sequence continues at coordinate 8,392,466 of OY292530.1, read as the reverse complement.
GGAGCTGCGTTCTGGACTAACACCCAGTTCTTTTCAGTAATGAAAATATCGAGAGTCCGATGACGAGGATGTTAGTTCATTTCACCAGCATCAACCCATTTTAGTGAACACTGCTGGGCAAGAGATGAGCTCTCTGAATGAGAGGAATTCGGTATATCTTAATTATCATTCTCACTTCTTAATTATTATCCACAGTCCGAATAGGTTAATAATCTCAAACTCACACACAAACTAAGATTACTTTAAACGAGCATAATAATAGAGAAGGTACTTTGAAAATATTATGCGCAGTTTAACGGTACTCCTAGTGTTTGTATTCCAGCGCCACCACACGGCCAACTTCAGAACTATGGCGTGTAATTTACGCTGAGTGGTCGTGTCAGTTTTACTAAAAAAACTGAAGCTTCTCCTTTTATAGCAATAATGGGAATTTAAAAGGTCCGCCGCCATTTTTTTTAAACTCGTATGCAGCGGAAGTTGATAAGCATTTTGCATATATTATCACGTATTAGGTACGAATTTTTTGCTTATATTGCATGGCTTATATGCTTATATACGTTATACCAAAATGATGGTTAGTTAAGGGGATGTTTGGCTGTAGTGCTATCTCACTTTATTGATGTACGACAAAGACATGTTATTTTTATGATATTTTTCTCAAACTACCATTCTAAGTTAAATGAGGCTGCATTAAACAATGTTAGAATTGCCGCTACTTACCGAATAAATTGAATATTGGAACAAGTTTAATATACAAATTTTGAATAATTTAAATATAAAATCAAAAATTAAAGCATTTTGATGTTATGATTTAAATTACCTATCATGATCACAGTCTTTTCCTAAATATTTCTCGTAATATCGGTCTACATTACAGTATCAGTGTATACTATATTTTTATGCTTATATAAGCGTTAGTATTTAATGTAGGTAAATAAGATAAATAAAACTCCCCAAGAAAATACTAGCAAGCAACTTTGGCAAAATATTTGTGTGTAACGAGGCCAGTTTTTCTTTTCCCAATGTTTATCCTGACAAATGGGTGTTGCATTATTGCGGCCTACCTCGGGAACTGAACTTAAGACCGGTCGTGGTAATGTATTTCACACGTTTTTGTTTTCTTTTGTATTTCTACTAAGGACAGGGTAGGATTAGACTACTTTGGTGTTATTTTTAAAGTGGTCTTATAGTCCCAAGTAAATGAATGTATTTTTACATAAAATCTGATTTTCTTTTTCAGAGATATTTTTTCGATTATAATTTATTGTATAGCAGTCATTGTATCTAGTATATGACTCCAAGCGCGACTGCTATGGTAGAGGTCCTGGGTTCGATCCCCAGGTCGAGCAGTGTTATTGGGTTTTTCTATGAAATTCTTAGTAGCGGCTCGGAGTCTGCATTTGTACCCGGTTAATGGTAATAGGCCCGCTCCCTATTACATGGGACCTAAACATACTGGCAAAGTGTGGGCTCCTATGACTACAGGCGTGATGGTATACCTCTTATATTTATGTTGTTTTGTCTCTAGTGTATTATGCTTTACAGTGGAATATGAAAAAAATAGAGGTTTATAATATAAAGAAAGTCTTTCAACACAACGCTCTGGATACGAAACACTCCTCAGAGTCGTTCAAGTTCAATTAGGCACAGAATAAAATACTGAAATCTTTTCTATCATACGTATTCAGAACTAGAATATTATTCTCAATCTAAACAATAACACACAGATAATTTTTTTTTCAATTTACGTTGCTCTCATATGTATTTGAAGCATCTTCAAGAATAGCAGAAATAAATAAAATAAATAAACGAAGGCAATAACACGCTCAATTTCTAAGAAAACCGCGCACGTCTTAAAATCTCAACATTGTACTCCTATTCTAACAATTTTCTTTTATAAACGGAAAATCTTGATAAATACTCCCGCAAGTCTCGTAGAATATAGCCTCTCGCTATTCTAGTATTTCCATTTCGTAAATTAAATTACAAAGATTGAAAGAATGTGCTGCATTCTGCACTAACTTGACAGGCATTCCTCTTGAAAATCTTCGGGCATTAAACTAATCCTCCGTTTATTCCTCTTAACACCTTCAGGCGGAGTTTAGCATAATACAATACATTTCTGCAACATTTTATGCCACGCCGTTTCTAACGCTGAGCATACGTCAAGTTTTCAAATAAAATTTTGTTTATATTCTAAAATACTTTGGAGAATAGTTGAGAATATATTCAGGCAACCGATCCGTAATTTATGGAGGCAGAAATCCGTTGGTGCTTTTAAAACTCGTTGTTACTTTGAAGTGAATAGAATGAAATTGAAGCGTAAAACTGTTGGTTTATTTACATTGTTACGGGAATTGATAAAACATTGTTTTTATGTTACTCCGAGCTAAGATTCTCGCATCGATATCTGAAAACCAAACCACCAACATAAATCTATCTTTTTATAAAACCATACTAAAAAATATGTTATACCTATCCGAAACAGTTTCAGAAGACGAAGAAGTTTGATATGATATTTAGTTCTAAATTTTGAGTGACTAGCAGTTTCAAGTACTTAGTTTAGCTTATGTTGATGATATCATCGTTTTTCCCTGCCTAATATTTATTAAGACTTTATACACTGTTGCTCCAAGGCGGTCTTAATGCCATTAGGTATTTTCTACCAGAAACCATAGTGTTATATTGATGTTTTCTAAATTTTCAGTGAATAGACATCACCTTATTTGCATGAGACCTCCCCAAGGTATACTTTCTTAAATAAAAAATATTTAAACATCGGCTAGCACAGTCAATTTTTTTTCTCGGTGTGGCAATTGAGTCGTTGGCGACTATTTTGCACATGTCAAGTTGACAACACAGATTATTTCTTTTTCATTTTTGTGGTTTACAATCACTCAAAATGACATAGTCTTGTAAAATAAAACATTAGAATTTTAAAGTGGGTTGAAAATTAAAAAAAAAAACATTATTATATTCATGCAGTATTTTCCGTGTCTAATCTACTTTCTCAGCGGGTCAGCCGTCCGGGTGACAGCGGCTGACATAATCCGTTTATCGCGACCCGGAGTGCCGGACTGCCCAGCGTCCAAGCCGGACCCGACTCTACTGCAAATTGATTCGATACACATTGATTGTTTCCCCTTGACATTATACACTTTTTAAATCTTTTAAGTTTTTTTTTTTGCTTCTAGGCTCGAATGTATGGTTATTCCAAACGAAATTTGAATTTTTTGAGAAGATAATTGCCTTTATAGTCTAAGTGGTTATGGTCTCTGGATCGATTACCAGGTTGAGCAAAGTGAAAAGTTTCAGGTTTTTCTAGGAAATTTTTAGTAGCAGCTCGGACTTTTGAATGTTTCCGGTGAATGACAATAGGCTCGCCCGCTAATACATGGGACCTAATCATACATATAATACAGGAGTGATAGTATATGTTGTTATATTTTTCTCCGTTCAAAACTGCAATTTTATTATAAATTGACCGTATTGTTCTTTACGGACTGCCTCGTTGGTCTAGTGGTCCCAATCGCGACTGCTACGCTAGAGGTCTTGGGTTCGATACCCAGGTCGAGCAAAGTGTTATTGAGTTTTTCTATGAAATTCTCAGTAGCAGCTCGGAGTCTGAATTTGTGTCCGGTGAATGGCAATAGGCTCGCCCCCTATTACATGGGACCCAAACATACCGGCGAATTGTGGGTGTACATATTAAGTACACCTCTGCCTAACCCTTCGGGGAATACAGGCGTGATGATGGTATGTTCTTTACGATATTACATATGTACTATGATATTTTCCATTACGTATTAAATTTTGTTATTGGAATAAATAACAAACAAGCTCACAGATCGCCTGATGGTAAGCTGCAGCTTGTAGACAGCAGCAACACTATTGGTATCACTCACTCGTTATCATCTGTTGTAAGTCTTATTTGCCCAGTAATTTTACTGGCTACAATACCCTTCAAAGCGGCAAAATATTTGGCAATGCTCTGGTACCAATCCGGGCAACAGCAGACTTCTAACTCCATAAAAAAATGTAGCAGAGGGGTGTATTCATGGCTAATCCAGTATAGGCTGGCCTTGAATTGTGCGGAAAACCTTTACAGTGGGAGGTCAGACTAAACAGGTTTATTATAGCTTGATGTGTAGCCGTGTGTATTATTAAATTATTCACGCCTTCCCAAACCTTATGCCATGTAATATCATTCTATAATAACGTATGCAAGGCGCCAATTCTTTTTACTATAATACGTAGGTAACCCAATACCATAGCGGGCCGAATAGAGTGACCACAAAAATAATTATACCACGGAAATTAAATTCCGTTGTATACTGCGTGTTTTGTCCGAATTAAAACGCAGGTCACGTATTAAGTGTACGCACCCCCGTCTCTGGGGTGCATTAATAATGGTGAACGTGCATTCCACCGTATTATGTGAGGTGCAATTTGTGGTCTGTGGTAATGAGCTCATTCATATAAAACCTTTTTTCATTCTAAAGTGGTCGTTTGTCAAACAATGTGGGCGTCAAATGGATTGCGACAGTGAAATATGATTTTCGGCAATAAATTATGTAAATCAAAATAGTACGCACAGCTATACATCAAGCTATACGAAACCAGTTTACACTGGTCTTTTATATTATAGGAAGCCTATACAATGCGAGATCAGCTTAAACTGGTTTTGTATAGGTTGATCTGTAGCCGTGTGTACATGTTTGTATGTCATTATCGTTACGATATCAGACCGTAAGCTTTACCAAAAGTGCCTTATTTAGACCAAAAAGACAAATTTGGTAAAGCTGGTTGCAAGAGAGGCTTCTGAGCGTGATGTTCTGTACGAAAAATCGTCATGAATTGTCCGCCGCCTGGGGAGGCAGAGTATGTCGGACTCGTACCAAAAACCGGGTTTGCGATCCCTTGTCCTATACCTAGTCACGGCCATGGCGTTTGTGACACTTGCCACAAACATGACAGGGTGTGGCCTAGCATCCGCTGGACCCCGTCATCTTAACGTTCCCTTAAGGACAGAGGTGCATGACCTACTTCTTTACTTGCATTTGAAGAAATGTTGCATATTTCAGAAACTGACTTGCAAGTTAGGAAACTGCTAAATTATTCTTTACATTCAAAGTCGACCCAGTTATTTTCCCAGGTGCAACACAGGCCATCGAAATATTCCTAACTAAAACTAGTGAATCGTATGAACTTGTTTAAGTTAAATAAAGTTACCTAAAACTTTCGGTGGAATCAGCATCAGCTTTTATAGATTATAATTAAAGAGACAGAATAATATTTTCTGCCGACCCCTGTAGGAAAAAGGCGTGAGTGCAAGATGTATGAATGTGGACGAAGCAAAAGAGGTATGCAAGAATCGTAGCAGATGGCGTTCTGTAGTTTCTGCCTACGCCTATGGGAAAAAGGCGTGAGTGTATGTATGTGTGTTTGTATACTATATATATCATTTTGCACGCAAGCGATGATGACTATCTTATCGAGCCTTATCAAAATTTAGTGACTGTACTGCAAACTAGTTATAATCAGCACAGCCCTAATTCATAATTGGATCCTAAAGTTGCCAATAAGCAAAAGTGCGACTCTAAGTGTTGCCAGTCGGAGTAAACACGATCAGACATATTAGTACACTCATAACTGTAAAAATAGTCCACATCCGTTAACTAATATCACGATTGATTGCAGTATAAATCAGAGCACTCCGAGAACCTTTTAGTTGATTGGATTATGCTACTAACGGGGAGAACTTGGCCTTTAATAAATGTTGCCAGTGTATGCCGCCTCTTAATAGGAAAAATGCTGTATCATTTAGTTTATTTTTTTGTTCTTTCGTCATCCTTATCTGTGTCGTCATTTGTTTTTCCATGTCTGTAGGAAAGACGGGAACATTTTAAGGTATGATGCTACGAGCCTAGACAATAGATTTTATTCAATTGGCGGTGATCGCTTCTAATGAATGAATGTTTCATTTTGAAAACATAGTATCAACTTAATTATAATATTTGAAGCGGCGGTAGCCTAATGGCTAGGGCGGCGGACTTGCGATCATGTGGTTACCGGTTCGAAATTCACCCATTGCACTACCGACGTGAACCCACTCGTAATACAATTATTAAGCTTAGTACGAACGTAACAAGATTACCAGTAATGTACGACCCACATTGCTAGTAAGTATAAACAAAAAAATAAATAATAATCTGTTGGAAATCTTATTCTACAGTCTTATCATCGACATAACATGATAAATATCTGACGACGTCTCTTGTATGTAATACTTTATTTAATAAAAATGTGTAATAATTTTTGCTTTGTATTAATAATGTTGCTTAACAATGTTTATAGTTGGCAACTCCATGAAACAATTTCTTTATCAGCCAACACCACAAAGAGAAACAAAGTAAACAGTTAGAAAAACAATAAGTGTTATGTAGTTACGGTCTGCAGGCGCTGTAAACGTGTCCAGACAATTTTATTATCAACGCTTTCAATTCTGAATAGATAAAACGTTGCGGGCGAAGCACCGGCCTGGGCCACAGTGCACGTCGAGCCACTGGCACTGGTCCAACACCAGGCCAGGCCCACAAATCGACGTCTATTCTCCCACCCTTATACTAAACAACGCGCATGAATACAAACCCAACACCAAAGCAACAGAGTTGAAATTTATTCGAACAACATCTTGTAACATTTTGAATTCAAATGTGTCGCTGATGCCGCTGTGTTTCCAATATTCTATATCAATAAAGTGGTATGGTCTGAACGAAATAAGCCCGATTTTACAGAATATCAGTGTATGATGACCATGCAGGTGTTTGAACACGATGTTTTTACATAAGCTTTTATTTCACATATGTATTAGATTGTTTACATTAACATTTAATATCAATTTAAATTCAATGTAGAATGGAAAATTGTTTGAAGGTAAAAACATTTTAATATTGGAAAGCCGTTTGCAGTTTGGGAGCTCGTGTGATGCTATTGCATGTTGAATTCATGAAGTCAGCGTTATTGAGAAAGGTATTTGAACATGACGCGCTAGCTTGTGTAAAATTTTCTTCAATAGGTACTAACTGATGGGTTATAACTTAGCAGTGCAATGGTTATATCTCGGACGTCATAAATGTTTCGAACCAAAGGCTGTGATTAGAAGGATAATTTAAACAATTATTTATGAGATTAGAAGGATAATTTAAACAATTATTTTCTCCTTTTCAAAAGTCGAATAAAAAAAAACAAATGACATAACATATCATTACGCCTATTTTAGGGGGTAAAGCAGAGGTGTACTTAATGTACGCCGGTATGTTAAAATATTCATTATAGGGGGCGAGCCTGTTGCCATTCACCGGGCATATATGCTAACTCCTAGCTGCTACTAAGTAGTTCATAGAAAAACTGAATAACACTTTGCTAGAACTTGGAATCGAACCCAAGGGCTCCAGCGTAGCAGTCACGCTTAGGATCACTAGACTAATATGAGTTGAAGACATCCAAAGATAAACAAAAGACAAAAAAAAAACAAAATTTACATTCGAAAAATGCTGATTCGAGCCAACAGTGACACCCCGTCCATTGACCCCAAACAATAAGACACAAAAGGGTTTCCAAATCGTGGGCGTCGGGTTTAAGAAAAGACCGTTTCCACTACGAAAGTCTTTGTAACCCGCTGTAATTACGGCTCGTCCACAAAGCGTTGGGCTCAAAGCGGGGTTGCCTGGTGCGAAATTACCAAAGACTTTTAACTATCCTAGGCGAGTTTTTAAGCGGGAACTAGTTGTGTGTGCCGGCAAAGTCTTGTGAAGTCATTACTGCGGTAAAGTGTTTTTTTTTTATAATAGAAGGGTTAGACTAGAGATTGGTTCTTGTGCTTGGGAGTGTAATTTTAGGGAAGGATAATTTTTCGATTATGTTGCGTTCTAATTTTGATTGCATTCTGTTTTTAACTTTACAATAGTCAGAGCCAGAACATACATGTAGGTCTAGGTCATATGATTTTTTTTGTAGGGAAATTGAATCCTTGTCTCGTGGTGCATAAGCTGATTGTTCAGCTATTTCATCAATGTCTGATATTCGCGTAAGTGTTAGAAACCAGTATATTTCATCGTGTTGTCAATTAGTAATGAAACCCATATCTCTTTTATCTAATATAGCTGTGCCTCACGGTTTCATCCGCTTTGTCCCGCTGCTAAGGATCGTAGCGTGATGCTTAATATTTTATAATATAATAAAACGAAAATCTCCATCATCAGTCTATAATCGGCTTTTATTTATGAACGCCACAGTCCTGAGTTGCCTTCCCTTAGTCAGAGAGGGAGTAACCTTGCTTGCTAAGCATATATCGTGATGTTTCATATATAAAAGGCCTAAATAAATACGAAATCATGTTTTTTACAGCGGTTAGCATGCATAAATAAAACAGAACACACTTCAACCCCTAACAAAAATCACAGTTTATTATAAACAAAGCGAAACGAAATGCCGCAATGTGCTAAAATTGATGCTAACGCCATCTATTCTATACAGACGTATAATACAACCAAAAAAGAGAACACAGCAGACTGGTAATACTAGGCAAATGGCAATCAAATCTGGACTCTATATCTCCTAAAATAGAGCTTAATCCCAAACCCCATTCCAATCCAGATGTGCGGATAGCCTGAGGTGACTTAAGGTGATTTCAAATGCTTTAAAAGTAGCATGGTGTCAAAGGAAATTGAGCGTTATTGGCAAGTACTAAGGTAGATATTCTATTTGCGAGTTGATAGGTGCTTATGGCGATGACCTGAAGGTTATACCCTCACCCCTGGCATTTCGCCAGGGTACTTATACGGAGACGGACGTGTCTGCCTCCAACCGTCTAGTTTTACGGCTTTTAGATAAATTATGTTGCTGAAAAAACTAAAATCAGAAATGTTGTATTTCCTTCTTAATAAAATATGGCTTCGAATATATTTTACTTTGTTTGTGGCAAATTATACGGTACTGACTTGAAAATACAGATATTTTTGTCATTTTCATACTCTTTTTATGAACGTCGAAAGCATATTAGTCGACGAATAACGCATCTCAACTAAAAAAATTGTAGGTAGGTACCTATTTGAGTTGAGCAATGCATTTCTCAAATAACTTTAAAAAAGTAACTGCCAAAATCAAACAGACTACAAAACCTGCCCCCTATCACATGGCAACTAAACAGACCGCCGAATTGTCAGCCTCAGCTTAACCCTTCGGGGAATACTGTCGTGATGGTATGTGATATCCAAACATAATAATATATTATGTAGAACATCATGCTTTTGTCTAAGAAAGTCGAAAATGAAGTACCGTCAGATTCTGAAGTTATCAAACTAATATTTCGTCGCAGTGTGGCAACAGTATCTCCAGCATCAACCACTGTGTACAAGGCCATAACTTCCAAACATGGCCGACATTTACGCTTCCCTCTAGAATACAGCCGCGCCGTTACTTGACGTCAAAATATGATAGCAAGTCTTGCAGGTATATTTGAATTCATACAAGCAATACGTCTGGTTTTACATGCTATGTTGTTTGAGTAAATAACATTTTGTGGTTGCACCTGGCGAATGGCGTCTACTACAAAATATAATTCGAACAACGTCGCGTTTATTTCCATGTTTATGTTACTGTAGTGAAAAAGTTTCGTGACAAGCAGTTTGTTTGTTTAGGTACGTTTATTCTAGAAAACTTGACAATCTACACGTTACAGGACGGTAATATGGCTAGAAACAAAACGAATTAACGCAATATAACATCACGCCTGCATTTTAAAACGGCTACGTGGAAGTGTGCTGTTGTGAGTATTATTTATTCGTAGGCTGTTGTAGAATGAACCTATAACACTTAGCTATCGAACGTAGTTTGTCACGCTCAGCAGGCGCGCTTGAGACCACAAGACAACTGAGGAGATTACTAATATAAAATAATTTACAGATGTTAATAATCGTTACGGCTTCCTTATAATTACAACTAGCTTCCCGCCCACGGCTTCGCCCGCGTAGTTTCTCGGCTTTTCTATGCTAAAATATGTATGTATTATACATATAAACCTTTCTCTTGAATCACTCTATCTATTAAAAAAAACCGCATCAAAATCCGTTGCGTTGTTTCAAAGATTTAAGCATACAAAGGGACATAGGGACAGAGAAAGCGACTTTGTTTTATACTATGTAGTGATGAGATGTTAGTAATACCTAATTATAAAATGAACAGTTAAACCTATCCCTCCAGAATGTTCATTAAAATAATTTTCGACTCCAAATTCTCAAGCCAAATGTTTCCCAAAAACCTTTTGTTTATAATTACCAAAATAACTTTCCAAATAAATTATGTAACTTGGTATTTTACCTACAAGAACAAAAGAGTCAGGTGACTATTAAATCTAAATTAGTTTTCGCTCTCTAAACGGTTAATGATGCTAGTTTAAGCCGTTAGCCCTGATTCTAATTGCAGTCTCAAGTGATTAGGGAGACACGCTGAAAAGCAATAAAAGTAATGGAAAAACTAAGATCTTATTCGTCTTACAATGGTGTGCTATAAAACTTAATGGGATATGAGGGTTGGGACTTCAAAACAGCGGGAAATCTATATTTATTATTATAAAATTAAAAAAAAAACAGTTCCTGTACATTGATGATATTGAACCAAGCCAAGCTAGGTGGGTTAGGGTATATAAACGTCTGTGAACTTATGGAATTCTTGTGTTCATTGGAGATCTCGGAGTCCCCCTCCTCAATGCAGTTTGGATGACCATGGGTTTTAGTCGGTAGGAGTCCGATATAACCGCCTTTCCTTTCCTGGCGGAGGACATACGAGGATAAAAAAAGGAGTTGGCGCAAAAACTGCTAAACAGATTCTAACTTTGATCCAACTTAAATTCTGGGGCTATTTTAATATTTTGGCAGATACCGATGTATGGAGACTCATAGCAAAAAGAGATCATTACTGAAAATTTCTGATCAAATTATTTCTATTCGTCGATGGGAGCAAAGCTGCGGACAGGCTATTGTTGAAATATAATTGTGTAGATCTGTAATTACACTTGGGATCTCAGTGATGTAGTTTTGATTCATGTTAAACAATCTTTAGCACACCAACTTGTAATATTGAACCTTGGTGACAATAGCCTGGAAATTTATAAAGGAATTCAGAGAATACTGGAATTCAAACCTGTGTCAAACGAATGTTACCCATTAAAAAAAAAACAGTAGAGTATTGAGTGCGTTCCCCTTTCAACTCAATGACTAGGTACTCTGCAAAAAAAAACAGTTCAGACCATAACCTTTTTGGAGTAACTGAATCACAGTGGTACAGGTGAAAAAATACTAGGTTTTATGCTGACAGTGATACCGATGCGTTGGGATAGCAGCTACTGGGTAGATTCATTTTCATGTGGTCGTGTCTATTGTAAAATATATCTAACAGTTTAATTTATACATGGTGGTTCAGCTGTTTCCTTTCTACTTAATAGATATATAATTGGAACTATTACAAAATATTTATTTATGTTTTATTCTATAGTATTTTATATATAGTAAGCATGTAAGATATTTTTGGGTATAATGTATGCCTCGTGTTTTGTTAAGATAATTGTAAACTCTCTAATTTATAGATTCAACAACGATCACTCAAAGGTTTGCAGGAAGAAAACTCAATTTCAAATTAAGTTTACGTTATTACATTATTAGATATGTAATTAATTTAATTCCCTTGGGGGTAGAATTAATCAAAATCCTTTCTTAGCGGATGCCTACGTCATAACATCTACCTGCATGCCAAATTTCAGCCCGATCCGTCCAGTGGTTTGGGCTGTGCGTTGATAGATCAATATGTCAGTCACTCAGTCAGTCACCTTTGAGTTATATATATTTAGATTTGTTGATACGTTTTCTGTGTACACTAAAAAATAAGAATAAAATATGATACCTTTAAACTTTATCCACATTTTCAGTGTAATTTTAAAGCCAAAAGTATTTTTATCGCTGTAGGCAAAGCCACAGAAGCACTTAATATTTTGTGACGTGCTCCAATTAAAAGTAAAAAAAAACTGTGACGCAACCCCCGTACAATTGCCTTGAACACTGAAATACGCCTTTTATTGTTTAAGACACAATAGGGGCCCGACTTGGCCTCGAACAATATGGCCGGCCTATTATTTGAACGAAAGAAAATAAGGTGCTTTCATTAATGAAGTTAAAGTTTAATTGCGTTCTGCAAAATGATCTTTTCCGGCGGGGACGGCCTGTGAAGAGAAATGTGGTCAACTGAAAAACAATCCTAATGTTTTGTATCTATGTTGTTAGTGAATACTTCCAACCATTTGTTGAAGCAGCTTTCAATAGGTAGAATCATAAATATTTTTGTTTTGTTATATCTGTAGAACTTGAACATTAGGCAGAGAAGTGTACCTTACTGATCTAAATCCATAGTTCACTAATAATATTTTCAAGTTCCATCCAAACTTTGAGCCACTATTTTGAGAATGCCATGAAAAACACAAAAATATAGTGAATCCAAAATTTCACAACGCAGCGCTTGCGATCACTGCACCATTGGAGCAGTTAAGTACATTTTCCTGTACTCTTATCGTGGAGAATCATAATATGATTCACGGAAGTAGATAATTTCCAGTATAAACTGACCTCAGATTGTAAATAAAAGCCTCCACAATGCCAGAGCTTATACTGGACATTAATGGCCCGTTGAATAGCCTAGTTTCCGTGTCTTATATTGTGATTCCTTAAAAGATATGTCTATAACCGGATGAGCAAGTTCGACAGAAGAACCTTGCATAACGTTTAAGAAACCTGCTATAGGTACAAATTCTTGACGAATTAATAGACCGCCCGCTGGTCGAAATTCGGCCGCAATGATTTTCTGTAAATGAACTATAATTAAGCCAAATCTCACTCCTCCGCAAAGTTTTTCCTTCACGTATAAATGTATAACTTGTGACAAAAAATTCTATGGGAGTCAAAATAAGGCAATTATTTCCAACAGAAGTCTATTTTTCACGGGAGTGTTTTGTGGTCTGATAAATTCAATAAAATGATAATAATATACGACTTGGAGACGCCATTATTCGCAGATGTCGTCCTCGAGAATTAATGCAAACGACACGAAAAAAAAGTGAAATAAATTACGATTTGACCCACATTTAAGACGAATAAACACTACTCGTTGGATTTCTCTGTGCTTGACATGATCCGGAACAACAGTGTTTTTTTTAATGGAGAAGAAAGTTAAAGAATAAAAGTGGAATCGAGAATATCAGTTGTTTGTCCTGTATGGTTTGTGTGTTTAGATTCACTTTCTTTGTAAGAAAAATTCTTAGAAGCTTTTCTTACTAACATAAATGATTTTTTGGGTTTTATTGTTATCAAATGTTTTGGAACATGTGTGTACATTAGTATCTTTTAAATATTTTACCTTAATTGTATCTAAGAGATTTTTTTCATACAATTATTATTTCTTTCGTACTTGGATGAGAGTGGCACGGGACCGTGGTGGATGGCACAAACTTATAGGCCTATACCCAGCAGTTGGTGAAGTCAGGCAGTGGATGATGATGATGATGATGTAAAGAGTTTTTTATCATTCATATTTTGAGAATAACTTAGTCTTGTAATATCCGTGTGCAAGCTATGGTCTCCTGTAAGTGAAGGAGTACACATTTATTGTATTTTTGTGATTATTCGTATATCTTTCGTTGGAGATCCTAAATAAATAAATAAACAGTTCTGACAGAATGTTATGCAATACATTCTATGTTTTGCTGATCGCGAATTTCTGTTTACTTTGTAAGGAAAATGTTTCGACATATTCCATCTATGTTATATGAAAAACGCCTAAAAACAACCGACGGATAGAATTTTTGATGTATCCTGGGAATTTCCTATATCAAGTGGATGGCGCAGACATGATTAATGTTCTGTTCTGGATTAAGAAACATGTTTCTTGTTCATGTTGATTAGTATGATGTAGTAAATCTAGACTAGGAACGTAGCAAATTATAATACAGAGTTATTGTAAAAGGATCCGAAATATTCGGTTGATATTTATTTCCAACGTACGTAAGATTGTTTTTATAAAACATTTATTTTTGTCTATACGTTCTTGAGATAAGTTCAGATAATATCTTGTTATGTTTATAATTATGATAAGTAATAAATAAATAAACGATGATTTAATGGTAATCAAAACCTTTAATGTTTTGAAGCGGTGGTAGCCCAGTGGCTAGTGCGTCGGACTTGCAATCATGTGGTTGCCGGTTCGAAACCCACCCATTGCACTACCGACGTGAACCCACTTGTAATATAAGCATTTAGCTTAGCACGAGGGGTTAACAAGAATACTAGTAATGCGATACCCACATTGCTAGTAAGATTAAAAAAAACATTCTTTGTAAAAAGGAGCAATAGTTTATCCTTGGAAACCAGGATACAATAGATTGCCTAACAAAAGCCGTTAAAATTGATAAGAAGCATAACAAAATCTTTTAAAATGAAGTAAAAATTATCCTTCCTGAAAAAATAATATAAAATATTTTAAATAAAAATTCGTACACTAGCATAGACTTAAATAACAGAACAGAAGATGACGATAATTGTAATTCTTTTACATTTAAACCTTTACACTCTGACCGGGACCGGGCTATAAAAGTAAGAAATCGAATTTATATTCGGAACACATTGAGCTGACAAAGCAATCGTAACCCACACGTTCCTCTCACAAAGTGGTCAATAAACGCCACACTTACAAGTATGTAACTCAACCCTCCCCTTACAATACAAATGACTCTATTTAAGAGAATCGTTTCACTATCCCTCAAAAACGAGCCAATATTTACGAATTCAACACTCAAATGCTACTTCAAACATCGATGACGTCAGTTCTTTGCACTATTGCGAGTATTTCCCCCTCCCTGCGTGTCTTTTCGGCGCGAATCTTAAAAAAGGTATCTGTATTCGTAGTTCGTCGACCGCTTAGCTTTTTGATTTATTTTCGACGTTGCCGATGAGTTGCTGGTGGTCGACGGAGATTGATGTGGCCTCGCCCTTATTCTTCGCGTGTTTGATTGTTTTATGTTTTGTAAAAAAGGAAATACTATTGTCTGTGTTTTTGTTGTGTGACTTTATTTTTAATGCAATAAAGAAACATATTGCGTACGCGGTAATCGCAGGCTTATATACTCATGCATCAGTAGTGCGTTGTCATTGTGACACAACAGTTGTAGACTTGTAGACTCATTTATGCCCAGTAATTTTACTAGCTACTTTATTTTTAATGCAATAAAGAAACATATTGCGTACGCGGTAATCGCAGGCTTATATACTCATGCATCAGTAGTGCGTTGTCATTGTGACACAACAGTTGTAGACTTGTAGACTCATTTATGCCCAGTAATTTTACTAGCTACTTTACCGTTCAAACCCTATATCTATAACACATATAATATCACATCACTACATGTACCTATTAAATAGATAATGCGAATCTATAATACTTAATTTTCATTATTTGCATTTCAAAACGCGAAATTCCAAATCGGTTTTCGCGTTGGCGGTTTTAAATAAATACTCGTAAGTATTAGTAAAACCGTACATTCATGGGTAATCGCCGGAAAAAAATATTCGTGAAACTTTTGGCAGTGAAAAATGCAGTTACGGGACTCTACCCGGTAAAAAAAGAAAAGTGAAACTGCTTTGATCCAATCCAATTAGCTAGACGACTTCGACACAGAGATTTAGAATGATGGATTTATGGCCCCGGCCCAGAATTTTAAATGCAATCTTTTTTAAGCCTAAAACTTCTGCTAAATTCTTTAAAAAAAATCGTTAGCCAAGTTAGGTGGTTAACCGGGTAGGGTTTGATACCCAGGTATATATATTTTTTTAAATAAAGTCTTGCTATCCTCCTCCTTTTATTATTGAAGTTGTGGTCAGTGTCCAGTCAAACTAGATGTAACCAGAATAACATAATTTTACAAGAAGCAACTGAAATCAGGCCTCAGCAACTCAATTTCTGGGTAAAACCTCTATTCGAAGGATACCAATATTTGATAACTTATTTTAAATAATTCTTTTACTCTAGCCGAATTTCCAGTGCAATTCAATTTTATTAATATTCATGAAAAGTACATTATTAATCTAAGAAATAGTACCTATCTACTTAATATGATTGAATAACTCCGTTTATAACTCGGAGGAGAAGACGACAAAAGATAACAGTAACTTTTGTAGCAAAAGAAAATTTTAATAAAGGAGTATTATGATACGAACAATTAACTTTATCCAGCCATTATACAAGACTATAGATACGGATGATACAATGTTCCCCTGTCTACTCAACATCTTGTATTCAAGGAGCAAAAAACCATCTTCAATTCAAGTAACGATTTCATTTTGAGAAATTTGTTCCTAAGTTATCACAAAGGGTTGGCGCCCCGATTCCTTTAATTACGACGTAACTTGTTTTAAGGATTATTTTGATTAATGAATAAGGAATTTAGTTACTTATGTATTTGTAATCGAGGGCTCTAAAGTTAGGGAAGATTTCTACTGCTTTTTATTACGGAAACGCGAGAAGAAGAAAAGTTGAAACACAAAATAATAATGACAAGATACATCATAAACTAAAAGAAAGACCATAAATTTTGTATCTGATCAAAACTGAAGCACTATTTTTAACTTCTATATAAATATAGCTGACTGGCAACACCGACATGCTACTTGCAAACAAAAAAAAAACAGCTATGAAAAAAGAACAAAATAAAAATATGTACCCAACAGACACCGCGAAGGGAAGCGACACTTTAAAAGTTTAAAAAGCGAAGTCGGAAAAGAAAATTCATTTCCCGTCGTTTTTCTAAAACACTTGGTTCTAACGTAGCGACATGAGTTATTATGCAAATAGTTTTATTACGCCTGTGTTCATTGCAAAGAGGATTTATGCGGGACTAAGACGGCTTAGTCGATCATGATATTTTGCAACGCTCCTACTTGAAGGGTGGGAGATTATTACTTTGTATGCAGCTCTTTGGATGCGACGCAGTTTAATAGCGCCTTGGATAATGTCTTATACTCATATTATTTATTGATATGGTTTGATTTATTTAATTCTGCATTAATGATAACTGCAACTAGTATAATAAAGAAGCAAACAAGAATACAGCCCGTCGGAATGTTAAGCGGTATAGGTTTAACTAACTATTACCGCTAATACCATCAAAACTCGTAAATTGCCTTATAGAAGGTGTACTAATGTACACCTAAAGTTCGAATGCTTTTGGTAGTGGTGAATGTAACAGATCCCATAGCTGTTACTATAGGGCAAGAAAAGGCCTATGTTTGTTTAGTCGGTACAAGTCTGACACATCTTAAGGCCTCCTCAGATGGTAGAGGGTCTTTAAATTTTTTTAGCGAACCTATGACCACTATCTGGGCAAAATGTAACTAACTAAAAACTATCTAACTAAAAAAAAAAACAAATTCGGTGCTGCTACTGAGAATATCATAGAACAAACCTCAACCAACCTACGCTTTGCTAGACTCGGGAAACGATACCAGGACCTCACGAGACCATTGAAGTAGATACATTATTTCGTGTCAATTTTCTAATAACTTTCAATTATTAAGATGAAAAGTACATTTGTCTAAAAGCCTAAATACTTATAGAAAATACTTAAGTAAAACGAAATAATTTGCTTTCACTTTTATCATAATTTATTTTCTATTTTGTCAGTCTATTAGGGAATTCCCACCTCAGGATTTAGACCCGCTTTTAAGAGTATAAGTGCGACTATAATAAATTTCCAGGTATCTTTTATAAGGGCATTTAAGTAGGTTGGATCCAATTTATATTCAAAGCGTATTAAAAGGTAAAGTGGTATCGTAAATAGAGCTAGCCAAACGAACATCTCATAAAAATGTTATGGGCCCTTATTCTGAAAAACGTTAGCTTCGAATATTTAGTGGGACGGTTTTTCATTGAGTGATACCTACGGTTTATTGAGACAAACAACATGTTATACCGTTACCTCTCAGATCAAATAAAAAGTTAGGATGGAACTTTGCGAACAAAGATGTGTGGCCGGCTAAAACTACGCCTTGCTGTGTACAACACACAATTACACGTACACATGTATTAGTTAACTACGCCTTATCTTGTCAGTCGAGCTTTCGATAGCTCGATAGTTCGTGTGTTGTACACGGCAAGGCGTAGTTTTAGCCGGCCTCACTTCTTTGTTCGCAAAGTTCCATCTTAACTTTTTATTTGATCTGAGCATGACCCCTGCATTTATTATATGATGAGATGTACTGCAGCTCTACAAATACAGTTCTTTATGTAAAAGGCGCCGAGTATTTTGTCCTTAACGGGGCCCGAGAATTTAGAAATAGAAAAATTTAATAATGATTGCTGGACCTGTGAATCGAACCTACCAGCCTAATAAGGATATGTATTTATAGATTATATTAAAGCTAATGGGATACCGAATGTAATTGATTATTAAAATGGATAATAAAAGGCTCTAATAACAAACATAACAATTAATATATAGCGATTATTGCCTCGTCACTTGCATATGTCAAAAGCATCCATGCTTTGTTTCCAAAAACAATTTCGACTAAACCGATTGCAACAAAACTACTGATAATTTTAACCATCGGACGGGAATAAAATGATAAAATGTGCAATTGTTGCACTAAGTTATGAAAATGGCGTTTAAATAGCTGCTATTTTTGCTTAAATTAGGAACACAATCACTATTGCCGATTCTATCAATTAAGTATTGTTAAATTGGTATTTAAACTTGGCATACCCGTATTTTGCATTAGATAATAGAACGCGTACCTACGTTCCAAATCTTATTTTACAAGTATTTATTAAAATATCATTTAAAATGTGTCGCTTAATCACACACAAAGTTCATGATTTACTTGAAACCTCGAGCCTATAACGCCATCTGTTTTTTCTTGGTGATCAACTATGGATGTTACTAAAACATATCGTGATCTGCGATTTATTCAGTGAATAATTTTTTTTTGTTTGGTCGAAACCGATCTTGATTTATTCCTCTCCCCAATCTACTCCGAAATCATAACCCTCACGATGCAAATGGAAAGAGCAGCGTCCTCTCAAAATCATAGGGATCAATACTGTGGCCGAACTTGTAAAAATCAGTGTTAGTCGAGCGTCAGTGGAGGGTTGGACCGATGGACGCAAATACAACTCGGGTTGTGACTTTTTTCGTTTGTTAAATATTTATTTTGAATTGACTCCTTAGTTTGTGGAGATACAAAGGCAAAGAAGTTTTTTTATAGAGTTTTCTTATTTTGAATTTGGAATATTATATCTGCTTTCTTTTTTCCACTCTAACCATCCCTTTTCACTAACTAATAAGTTACAAACAATTAATTATATTTGTTCTTTTGAGAATAATTTTACAAAAGCTCGCAGTTATATACAATAGAGATAAGTGGGTAGTTTCTTGCCAAAATTTTAACTGCTTCATTAGTTTAGAGGTCGAAAGCGTGACTTCGAGGTGTGGGTTCTAATTCGTATGTCGAAAAAAATCTTATTGTATTGTTTTATGAAATATCGTAGTAATCAATCGGAGTTTGAATTTGTCCCTGTTAATGACAATATTGCTTCTTAGTCGGGCACTCTTGATAGAGTGGTCGATGGACAGGGTTGCTTCCCGGCATCAACGCTGGCTTCAAAGGTTCGTGCGATGTCCCTACACTTCTGGCGACTTTCAGCATTGCGAGCACACTGTACTACGGTGGATTACGTTGCTTTAATGTTTAGGTCAATTCAGCTAGTTGGAGATCGACCACGAGGTCTCCTGCCTTCTATGCGACCTTGCACTACAAGTTGCTCCATCGAGTCTTAATTTCTGGAGGTATGCCCAAAGAACTTCATCATTCATAGCTGCACAATCGACGAAAGTCTGTGCGTCTCCAACACCAAATCTCCAGTGCATCGATTCTTTTCAGTGCATCGAATGACAATACGCTGGCTTTTCACAAAGAAATGAATTTTCTAATTAAAGAAAATTTCTAGTGAAAGAAAAATTCGATCTCAGGCAGGCAGAAAAATAAGCATAATACGGTAAGGCAACATCGTTCGACATTGAACTACCTGTAAAGGCAGTCGTGTTGGTTGAAAGACATAGTAATGTCTTCAATAGATGGTGCCGACGTCGCCTCAAGACGTAGAAGGTGGAAGAGAAATTCGACATCACAGGCAGTGGTCTCGGTAGCTTAATTGGTAAAGCGTCTGGTGTACTTAACCAGAGGGACGCAGGTTCAAACCCTGCCTGAGATCGAATTTTTCTTTCACTAGAAATTTTCTTTAATTAGAAAATTCATTTCTTTGTGAAAATTTCGCAATATTTAATGCTAAAAAATAATAAAAAATAAGCATAATACGCTGGCTATTACGGCGGACCTTGCGGACTGGCGATCCGTGGGTGTTCATAAATACACCTTTGCCTAACCATGCGAGGAATAAAGGCGTAATGGTACGCTCTGGCGAATAGTGGCATAGCAATAAGAACTGAAGTCTTTACTCCAAAAACACATTACTTTTATCCGTGAAAACTTTTGCTATAAGCTATAACATCTTAATTACTGGCTATCAATGACTACTTAGGCTTACAGACGATCAAAATAAGACCAACCCACTAAGAGACAATCAAATCTTTATTACTCATTAAAACCCAGACCTCGGCAAACAATATTAAGATAGCGACACACTTTTAGATAACATTTATACTGTTTTTAACCGTATTTTAGGAAATTGAACGGCTTTACTACAAATCAAAATATCGATCAGTCTTTATTAATAATTCTGTAACAAACTTCAACCGGCGAGCGGTTCTAGAAACATGAAATTATGCGCAGGAGTTTCTTATTACGACATATTTTTATAAGATAGAACCTCTAAAATTAGTCGTGCTTATCGTCCGCACTGATGGGTGAACAATCAAAACAGAATATTTATTTTTCAAACTATCTGCTCACTTGTTCAGTGTTTAAAAACAGTTGTGACAGCGCAGACACAAAATATTTTTCAGACATCATGTCAGATTCTGTCGTATACAAATATGTCGTATCTAATAAGAAACTCCTGAGCATAATTTAATGCTTCAAGAACCGCTCGCTGGTTGAAGTTTGTTACAGGATTAGTAACTTCAGTTATTTGGTTTGAAAAAACGAGGTTTAGTTGTAATGAAATAACCTTCATCGTTTCTCAGTAAATTATAGACACAAAAGTAAAAATTCTATAGAAAACAAGGCCACTCAGCCCACAAAAACCATTTAGTTCACCGTATCTACTTTTATGCTCATCCTCCACTGATTTCAACAACAAAATCCAGTAAAAGTGCTTGGCCAAACGAGCCGAAGGTAAGTCCGGTCGACACTAAATGAAAAGAGGAAATTCATTACCGAGGCGATACCATACCGCCTGTGTATCGCGCGCCGTTTGCGCGGTAACTGCTGTCGTTAACGGTTACCGTTTATATCGGAAATCGTTAGCCTCGCCTCGCTATGATTGGTGGTTCACCGGCTTTAAGGTCGAGAGATAAAAGTGAAGGATATTGTAAGGGTAAGTGTATGGTAGATACTTATGAGTCGTGATGGATGATATTAATCACGAGATTGTGGGATGTATTGGTTTATTTGTTCTGAGCATATTTACAAATCTGTATGTTTTGTGTGTGGATGTTTTCATGGATGAATGTTACTTCAGAATTTGATAACTTTGTATTTAACTTTCTTTCGCAGTTGCTGCGTAATGGATTGTAATGATATTTAAAAAGTGTTTTGATTTTAATGATGATCCTTTTACTATGTAAGCGTGTGACGTCGCATGATAAGACATCTGACGTCACGTATTCAAGTATATCTCGTTCTAATAACACTATTTCGTTTAAATAACAAAACGATTGAGCCCTAAATTCCAAACAACGGGATATATAAATTAGATTAGACTATATTAAGCATAGCACACACGAGCTTAAACCAGTATTCTACAATACTAATTCGGCTTTACGCGTTATTAGTACATACGAGGGATTTCGCGAGAGCTCTGTGTATCCCCGGCCTAAGAGGCGCGCAGTTTATGGCCTCGAGACAATGTGCTCTATTTTATTCAAGTTAGCGGTTAAGCTTTTATTGCAGATATTAAGTGAGGTTTAAGAGACTATAAAACCAACTAAATACGGTAAATATATCCGTGTTATATCAACTTGTGTGGTGAATTGGAAAGTACCTGTAAAATGATTATTTTTGCAGGTTGCTCCAATTTTAGTCTTTTTTTTTATTGAAGATTGTTGGCTTGGCTGGCTTAAAAAGCGAGCTCATGTGTTAGAAAACAATTTAAAATCTTAAAAAATTACCTTTATTTATAAAATACACATACATAACATTAATTTACAAAAATAATTAAAATGTTTTTTGAATAGCTTAATTTGTTTATTGTGTTCTTTCCTTCCAAACCTGACTATTGTTAGATTTACTAGCACGTAACCAAATACTACCACTAAAATCAAAAAGCAAATTCACACTGCAAATAGAACTCTAACCTAAAATCCGGTTAAGAGTCGAAACGGCTTTTATGAATATCAATACATGAAAGCCCTTACTGACCAAAATCCACTTCATACATTCATATCCCCGTGAAAATCGAAACAAAAAGCGTGGTTTTTCAGTTCTCCTGCCCTATTTCATAAGGCTCTTACGTCAAACAAACACACAGTTATACGGGCGTCCATTATTTGCGGCCGCGTCACCCGTGGCGGCCGGATGTTGTTAATGGGGGAAAATGCGGAAAATTGGGCTATTCATTACCCCGACCTCCACCGCAACAGAATCGCGCAAATACTCTGGTACCTACGTCGATTCGTTTGAGCATATCGATGCATTTATAATGCATCAATTTCGTATGTGGGTGGGCTTTTCAAGGCATAATTTTATAAGGCAAAAAAGAAGCATACGAGCTGCCTGAAGCTGCCATCGCAGCCTGTAGACGCTAGCAAAAACAGAAGTATCACTAGCACGTAATCATCTTTAAACTTCAGTTATCGAGTCGTAAGGCTAGTAATTTCACTGGCTACATTTTTTTTTAAAAAAAAAGCTTACTAGCATTGTGGGTCACACATTACTAGTATTGTTGTTAACCCCTCGTGCTAAGCTAAATGCTTGTGTTACGAGTAGGTTCACGGCGGTAGTGCAATGGGTGGGGTTCGAACCGGCAACCAAATGATCGCAAGTCCGACGCCCTAGCCATTAGGCTACCGACGCCACAGCCTAACATTGCCTTTTACGCAAAACATTGAGTGATATATACTGACTCTAACAGTCCATGTAATATCCATATTAACAAATAAGAAAAATCATTATATATTTTTTTCTAAACGGAAACAATCATGTATACTTATTTATGTAAATTGTAACGCCTTTGTAAATGAACAAACAAATGTGTTGCTAGGTTAGTTTGTTGCTCCACTTTCTCTTCCCAGCTTAAACACTAGGACGCGACGAAGGCAGGCGTTTTTAGGGCTGTGTGTGTATATCCACCGAAATTATGTTCAAAAAGTACTACCTAGTAATCTATCTTGAATAAATGATTTTGACTTTGACTTTGTTACATAATAACACTTCGATCGACCTGACTCATACCTACTGAACAGATGCAGCAGTATGATCAATTTACCACAGTATATAAAATGTTTATGCTATGTTTACCTCACCACAGATTACTACAAATCTTGGCGGCTCAATAAAATATGGTGAATCAAATCTGAGGCAAGCTATAAACGTGAGAACGATGTGCGCTGTAAAACACAAAAATATTCCCCGCAAGAAGGGAACTTTCCACGGAATTTGTTCGGAGAATGAAGTCGATCGGATAATATGGCTATTTATGGTATTCTGTTCGCCTCTTTTTCTGTATCGACAGATTTCTCGGCGAGATTTTGCCGGAAAAGTCGGTTTAGTCGCAATAAATTAGGGTTGTTGCGTCACTATCGTAATGTATAATGTCAACAACACGTGCCCTAGGGAGATTCCGCCAATATTTATTCTGTTGAATGTAGTATCTATATTATTTAGTTTATGGTTTGAATTGAAACCGTTTTTTTGTGTTTTACCTATTCGTATTCCAGGCCGCAGTGGTTTTGAGTTTTTAAGTGACTTAGAAGCACTTCGAAATTTCTATTTTAAGCCCAATGGCAAAAGACTTGCTCTTAATTTCATAGGACCTGAAACATACCGGCGAATCCTGCTACTCTGTCTAGCCTTCCTGGGATATAGGTATGATGGTATTATACTTATATGATGCAACTGACTGATCTCTGTACACAGAAGATATATTAATATGAGAGGTTTATAATAGAAGGCAAAACAATTATCTATAGATTTTTTGTCTGTCCGTATGTTTGTATGCGCATCACACAAAAACTATTGCACAAATTATAACACACCATCAAGCCTGTATTCCCCGAAGGGTTAGACAGAGGTGTACTAATGTACACCCAAGCTTCGCCGGTATGTTTAGGTCCCAAGTAATTGGCGGCAAGCCTATTGCTATAAGACGTTTCAATATGTTGCTTTTGTTAGCAGCCTGCATATGACATCTGTCAAGGTGTGCGCGTCAGTCAAAGACAGTGTTCAATATTGGACTGCTTTATTGATACACTCATGCATGTGGGTACAAGTTTACAAATGTTACATAATTAATATAGATCTACCCTCACATCTTCCCCCTTAATAACAATAAAATAATAACAATGAATTGATTGATAACAAAGTTTAACAAGTAAGTAGATGTCTAGCTTTGATAATTTTATGACGACAACACATTAGTAAGTTTAGCTTTAAATTACATTCATATTCAATTTATCAAATAACCCTTTTATCCCTATCTCTCAATGAAACAATTTTTTAATATTTTCAACGAAATCATGGTAATATCAATACACTTAAATTTATTCTTTGTAAGTAACAATAATTCCATTTCAACGAAATATTACATGCCTTTTACCTTCAATAAACACTAGAATACACATCAAAACAATAATATCAGTCTAAAAATTACATCATGAATCTTATAGAATACAGAACAGATTTTTTTTTTTTTTTTTTTTTTTTTATTTATTATTTTATTTCATTTTTTACTGCTTTTTGTATTTTGTTTGTTTACCTTACTACATGTACATCATATCCCCATCTAGTCGGTGGCCTCACTGTCCTGCCAAAACGAGTAACATAATTATTACAATTAATATTCTGTGAATGATTCTGTAATGAATTGTAAGATACATGAATATCATCATAGTTCAAATTATAATCAGACGTGTTTTGTCGCAGTTGTGAGTCTTTCCTGATATACCTTCGATTTCTTCTTATTGTCACACCAGTTAACAATCTTATCTCGTACGACCGGTCTCTTAAAATATTTTCTACTGTGCCCGGTACCCAACGCTGTTTACGCTCATCATAAACTCTCACATTTTGACCTATCTCTAATTTATCCAGATTCCTTGCGTTACGATCATAATAATATTTTTGAATACACTGCCTATTTGTTAGCTGTTTATAAATGTTTTTGTGAACCTTCGGTTTTAATTGTTTATTCGAAACAGGTAAAATACTTCTTAGCTTTCTACTTTGTAATAATTCGGCTGGAGAAGGCAAATCCGCTGCTATCGGTGTATTTAAATACTCTAGTACAGCAAGACGATAATCCGAACCACTTTCACGAGTTTTCATTATAATTCTTTTGACAGTCTGTACTGTCCGTTCAACTTGCCCATTGGATTGCGGATAACGTGGCGAGGAGGTGATATGATTAAAGCCCCATTTCAAAGCAAAATCTCTAAATTTATGTGAAGAAAATTGTGGTCCGTTATCTGAAACCACCTGCAATGGTATACCCTGATGACTAAATATATTCTTTAAAGATGATATTACGTATTCTGAATCTGTATATTGTAAATCTGTTATCTCAAAAAACTTACTATAGTAGTCTACCACCAATAAAAAATTCTCGTTGTTAACTTCAAATAAATCAATGCCTATTTTTACCCAGGGTCTGTTTGGAAGTTCATGTGGTTGCATTTCTTCCTTTTGATTGTTCTTTTTATACGTCAAACATACACTGCAATTTGATATCATGTTTTGTAAGTCATTATTAATGCTAGGCCAAAATATTGTTTCCCTGGCTCTTAATTTACACTTCTCTAAACCCATATGACCTAAATGTATTTTATTTAACATATCCTTACGCAAAGCGGTCGGTACAACAATTCTACCATCCTTCCACACTAACCCATAAGCCACCGATAAATTTTCCTTATAGTTCCAATACACTTTTACCACATCCGACACTTTTGATTTATTATCTGGCCATCCATTGCAAATATACTTCGTAACCTCTTTTAGCTCGTTGTCAATTTCTGTCGCTTTCTGCAATTGCGTGAATTGTGGGTTAGTAAAATGTGTAGCCGCAAGCGAGGCGACACACTGCGTCACAGCGCATACCTCCTCGTGTAGCGAGTCGGCCGCCGCGCTGGCAGCGCAGGGCTCAGTCGCGGGTTCATAAGCACGCGATAATGTGTCTGCGATATACAAATATTTGCCTGCTTTATACACTAATTTAAACGTAAACTTTTGCAATCTTAATAACATTCGTTGCAAACGCGGAGGAGCATCAACAATCGGTTTTTTAATTATGCTTATTAATGGCTTATGATCCGTCTCAATTGTAACATCTGTTCTGCCATAGATATACACATAAAATCTCTCACACGCAAACACACATCCATACAGCTCTTTTTCTATTTGCGCGTATCTTTGCTCAGCCTTATTTAAGGATTTTGATGCATAACAGACAGGCAAACTATTTTGCATCAAACATGCACCTAATCCACTTTTACTCGCGTCAACTGATATTGTTATGGGCGCATTTAAGTCATAATATTGTAAAACCGGTTTCGTCGATAAGCACATCTTCAATTCACTAAAGCATTTTTCTTGCCTATCTTCCCAATGCCATTCAATTTCCTGTTTTAAAAGTTCCCTGAGAGGTTGAGTTTTATCTGACAAATTTGGAATAAATGTTGCAACGTATGTAATTAGGCCAAGAAATCGTTCTACATCTTTTCTGTTTTTAGGAGTCGGCATGTTTGTTATCGCAGATATATGGGAATTGTCTGGATATAAACCATTTTTTGTTATTCTGTGTCCTAAATATTTTATTTCCTCTAACCCGAATTTACACTTAGTCTTATTTAATTTGAGGTTAACTTTTCTACATCGGTCCAATACCTTCCTCAATCTCTCATCATGCTGTTTCTTATTAGACCCATACACTAATAAATCATCTATGTACATGCAAACACCCTCTATATCATCAAAATTTTCGTACATTTTTTTATGAAACACTTCTGAGGCTGAGCATATACCGTATGGCATTCTTAAAAACTTATATCTACCGAAGGGAGTATTAAATGTGCAGTATGAGCTAGTTTCGTCTAACAATACATTCCAAAAACCAGACGATGCATCAAGGGTGCTAAATACCTTGGCACCAGATAATTTTGATAATATTTCATCTAGTGTCGGCAGTCTAAAATATTCCCGTTTAATTGCATCATTTAATTCCTTAGGATCTAGGCAAATACGTAAGTCTCCATTTGTTTTCTTTACTACAGTAATACTGCTAACCCAATCAGAAGGACCTTCAACCCTTGCTATAATATTTTGGGTTTCCATCTCATCCAATTTCTTTTTTACTTCATCACTTATTGCAAAAGGTAATTTTCTAGGGGCATGTACAACCGGAATAGCACCCTCCTTCAATTGTATTCTATATTTACCAGGTAAACAACCTATCCCCTTAAATACATCTTCATACTCATTTATAAATTCTACATAATGATTATTACTGACATCTTTCACTGACAACACACGTCTGACTATATCAAGTTCGGCACATGTAAATCGACCTAAAATCGGCACAGAATCCACATCAGCTACTTTAAAATGTACCAAAAATAATTTACTTTTATAACTAACCTGTAAGCAAATTTTTCCTACAACCCTTATACTAGCACCAGAGTACCCGTTTAATTTACTATTCGATTTTAGTAGATCAGACTCTGATAATTTAATTTTGGACAAATATTTCATTGGTAATACGTTTACATCAGCACCCGTATCAATTTTAAAGTTAACAATACAATCATTTATATTTAAGTCTACGTTCCATTCATCACTTTTATTGACAGAATATATTACCTGTTCCTCCGATCGCTCCATATAATATACACGACGGCACACGCGCGCGAAGTGATTCATCTTATTACATCGCACACATCTTTTTCCGAACGCCGGACACTCTGACTTAATATGAACACCACCACAATACGCACACTGTTTGACGCTCGTGTCATAACGAGGCGAGACCGAAGGACGGCGCGCGATAACGCGCGCTGGCTGCTGCACCGGCCCGCGGCGGCCGCCGCCTCGCGCACCTCGCCAACCCGCAGAAGCACTCCTCGCTGCCACGGATGCCTCACCTCCGCGTCGAACGACCCACGCTTCATGTACAGTTTCGTCACTCATTGCTCTCGTCTCTCTATCTCGAACCTCGTACGCCTCATGCCCTTCTCCTTGTATATTTTCTGAGTAAACTTTAGACACAACAACTGCTCGACATATTTCCAACGCCTTTTTCAAAGTTAAATCCTCCTCTCTGAGCAATCGTTCACGTATGGCGGAACTAGTTATTCCGACCACCAATCTATCCTTTATGAGTTCATCTTTTAAGTTTCCGAACTCACAAGTCTGTGCCAGTTTGCCTAAGTCAAAAACATACTGATCTATCGCTTCATTTTTCCGTTGATCTCGTGTGAAAAATTTATGTCGCTCCACCGTCACATTTCGTTTTATAATTTTAAAATGCTCATCCAATTTTGTCAAAGCGGCATCCACAGTTGTGCATTTTTCCGGTAATTGTTCTAATATTTCACGACACTGCTCACCAACTATGTGTAGAAAAATATTAAACTGTTTTTCTGATGTCTTTTTATCAATATCACAAGCCTTGGTGTATATTTCGTAACTACGACGCCATTTTGTCCAATTCTCACCAAGTACCAAGTCCAATGCACTAGCATTAAATTTAAAAGCCGATGGCGGTGTCAAAACACTTTCCATTATGCAATTTATACGACTCCTTTAATATTTCGTGACACTTTTTGTTGAAAGCAAATTTATTACTGCAAATTATTTCGAACGTACTACCGGCTGCGCCATGTCAAGGTGTGCGCGTCAGTCAAAGACAGTGTTCAATATTGGACTGCTTTATTGATACACTCATGCATGTGGGTACAAGTTTACAAATGTTACATAATTAATATAGATCTACCCTCACAACATCCTTTGGCGTATCATTATTTATGACAAAATCTATATCAAGACAGATACTCGGTAGCTGCCTGTTTACCTAACTCTTTTGTTGACTGTAAGTAGATTTTCATCTCCCCAAGCTGTGCGATGCAAAGCAATGTTATAGGTACTTTGTTTATTTACAGCTTTTCGAAACGAGGTGCGTAAACCTTTAACTGTTGGTTTAAAGATCAATGGTGCATGAGTAGAGATAAGTAGTTAACGCAACGGTTGAACTCACAGTTAGTCGACGGTAGCCAGTAAGGTTGCAAGTAAAAGTTAACTGAGAGGAACTCGGGTTTATAACTTAAGATGCTGCTAGTAGGAGCTGATAAAATGTGGTGTATTTTTTTTTCAGTACCTATCATGCTTTATAAATTAACTAGCTTTCCGCCCACGGCTTCGCCCGCGTGGTTTATTGGCTTTTCTATACTAAAATATGTATGTATTATACATATAAACCTTCCTCTTGAATCACTCTATCTATTAAAAAAAACCGCATCAAAATCCGTTGCGTAGTTTCAAAGATTTTAGCATACAAAGGGACATAGGGACAGAGAAAGCGACTTTGTTTTATACTATGTAGTGATAATCACTAGCTTAAACAGTGAAGGAAAACATCGCGAGGAAACCTGCATGCTTGAGAGATTTCTTCGACAGTGTGTGAAGGCTGCCAACCCGCAGTAGGCTAGCGTGGTGGACTATAGCCTAACCCCTCATCCCGTGAAGAGACCCGTGCCCAACAGGGGGACATAGGTTGATGAGGATGATTTATATTACTTAAACGTTACGTCAGTAACGCAGATCTTTCTTTCAGACTTCTTTGTGTTTTTTATACGAATATTTTTTTGAGAATGTCGATTATACACCAGTACTGGTGTTTTTAACCAGAGAGACGCAAGTTCAAACCCTGCCTGAGATCGAATTTTTCTTTCACTAGAAATTTTCTTTAATTAGAAAATTCAGTTCTTTGTGGAAATTCCGCAATATTTAATGCTAAAAAATAATAAAAAATAAGCATAATACGGTAAGGCAACATCGTTCGACATTGAACTACCTGTAAAGGCAGTCGTGTTGGTTGAAAGACATAGTAATGTCTCCAATAGATGGTGCTGACGGCGCCTCAAGACGTAGAATGCGGAAGAGAAATTCGACAACACAGGCAGTGGTCTCGGTAGCTTAGTTGGCAAAGCGTCTGGTGTACTTAACCAGAGAGACGCAGGTTCAAACTCTGCTTGAGATCGAATTTTTCTTTCACTAGAAATTTTCTTTAATTAGAAAATTCAGTTCTTTGTGAAAATTTCGCAATATTTAATGCTAAAAAATAATAAAAAATAAGCAATGTTGATTATTATCATGATCACGTGTTACGTGTACCTACACGTATTTTACTTATACTAATTCCCAATTCTCCTTTATAAATCATGATAGGTAGATAGAATATCCTTTATTGTACACCAAGAACAATGACAAGTACTTGTTGTAAATCATAGTTCTAGTACAATGGGCGGTCATGTCCTAGTTTTACGAAAACGTTTCTTATTTTGGGACGTCTTTCATTATTTCGAAGTATACAAAATTTCTAACAAGAGATTTAAGTATTTTCATTCTGGTTTGGCAACTTTTTGTGTTCTTCGAATAAACTGATAGATTACTTGTATTCAATTAGGCCTAACATTTCTCAAGGTTTTTTTCGATGAATCATTTTGACTGCCTCATTAGTCTAGTGATCCTAAGTGCGACTGCTACGCTAGAGTTCCTGGGTCCGATTCCCAAGTCGAGCAAAGTTATTGGGTTTTTCTATAAAATTCTCAGCAGTAGCTCGGAGTCTGGATTTGTGCCCGTTTAACGGCAATAAGGTCGCCTCCTATTACATGGGACCTAAACATAACTGCGAAGTGTGGATGTAACTACATTAGTACACCTCCGGGGAATTATGGTATGTTTTTTTTTTTCAATTATTACAACTCCAAAAAAACTAGCCGATTCACTTGCCGCTATACGAAAGTGCCACAATTAATTCTAAATAACCTCTACAAGGCGAAGTTATTAAAAAAGTGATGAGTCAAACGGTAGGCCTCGCTTGATATTATAATAAACGCCTCTAAGGCGCTAGGCCTATGAATTTTGCATGACAAAGGAGCTGTCAGTCATTCTATTTTGAGCAATATTTGCTGAGCCATTGTACACGTAAGACTGCTTGCTTATGCGATCATTTGGTTTGTTCCGCATTAGTTAGACAGGTATATAAATTATATTATATTTGTAACATAACATACCATCATGCGTTTATCCCGGAAGGGTCTTGTAGAAGTTTACTGTTCAATAAAAGTTCGTTTATATGTTAAAAGGCACATGTAATAGGGAGAAATGGTTAATGACACTAGGATGCCACATGGATGATGAAACCTAAACATACAATAACATTGCTCGACCTGAGTATCGGCAAATTAAAAGGAAACCTCTATAGTTTTTGGTTCGCCAATATATTTCAGGAAACAATAAATAAATGTATGTTTGTATGCACAAACACGATGTTCAATCGCTGTGTGTAAGACTTTCGTTTGTCACAAAATCGAGACGTGTTCACGGAAAAATCTTTATAAAAATGACAATCTCTTGGAAGCCGGTGAATGTTCCGCATACAAAACTAAGCAAATCGCTATCGGAAAATACCGAAATATGATAGAAATGCAGCACAATGCAGGACGTTGTCACTGTTCCCATCTCCCTCGCTGGCCAAAGCCGATTATAATCGCGATAAAAACGACGGAGAGCGCCCCCTCGGAGACCAGCCCGCCCCTTATCCGATCTCCTGTCAAAAGTCTTTCCAATTTATGTATTGCAGCCGACACCCCGTGGTATTATTTATTGCTACGTAGACTACGTACAAACTTTTCTTTTTACCCACGATTGCCACGCGAATCAAGATGTATGGCTTTCGATTCGATACGTCGTCGTTACGAATAGCAATGGATAGTTTAAAATTTTGACATTGCCACACAGAGAGCAGTCACAAATAGTTTTTATATTTGAGGACTTTCGGCAACAGCTAAGCTTTTAGCGTATGACATACAAAAAAATCCACGCCGTTGTCATTTAGATGCACCATAAAAAAAAAAACAATTTAGTTTATATGTGGAAACTAAAATCGTCCGTACGCACACGGGTACCCTGCAAGCTATAGAAATCCAGTTTACGGTGGCCTCTTACTGTATGGGAAGCCTATACAATGAGCGATCTGCTTAAACTGGATTTGTATAGGTTGGCCTGTAGCCGTGTACTTGTAGGAAATAAATGAATAACTAGTTTCGTTGTGAAGTATTCATAACCGACGGCATCGTGGCACTAACATAGAGTGTGTTTTGATTCGATGTTGCCCTAGTTTAAATACCAAACCATATTTGTTTATGCTGTACAGCTCTGTACCATAAATAACATATTCTTCTCTATCAAGTCTGGTAGCGTCATCCACCGATGAGGTTTGGCGCTAGAAAAGATAGGACGCAAATGATAAACGCAGACAAACGGTATAATGATAATGGCCAAAAAAATTTTTTGTAGAATACCTATTGTCCGAGTGTACAAATTTGGCTTTTATTTTCATAAACATTTGACTGAATTTAGATTTGAGGGTAAGGGGATAGACAAAGTTATTTACCAACATGAACATACATTTCTCCTGAGGACATTGAGGAGTAGGTATATTTTTTTGTATCTTAGTACACAACAGCTGTGTTGTTTATGAACCAAATACTAGTTAAGAATTTCTTTCCATGGTATTTCCTCCCGAGTTGGGCTTTTATAAAGTAAATTGATGATTGATCTGCATTCTGCAAATACTATAAAATTCATGGTCCTTTTATCTAACTTTTCACATTTTCGCAGTTCCCTCTGTACTTAATAGCCAGAGATTATGAAACTAAGCTATATGCATATACCTAACTATAATGTTGCCAACTTTATACCGGGCAAAGTTCTTTGACTAAATTTAATTCTCTGAGGATAAGTGGCGATGACACCGCATATAAACTGAATGAAACAACGGCATCAAGTTTTAATTACATAAAGAGATTCTGTTTGATGTTAGATTATGATATATTGGGCGTCTTTTCATTGTTTGTTGCACATAGTTCTTTTTTTTTGCAGTGAGATTTCACTGTGTATGCTCCGTTTGCTACTATCACCATCAGTGAGAGAGTCTTATAGTGAGAGGGGTACAGCTTTAGTCTACCACGCTAATTACTGTGAGTTGGAAGTCTTCCCACGTCGAGAAAATCTCTCAGTTATACTGGCTTCTCACGATGTTTTCCTTCACCGTTTAAGCGAGTGATAATTAATTATTATCGCGCACGATGAAGAAGTGCGTGCCTTCGATTCGACCTCGAGACTTATGACTTGGTAGTTCAATGGTACTCACTGCTTTTTCTACTTCTTAAATCCCAATTAAAAAATAATACCAATATTATTACGCCCAACACAATCATAATTGTACTATAAATACAAAACATTTTAAGCAATACGCCAAAACATAAGCGTAGACGTAAGACGTAAAAGCGTTGTAAAACAAGTACTTACGGTGTAGCAGAAATAAATATTGAATTGGAAAAACGCATTTTATTAAGTGCTCCCTGGTGCGACCATCACGGATCATAGCAAACCTCCTACTGAGACAAGGGTGGCAATATTTATTATGAAGATTAACGACGTAGGTATAAGAAGTATTTATACAGATTTATGTGGTTCGTTTTGTGTATTGCATGTGTGAAGATATTTATAACTGCAAATACATAGATCCTTCAAAGACACTTTAACTAATGTTTTTATTTAACTAGATGGCGTCGGCACTTCCTAACTGATGAATCATGTTCTCTATTAAAGTCAAGATAGTAGTGACTGTTTAACAATTTAGTGCAATAACAGATTATTTTTTATTATATTTTAGCATTAAATAATGCGAAATGTTCACAAAGATGGTTCAAACCCTGCCTGAGATCGAGTTTTTTCACTCGAAATTTTCTTTCATTCGAAAATTCATATCTTTGTGAAAATCTAGAAAATTTTTAGTAAAAGAAAAATTCAATCTTCGATTTGTCGCAGGTTCGAATCCTGCCTGAGATCGATTTTTTTTTTCACTTGAAATTTTCTGCAATATGTAAACAGGCCTTTTGAAAAAAGAGCCATCGCATTATTGACGATTATACGTATCTTTCGCGATGTCGAGAAGTTAACAACATTGTTTTTTTTTTTCGATTATATTTTCTTCTATTCGTGTAAAAGGCTTCGTGTCTAGCGGGGCATGGCATAGACCGTAATCCCACAAGATTGACAGTGTCGCAAAGTCGTGTCGTATCTATTTCGTGCCCGTGACAGCTGGAGGTACCTATCACGAAATCTCTCAGGTTTATTACCTTCGTATTCTACGTCTAATTATAGTTAATGAACCATTTCTTTGAACACTATCTCTGTGTCGCTGTCGTATCTTTGCCCAAATAAAAATCATTTGCCACATGTAGATCGATTAGGTTGAGTACGGAGTGACCGATTTGACTGTTTCATTTTGTAGTATTCGTTATAATTGGACTGCCTCATTAGTCTGATGATCCTAAGCGGGACTGCTACGCTAGAGGTCCTGGGTTCGATCCCCAGGTCGAGCAAAGTGTTATTGGGATTTTCTATGAAATTCGCAGTAGCAGCTCGGATTCTGGATTTGTGCCCGGTTAATTGGCAATAGGCTCGCCCCCTATTACATGGGACCTAAACATACCGGCAAAATGTGGGAGTACATTAGTACAGTGGGTAATAGCTGTTACCTGGCCCACCCTAGGTGGGACGACAGGGTCACGGTGGGTCAAGTAACAGCTATAGCCCACTGTAGACATCTGCCTAACCCTTTGGGGAATACAGGCGTGATGGTATGATATAATTGGTTGTCGAACATTTGGATGAGAAAATTTACGCAGGCGAAACTGGGTGCGGATCGCTAGTTAGTTATTAGAAAAGAAAATAACGATTTCTTCTCAGACACATAAGTACAAACAACCGTTCGTCATTCTCATGGGGGTAAACAAGAAAATCCGAAGTAAGAATGATAAATGATCTGTGTTTTGGTGTCAATCATACTAAGTAATATTCTGTAAGATTTGTTAAGAGTTCTTACAATAGAACTTTTGTTAATTGATCCGGTTGATACGGTTAGAGACTGTAATGCAATGCATTCGTTGCCCGGCTATAGTAAACAAAAATTTATTTGCAAAATCTCATAATCAAAAACCATACTCGAGATAAAATTCTTCATAATATTATCAACGAACTAATACACAATTAAAAGTAAAATTATCTTAGTGATATGACTGTTGGACTGCTAAGTAATATATCTCGAATTCGAATCAAGGTTCGCACCTCTGACTTTGTGAAATCATAATTATGCAGTTTAATAATTATTTATTACTCGTTTAAACGGTGTAAGAAGACATCGTGAAGTACGCCTAAGAAATTTTCATAACGGCGTGTGAAGTCTGTTAGGCTAGCGTGGTGGAACATAGCCCAATGCCGCTCATTATGGGGGACGACTCCTGCCCAGCAGTGGGACAGCATATGGTTTGATGATGACGAATACTCAACAGAACCCTAAGATAGAAGAACTGTTCCTTCCCCTGGGTTCGTACTTACTCATTTAATGATTGAAAGGCATTTTACTCAGTAAAATAATT
Organism: Subacronicta megacephala; assembly: GCA_958496365.1. Taxonomy (NCBI): domain Eukaryota; kingdom Metazoa; phylum Arthropoda; class Insecta; order Lepidoptera; family Noctuidae; genus Subacronicta; species Subacronicta megacephala. Next base: position 8,356,261 of record OY292530.1, on the reverse strand, counting down.
AAGAAAAATGAGACGTAACAACTTAATATTCGAGACCTCTGACTTGGGAGGCCAATGCTCATACATACATCATTGAAATTGGATTTTATGTTGATTTAATTTTTATTCCATTTTGTCTAATAATAAATTTAATTCCATTTTAATAAAAAAAAAAAAAAAATAGAAGATCCCACAATGGGACAATGTAATGGGTTGATGATGTTTATTAAATAATTGCAAATGTATGGACTCTGTCTAAAATAAATGAATATAAACAGGTAATATCACTAGACTTATTTATTTTTGTGTGGATTGTGTTTGTTTTAAATAAATGTTATTTCTTTCTGGACTATCAGTGCTTCTTATACTATCATGTATTTTACACTAATTACCATCTACCCTATACAAAGACATGGGCTCTTAAATTTTTATACGAAAAAACTCGTGAAAAGTCGATTCTATTCGAGAGACGTCAAAATTCTTATTTTAAGCATCAACTCCGCGATTATCCTCAATTCTTTCGATCGAGTGACACCGAATCACTCTCAGCTCAATAGAATATTTCATTGTAATGAACAATAAATCACCCCAATGATCACTGATTCGCACTCAATACAAATTAAGAAAACGCTCCGTAACGCACATTCATGCATCAATTACGGACCGGTAACGTTTCAACGTCAGCCGAGTCGTCGAACGGAGCCAATAGGCGCCAACAATATCGGTGGATTATTTGCAAATTGAATCAATTTGGCGAACATGGCTACGCTTTTAGTGTACCGCTATTTAATGTGTAGCTCTTTCAACTTTGTTTACAAAACATGATCAGAGGTGTTATAATGATACACACGGGCTTATAGACGAGCTAATATGTTGGGCATTTGTGGCGAAATTAGTCTTAAGTCATTTTATGTTTGTTATAATGGATTTTTATTTTTCTGACGTTTAATTTGTGCTTGTTTTATTTTTACTATATCACTATCATTTATTTCACAGGCAGAATAAAGGTCTGAATTATATATAACTAGACCCTATTTTAAATGCCTTGCAGGTTAAGCCGCGAGCTTAACCTGCAAGGCATTTAAAATAGGGTCTAACCCACATAATAATTAGTCTATGAATTAGATCAATTTATAAACTATCAGTGTGCCAAATGTCATCCAGATACATTCCGCTATTTATCACATTAATAATGTGATTAGGATAATTCATACCCTCTAGAATGAGACGGCAAAATGAGAGTGATATTTTAAACTCTTTACCATTGAAATACTATTCCAGTTTAGTACCCAATTGTTAGGAGTCTTATCATGCTTATTCATTATTCTTATTATTATTTCTTCTATTTTAGGATATAAGATAGGAGACAATAAATGTGGAGCAAATTTTGATCAACAATCAGTTACTAAACAAAAGAACCCAGAAGTTTTTACACTGATATCAACAAAATTAATTATGCTTTTCTTTGACAGCCTCATTAGTCGCTAAAGGTGGTGTGGGACCAAAGTGTTATTGTTTTTTTTTAAGAAATCCTCAATATCGATTCGGAGTCTGGATTTGTGCCCTGTTAATGTTTTAATGTGAACTAAACATACCGACGAACCCTGGGTCACCCAGGGTGAGAGAGGTGTTCTAGAGGTGTTTTAGAGAGAGGTGTTTTAGAGGTGTTCTAATGTCCACCCAGGCTGGGTGGACATTAGAACACCTCTGATTAACCCTTCGGGGAATGCAGTCGTGATGGTATGTTTATGTTAGATCTTAATCAAAACAAACAAACAAACTGCTTTGCGATAATCATAATAAATGCTCGGCACGCGGAGTGTCTGTGTGTGTTATTACAGAAATCCTGGCCCAGGTGACACGACGGCGTCTAACACGACATAATCATATTTTACAAACTTATAGCCGTAATAAAGTTTCCGTGCAAATTGCGCGTGCGCAAAATTAATCCGAGTTTGTGCGTTGTTGGTGGCCAGTGGAATCCAGTAGGTTGTTGGACTAGATTGTGTGTGGGATTATCTGGTTTTTTTTTTGGACTGCCTCATTAGCCTAGTGGTCCTTAGCACGACTGCCTCTCTAGAGGTCCTGCGTTCGATCCCCAGGTCGAGCAAAGTGTTATTGGGTTTTTCTATGAAATTCCCAGTGGCAGCTCGGAGTCTGGATTTGTGCCCGGTTAATGGCAATAGGTTCGCCCCCTATTACATGGGACCTAAACATACCGGCGAAATGTGGGTGTACATTAGTACACCTCTGCCTAACCCTTCGGAGAATACAGGCGTGATGGTATGTTATGTTATCTGTTTTGTTTAACCAACTTAAATAAGTATACTGTTTTTTTTTTGTAATAGGGAGATATTTCTTTTGTATCAAAGGTATGGAAATAATTGTAATATAAAATACTGTAAATGTGAGCCAGGCATTACTGATAACTAATTTCCAGAATAAACGGGGCCAGGGATCTCGTTTTCAGAATGAGACGGATTGGGCTATAGGCCACCATGCTAGCCTACTGCGGGTTGGCCATCCTTACATAGTATAAAATAAAGTCCCCTGCCGCATCTGTCTGTCTGACTGTTCGCGATAAACTCAAAAACTGAACGGATTTTCATTTGGTTCACAAACAGACACAGTGATTTATGGGGAAGGTTTTGCAATTGGTTGAATTATTATTAAAATGTCGGAAAAAGTCAAACGGCCTGGGACCTTGGTTTTATTAAAAAAAAGCTTTCTAGAAATATGGGTCGCACATCACTAGTAATCTATGTCAACCCCTCGTGCTAAGCTAAATACTTGGTTACGAGTTGGTGCATGTCGGTAGTGCAATGGGTGGGTTTCGAAACGGCAACCATGCTACCCGCGCGAGGCCGGGGCGGGTAGATAGTATTTATACCATCATACCATCACGCCAGTATTCCCCGAAGGGTTAGGCAGAGGTGTACTAATGTACACCCACACTTCAGCGGTATGTTTACGTCCCAGGTAATAGCGGGCGATCCTGTTGCCATTAACCGGGCACAATTCCAGACTCCGAGCTTCTACTGAAAATTTCATAGAAAAACTCAATAACACTATGCTCGACCTGGGAATCGAACCCGCGCTTGAGACTACTAGACTTACGAGGCAGTCGATAGTATTTATACATAAGATCTTACATTTACACAGTTCTATCTAAGAAATTCACATTCTGACATAGTGATGCCCATATGAACGTGAACTTAGGTCTCGATATACTCAACCACGGCCACCGTGTTGTGTAAATGGCCGCAAAGTTTTGCAATTGATCTAACAAAATTACTTCGCGGTGGCGCATGGCGGCCTGCGTGAAGCGTCCTTTAACGATACTGAGTTTGAAGCATTTACTCTTCAATGTTATCGAGCCCCGGTTTGTTACATATACGTATAAGCTTTTGCACGAAAAGGCGAAAGTAGGTCATGAGGCCATATTAAAACCTCCAGGAGTCCAGGATTAAAAGAAATGAATGCCTGGATTTTCCGAAGGGCAACGTAGAGATGAACCTGATTTATCAATTAGCTTGTACATAATAAATACTACAAAAATGATAAATAATAATTATTTAATTCTGACTAGTGACTGCGTCATTAGTCTAGTAGCCCCAAGCGCGACTGCTATGCTAGAGGTACTGAGTTCCCTGGTCGAGCAAAGTATTGTTGGGTTCTTCTAAGAAATTCTCAGTAGCAACCATTTGTGTCCGGTTAATGGCAATAGGCCTGCCCCCTATAGGCGTGATGGTACCTATATTTATTTCTTTAAATATATCCCTTAAAGACGCATTTATATGTCCATGTTTTATGTATAGATGGTTCCGGTATTTCCTGGTTGAGGTCCTCTGAGAAGAAAAGCTAAAACTAACTCAGAGAATCATGGTCTCTTTTAAAGTTCAGACATAATAGTATTGATATGACCTTTCGAAGAAAGAGCGTACGTAAGAGGGATGAACCCTATTTTCATTAACAGGGCCTAAATATAAAGTCGAAAAAAAAATATGTCAAAATTCGGTGTCTTTGAACAGTTTTAAGCACCAGAATGATCCTTCTGAATGCTTAAAAGTAAATAATTAATTCAACGAAATTTTCAGCTGTAATTAAAATAAAACCTTATCACCTGATTATTCTCAAAATGTTTTAATTAGGAATATTTTGTGCTAAGCACTCGTAATCTTTACTCAGCTCAGTCCTAAATTACTCTTAATTTTCAATCAGACTAAACAGTTGACTGCTTCATTAGTTTAGTGATCCTATAGGCGACTGCTTCGCTAGAGGTTTTGGGTTCGATTCTCAGGTTGAGCAAAGTATTATTGAGTTTTTTAAGAAATTATCAGAAGCTGTTAGAAGTCTGGAACAATCCAGACTAGTAACGACGACTATGAACGGTGAGCCTATTATATGGGACCTTAACATACCTACCAACTCTGCCTAACGCTTCGGAGAATACAGGCATGATGGTATGGATTACTAAACAGGCTATTACATCACTAGCTATCATTATAACCTTGTTTATGAGCAACATTTTTTACGTTAGTGGGTTGCGATCTAAAAATATTCGCTGCCCTAGTTTCACGAGCCATCTATTTCACGGGGTTGGCCCACTAACGCCCACCACAGTAAATCCTGTAAGCCAGGATACAGTTACGCAATAAATACGTACAAGAACGAACATTCTTATATTTTTTTTAAAACATTTTATGTGTGCGTTATGTTAAGTATTGTTTTGTATAATGAACACCCACAATTTGCCAGTATGTTTTAAGTTATCTTACAAATACAAGCTCCAAACTACTAATAATAATTTTATAGAAGAACTCAATAACACTACTCCAACTGAGAATCAAACGCTGGACCTCAAGCTTAGCAGCCGCGGTAGCGAACACTAAACTAATCATCGTCAACAGCAACCCATTATAGTTTCCCACTGCTGGGCCTGCCCTAGTTTAATTGATAAGAGGGATTAATTGCACACTTAACTAATATGGTAGTTGAAAACAATACAGTGCTTTTAGTAATATTGTTTAACGGAATAACATAGTGCGTAGCGGCTACAACAGCGTAGGCGGCGTAGCAATGACATCATCAACTGCTACGCCGTAGCAACAGTCTTGCTTTAATAATCTAAACACGTACTATCATTTTCGGGATGAAAGAGGGAGAAGACGATATATATTAGAGCGGCATCCCACTCTTACAAACTAATATTATTGCATTAGCACGTGGTTGTATAGAAGTTTTTTTTTTCGATTAGAGAACATCGTTTCCTATTTTATTCTTTTTTGAACATTGTTCTACAACTTAGTAGTTTTACTAGTTAATTTTAAGCCACAGTCGATGATCACATGCTTTTGTTTAATGATGACGCTCCTTTTCGCTCCTTTCATTCGAGTTGATTGGCTCTAATTCGCGATTCACTGACTGTGTTACCCGCTTTAAATTTTATTCAGGTATATTCAGTTATCGCAAAATCACAAATATTCGAATGAAATATTTAAAATTGGAAATCCTGGGAAATATATTTTAGATTTTGGCAGTTTTAGAAACTACACTGTATAGCAGGGGTCGCCAACCATTATGCCAGCTTAAATGAATAAATAATATTTATTTATTTATTCTGTAAATAGATCTTTTAAAGACACTTTTACAAGTCGATCTTTTACATTTTTTTTAACTATGTAGATGGCGCCGACATTTCCTATCTGACGACCTCTAAGAAGAAACGTCGAAACAATCTCAGACAATCAAGCTTGTCATCGTATATTAAAAAAAAACACAAAGTCGCTTGGTATGCATATATCTTGTTTTATAACTACCAAAAACGACACAAAACTAATCTAACCATAATAGAATTACAATGTTATTGATACTATTTAAAAACACAATAAAAATAATGACACATTAAAAAAAAACTCAATGATTCAATTAATAATCTTTTCATGGGAAATGCCTAAAAAATACAAAAAGATAATAAAATTCATTAATTGGACCCAAAAATATTATTTTCGGCCAAAACTTTAAATTTTAAAAAAGGAATCCGGCGCCAGAGTCCACCCGTATGCGGTGTGTCGGTAACGATTGCACGCGTTTTTACGGCCCAATGGACCTCGGTTTAGACTGGTCCAGCGGGCCCGGCACATAAAGGGCCTGCATTCGGACCAATTGGATCAACAAACAGTTTGTTTGCCACGGTAACTCGTGTAAACATTGCATAGTTAAATATGGTGGCGTTTTATGTGGTGAGAGCTCACGTGTTTGTTGGTAAAGTTTTGAATTACTTTATTTAAACCTTCATTAATTTATGATATAATTATATTTTGATACCAACACTTTCTCTTTTTGAAGTAGAGTAGTTGAGGAGTCTCTTCTTCATATCATATTATACCAATTCTAAAGTTTTGCAGTATGTGTTTAGTTCCCGTGTAATACGGCGACCCTATTGCAATTGATCGGGCAAAAATACAAACGCCAAATCTGCTAATAATTTTATAGAAAAATCCAATAACACAGTTCGGGACCTGCCTCGGAAATCAATCTCGGACCGTACACTTAACAGCTACGCTTGCACCACTGGTGAACAGACTGTAGCTATATATATAAGTACACTTCTCTCAAACTCTTCGGGAAAAACAGGCGTCATGGTATGTTATTTTTTATTTACACTGCCGTCGTAACGAAAAAGGGCACAACTAACTTTTTTTCAATTTTTTTTTACAAAAAAATAGGCAGATGGGTCTTTTAATTCTGATTCCGAAAATGTATATAACTAAATTAAAAAAAAAAAGTTAGTTGTGCCCTTTTTCGTTACGACGGCTGTACAGTTATAGGTATTTTTAGGTAATTAAGTCATGTATTACCTACCTATAATATGTTGATCTGAAAAAACGGCTCTATTTATATTAAAAAAATACAGGACCACTAAAAAATATTAGTCTACTAACCTACTTATATACTTACTAAGTAGCAGTGCTACTAGTTACTAAGTAGCACTGGTTTCATGCTAGATCTATTTTTAAATACAAACACCACTATGTACGCAATAAAATTTTAGTTTACAGTATATTTGTAAAATCATACGCTTACAACACAAATATACCAAACCATAGATCAAAGGAAACCATTAGGAAATAGGATATTACGATTGCAAATAATCCTCCAAAGACTTCAAATACATTCATATTATCAAAATATTTATAATATCATGTTGTGGTAGGGCCACGCTGTTCGCAGCATGAATGGGCCGGCTTGACCGGGGAAGTACCACACTCTCGCAGAAGACCGACGTCCGAGTAGTAGCGTTTCGTTACTGCGCTTCGTTCGGTGAGCGAGAGGGCCGGAGGCCCAATTCCTCCCCCAATCCCCTTCCTTCTCCTTTTCTCCTTCCCCTCCCTTTCCCTAAATAGGCTCGGCAACGCATCTGCAACTCCTTTGGTTTTGCAGATGTCCATGGGCGGCGATGACTACTTACCATCAGGTAGCTCGCCTGCTCGTTTGCCGAGTTATACCATAAAAAAAAAAAAAAAAAATTTACAATCGTAAACTAAGATATCATACAGGTACTTAGGAGGGTTGGGTTCTATACGCAACAAAAACAAGTCGGACAACTTTGCTTACACTAGTAAAATGCCCAAATGAACGTTTCAATTAGAAAATGCATCAAAATAAACCACCCGTCGCGCTTCCCGAGCCTAGGCCGAGGGGATCCACCCTAAAGAAAAGGTCGTTGACCCTTCACCCGACTCGCACTCATGTTACGTTCATTAGAAATTCTTCCAGCCATCCCTTTCTCACATACAACAATTTTATATACCCATCTCGCTCAACCACTAAATAAATAATGCCGAAAATTCATGTGTTTTCCCGAGTAAGTGCAACATGATATTACTGTTGGACAAATGAATTGAAAGTATATAATATTCATGTCTCTAGTAATTGGTATAGACGTTATCGAAACCCGAGTAATATAGAAATTACCGTCATTCTTGATATTACCATAATTGCCGACGTTAATATGTTTTATCCCTCTGTTTTAGTATTGAATTAATAAAGTCTGGATCCAATTTGCCAAAGTGTGGGGTGGACTATGATAGCCAGCTATTACGAAAACCGGCATTTATTCTGAATATTTTCTACATTAACGTTCGAAAACCTTAATTAGCTATATTGAGCAATTATAGTATTCCTTTAGTTTTCTTCGAGTAATTTCCAAGGCATTAATATTAAGGTAACGTATAATATACAAGTAATTGTAAGTTTTCAGTATTTTTTCCACCGCCATTACCATACAATTAGCGTTGATACGAAGAGTAATTTTACCGTGAAATGACCACGTCAGAAACTTTTCTAGTGATGTGAATTAACCTTATTTTACGATTGAATTTTATCGAACTTCTGAATTCGTATTTATATTTTAAAACTAACACTTTCAAAATTGAAAACCGTTTCAGTGAATGTAATTAACAAATTAATAACATATTATAAATAGAGTGTATTTGTTTATTTTCTTAAGATAAAATCTATGTTTATGATACAGCACAGTCAATAGATTAGTCTTGGCTCTAATAAAAATCCAAAGGTTATGAGCCAAGAGGGCACAGTAAAGTGAACAAAAGATGGCTTCACAGATGGAAACACGAAATTGCTACCAATGTCTATCTAGTCGGAAAATATCAACTAGATTTTGTGGCACTCCTAGGTACTACACTGACAGTCTACCAGCCATTTTGTATTACAGTTAACTCGTAAAATGTCCTGACTAAACGGCCTAACAAAGCAACATAGAACCATTTTCCCTATAGATAAACACCTAACATTTTACGTTCGATTTTACACCTTTGTTTACGGTTATGGACATCGGTTAATGTATCGATATAATGTGTTGTGGATATCGATATTAATACCCAACCTATATCGATATTTATGGGCAACTTGATTTATACCCTCTACAAAATAGAGTGGCAAACTATTTACGTATGTGAAAATTTGTTATTCATGGAGTTTTTTCAGGCTAACGAGCACACGAAGGCTAGACAGTTTTATTTATTAGTTATATTATTCATTAAAATGAATTTCTTATGAATGTTGAGTATTCGTGGAATATACCGAAATTGACCTGAATTATTATGATTCTGATTTGGGAACGAAAAGAAAATGTCAAGGATTTGAATATTCAATAATTTCATTATGAGAACATTTCTTCCTTTAAGTGCTCATACTAATTGTGTTGTTTTTCCTGTAACTGAAATATACCGTGTTGATGTTTTTGACATTTTATTTAACAGAATTCACTGTTAACAATTTCGTTAAATAATATAAAATGGAAGTAAGCGATTCGTATTACCGTTAAATTTGGTTTTATCATCAAGCCTGTATCTTCATAGGTTTAGGCAGTCAGAGGTACCGACGAACTGTTAATCAAACTCAGGACTTCTAGCATAGCAGTTGTATTTAGCACCACTAGACTAATGAGGCAGTCAAAAGGTCAATTAAAAATATATATTAGCAAGTAATGCAAAAACAAAAGATTATACATTTGACATCATCATCATTATCCACAGCCTGACTTCACCCCACAGCTGGATATAGGCTTTCCTAAGTTTGTGCCATCCACCACGGTCCTGTACCACACTCATCCAAGTACGCCCAACGACGTGAATTATGTCGTCGACGTGTCTTGCTGTAAGGTGAATATTTTATTAACTTTGACATTGGAGTGAAGACTATCAAATTACTACAATTACACTTACGGTACTTACTTCAAATACACTTACAGTGCACACTGTTAAAAAAACCGTAGAAAAAGGAAAAATGGGTCGGGCATAAATAGGAACTCGACTCTATAGTGAACGCGTCTTGATGGTACCAAGCATAACACGTCTGAGTCTGACTTGCGTCCGTGGTCGGAGGAGCGGAAAATTAAAGCCGTCACTGACCCGCATGCAGCGACACGACTTTCTTGCATTGTAACCGGATTGATAGCGTTGCTTTGCGGAATAATGTGATTCAGATCCGATTTTCTTGCGGTTATGTTTTTTTTATTCTGTTTTGTTTTATGAGATTACAGGTAGGTACAGTGGCTGGTTTGTGAGAGAACGCAACGAATAAACATGTTTTTAATTTGAGAATATTCGTATTTTACAAACGCACCCACGATAAAATAAAAAGTACAAGTAAGTAGTAGTATAAAGCTGCTAAAGCTTAAAAAAGTTTGTGAGTCTTTATTGCTGTAGCCTATTTGGGATAACCGTTAAATAAAAATTTTGTGTCATATTCCAGGACAAGACTGTCTCCCAAAATACCACCTGTTGTATCTAAATGTAATTAATACTCAGTACCACCTGCGAATTGAAACTTTATTTAAAACCCAAAGAGGCTGCAGCAATAAAGGTGTTATATAAAATGTTACGAAAGCGGATCCTACATCACAATACTCTTATATCTGTACCTACAATTGAGGTTGTATGTCGCAAACACTAATAATAATTAATTACAGTTTTCTATATTCCGCGAGCGGCGCAAATGCATTGATTAATTAGCATGCAGCTAAATAAATTAATTTGATTACCGTATCGCTTGGGTATTAAATAATGCATGGTACTAAGTGCACTACCTATACTTTCTATTGCACTTGATTGGCCTAGTTTAATTAAAACTATCAATAAGTTTTTAAGCTTAGCTTAGTCTTTTCTTGTGTTGTCTAATATCTAGTCTAACTAGGGGCCTAAAATTGCCATTTTTGGTTCGCAATATGCTTCTAACACACCTTGCTATAAAACTTCCTGTGAATAAGCTGACTTCTTATAGTAAATAAAATCTATACAATGCGAGGTCAGATTATACACGAACTGTAGGGCCCGTTGTGTAGCCTTATGTCAGTGAATCATAATTATGTGCTTTGCAGTCATTTTAGCCCCTTTGATTGATCTGAATATTAGTATTATACACAAAAGTGGGAACTACCAAAGAGGTAATACCGTTGTTACTTTCGTGTGAAAAGACGCAGAATTGCCCTTCGTCTCTGGGCCTGGGACAAACTGAGCGTTATGTCACAAGTCTTACTAAAGACAACCATGTTCTTATCAAGTCTTACTAAAGATTGAGAAGTGGAGAGGTCCCAAATTGAATGCTATATCCTAAAATAGATAGATCTCAAATTGAACGTTATATCCTAATACAGACTGAAAATTACACAGTAAGTCTAACAAATTAAATCGGTTATTTACTGAATGTATTAAAATTTATTTCAACAAACATTGTGTGAAGCTCATGTTATGTTTTATTTATTTTCCTTCAAAAGTAACGTATAACTAAATGGATAATTGAATAAATCTATATAGTACCTACCTTTTAGTCACAAAAAGCTTTTTTATATTTCCCCGAAATTCTTCACAAAATAAATAGGAAAGTTTTTTTAATTTAATTGGTTCGCGCTGTTTCAAAAAATGAACGTAATAGAATAGCGTAAGAGAATTCATATGTATTGGATAAACTAACGTTAACGTTGACGTTGACAACCTGGGAATCGAATCCAGGACCTTTAGCATAACAGTCGCGCTTAGGACCACTAGACTAATGAGGCTGTAAATTTCACTGAAACTCAAAATTCTTAGGGAAACTAATTTAATTACTGTTTCATTAAAAGTAGAAAGAAGGTATATAACAAAGTTTCTAACCTACAAGAATTTTATTATAGTTTGTAGCAGAATGGAAATAAAAAATTCAACTATAACTTAGCGAACGTTAAGCCAATAAGTATTCAGTGGACAATCTATCAGGGATAAATAAAGAGATGGCGCTGCGGTCGCGTAGACACTGGGTCTGATTATTAAGGGTAAAGCGTCAGGTTTGGGCGACAAATTCAAATTTATCTTGTTTTTTCGCTAATTATTCGGCTATAACACAGGCATGACAGTAGAAATTACGACATCAATAATAACTTATTCACGATTGAGTATTAAAACTTTTGATTAAAAATGGCTGATCGCAGATGAACATCTACCTATAACACATGCTAGAGTCAGAATTGAGACATCAACTCAGACAAGACTTATTCACAATTGAGTACTGAAACTTGTACTTAAAAATCGTTATCGTGGCAGATTGTAGTGTAAATTATTATATTCCATTTACACCTATTAGAAAATTTATGTACCTACTTAAAAATTTATAAATAAATTGCAAAATGTATGCTTTACATATTCCTAAAAGCATCATGTCCAGTACTCATTCTATTTTCTAAACATATACCTCAATTAAATTAGAATTAACAACATGTTAATTGTAGTAATTCAACCTGGGAAATCGTAGGCGCCCTCTGGAGGGCAATGCAGGAAGGAAGTTGATGTCTAATGTGGTAATTGAGTAGTGGCATTGTTAATGACGTCAGACTTACTAATCATGTTTATGATATACGTGCTGTAGTCCTTAGTGTCATTCGTATCACAAAGATATTTACTTACTTAGCTTCTAGGTTGCGAATCAAGATTAAATATGCACCAGATTTTATGTTAGACCTAGTATTATCATCATCATCATCATCAACCGCAGCCGATATCACCCATTGCTGGGTATGGGCCTCTCTTTTGCAGTTCCAATCTCAACACTTTTGTGCCAGACTCAACCATGTTCGCTCTGTGACGGTAACAATGTCATCCGCCCATCTCGACGATCGACATTCCTTATTCCGTTTCTAGTTATATTTCCTCTAGTTGTACAACTTTGGAAATCACATCCATCGCAGCAGAAGTCGAAAATTTCGAACTCAAAGAAATATCACTTCGAATGCACACGCATATTTCTCAAATCAGTGTTGATTTGAGTTTTTAATTTTTTTATTTATGTTATATTTTTGTTATGTTTAGATTTATGTTGTAACACAGCCTGCAAGCATTGCGTTGTTTTGGTATAAAATAAAATAGGTATAAACTAAATTCTTTATAGTCATTGTAATCGATTGATTTCTGTTGCCTCATGAAACGTTTTCTTGTTTTACTTATTTCTCGAATTTCATTGTGGCTGCAGACGCCAAAGTCGTATAATTTATTTATAGTATCTCCAAAGGATTCTCGGGAGTATTTTGCAAGAATCCAACAAACAAAAAGTTTTACACGCATATTAAAGTTAATGGCATGATACCGAGTTTCTTTCCACACATTGAAGAAATAAGCTGGTCTCTTTGTTACGTTCCGGTTTGAGTTCGTCCTCCGAGTGTCGTTACATACCTGAAACAAACGAAAAAGGAATTAAAAACGCAATAACAATAGAAGAATACTGCCGGAATATTAATTGTATGAGAAATTCTTAACTGACTATGGATAAGTTTTGCTTTGTACTTATGTTAGAAAATATATAAAATTGAGGGTTAAAACATTGTTCCTCCTTCATGTGTAAAATAGTCCATAATATAATAGCACTTATACTAATCACAGTAGTCTTAAAATCAACCCACAGTGCACCAAAACTTATTACTAACAGACAAATTCGTGAATTGAATTTTTCCAGACAAAAACGCGGATTCGAAACATATAACATCGAAAAGGGAAGCCGGTTGAGGGGCTCTAACTCCGTATGAATCCGTTGGAATGAATAAAAAATAGCTCGCACAAAGGGCGTACGGGTCAAAAGCGAGATACCTCCGAGTGTAATAAAGTCGCTCTTTGCACCCAGAGCCAGCGTTTCAAATTAAAAAGTAATGTGGCTTTCGTCAATTGCAAAGGAGGATGTTTTCGCGAAAACTTAGCGTTTGATATGAATACGCTCCATATCGCCCGGGCCAATATTCCACGGTGAAGTTTGGGCGGCGTAAGAAAAAAGCGGCCAACATTTTAAGGTTGTTGCGAACTTTTATTTAATACAATTTAGGTAATAGATATGTTTTTTTTTATTCATTCATATTCTTACTAAATTATAAATGAGTATAAATAATAATTTCAGTTAGGATGATTTAGTTAAATAGTCCTAGAAATTGAGCTATTACTGTTATACACGTGGGCGTAGGCCTTGTCGCAAATTGAAGAATTCAAAGTACCTTAATGAGATTTAAATAAATTAGATTTATTATAAATATCAAGTCAAGACTTATTTATTTTATGTACAGCTTAAACTAGCATTTTGGTTGATCAACATAGTTATTACTTAGCTACGATCCACACAACAATATTTGAGTAAAAATCGCAAACAAGCTTGCCATAAAAATATACAAAAAACTTTCGTCATAGAAAACATAAGGCGAGCTTAAACTCGGAGAACAAGTTAATTAAATTAACTTGTAAAATATCACCAAAATAATTTACTGGAAAGGTAAATCACAAGCTTTAGCTGCAGTTTTTTAAAAATGTCTTCGAGTTACCGCGTTAAATAGGAGTGAATTATGGCTGAACGCATGGAGAAACAAATAAGAGAAAAGTTCCGCCCGGACATTTTAAAATACAAGCGTCGCCAGGAAATATGGGACTGAAAAACTTTCAAGGATGTTCCTCAGCAGTTTAAAGTGTTCTAAAAGCAAACAAGTGTTTTTCAGTTTTTCTTTTAAAATGGCTGTGTACCTTTGGCATTATTCCTCGGCACTTTTGTGCTTATCGAAAATAACTATTTCTTTTTTAGTCTGCATTGCTTGTTGCTTTGCAGTATATACTCCAGTTTAAAAAAAGGTAACTATAGAATTCCTTCATTGATCGATTGTCGCTGCTGTTCGTGGTGTGGGTTGGGTTCCTAGGTCAGGAAAAAATTTCATGGATTTTTCTATAAAATTCTCAGTATCAGTCGGGACTTTGGATTCGTGCCCAGGTTAATAGCAGCAGGTTCTATAATATGGGAAATAAAACTTACGACTGTGGGGGGGGGGTGCATGCATAATTAATAATAAGTACAATTTACCATCACGCCTGTATTTTCCGAAAGGCTAGGCAGAGGTGAACTTAATACCTATACAACCATAGTTTGCCCGTATTCTAGGTCCCATATCCAAATTTCGAGCTACTACTGATCATTTTATAGCAAAACCCAATAACACTTTGCTTGACCTGGGAAGTGAACCCAAGACCTATATCGTCGCAGTTGCGCTTGGGACCACTAGACTAATGAAGGTCATCTCTGATTAAAAAAAACCTTTGCCCTAATTATTTAGTATTATTACATAAACTTACACAGTAGGTAGGTAGGTAGTTATTTTTAAACAGCTATGTACTACTACCTAATCACAATTCGACTGTATCCTAAGCAATAACATGAATATGTACCCTAGAAATACCATCAAAATGGTCAGAGGGACCATGGAAGCTATACAATATTAACAGTCTAACATCTGGCGAATGTTCCAGAAAGTCATTAACATCAAAACGCGAGCTTCGCCAAACGCCATCGGTTATCAAGCTCAAGTTGTTTGCGAAGTTTCCCTCCCTTTGACAGCGGCTTTTCGTCTTCAACCAGCAGATCTGATGTAATCCGACCTATATTTGTAAGTCCCTATAACCGTCCTGAATTACGGTTATAATCGCGATAGTTAGTGACTAACTTTCTATCTGTATATAAGTAGACGTCGATCTACCAAATTCTTTGTTTATCATGACGTCACAATAATAAATCATGTATACAGCTTTGCCTCGCCGATATTTTACAGAACAAATTTGTAAAATAGCTGGTAAGGTAGATTTTGCTTTTTAATATATTTTCTCGCTTTTACAAGGTAGCCTGCACGTAACATAAACCTATTGAGCGACCGCAAAAGCAATTTATCCGAGCATTACTCCTCACAACAAGATCAAGTACCGCAGAACTTTATCAAAGATCTTTGTAAAGATTTCACCCTTAGTATTAAGTAGAACACCACAGCCTCCTTCAAACAGAAATAATGGGAAGAGATAACGACAGAGCTGGGCCATTACCCAATTGGGTAAACGGGGATTCCTTTCTTTTGTCCGAGTTTATCTCGTTCGCTGAAATATGATCTGCGGACGGAACTCTGATTGTCGTGGGACCTTTCAATTTGGAGAAAAACTCTCTCGGCCTTCATTAAATAAAGGATATCGATATGCGATGTCCTCCAAACATTATAGATGAAGCTGGAACTTACAAATAGCTCCAATATATCGGGCATATTACGACTCCAAGAACTTGGTGGATGACCTAAATAGAAAAATAAACTTATTACTTGGCCAATACATTTATTGCCTGCTTGTATTGCTGTATGTTACAAGTTCTACATAAACACCGCGCGTGGGACATGACGCAAACAAGATACAAACTTCTTTATTAAAATTTATGAGTTCTATCAGACACCGAAAGTTTTTCAAGCCTACTTGTATTATGTATAGGAAAGCGGTTACCGTTTTGTTTCCTACTTTCCCGTGCATAAATAATGGTTCGCTGTGTTATATACCTTGAACATTATGATTATGAAATTTTGATACCAATTTTTCGGGTGATTGAAATACAAATTATTACATGTAGATGTAAGTATGTTTTTATCCTTCTTGATTTAATGAAACAGGTACTACCTACTAACCAATTTTCACTCTGTTAATGACAAAAAACCCAAAAGGACATTTATGATAATTGTTTATAAAAACCTATGGAGGAACTGTACAGTATTTAGAATTATTGATCTCTATCTATTTTTATCTTTGACATCATACTGCATAATTCTCACATTGATAAAACTACATTGTAAACGGATGTCTTTAAAACATTGTACGCATTTTTATTCAAAATATCTTTGGATTGTCTTGTCGGCTTTTCTTATCCTATTTGGAACCGAGCAATTAGTCAAACACTCAAGACAACGAGAATAATACGAGTATGTATCTCAAACAATGGCCATTCCACAGCAATGGAAATACAAGTGTCGCGTGGATGCCTAACTGACCTAACATCGGTATAGCCGTAAAGGAAAGTAAGGGCATTCTTGGCGCAGGCGAAGACAGAGATGGGGCCACGAATGAAATTCCAGTCCAAACTATGCGTAAATTGAGGCCTAATTGCAATTCCTATTGGGATCTAGGCCTCTATTGCAGGCCCGATGAATAGACCAACCCATGAGAGCGGCTGCAAATATCCACGAAGATATTTTGGTTTTTGGCGAAGTTTAATATGTATTCTGGCGCTTTCGATGTTTGCTGTTCGGTGATCTTTATTTTTGTAGGAGCAGTGTTATTTCGGAGCGATATTTTGCCTGGATATAAATCAATCTAGTCTGTTATATTGAAATTTTATATTGGAATTCTCTATGAAAATTGTTGTGTAGATATAAAATAATGAAAACCTTTTTTATATGAAAATAGGATATTTTACTGTAAAAAGTATTGTATATAAGTTATGTAGAGTCATGCAATATTTTGCCCCGTTTCTTTTAAATACAAAATTATAGTCGAACGAAAATATTTTCACGACATTTTCATTGATCTTGTACCAAGCCTGATTTTATTGCTTAACTACATTTAAAATACATTAAATGCTCAGCCAATAGCACCAAAATAGATATTATCCAAAGGCAAAATCGTTCGCACTTCATTTGAAAGTGGGATGAAATTGCGCGCCACGCTCGGTCCACCTTGATCCGCTCCAAGCCTCCAAATGAATCTTTAATAAGGCCAGCTTCACGCGAATATAGCCTAATATAACTTTTCATCTTCACTAATAATATATTTATGACAGCTATATCCATATTTTTTAGTTATCCCAAAAAGGTTTTCTTGCTTTCTGTATTTTATTCAAATCTTGTTTTTATGATAACATGGAAGGGAGTTTCTTTGAGCAGATTTTATCTGGGAGTAAAAATAAAATAAGATCGCGTTTCCTTAAAATATGTACAGATTAATAATTATCTTTGTAGAGAGAATTAGCACGTGTTTCAAGCTTGTAACAGATTAGTCTGTTAAAATAAATATGGATGTATTCAAAATTAAAGACATTATTTAATTTATTTAGTATTATTTATTTATTAAGAATAAGTATTTACGCTTTTATTTTATCCATAATCTTGTAGCAGAATCACGGTAGTGTAATTTTCATGCCAATTACTCATATAACCAACATTTCTAACATTTTTGTAACATACCATCCAACTTGTGTTCCCAGGGGGTTAAGCAGAGGTATACTGATATACCTACACTTATAGTTCGTCGGTATGTTAAAATGCACTTCAGTCAACCTAGGAATCGAACTCATGTCCTACTACACTCAGCAGCGGATTTTGCAACCACTGAATTACGCATTTTGACTTTGAAATTGCTGTGAAGATTTCAATCTCAAATAGGTACCATTATAAATCTCTTCCTTTGATATAACTTAATTTATTCTATAGATACTATACATAATATACTGTCTTTATATATCGTGCATAGGCAGGGCACGTCGCCGGAAGGTGGGCGTTATAATTTTCGGCATATCCGGCATTTACCGCGATTAATGTGTTAGGAAATACGGTAACGATGAATAACGTAGTTACCACAATAGGTGTTGCTACCCGGTTATGTTTTAGAAGTAAAATTCGATTGTAATAGGAGCCTTTGTTGACATTTAATGTATTCAGGGTTGTTATTGAACGACTCTTAATATTTTAAAGTGTAGTAAGGTGGCTAAGCATATAAAACTAGATTGTGCACGCGACTTTATCTACGTGGACTTCAGAATTGGGTCCAACGTGGATAAAATGTGGTATTCTTTGTGTTAGTCCTATAAACTATCTGTGTGCCAAGTTTCATCGAAATCCGTTCAGCCGTTTCTGCGTAATTGGCTAACAAAACATACAAACATTCATATCTATAATATTAATAGAATGATGAATAAACCTACATAAAAACTGATTAATGTACGGCCGCCAGCACATCAAGTGATTATAAAATGTAAAATTTTCTCAGTCGCTTTTGTACTTAATCACCTACATTTTAAGGTTTAAAATTATTTGGACAAATTTGACAGTTTTGTATAACCTGATGTGCTGGCGACTGTACCTACAACCTATGTACAGTGATGGGGTTTTCCAGTCTAATCTAACTTACTGTCACATTAGTCTAGTAGTTCCAAGCACGATTGCTATGTTACAGGCCCTGGGTTCGATTCCTGGGTCGAGCAGTGTTATTGGGTTTTTGTATTAAATTCTCAGTAGCAGTTCGCACTTTGGGTTTGTTCCCTTTTAATGACAAAAGACTCGCTCCCTTTGACATGGCGAACTGCGGGTATAGATAATTACGTTTCTGCCTAACTTCTTGGGGAATACAGGTGTGATGGTATGTTATAGTAGAAAAATTGATCAATGAAATTAAATAGGAACAAGACTTATTTCCGAAGAATACACCGAACACGGTATGCACTAGAAATTGAACGAGCTAAAAGTAATTTCTTCAACCATCAAACGTCGACTAGTGAATCAATGATGGATAAGGCGAATTAAAGGAAATTGCCTACGCCATCGCGTGTGCTAGTAATGAAAACAGTTCACCGTAAGAAAGTAGTGTATTCTTGAAATACGCGATATTTTAAGTTGGTTGGACTCAATTGTTCGATAAAGCTGGAATTAAAACTAAGGAGGTTATCCGCTTTGGTGACATTACTTGTAAAGAGAAACGTCTGCAGAAACGGCACAAAGATACATAGATTTCAGAATAGTAGGTACGTAATTTGTGTTCAAATAAAAAAAGTATTGGTTATATCATAGATGCAAGTTTTAACATACGATAACGTTTTTATTTTCTGAAGGGTTAGGCAGAGGTGTACATGTAAACCCACAGTTCGCCGGTATGTTTAGGTCCCTATTGCCATTAAACACAAAATGCATAAATGATTACAACATCTAATAACGAATATTCATTTAGAAATCACTTACGTTTCAAGCCAAACGAGTTTTTAAACATAACCTCTACACAATTTATCTATCCAAGCTACTGAACCACTTGAATATTTCACAACTAGCACTGAACAAACAGAATCAAAAATTAAATCTAATTCGCCTTCGAGCATCATTAGCGATTCAGCCATTACGAACCTTTCTGTCTAAAGGGTCAGGTTGACTACAGATTAATGCTTGAATTTTTAAAGAAAAAAAGTAAAGGAACGACGTGCGTTTTTATTGTTATGGGAGAATAAAACCTCATTTTCATTGTTTATTGTTTAAGTATGCCATTGTTGTGTGCGTTTTCAGTTGCATTGTCGGTTTTGTATGAATTATTTTTGGTTGAGTTCTGTGTTTATTTTTTTTGTTACTTTTACAGACAGATTGAATTTTAATTGAAATGTGGATAGTGCAGAATCTCTAAAAACATCGTAGCTAAGATGGTGATGAACAACATGTGTTTTTTTTTAAGGAGATGGCTGTGTCAAATGTCATTTATGTCAAATTCAAGTTTAAATATTTTTATTTCAAATTAGCTTTTACAAGCGTTTATGAAACGTTACTGACTCTACTTGCACGGTTCCAAAAGAAACTCTATGGACAAAACTTTTACGTTATTCACTTGTTCAGTATGGCAATAACAGGATGTGACGACATTGGAGGTTAATGTCATAATCGCAAGATTTATTAACTACCTACATACTAAACCCTTCAGCGGGTAATTATTTATAACATAATCTATGTCAACACACAGATGTCGTTCGGGGCCTGTATTTGTAGCTTTGTCGTCGATTGTACATTGGAATATCCATCAAGAAAAACTGAATTAAGAAAATGTTGAGGGTACTTATTTTTAGGTACATTAAAATGCTGAGGCATATTAATATTTACATAACTGCTTCAACAGTCTAGTGATCGAGGACCTGAGTTAGATTCCCAGGTCGAGCAGTGTTATCGGGTTTTCACGGAAAATCTCAGTAGCAGCTTGGAATTGGCTCGCCCCCTGCCACATGGGACGTAAACATACCAGCTGTTAGTGTACATAAGTACACCCCTGCCTAACCACTCCGGGAATACAGGTATGTTATAATAATATATATGAACGAAGTCGCTCAACGGGAGCGACTTCGTTCATATTTATGTTTGCAGGTAGGTTTGAAGATTAATAATTTGGGCTGGAAAGCACAGTTTACATATTCTCACGCCTTGGTGAGTTCACAAGAGATGTAAAATGTTCCTAAGTGCTTCAAGTAAATTTACCTACATAAATATACATTTTGATAGGCATATTAGGCATCCGAAGTTCCGTGAGCATTTTATAAAAAAAAATACCTTAAGGTATTCGCGTCTAAGCAAACTGCGTATGCCGCGGTCAGTCTGTGGGTGCATGTTCCCCCCCTCGTGCCTTAGACGTCACATAGTCGATAGGTTAAGATAGTCATACGAACACAAAACTTTCTTTGATAGTAGTAAGAAGCTCAAAACTAGATTTAATTGTTAGGATGTCGATATGGCCCTGAAATTGGGGCGGCGGTCTGATGGCACTCGGCTTTTGTAAAATACTGAAGTTCACCAGCATCTAGTTAGCCTGGGAGCCGATTCTAAGATAAGTGGGAAAAGCCTAAAATAATGATCATGACAAAATATTTAAAGGAACGCTTGTAACGCGCAATATGTTACAATTATTGTTTAATTGTAACATATTGCGCGTAATCAAAAGCAAAGTGTGTAACAAAACTTCATTTAAATCATTGTAATCTGACCAATTATGGAGTTGTGGCTAGTGTATGTTGATCTCTGTAGTACTTACAGTTGTATAGTATGTGAGGTCTGCATATGTGGTCGAGGCTAATTACACTATTTCACCAACATAGTCCAAGTTGAATTATTAGCTAGGAATGTCACAAGTGATATATAGGAGGGCGCGGGTTCTGAGATTACTTCGTGTTGTTTGTATGCCGACCACGCAAATGTCCTGTTACTCTGATAATTAAAATAGAAGTTTGTTTATGTGTAATTTTATCATAATTGGAGTTGACTCAAAATTTACGAAAATTTACAAGTTACTAGCAAAGGTCTGGGCTTAGAACTTTTTAATTTAGCAGTTAAAACAACTACCTGTCCGACTGCCTCATTATTGTAGGTCCTGAGCACGACTGCTACGCTATAAAAAAGAGAGAGAGAAAAAGAAAGAGATTCCCAGGTCGAGCAGTGTTATTGAGTTTTTCTATGAAATTGTCAGTAGCAGCTTGAAGTCTGGATTTGTACCCGGTTGATGGCAATGGACTCGCCCCCTATTTCATGGATCTTAAACATGTAGCATAGACCAATATCTATGAGAGGGCACATTGAAGGACTGCAGGAAGCGGAAGTTAGAAAAACAAGTGAAGATGAATTTGTAATGGAGACAGTAAAATAAAACAGTGTTCCTCCATTCAATTGTTTAAATAATATATAACAACAATACAAAACATACTGGCGAAGTTTGGGTACATGAGTAGGTAGACCTCTGTCTAATCATTTATTTGTGTCATCTTTATAAGGCACCTAAAACATATTAATGAACTGTAGGTGTATACATAAAGGATACAACATCTTCTTAACTACAGCCGTGATGGTACATTTATTTGTTTTTATTTTTTAATTTATCACTCTTCTAATAGTGACGTAGTAGTGAAGCTATTCCTATTACCTTGTAATTGTAAAGTTACAAGTGAAAACGTATAAATTACCATAACAACGCGGTTGTCGGAAATGCAGTATCGACAACAACTTTAACTTAGCACACATCTCCTTACTCGTATGGTTGTTTTGCCATAAGTGGTTACCCTGGCTTAAAGAGGTTGAAGCTGTGTACAAGATCCAATAAATAAAATGCATGTAAGACTGACATTTGCGTCAATATACTATATAATAACTATATAATAAGCGGCGGTAGCCTAATGGCTAGGGCGTCGGACTTGCGATCATGTGGTTGCCGGTTCGAACCCCACCCATTGCACTACCGACGTGAACCCACTCGTAACACAAGCATTTTAGCTTAGCACGAGGGGTTAACAAGAATACTAGTAATGTGTGACCCACATTGATAGTAAGCTTTTTTTAAAAAAAATAAAAAAAAATAATAAGATACATTTAACTTACAGTTGTTCAAATCATTTTGAACAGTTAATTCGTCCAGATATTTCGAAGCGTCCCAAGAACAAAGTCGTATGTTAAAATGAAAGGTTGCAGTGCGTAACTTACAAGTTACTTTTATACTACTAACTTTCATGTAACTATTTCATGTATTTTCACGTAACTGTTCAACGTATTTTCACATAGTCCAAAAGTTACGTGAAAATGTAATTATAATTATATTTTCACATGAAACTTAATTTTAAAAATATCTAGTTGCAGTTCATTGCTTACCATGTACTGCAACCACATATTTTTCATATATACGACTTCTTTGTTTTTAGGAGCCGTCAAATTTTGATGATTACTGTACATAGTACGTTGCGTCATACATAAATGTTATGTAGGTATATGATATACAAAATGAAGCGAAGCGTTTATAATCGTGAAGTCTCGCAAGTGACACCCGACTGCTGATCCGATGGTAATTAATTACACTTGCCAGCTACATACACTTCCACAGCCAATAAATTGATGGTTGAATCTCTGATAGGCCATAAGTAAGTAACTGCGACACCAATGACTGATGATCGACAGCTGTTTTGACTAGACATATAAAATATCTACGCTATTATGAAACAGATCTTGAATTTAAAGTAAATCAATTAGTGAGTGAGTTTTTTTTTATGGTATAAACGGCAAATCGGCAAACACCGCCCATGGGCATCTGCAATGCCAAAGGAGTTGCAGATGCGTTGCCGATCGTATTTAAGGACCTTTTCCTTGAGGGGAAGGACAAAAGGACAAGTAAGGGGACTGAAGGAGCAATTGAGCCTACAGCGCTCCACACTCACCATATAAAACGCAAAAGTAAGCATATTATAGCATAGCAGTAGCAGTAGGTATGCATATTATATAATTTAAACTTTTTTGATTCTGATATCTGCAAAAACCATCACAAAGATTTTGATCAGAGCTCCAAATTCGGGGGCCTACCTACTTCCAAAATTGCTAAGAAATTCTACAGGTTCTAAATTTGAATTGATTTAGAGGATTTGGTAAATGTTACCTGTAGCTAAAATGGATACAATTTCTCTCAATCAATTCATATTTGAAACCTATAGAATTCGTCAGAAATTATGTTTTTTCTTTTGTGGGTAGTTGTAAAGCAAACACTAAGAAAAAGTCACTCTCATTTCAAATTTTAATATTAATTAATATCAATACAATTTATTAAATTTTATGACATTTTTAATCAATTAATATAGTTTACCTGCTGGTATAGTGTTATCATCACAATATCTTCATAAATATATTTTATCTACTCACATCACTATGGACTCACTACAGAACACTTTGACGGAGTTGACCGAGATGTTTCATGCTCGAATGTCGGAGTTTGAAGAAGAATTACATAAGGCTCCAACTACACTCAGCACCACCTCAAGCTTGGCGACAGAGTTTATTTCATTCCGAAGGTTCATAACCCAAGCTGTGAGCGGCCTCCAACAGCAGGTTGAAATTCTTGCAAAGAGTGTTGATACCATTGAGATGCGCAGCCGACGGAAAATCCTCCTGTTTCATGGTGTTACGGAAGAGCCAAAGGAAGACACTGTCAAAGTTATTGCTGAAGTGATCCGCAGTAAGTTGAAGCTGAATGATGGTTTCATAGAAGCTGACATTAGCCGGTGCCATCGGATGGGTCGTCCAGTGCCAAATAAGTCCAGGGCAATACTTGTTAAGCTCCGAAGTCTTGCTGTTCGAGATAAGATTTGGTTTTCGAAGTCCAAATTAAAGGGATCTGGCATAACAGCATCGGAGTTCCTAACTAAAGGGCGGCACGACGTTCTCCTAGCAGCCAGGGAGAAGTTTGGCGTGGCTAAAAGCTGGACTAAGGCGGGCTGTGTTTATGTTCTCGGCCCAAATGGAAAGCAGCAACGTGTTGACTCCCTCGCTGATTTAGGTAAGATGGCTCCGGATCCCGTTGAGCCTACTTCAAAACCGGCAGCTGCTGTAAAGACGACCACGACGACGAAGGCCAAGCGAGCCGCGACTTTGAAAAAGTGATTTTCCAAATTTTTTTTTTCTTAATTAATTTATTGTAATGTTCGGGTAGATTATTAATAATATTTCTTATGTCAGTACACATTTCGTAATTTAAATATTTTTGCCGGGTACCCATTATGCCCATTATTACCACCAGCACTTGTTTAAACTTCATACTCGGAAAATTACGTTTATCACAATCACAAGCGACCATTGACTTAACAATTTGACATAACATTGACAGTTGCTGTCAGCGGACTGCCAATATCATAATGAATTTATTTTTATTTTTTATTTATTTATTTTACGGCCCTGGATACAAGTCCTTTGAGCCTTGTCATAATGAAGTCCGATTGTCATTGCCAGTCTCGGAATAATTACTTTTATTTTATTATGAGTTGCCATTGCCATCGCATGTGTATTATATTGCATTCTTCTTTTTTTTTTTCTACCCGAACTACTTGATTTATATACAATCATTCGAAAAAAAATTAAGTCTAGTTATCTTTATTAGTTTATGCTGTGTATGTAGATGTTTTGTTTAATGGATTATGTTAACACAACCGGCAGGTGGACAATGTTATAATTTTTGTTTCTTTTTTCTCCCCCAATTATTTTTGGGAATCTTTATTATTATTATTATTTTTTGTATTTTAATATTATATTTATTCTATGTCTATAGATCTAAATAGCGACAATGACAGTTTTTATTCCTTTTCAAGTGACGAAATTAGTTTTTCTAGTCTTCCTTCACTTGCCGAAACGCTCACTGAACAGTTTTCTGATGTTCCTAGGAATTTCAACGTTATTCATATAAATGCTCAGAGTATTCCGGCCCATTTCCCCGATATGCTGGCAAGTTTTGACTGTAAAAACATTCATGCTATTCTCATATCTGAGTCATGGCTTAAACCATGTCTACCTTCAACTACCTATTCTTTGCCCGGCTTCCAACTTATCAGAAATGATCGCACGACTGGTGGTGGTGGTGGTGTTGCCATATACCTTCGCACGTATATTTCTTTCTCTGTGGTTAATGTATCAGCGCAACCACCGCCGACAAATGCTGGCGAACATCTCTTTGTTGAAGTCGAGTTAAGCCACACCAAAATCCTTCTTGGTGTATACTATTGTCCTTCCTTACGCATTAACTTCTTCTCTTCTTTTGAAAACATCTTAGAGATGCTTATCCCTAATTACAGTCACAGCATAATTATGGGTGACTTTAACACCTGTCTCCTTAAGCAAGATTCTCGTTCCTCCTCTCTGCGTTCCGTAGTAGATTCTAGTAATCTCTCCATTCTTCCGCTAGACGCTACTCACCACTTTCCTAACTCTACTCCATCACTCCTTGATCTTATTTTAATCTCTTCTCCTGACCACGTTGTTAAACATGGTCAATGCCCAGCTGATGTTTTTTCATATCATGATCTGATCTTTCTTTCCTATAAAATTCGTCCTCCTAAGGTGAAGCCTAAAATCCTCATGCAGCGCAACTTTGGCGCAGTCAACATCGACAATCTTAGTGAGGATGCCAGAAATATAGACTGGTCTCCACTCTTTACCTCTGCTTCAGTCGATGAACAAGTGGATTTTTTCACGACTAGACTTGTGCAGCTATATGACCGGCATGCTCCTGTTCGAGCGGTCAAAGTAAAACACTTGCCGTCGCCGTGGCTGACCGATGAGATCAAAACATTAATGTGTCGGAAAGCGACGGCAAAATCTAAATATAAGAGTCGACCGTCGGACTCGACCAGAGAAAAATACGTCACTGTTCGCAATCACTGCAATAAAGTATGTAGGAATGCACAACGCCAACATATCCACAAGTCTGTTCAAAACGGTGATCCAGCAAAAGTCTGGAAATTTCTAAGATCGATGGGAGTCGGAAAGTCGCGCCAAGAAACTGTCCCGAAAGATTTGGATATCAATTCGCTTAATCAACATTTCACTGCTTCGTCCAACTTTGATCGGACAACAAAAAGTAATACCTTAAGATATCTTTCAACTCTGCCGGCTCCTGATTATCCTCAATTTTCATTTAGTCTATTTTCCGCATGTGATGTTAAAAAGAGCATAGTATCAATAACTTCCAATGCAGTTGGGAGTGACTGTATCAGCCGTAAAATGATTCTCCCTGTGCTTGACATTATTCTTCCCGTCATCTGTCACATCCTTAATCATTCTATTATGAGTGGTGTCTTTCCATGTATGTGGAAAGATGCCAAAGTGATCCCATTGCCAAAAAAATCAAATCCTGCATCCTTTTCCGAATATCGTCCTATATCTATTTTACCTTTCTTGTCTAAAGTCCTGGAACGGCTAATTTACAATCAGTTAAACTCTTTCCTCTCCAAAAACAACCTTCTTAACCCCTTCCAATCTGGCTTTCGTCAAGGTCGTAGTACAGCTACAGCTCTTGTGAATATTACGGATGATATCAGGTCAGGCATGGAAGTCGGTAATCTTACGGTATTAGCATTGCTGGATTTTAGTAATGCTTTTAATACTGTTGATTTCGATATTTTGCTTGGCATACTACGCTCTCTTAACATATCTCCATCGGTAATTGACTGGTTTCATAGTTACCTGTTTGGTCGGCGGCAACGTATCTGCCTCGAAGATGATTCATCATCTTGGAGCAGTACCACTGTCGGTGTACCGCAGGGTGGCGTTCTATCCCCTCTACTCTTCGCAGTTTTTATTAACTCTATTTCCGAACGAATAATCTCTTCCTATCATCTTTATGCAGATGATCTGCAGATTTATTGCCGAGCTCCCCTTGGGAATTTGTCTCAAGCGGTTCATACTGTGAATCAAGACCTAGCTTGTATTTGCGACTGGAGTAAGAGGTATGGGCTTACGGTCAACCCTACGAAGACGCAAGTTATTGTAGTTGGTAGCTCCAGAACCATTGCTAGGATTGACTGGTCGGCTGTTCCCCAGGTTTCTTTCGACAATACCGTAATACCTTTTAGCGATAAGGTCAAAAACCTTGGAATATTAATTGATTCAAATCTTTCCTGGTCTGCTCAACTGCAGGAAGTGAGCCGCAAATTATTTGCATCCGCCGCGGGTTTAAAAAGGCTCCGCAACTTCCTCCCAACTGCAACCAAAGTTGCGCTTGCCCAATCCCTTCTTCTTCCCATCCTTGATTATGCTGATGTCAGCTATCTTGACCTTACAGAGGACCAACTTAATAAACTTGAGCGACTTCAAAACTTTTGCATAAGGTTCATATTTGGTTTACGCAAGTATGACCACATTTCTGAATTCCGTGCTAAGCTTAAGTGGTTACCCATCCGTCTTCGTCGGAATGCTCATATTCTCTCACTACTATATAATGTGCTTTTCCTTTCTTCTACACCCCCTTATCTAAAAGAACGTTTCGAGTTCCTAGGTGATACTCACACGCTATGTCTAAGATCATCAGATAACCTCAAACTTAAGATGCCTATGCATTCCACAACGTTTTTTGATAAATCCTTCACAGTTCAGGCTGCTCGTTTGTGGAATGCATTGCCAGAACCGATCAGGCGTGCTCAATCACTCCCCGTGTTTAGAAGGCTTGTGAAGGAATACTACTTATCTTCATAACTGTGTCACTTCACTGTTGCAAATTTATACCCTTAGTTCTTGTTGCTTATTCTTTAACTATCTCATATAACTTTATCTATAATTAATTTAATATAGTATAGTAGCTATATCAGTTAGGTATTGTTTTTTGTATTTACGTAATATTACAAATATATATGTATATATTTTTATCTATGTACCTATGTGTTTCTGCACCGTGAACAAACCCATTTTTATGTTCAGTTCCAGTTTGTCCATCCTAAGGTTGCCTGGAAGAAATCGCAGATAGCGATAAGGCCACCCTTTGTATGTTTTAAGCTTCATTTGTATCCTGTCTTTTGTATTTTGTTTTGGTGTACAATAAAGTATATAATAAATAAATAAATAAATAAATAAATATGTAGTGTAAATCATACTTCAATTCATTATAAGTGGCAATTTCAACATTTGATTCACTAATGACAAGTTTTGAACATAACATAACGTGCATTATTCCCCAAAAGGTTAGGCTTGCGGTTTTGCAATGCATTAATTATTATAACTGGAGTCCCATTCACCTCGTAAGGATGAACGGATGTCAACTTAAATGGACTCAGAGGATACAATAGAGGAATAACGGTTTCGTCTTTAACCTTTGTAGTTGCCGCATTCCATTCAAAGTACATACCTACATATTAATTGGCAAGTATTATTTGATTTTTATTTGGTAAAAATTTCTCATTGCCTAGTGGGTAGTCTAGTGGTTTTATGCACGAATGGATTGATCTTGGATTTGATTGCCTGGTCGAGCAGTGTTATTTATTGGGTTTTTCTATAAAATCGTTAGTAGCAGCTCGGAGTTTGCATATGTGCCTGGTGAATGGCAATAGGCTCGCCCCCTATTGCATGGGACCTAAACATGCTAGCGAATTGTGGGCATATATCAAGTAGGTACTACTCCACTTAACTCCTCTTGAAATACGGGTGTAATGGTATGTATGTGTGGCGACACATCCAGCTATACATTTCTAGTATCTGCTGACCTCGCATGTGGCTTTTGTACATTGAGAGATCAGATTATACTGGATTTGTATAACATGATGTATGGCCTTGCGTACTTACCTAAATCTGTATTCTGTGGGAGTCCGAAATCAAAACTTTCCATTCATTCCTTCTAATAAAGCCGCCTACACACACGAAAAGGTCGATCAATTTCAGTAACACATAATTTCACAAGTATATAAATTATGTGGACGTCCTTTTCAATAATCGAATTATATTAAAACGGAAATAAGAGATCGGTCGTACAGATTGCGGCCTAATTGAATTGAATGACCACCTGACAAAGACATTGACAGCCAAAAAGTCGATCCAATGTCACATTGAAATTAATGAAAACGTTATTTATAGACATAAATGGTTTAAATGGCAGATTTAATTTATGTAGAGCAGTGACCGAATGAAATCATAAAGTGAATTTTAAGGGAATGGAGCTCAGCAAAGTTTGACAAAAAATCCTCCTATTATGTTGGGTTTGGCAGTATAACCATCACGCCTGTATTCCCTGAAGGGTTAGGCAGAGG
The DNA here is from genome assembly GCA_958496365.1 of Subacronicta megacephala. NCBI lineage: Eukaryota > Metazoa > Arthropoda > Insecta > Lepidoptera > Noctuidae > Subacronicta > Subacronicta megacephala. The sequence continues at coordinate 8,326,150 of OY292530.1, read as the reverse complement.
TTTACTAATGCACACCCACACTTCGCACGCATGTTTTAGGTCACATGTTATGCGGGACGAGCCTATCGTCATTCAACGGGCACAAATCCAAACTCCGAGCTGCCACTGAAAATTTCATAGAAAATCCCTATGACACTTTGCTCGACCTGGGGATCGAAATCAGGACTTCTAGCATAGCAGTCGCGCTTAGCACCACTAGACTAATGAGGCAGTTTTTTTATTTACTTTATATTTTAAAGATACATACTAAAACCACCACGGTGGTCACTTTCAGCACAAGGAAGGGTCCTAAGGTCCCCCCTTCCCTGTGTCCTAAGTGGTTTCAACTCGGCAGCAATTCCGAACAGCTAACTTAAGACACGCACGGTTATTTCGAACGAAACGTGAAATTACCCGGGACGTTAATTTTATAGTAGGTACTTTAATTACAGACACATTATTTACATTTACCTGAAACTTTTTCAGGGCTGCCTCTTCAAACAAGCGGTGTGGTCTGTTAATTTGCTTTATGTATTCAGTCAGGCAGTATTTTGAGAAATATTAAAGGGTATTGTCATGCATTTTTTGAGAAGCAGAGAGAACAAAATTAGCTTTTGTTTAATTCGTTTTAAAAACATGCATATTACTGTTAGTCGTGCAACTGGAAATGTACATTTTTGCTAAGCATATAAATTATAAATACGAAACTCTGTTTGTCTGTTAGCTGATCGCCCCGCCTAATCAATGAAATTAAATCGTCAAGGCATCTCCTCTCTTGAAACTCGAAATAATAATAACTATTTGAGACGTGAGTGAAACCGCGGGAACAGCTAGTATGTGTGAAAATGTCATAATAATATGAATAAATGAGTTCTTATGGTCATCAACTTAAAGGCTCAAAAATGATATTTCACAAACAACAGATAATAAAATATTTAAGTGAACGAGGCAGAATTACGTATTCTGAGCCAAAGTGGCTTTTTTTTTAAATATTAAAAAAAAACGTTATCATTCCAAAATTGAATTTTGATTATCTCGTTATATTTACTTCAATGACGTTGATAAATTAATGAAATTGTCTATCTCATACATTTATCATAATTTTTCGGCTTGAATAACGCAAGCACTAGAATTGGAGTCTGGAAATAATAAAATTAATCTTATTGCTCCGTGTGGGAATCGAACCTACGGCACGCATAATCCGATTGCTTAGCCACTGTGCCAATCACATCGTCAAATTAATCAATCATTTTAACATAATTGATCACATTACGTGACTGGTAAAAGTTAACAATCAATTATTGATTTGAGTATTATAAATAATAAGAAAGTTATATACTGTTTACACCATACTTCTATATTTTATAATTTACTATGTTTCCGCCCACGGCTTCGTCCGCGTGGTTTCTCGGCTTTTCTGAATCTTGAATCACTCGATCCATTAGTGAACACAATATGACAATAGGTGCAGTAGATTTTGAGTTTATCGCGAACAGACAGACGCGGCGGAGGACTTTGTTTTATATAATATGTAGTGCTAACTGCCACATTACTATAGTGAACCTGAGCGTGACTGCTACAGTAGAGGTTCTGGGTTCAATTCCCAGGTCGAGCAGTGTTATTGGGTTTTTTCTATGAATTTCTCAGTAGCAGCTAAACATACCAGCGACACCTCTGCCTAACCCTTTGGGAAATACAGGCATGATGGTATGTTATGTTTTTTATAAAAGGTAAATACGAGAAAAACATATGAACTGTATTTAAAACCACAATTACAAGCGGAATCCTTTAAAAAGAGAAATTGTGGTAAACGCTTTGTTGACGTAAATTTACGAAACACATTAAACGTAATATGTCTGCACATTTCAATAATAATATATTGGTACCAGTCTATTTGGTTTTACAGTTGAATTTAAATATAACTAACCAACCAACACAATGGAAATGTTTTCAATAGAATTTTCCACATTCGAACACAGGAAATGAAGAACAGTCTGTTAATTCAACAAAATAATGTTGTTTGTGACAAACTGTGGTTGTATTGGAAACTGGAATGTTGTTTTCGTGGAAATCTCTTTTAATTGAGAATTTTTGAGATTGAGAACCGGCGAACTGTGGGTGTACGCGGCTACACATCAAGCTTTACAAAACCAGTATAGGCTGGTCTTAAATTGCACGGAAAACTTTTACTATGGGAGGTCAGTTTAAACTGGATTTGTATAGCTTAATGTGTAGCCATGTGTACAATAAGAACGCAAGCCTAACACTTCGGGGAATACGGGCGTGATGATATGTTAATTAAGATTTTTAAACCTCGCATCCTCATTAACTTTACCTACATTAGGTAAATTGTTGTTTTTGATAAGCAGTTAAATAAGCGGCAAGTACCTTAAAAAAACAATCAAAGGGATGGCTAGTGTTGTGTAGTATGAATTCACATACGTTATTGTGCTATCTCCCTCTTTTCTTTTTTTATCTTAACTCAATATATTTTCCAGGATTTATAAGCCTGTTTTTTGTATTCAGTCAATATCGTTCTGCAGCAGGGCAAAGGACTTCCTACCGTCTTACCATTCCTTTCGGTTCAGAGCTTTTTGCGTCCAATCCCGCCTTCTGAGCCTGCTGCGCAGCCGTCCATCGTACTGTGGTTTTCGCTGAGTCAGTTTTGAACACAGCTCCTCCAAAATACGACAGCCATGACCAGCCTTATTCCACTACAAGCTTGCGGCTTTTGGACCAACATTAGCGACCGGAGCTTTAGAGGGCAAAATACTGTTCCATATACGGTCTGCTAACCGAACTCTTAAGATGCTGCGCTCTATGACTCGCTGGAAAACTCTGAGTGCGGATGTTTAATTGATAAGCTTGTTTAACTAAAATTAAATAAACACATACAAAAACAAAGATACAATTAAAACGACCTCATTTTATAACAAAGAACTCGCCAATACAATGCTGAACGTAGATAAAATACTCAGACAATTGCAACTATACCATCTTTATAGAATAGACTGAATTCCCGAACCGACTCTTTGATTAAGTTCAATTTGTTACAGTCGACAAGGCCGTGTTCAGTACAAAGACGATGCAATCTGACTCGGTAATGCCAAATGAAAATGGACCTTCTAATGAGCGAAATCATCAAAATATATCAAGCTTCGATATGAAAAGGTGCAGAACAATAAATTTTACACATATACACTTATATTGTTACCGATAAAAATTATGAAAGTCAATTGAGGTTTAAACCTATTCGTATAGCTACATATCTATATCTTCTATGTAATAGCTACATATATAAAAATCAATGCCACTTTTCGTTGTAATTTTATAACTCAAGAATGGGCTCACCTCTCCAAATCAAATGTTTAGGCTTTGTTCGGACTAATTAGTAGATGGTTTATGTGAAGTTTGCACAAAATCGGTCGAGCAGTTCTTCATTTATCACATTTAGAAACCGTGGGCGGAACGCTAGTTCTATATATTTATACGCTTGTGAGAAAAAACGTTGTACTCCTTTTTAAATACATTGCCCGCACGGAGGAGTGTGGCATTGGCATAATTAAATTGTGGGGTTTGGCATAATTAAAGTTCATGTAGAGAAGGATTGCAGAAAAATATTGGCGAATTCTGACCACCGGGTAGGAAGGATTTAGGAAATTTTACAGGATGGTAATAAATAAATCCATTCATCTACAGGACACATCTAGAATTAAATGAACCTGAATATAGAAACTGTAATGCTTAAAGAATGTATCTATCATATTTCAGTAAACAGCTTTCGAGAAAAAGTATTAACTTAATGTCGACAATTATACTGAAGCACGTATAGAAATAAATTGTCGAGTTTAATATCTAAGTCTCAGTTCGTTAGTTCCCTGCGTGGGAGCATTGTAACCGGATTCCTCTCATTGCGTCCTACAACTGAGATATAAACAGCTGATAATACATCATCTCTATTGCAATCTTTCTCCGTTTATTCTCAACAAAGAATCAGAAAAAAAATTGTATAGTTTGTTCGACATAAGTGCGCTCATCTGAAGTTAGCCGTTCCAAACTGCTGCACTAGTAATCGCGTAGGTAATTGTTTTTACATATAAAAATACAAAATAATTAGCATAAGGATATGTTTTCAACTTGTCATTATTATCTCCATGTCTTTGTCATTCTCATGTCAATAAAGTGAGACAGCACTGTCTGATATTTATTTCAAGCGACTCTTTAGTTGTCTCTTATCTAAAGCATTTTGGTATTACGGCTATCCCCTTATGCTTTCACGGATTTTCCTATAATTTTCTGCTTCCTTTCTACACTGACGAAAGAAATATCCATAAATTTTGAGTATTTTAAAAGCATTTTACATTTTCAAATCAACATTTCTAAATACCGGCGTAGAATAAATAAAAATCCAATATTTTTGGCTTTGAAATCGTTTGCCCTGCATTCCTGTGTTCTCATTGAGCAATGGGGAAGAGATCTCGAAAGGATTTAGAGATTAAGCACGTCGAATGCATTTGTACTGAGCTATTTCCACTCAAAACCCGCTCACGGCAAAAAGTGGATTCCTCAGATCTTTCCTTTTGCTCCGAGTCGGTGTAAAACTTGATTTTATGCAGTCGTTTTATCAAGAAAACCTTTTTCAAGATTTATTATTTATAAAATATTTTAATTAAACGTTTCTAACGTTAATAGTTAAATATGCTCGTAGTTTGCTACAAATTTTAGACTATTTGCAAGAACTTTAGTTATACTGAGTTACTCTCTTTGATCTAAAGTCTGTTTAAGACAGATGAGATCACAAACAGCAAATCGAAACTAATTCCAACCAAAATGCACAATTACTACTCAAGCACAAAATGCACAGCAAAACATTATTCATCTCGCCGCAATTTCTGTACGGGGATGGTTAAAATTCAAAGTCAAAACGCCACGAACAATACCGCCAAAAGCGTAAAACCAACCGCGACTTTTCAAAGGAGCCAGCGAACCATGCGAATTTACGGGAAACTCCAGGACAAAACCAGCTATGTCCTGGAGAGACAAATTCCCGCTTACACGCCGAATAATAACTGCCGACGACAATTCATGAAATTGCAGTAACTTTGCCCCAATTGTATACGTCGAAGAATGTTGGATGTTCCATTACAATTTCGTTAGTAATGGCTCGCCATCCGGCCCTTTACCCTTGGTCGGAGAATTGGAAGTTAGTAACGTATACAATTAAGATTAATGTGTCCTAACACGTATAATAGCGTCAAAAACATTAGCCGTGAACAAACATGTTGTAAGCGAGGTCTAATCTACGCGAGGCAGGGCTTGTTGTGTTAGGCGACGGTGCTCCGATAGTGGCCAGTCCCGTATTAAAATTAAATTTTGCGCAGCTTGCGGGGTCAGCACTTATTCATTATTGAAGAGAAAATGAAAGGCGAGCTCGCCCTCCATCGAGAATGCCAGTTTAGTCCGTTATTATTGCTCATAACATTTTGTATATTCATTTAGTTTCAACTCCCACGTCACATTATGCGCGGATAAGTTGAAATTCGCTCGATACATGAACCGAAATGATACTGGAACGGTATAAAGAGGAGAAAAGCGGCAAACGTCATTAGTTGTTAATTTCGTTCTATAGTTCAGCCGACAGTTCTGTCACTCTTCCAACAAAGGGTGATAAATTGTGTATGCTGTAAGTAGGTGGCTTTGTTTCGACGTGCCAGTGGGGGTCTGTGAAAGGAAGAGCAGGCTCACTGTTATCGCTTTTAATTTGAAACGATGCCAAAAAAATAAGGAGGTCCTGGAAGCGCGGGCGCGAGTACGACGGTGCGCGATTACTTAACTTTAGTGCGGCTGCGGACCGAATTACATGGAATGGCGCCCAACGTGGGGCTCGGTATAAGCAAATTGTGAGAGAACGAAACGCCTTGAAATTGCAAATTCAAGCGGCTCTAGCGCGTTTTGTTCGAGATGGTTGCCGCAATTCGCGCACCTCCACAGTTCCTTACATTATTTAATGAAGTAGCCGCGGAAGGAGATTTCACTGTGCGAGTTTTTGAACGACTACAAAAAAAAACATATAAAATTCTTTACCTTTTTACGCTTTTATATTTCAATTTATCGCAATTATACGGTTATTACGTATGTGCGACGGGAAAACGTCACTCATTGTCTATAATCTGATCCAATTAAATTCAACAAAGAACAATCTCGGTGCTAATTTCCCGTACCGAGAAAAATGCTTGTTTCAATTATTTTTTGCCGTCGTATCTCGTCGAAAAAGATTGCACAAACAAATGTACGAATTAAGCACAAACGAGGCGTCATTTGCCCAGTAATTTCATCGGACTTTTAGTAAAAGGAAGTCGAGCCCATATTCGATATTTCGTGGAGAAATAAATGTTCGTCTATAATTTTAACAAATTTCCTGCCCAATGCGGCATTATGTTTCGCGACAGAGCAATCTGGGTCGTGATTACGAAGGAAAAAACGCTAAGAGGCTCCCTTCTGCGACGTTACATCTTAATGTGGCCACAATATACATAATGGCAAGATATTTAGACCACGAGTGTTCTTGACTGCTATACATCAAACGAAGACATTACCACAAAACGCTGGTTAGATACCGACAGCATAAAATATTCCAAACGCAATGATATATTTGAGGGATATGGAAATGGCGACGGCGAGGAGTCGGAATATGTATGCGGGTGTCCGTGACAAGAACAAAAGATTTTGAGATAACAACCGTTCGGATCTTTAGGGTGTAGGATGAGGAATCGAGGATTTAGAAGATATCAAAATGAAAATGTACTGAGGGATGTTTCATCTTTCGTTTATCTAACCGATTGTATTAAAAAGGACAATCCTGAATACAAGTAATAAAGAAAAACAAATAATCCAAAAAAAAATTGATAGGTACATAATAATACCGATACCGTGGGAGGGTCCGCATAAAAGGAAACCATTTAAACACAAATTTAAAAAACAGTTAAACATCGATATTTTAAGACATGGTTTTTACTGAAAATTACGCGAGCTTGTTTCTAAATAAACGTTTTTCTTTTCCTTTTGCTTTAAGTCAAATCAGCAAGAAGTAATAAATGGATTAGAATGTTTCGTTTTTATGCTGACCCTCCAACTTAAATTCACTGACTGGCTACGGGCAAAAACAACGTTTTACATACCCACACAACATGATAGGTACCTTATTATTATTATTTTTTTTTCGGTATATTTAATTTTATTAATCATATAAGATTACAGTCTGATATAATTAAGGTTTATCATTCTAAGCTTAATAAATTGTACATAACAATCTTGACCATATAGGTAGTCATGAGGGAGTTGAAACGTCCACTTTAGGAGAGAACCCTCTAAAATAAATTATTTTCCAGAACTCGTAGCAGATTCTAAGTCATGCTCTATTATAAAATTATATAAATGACAGACAGATAAAATCCGAATAAAGTATTTTTATTTCAAGTACCGTCACGCCTGTATATGCAGAGAAGAGTTCGGCAGAGGTATACTAATGTACGCCCAAACTTCGCCAGTCTGTTTAGGTCCAATGTAATAGGTGGGTAGCCTATTGCCATTAACCGGACACAAATACAAACTACGAGCTGTTACTAAAATTTCACTGAAAAACTCAGTAACACTTTGCGCGACCTGAGAACCCGACCCAGGACCTCTAGTGTGGCAGTCACCCTTTTAAAAATCAACATAAAAATTTCACGTTTTAATAATATTAGAGACTATTACGCACTGTCGACTTGTCGCCGGTGACTTACGAAAGTTTAAATAGGTGTTTACTCACTTGGTTGTCAGTGTGTAATACAGTACGGTATAGTGTGTAATAGCCATAACGCTGTTGTTAATGTATTTTTGTGTCAAATTAAGAAATAAATCTTGTTATTAGTTTTTATCCCAAACCTAAAATGAGCCTACACAATTTTAAAGATTCCCCGATTCCTCTATATCTACAAAATATCTTGTAGCTAGTCAAAATTCAAGCAAACTTCTCACACACAAGACGTGTCTCTGGCAGAAGCTCTTAATGAACGCCTCGAGACTCACTTTGTCTCCGTTTTTGCTTCACCTACTTGTGTGTGAATAATTTAGCAGAACCTTGAAGTTGTGACTGAGACACGTCGTACTATCTTGAGTACGGCTTCCGACGTTTTTCCTCGTGTGTGAGGTTATTTATTCGTCTTGGGAGCATGCATTTTGAAAAAGATTCGCAGTTGTTATATTATGTTGGTAGATTTTTTGAGACAAATAAATAAAATGCAGAAGTGCTTAATATATTATAACTTAGCGTCCCTAGCGTTTTAACATGAGTCGATCACGTTTCCCACATTTCTCAATCTTGTGGGAATTTCTAAAAATACTTTCTTATCGGATGCACACAACGCCTAAAGAACGTCATTTCTTGTTTCATTAACACAAAATACGGGAACACAACGACTTTTAACATGTATTTTATCCCTTTGAGATAAAGTTCAACTTACATTCGAATACATGTTGTAACGTGTTATATGAAAAAAAAATAGATTTTCATTATGAAATATTCAACATATCAATAAAATCTTTACAGCTTGTACTAACGCTGGAGATAAAATGAACTATCTAGATTTCTAGGACAAAGCAACGCCTACGTAAAGTATCTGAGCTTAGATAAACTACTAGTACTAGTGAGACCGTTACTGGCATCTGGCCACGTTGGCATGCCAGCAACTGGCACACAAGTAATTACTATAATACATTTACCTACGTGTAGATCCTAGATTTGATTAAAATGTAACAGAGCAAATGGAAGGAAGCATAATCCTTTTGTATAAAATCAAAGTTTTTATTAATCCTCTCAACATTAGCATAAGCATAATTGGCCTATAATGTGCACAGGACTTCTCGGTGAGAGGGAGAGGGCCGAAATCCACCACATGCGCCCAGTACGGGTTGGTAGATGTCACATGTCTTCCCATTTTCGGTTCTAGGACATACCGATTTTCTCACAATGTTTTCCGTTACTGTTATGGAAGCAATGATGATGAAATAATTAACACAAAGTAAAGCGCCAATCTGGGTTCAAACCTAGGGTCTACAGCTCGTAAATCGCAGCCTTTACCACTGGGCCATCACCGTTCAATAATACTTTTGTAATTATAGTCATGGTTCTTTCTCTTTATAAAGAAATTATTTTGTTTTTCATAATATGTATCATCAAATGAACTGAGAATTTGCAATACTATTAACTGTAACGAAGTCTGAAATTCAGTAGTAATCACTTGAATAAAATCTTAACTGAAAAACAAAAATAATTGGCCTAATTTTTTGCTAAAAGCCGTTAAAAGCTCTTCAAAGAAAACTAATAAATTAATTGTGTTTTTATAAATTTACTTCTTAAGGGTAACCGCTGTTTGAAACAATATCAAAAACATTAAAGTTTACCTTAAATAAAATACTTGTCCGAATGACAGCTGTTGTGTATGGTCCTCATTCAAAAACATCCCCTTTATCGTTGAGATATACTTTAATTTCCTTAGATCAGATAATTTTGAACGGTTTTGTACATCCAGAAATGTCTCATGCTGACTGTACAATTCAATAGAGTATCATTCCTATGCTAACGTCACCTGTTCCAATTTCAATTTAAAAACAAAGAAAATCAAGAAAGACGCTACACACACGGCATGAAATCCATTCATTTCTAACGAAGATGTTTCTAGTCCATACAAGATTACACCCATACAATCTCATCCAAGCTTATCTGTGTTGGATAAACGCAGTGCATTGTTCTGGGACTTTATTGAATGGATATCTGCATGCCTATACAGTCACCAGTCTGTATTCTGTCAAACGTGTCAGATCTTACGACAGCGATGTACCCGTCAAACTGAAGCACTGTGGCGTTGGTCATGCGTTCACAACGCGTTTCAGTTTCGGATTGATTCGCTTTGTGAACAGTTGATCCGCGTTACGGAAAACAAACGGTGTTACAAATACATTTGCTTTGTTAGACTTGTATGTGCAAATTGTATGGGGAAAATAGAACATATAAACAAACCATCACGCCTATCTCCTCTAAGGGTAGGTAGAGGTGTAGGTACTGATGCAAACCCTCAGATGTCATTTGAGCCATTATTTTTGTTTTGTTTGTTTGTCATTTTGTTGTTGTTTGTTGCCGTTAACCGGGCACAGATTTAAACTCAAAATTGCGAGTAGGGGGCCAAAATCTCAACAACTTTACCTACGAAACCCATATGCTATACAAAAGTAGACAGACTATAATATGAAAAGTCGCCTGTCTTCCTGTTTTATTTATGCGTTTTTTAGGAGATTTTTGGTCAGTATGACTGGTAGAATCACCCATTTGACGGGAGCAGTTAACTATATAGGTACCATGTATTTTATTCCCAAAAGTGTTATGTAGATAAACAACCCGATCATTTAAAGTTACACGACCAAAATGTGTGTACAGAGGTGAATATTTCATGATTGAAACGGAACAATATCGAACGGTACCGTTCTATATTCGATGTGGCAAATGCACTGGTATGTTTGTCTTGAGAATATGTTCTTATTCATGTACTCAAGCCTGTAGTAGCCTGTTTATTCTTAGGCAAACCAGTACAGTATACCATAACATCACGCCTGTATTTTTCGAAGGTAGTTTTGATTCGTACGAGTACGATACTTCGAGCTATACATCCAGAATAACCTGACCTTTCATCGTATCGAAAGGCTATACCATGTGCGATCAGTTTATACTGGATCAGTATAACTGGTTGTGTGTACCTACTATTATATTACCTTTAAATACAGGGTGGCAGTGTATGTCGGTTTGGTACCGATTTCCGAACTTGAGAAAGAAGAAAGGAAGAAAAGCAATTTATTTCCTGCAAAACAAGATAAAACTTATCGACATACAAAAAAACTGCCTCATAAGTCTAGTGGTCCGAAGTGCGACTGCTACGCTAGAGGTCTTGGGTTCGATTCCCAGGTGGAGCAGTATTATTGTTTCTTTCTATGAAATTCTCAGTAGTAGCTCGGAGTTGAGATATGTGCATGGGACCTTAAGAGGATAGTATCCGCTCCGCGCTCCATACAAACGTAGTTTGGTCTTATCTTCAATATTAACAAATGAAAGTCTTTGGAATTTTGCAGTAACAATCTTATCATTAAAATACGTGTTCCTGTAGTATACAATTTCATTTCAATATACGGTTAAAAAGTTACACGAGCTCAAAGATTGGCAATTTTCGTTGAAAAACGGCCTAACTTTATGCTAGTATTTCTCGAAAATGTATCAAATCAGAAACATTCTGATTCGAAAGAAACCCAGATAATATAGTGAATATATTTTTACAAGATATTTTTTTACGTATTAACAATATTATAGGAGTAATCTGCAAAATTCGGAACATAAGAAATACGCGTGAAAATGTTGCAAATGTATTGTTGTTTCTCCTCTCGGGCACGCGTTCGCATCGCGAGGGATAGAGACACTGACAACTGTGCAAAATTGATGCGTTCGCGAGGGACACTCCTCTTAAGCATATCTGCGGACTGTGGGTTTCAGTAAGTACACCTCTGCCTAACCCTTCGGGGAATACAGGCGTGGTAGTATAATTTTTCGCCATGGAAGACGCAATAACGCCCACCATACAAGGTTATCGCTGAAAATCAGCGCTGGATGTTGTTTTCTAATGTAACTCCAAGAAAGAAAAAAAAAACATACAAAAAGAAAGAAAGAATTGCCTTCCCTTACCATATGACCATACCATGGTATTCGTGATATTCGCCACGACCATGAAAAGCTGTTGTCGCTGGTCCCTTTCAAAGTTATATTGATAAATAACCTGTCACCTGCCTATCTATTAATACTGCCATAATTGCAGGATATTGGATAATACTCGTATTGGTTATTACTTTTTCAACGAATCGCTCTACTAATTAGGGTATAATTATCAAGTGTAATTTACGATAAATATCCTGTAATTATAAAAGATACTACAAAAAGTAGCGTGTATTTTATTTTGTACTTTTAACATAACATCATCACGCTTGTATTTTCGAACGGTAAAGCAGAGAAGTCCCATGACCCATACTCGTGAACGGGTGCTGCTTGTGGTGACTGGTCGACTTGCTGGCCATTGTGTCTTAAATATATTTTTATTTTTCATTATAGTGGTCTGAGTTGCCTTGTAGGTCCTAGTTATCTTGCATAGTTTTATCATCTGTACTAATATAAATTGTAACATTGTCTTTGGATATGCTTTTGTTTTCATTTCAAATGTGTATATTTAATGTTATATAAAAAAAAAGGATAAAAATGTAAATGTGAGTACTATGTAGGTTAGCTCTACAAGTTTTCTGACAGCTTTGAGTGTTTCACATGACCTACGCAAATGTCTTGCTGATCTGGTATCGTCATGCGACGGATCGTTGAGCTCCCTAAAAAATGGTTGAGCTACACGAGGACTGATGTATGCGTGCCGTCAGTTAGGACAGGTCAACTCAAAGCTGTTATGGCTCTTTCTTCTCGCATACCTATGATATAACTATTTTCTGGACTTTAAAAGAGACCATGATTCTCTGAGTTTGTTTCGACATTTCTTCTCAGAGGTCGTCAGATAGGAAATGTCGACGCCATCTAGTTTAAAAAAGAAATATGTAAAAGAAAACGACTTGTAAAAGTGTCTTCAAAAGATCTATTTACAGAAATAAATATCATTTCATTTCATTTCATTTCATGTAAAAGGGACAAGTCTATTGTCATAAGCAAAATCTGAGCTACCTACTACTAAGAATTTCATAGAAAACCCCTGCTCGGTTTAGGAACCGAACCTAGAACCTCACGCTTATCAGTCACAATGCAGGCTGAAGTTGTACTTTCAGGAACTTCTTCAAATTAAGCAAAACCATATATAAATTAACTAAATTAAATGTTTGTAACGAAGGGTTAGGCGGAGTTATACTAATGTGCTTTTTTTAATTTTCAACATAGATAAAGAACTCACATTTAAATATAGAATCTCAATTAACTATTCATTAACAATCTCCAACAAGATCAATTGCTAGCATTCATAAAGCTGTATGTACTCAAAACGAAAACAGAACTCGCAGACAACAATCTACATCGAATACGAAAGTCCGTTCAGAAACTTCACAAAGATAAGAGAGGAACTTGAATGTAATTCAATAACAAACAGAGATATTCCCAGAATATTCTCTTTGAACTTTGACGCGAGACGAAAGGCTCCAAAAACCCAACACTAGTATATACAGTGCAGTGCAGAATAATAAATTCATTTAGCACTGAGCGGCATAGTTTTGCGAAATTAAGCAAGTGCAATAAAGATTTGCTCGTAAAACTATCCGGACAGAACCAAGTATTTATTAAGGCCCTGCCAACTTACGTGGAATCCAATGATGCACGAACTGCTTTGTTTTTTTCATTTTATTTCGTTTTGTGCCAGTCTTGCTTTGTGAAATATATTATGTTTAAAACATTTTCCGTATTCAAAATGTTTCTGTGCACGAAATTATGTCGGCAGAAAATGCTCTTTGTTACTTGTATTCGTGTATTAGTAGTAATATTCTAGCAATATGGCCATGGACGCTAAATTTTAGAGTTCATATATAGGTACATAATTAGTTGCAAGAAAAGAAACATCGTGAAGAAATCCACACGCCTAGACTGACAACAAATTTCGACAGCGTGTGAAGTCTTAGTCTAAGTCTAGATGGACAATAGCCTAACCCTAACATTCGAAGTAACTCGGCAACCCAGCATTTAGACAGAAAATATCTATATAAAGTTGATCATTCATTTCTAAGTTGAGAAAACACACCACTCACGTGAAGCACCCTTATTTTCACGAGCTTACCTGTAATGAAATAAAATAATTTTAAGAAACAGTCGTATAATTGGGTATTTTTTATTTGAGTTCTAGAAATGCCATGATCTTTCCATTGTTAAATTCTTAATCATAATAATAGACATTATTTAGTAAGGTATTCCGGAAATCTCAACCCGAAACTGTTTAAGTAAAATTCTTCACATGCGACAATTAATCTTTCTTAATCAAAACTTGGAAGTGGTTTATAGCCCGGGGCATGGTGTTACAGCAACATGGCAGGCTGCCAGCCAAGCCTCGTGGTGCCAGCCAAGCATCCATAATATCGTCTACGGCTTGCCATATATCGGCCCCTGATATTTTGCTAACAAATGGCACTGTGGCGGTCTTAGCCATGCCTTATGAATTTCGTTTTAAGTTTTGTTGGCGGTTCTAAGATGTTCTCTGCTTACATTCATGTTTTGTGAGCATCTCGACTTGTGTGAAGTGTTTAGTCAAGCAATAACAGAAGTGGTTATTGCAATAATGACTATATTTATTGCTCAGTAAATCAATTGAGGTTTCCGTCGATGTGTAACGGTTACATACGTACTCGTATATCATTTTAATAATGATCAATGAATAAATAACTAATATATTCAGTGCAACAATCTAAATAGATTTTTTTTATAAAAAATCATTAGGCGAATTAAATTTTCATCCAGACAACTCTTTTGCATTATCTACTATACAAAAACCACACTTGAAAAGGAACATTTCCCCATGCAATTTGAATGCTACGTTCAGCTCGATCTAGCAATGCTTAAAATCGAATTAAAATTGTAATGTAGAAATAATTGAATATTGTGGTACAAATCGTTAGGATGACGACACATCGCAGAGAGTAATGGAGCGGGATTATTCTTGAGCCGCTACTGCACCATGAAAATTGATCTCAGCAAGGGCTGTTTGGTATATTGAATATGAGGTGTTTTATTCAGTTGCAATGGAAACTGAACTATATTTCAAGCAATTAAGGTCTCCTATTTCCAAAACTTATTACAAAAGGAAGGGACTAAAGAAAATAGAAACTCTATGTATAATAATATTTATTTTAACAAGCACAGGCTTTCCTTTTCATTGTTTTTCGGTTTCTGGAAAAAAATAAATTAGACTAAGAAAATTTATATTTACTTACGTATACAATAAAAATATATACCCAATTTACTACGATTCTCTATCTATATTCACGATCTATACCTCAAGATACAATAAATTGAAAAAAAATCATTCTTCAGTTTCTCCATATCGATTGCCGAAAATTTCGCCTCGTTTACAAAACCAAATATTTATTTTCTTTTTAAAACTACGTTCGTAAATTTGAACTAACATTACAAATTGATTATTCCTACTTAAAAACCGCTTCGTGGAAGTTTCTCCCGTTTTCTCCATGCGCGTCTAGTACTGACACTACATTACTCACGCCACGGGGTACCAGGGGATGCAATATTTAATCTTGTAGAGGAAAACTTCTCACTTATCGAGAGGAAATGGATAATCTCGATTCGCGTCCGGGTTACGCCTGCGCTTTCGATTTCAAACCAAATAAGGATTCCTTGAGAGTTTGAAGGAATTGGTTAGGTTTAATTGAATTTTATATTAAAGATATTAAAAAAAACTGACAGATATGTTTATCACAGGAACAATGCAAGTGTAGGTATACTTAAAACGTATTGTGATTTTGTTCTTATGTCTCGTCTCATCATCATCATCATCATATCAGCCTTTTGCCATCAACTGCTGAACGAAGGCCTTCCTCAAAGTGCGCCAACCATCCCGGTCTTGGGAAGCTTGTCTATGTCGGCGTATCCCGTCTATCGCTAGTAATATTTATATGTCCTTGTGCCCAATGAAAGCCCTATAACATGAAACGTAAACATACCAGCGAACTCTAAGTGCACATTAGCACACCTCTGCCTAACCCTTCGACAAACACAGGTACGAGTACGAGTCTCAAAACATTCATCAAAACCTTTGCAAAAAATAAAACCGTTACTGAATCCAGGTTCCACTAAACGTTAATGTATCGCTACCTTTTGTAGAGACCTGTCACTGCGCTGTGACAAAGGTTCAACAGGGTCACATTCCTTCCACTGCCAATTGAAGACAGGTACAGGCATTTTTTTTTACCGACTGCTCAAATGAAACTCAGTAATGTTTGCGAATGTATTCCCACTTTGCTTGCTTCTTTGAAGCTTCTTCGACTATTGCAGAAAATTTTGTAAGAGTTCCATATAGGTCTGAGTGTTATAGAGATTGACTTATTATAACTCGGTTTCTAGGTGGCGATTCAATATGAACTATACGTCAGATTGTATGTTAGGCCTCCAGCAATACAACTGTGAAAAACCCATCTAATTTCGTGCAGTAAGTTTTGGGTGATGCGCGTACAAACGTACAGATAGACAAACAAATTCCAAAGATAACTATGAGGGCTTCTATTGGTCTTATTCACCCCTACATTTTTTTTTGTTGAATACCTTTAATTTACAGACATCATTCAACAATAACTTAAATAAATCAGTTTGATGTAGGTGAGACTAAGACGTTAATTTAGAAAATTCTTACGGTTTTAGGGAAAAACTATATCATCGTAGTTAACAACGTGAATAAACAACTAGTAATTAAATAACAATTATTGTGTTTAATAACAATGACAAAGGAAAGAAAAAAAACATGAGAAAATTACTTTTGATGAACGTAAGGCAAAGAATTAAGCCCAAAAGTAAATTACAGTCATTTTTAATTCCTACCAATTTGTCGCACACGATTAATATCTATTATACGACAATTAATTAGAAATCCACTTTTATTTAACGCGAGCTACCGTCTAATAAAATTAATTTGATTATAAAGGTTCACAGTCCCTTAAAATTATCTAGGGGATAATGACCGGAGTTAATCTCCGATATAAAGTTAAATAAGGCTTTTACATATTGGACGAGTAGGTAGAGACAATGTCTGGGATATGTGCCGAGTTCACAAATTGGTATATGTATGAAGCTACCTCTAGAATTGAATTCCGACTAGTTTTGGTTTATATATTGAAAAGTTATTTCTCTGTGTAGTTGTAAGGGTATTGTTACACTATACAAGTTCGTATCGATATTGGAATTGTTGTCTTTATGGTCGAACAATGCTAAATCAAAGTGTAGTTCTTGGCTTAGAATATTAAGTACTTATATTATTTATGTAATGTTGACTAATCTTGGCCTAGTGGTACTTTAGAAAAGAGTAAGGTATATACGTAGGCAGGGTTTTAGAGTTAAGGGCTTGGCTCTACGTGATATATTATAACTTCTCTAATTTTGAAAGTGTTATAACCTTTATAATAAATGTCTCGATGAGATCTGCGTTTTATAAAAGGTTTTTATGTATCACGCAATAAGTGTAAAAATGAATACTATTTATAACGCAATCTAATCAAGATACAAACATCGTTTGTAACCTAAACCTCTTTTGTCGACTGTACTTTTATTCTTTGTATTGCAACTTGTCTCGGGGCCCAGAACGGCTTTATTTATTTACATGCAATCGAACAATATTGTATGTATCGATTGGTTCTCGAGAACTCGATGACGCGTATACGGTACAATTACCCGCACATTGTAGGATTCGTGAAGCGTACAGTCAAAAGCTTAAGGTCTTTGCCGATGAATGTTTAATGCCGTATCTTCGAAAGGCGTAGTCTAATTCTAAATAATTCACGCTGGCCAGACTATTGCTCGGAATGACTACCAAAGAGAAATACCGACTGGAAGTTAAGTGAAAACGCGCAATAAAACCAAGTAATGTTTCCAGCTTATTAGAATACGCGTCTGCTTTCATGAAATTAAATGGCCGCCTAAGGAACTCCTTATTTGTTTTTATTTTCTTCGAATTTTGTCGGGCTCATAATTTCTTTTTCTCTCTTTATTTATGTCCTGGGTTAAATTATTAGCCGTGTTATCGCCGTGTAAGGAGGCATCCGACCGCTTTTCTATGCTCGCCTTTTTAAACAGAAAAAAGGTTTGTTTTAATATCGCACTGACTTTTTTTGTAAACTGACACCAGATTTATGTCGTTAATAATTGAGTTTGACTTCATGGAATTAAATAAAAAAATATTAATGTACCTACATTAATATTCCTTTATAATGTCAAAAACGACTTGTATAATACTTGCTTTTGGATAAGTACATGATGTTATTTAAGTTTTGTTTAAACCAACCATTGTAAGATAAAATGGTAAGATGATATAGGTTTAAATAACAAACCAGATCTGGGTGTTTGCTCTAGGGTCGTTCTTTTCATTCTAATTTCCAGGATGCACTGATTTGGGTGTTTTTCTGTTAAGAAAATCTTAAGGGGAAAATATATAATTATATCCAGTTAAAAGGCAATACTCAAAAGTTTCACAAGTGAAGACCACGACCAGACCATTTCCATATCGGAAAGCGCAGCGTAGAACGAGATAGAACTGCTCCGATGAGGAAACTTCTTCAATAAGATTGACAGACGACCTAGTAAAGGTCTCTGGGAGTCGTTTGATGTAGGCGGCATATAACTAGACCTTGTGGAAGTCTATGGAAGAGGCCTTTGGTCAGTAGTGGATCTCATAATGATAAATGATAAAAGGGCTATAGGACCTTCTCCTATAATACGTCGACTCGAAAAAATACGATAAGAACTCTTACTTAAACTCATCTCACATCTAAAAAGCCAGGATACCTGAGATGAAGCATTAAGACGTTATAATGATATCTATAATGATCCTATTATTTCTGAGAACCTAATACTACTCATGATAAAACATAAAGCTTGTATTAAATTAATTTCATAAGGCTTTCTCGTGTCATTCAAACAAAACACGAGAAAGTCTGAAATATGAATTCTGTGTAATCTTATAAAGTACAAAAAGAATCGAAAATATCCCTAAATATAGTTTCTTCATTTAATTTACTTTATTACTTATTTTATTAGTCTGGGAGCTTTATTACTTATTTTATTACTCTGGGAGAAGACCCAACCCAAGTGCCCAACAGTGGGACAGTAAATGGGTTTATGATGATAATGATGATAGAATTTTGAAATAGAAGGATTTTTATTTGGAAAATTCAAGAACGTTCTTATCGTGCATAAAAAAAAGCAATATAATGTAGGTATCAATTGGAAAGATTAACTTTTTTATCAAATACAAACGTCACGTATGTTTTTATTTTATGTATTATTACATAGGTAACTATGTTAGAACATACCATGAGCTTTTATGTCCCGTATATACATCGACTATTCGCTGGTATAATTAGGTCCCATGTATTACGGTCTGAGCCTATTGCCATCAAACAAGCCCAAATCCAAGCCGCTACTCATAATTTCAACTACTCAAAACTCAATAACACTGCATGATTTAGGAATCACACCTAATTGGTAATGAGGAAATTACATTTTGATACGTGATTAAATAAATATTGATGAATTGACTGCCTCATTAGTCTAGTGGTCCTGAGCACGACTGCTACGCTAGAGGTCCTGGGTTCGATCCCCAGGCCGAGCAAAGTGTTATTGGGGTTTTTCTATGAAATTCCCAGTAGCAGCTCGGAGTCTGGACTTGTGCCCGGTTAATGGCAATAGGCTCGCCTTCTATTACATGGGACCTAAACATACCGGCGAAATGTGGGTGTACTTCAGTACACCTCTGCCTAACCCTTCGGGGAATACAGGCGTGATGGTATGTATGTATGTATGTATTAAATAAATAATACCTACAGAAATAACTAATTTAGAATCAGTGGAAACTCACAATTTATCAACTAGTAAGCTGACTTAATCCGCGGCCCTGTCTTGGACGTGTTCAGACTACATTAGCCCGCAATTTGGCCCATTGACTGGATCCAATGAAGTTGCAGCCCAACTTGGAAACTCCTTTGAGAACACCTGGCTAATATATTTGGTGCATGCGCAAGGAGGTTATAATGGAGTACGGAGGTATAGTTGCATAAGTCACTTCAAAGTGACGTCAGCGAAGTTCTAACATTATTCAAGTGATAGTGTAGATAATAATATTATGTTAAATGAACACACTTACTTATTTTAATTAGACATACTTCACTGTCTACGTACTTAATAGGTATCTATTGATAACTCCTATGAAATTTTAATTATAGAATATTCAGGGATGTATTTGAAAAAAAAAAACAAGTTCAGGCCTCTGATACCTCAAAACAAATACCTAGTTCCTTTTTTTTATTTAAACTATAATCCAATTAACCAACTTCAAAATTCGAACAAATATTTTTTTAAATCAAATCTAAAGATTAGAGTTGTTTTGTGCCTTCATCTCGAAAAAAAAAACATTTGAATTATTGTCATGAGTTTACTATGTCTAGACTAAACAATCATTAAATATTGATATTAAAATATTAACTTAATTATATTTTGATTAGTTCGTATAAACTATTGTTTGAAATTTTACAAAGACAATAGTGTAAAGCTGCGTCCAGTAGAATTTATGGGCCAATTACTGGCACACACAAACCATTAGGGCTATTCGCTTTTACATGCTAATCTGTTATTGATAGTGGGCAGCCTGTGTTGATTACACCCTTTGGACGGGATGTGCGCGTGTGTGCGTGATGTTGTGCATGTGTGGGCTAGGAAAACTCTTTCTGGCCTAATTTGGTGACTGTAATCTTTTGTGGCATATGGTTTTGACAAGTTTAAAAAATAATAGGTTTAAATAAAAGAGGGCGACTTAAAACCGCTGTCATTCCAGTAATTACATCAATATTATTTAGATATTGTGTATTTTTAAAATAATAGCTAATTTCGCTTCTATCACGTCTGTATCCCCCAAAAGGTTAGGCAGAGATGTACTTAAATGTAGGTACAACCATATTTCGGCGGTATGTTTAGGTCCAAAGTAATAAGGGGCAAGCCTACTGCCATTTACCTACCGGACACGAAACCAAATACCGACCTACTACTGATAATTCCATAGAAAAACTCAATGATACTTTCTCGACATGGGAAACCCAGGACCAAGCCTAATGAGGCAGACAACAGCAGTTCGCTTACCTAATTATCTTAATTCTGTTTCATTATTATCCTCATCATCTGTACCACGACTTTATAATTTATTACTATGAGCTTAAAAATCATTAACTCTCAACAAAACAAATTTCAATGCCAATAATTACAGAAGCAATAATTACAGCTCAAAATGAGCTGCAATCAATCCTACTCACGCGCAATTATTCAAGCGTAGACAGCACTATTAGTTCCGTTTCCGAAAACGTGTTCGAATTTTAATAATCGTTTCGACCCACCGTTTTGGCGGATCGAAAACTGTAAAGGGCTTATATTGACGTAATCCTTATTTATGAGCTGTACTTAACTTGGTAACAGTGGATTATATTAATAGCTGCCGCGGTCCGAACCGAAACTCTTTGAATTTTCACAATCAACAACTTTTAATCTCAGTCATTATGCAGTCAAGATTCATCTAACTTAGTCCTTTTAAAACTTATCTAGTTTGCTAGTTTCCGCCTCTTCTGTTGCCGTCGTGAATAATAGTCGAGTAATATAGAGTTGTTAGGGTGTTACCGATATTATTAAGTATGCTGTATCTAACATATTATTATAGGCGTAGGGGCAAGATCCAAGGTGTTACGGGGTTTGTATCATGGAAGAAAATTATAATAAATTGGAAAGAAAGACGACAAAATTTACTAAAACTTGATACCTATAGGTATCTAGGTTTTAATCCAAAGTTCAACACGTTGTTCATTAATTTAACGTCCCTTTTTAGATTTTTTCTTATGGCCCATCTATAGGTATACTTAAGTGCAGAGACATCTACTTGAATGCATGGCACCCATGGCGATATAGTTACGGTGATGGTACAGTAAGGAAAAAAAAACTAAACCACTACTTTCAACAAACAGCTACGAATAACTTTATTAATTTGTTAACATCAAAGATGTCAATGACCCTCCACAACAATGATTTCTCGTACTCTTAAAATGTTTCATTTTTTGATTTTTTATTAATGTTATTTATACCGATTACAAGTCGTGCTTTGTGGTTTCACTCGCTTATCCAGATATTAAATGGTTTTTGAAATCTGACTGATAATTCCAGGAATTAGCGTATTGAAACAGACAGACAAACAAACTCTTCAACTATCTATTAATAAAATATAGAATTGATAAAAAATCTTAATCCAATGAAAAGTTTCCTTTCATACTGCTCATTAAAAAACCATGAATCGCTGTGTCCCTGTAGCGCCATCTATCAGAAATAATCTGCTTTTATGTATGTTCCTGTACGTATACATATATCGCCGCACGGCTTTCCCCTACAAAGTGAATCGCTGAGAGTTATCGACGCGCCCTTAGCGCTCCTCCGCCCAAAAATAGTGACGTGCCGACGAACAAAGCCTATCATGTAGCTATGAGTACCATAGCAACGTTTTAATAACTAGTAGTAGACAATATATTGTGATTGAAAGAGTTTTATATTGTCATTAATATTGGCTAAGCTAGAGGTCGATCCCAGGTCGAGCAGTGTTATTGTTTTTCTGTAAAATTCTTAGTAGCAGTTCAGTATTTCGGCTTTTGCCCGGTTTATAGCAATAAGCTAAACATACCGACGAACTTTGTTTGTACATTAGTACCTACACCTCTGCCTTAACCTTTGGGAAAAACAGGTAAGTATCATAGTATCTTTAAAATCCGTAAAAGATTTTTTATTGCAATGATTATCTACAGTCTGAGCCAAGACATAAATACCCAACTAAATTGAATTGAATAAAATCTCATAATAACTCCGCGTTCTCATCTAAGCATAACTAGATATTCATTTCCCATACAAATCACTAAATTGAAACCGGAACCCCATTGGCCGCTCCCCATTAAAGATTCCGACATTGTCTTTGGGCACCACAAGGGCTAACGCTGACTTCCAAAGACATTTGTTGCTGACCTTTACAGCTGAATAAATAATTTAGAGTCGACTCAAGCCCCCAGATTTACTTAAACAAAGGTGGTCCAGTTAATAGGGTAATACATTTTGGTAATTTCTACGATCCGTTGAAGGGTGTGGCTCCTTTGTAAGCGGGAATGGGGTAACTAATCGAGTTTGTTGAAACCGACGTATAGTGACTTTTATACGTGTTTGTAAAATATATGTAAATTATTACCTGTCAGACTAAAACATAAGTACCTTCTTACAACTAATAAGCATAGAAATCAAGAACATAACTCAACAATAAACAGATATGTACAGAATAATTATAGTACGAGGTGACCTCGGGTAAATTCGTTGTTCCCAGAGTTACAAACATGTATGGAGATAGGACTCTAAGGAAACGTATTCCATATATATACTTAATAGCTTGCCCGAGGACATCAGACTTGAATATAACAAAAATAAGTTTGAAAAATATCTTTTAAATACACTACCTAAACTAAAAGTGCACTCCATAACATAATACTAAATGTAATATCTAGTACTCACTTGTGTTTTATCTCATATGTATTATCCTAATATTTATTTTTAATTTTGATCCCACAGTCAAACTGTTATGTATTAGATCATAAGTACATGTAACATGTACCTTTCAAATTTAATAAATAAATAAATAAAAGTGTCTTTGGAGGTTCTATTTACAGAAATAAAATATCTTTCATGTACCTAATTTTGAAATCAGAGCAATATGGGTAATTAAGTGCATGAAACGTAAGTAATTTTCAGTGTAGTTTTGCATTTACTTCCTGACTACGAGTAGTAGTAGTACAGAATAACAAACGCCAAGTTTCTAAAAACATAGACTCGAAACAAATTTGTGGATCGCTCTCGGGGGGGATCGAACCTATGATACTCGGCGCAACGGTACAGGTAATGTGCCTACTTCATTTCAAAATATGCTTGTAGCTACAGAATCTAGTATCAACTTCCATCCAGAGTAATTTCCGAAACCCTCATCTAATATTCAGCCCTTTAATAGAAATAACGTCACAGCTCACACGAAACAACTAAAGCCTTACTTGATCAACATAATTTAATGCGCATTTAAAAGTAATTATTATTCCGCGCCCAGTGTGACCACCGCCCAAGGACTGACCACGGCACTTAGCGAATTAAGCATGTCACAAGTTAATGGTTAATGCAGACGACGAGGGTAACTGGCATTAGGTGAAATTAGCCATGTCTGTTTATACGGACGTTCTACTATCTGAAAATATTACCATTAATAGTGGAATTGATAAACTTATTCAGCAACCTAGAACTTTGTGAATAGGTAGGTACTATCCCATTATGAGTCGTTTAAATTTTTTAAAATTATTTTCGTTGTCGCCCGGTTTCATATAATTTTACAAACCAGTGGAAATTGCCTCAGGTACAATAAAAAATTGAATTAATGTCAAATATTTTTTTGATTAGAGAATTCAAACTAGTTTATTCCATTTCAAGTCTACTCTCACCTAATATTTCTAAGGATTAGCAACTTATCCTTGGATTTAATATAATGTTTGAAATTTAAAATTTAGTAAAAGTTTGCCTTTTAATCCGCAACTTCATTATGTTGTCCATTATATTAGATTATATTTGCGAGTTCTTTGAATACTGAGGCCGTACTATCACGTGTTAGTGCGATGTATTGAGATTGTGTGACAGGGACGCTCTGCAGGACAAATAGTGCCATCCCCCTCTTGCAACCAAAAAAAGGTCGTCTTTAAATATTACGGTACGGCTTCAGACGACGATGAAATAGCAGTTATTTTTGCAAAAGTATCAACCTACTTCTATAGACATTCTTATTCAAAATTATTCTCTTTAGAACCGACCATAACAACGAAACCAAATATTAATCTAGGTACACAGAAATTCACGCAACAAACACAATTTAGAACAGTAATGCAATTCAGCTGTGTCAAATCGCTCAGCTCCTAATTTCAAGCTGTCAAGTCCCAAGAAGCGTTAATCCGACACGACAGAATCACACGACAGCTGCATTAGAATAGGATTCCGCTTGTTTCCCTATACAAAACCTGTCTGTTCTAAGCCTTAAATGTATTTATATTCTTAGATATTTAATAACGTAACTTCGGTCCGCGATTTCGTTTTTGTGCGAACCCCTAACGAACAGACAAACTAAGTATGGGACGAAAAAAATATATTGGCGATCTTTAGGTGTACATAAAGTACACCTCCGACCTTTCGGGGAATAATATATTCGGTGATTAATGTACAGAAACTGCTTATAATGTTGTTAGTGAATAAACCTGCAAATAAGTTCATTGACCTCTCCTCCTAGTTCGTAACAACACGAGAAGCGGAAGAAACAATAAATAACAAAACGCAGGCAACAAACCCGTGTAACAATATGACAATACGCAAACCCCGCCATCACTACATGTAAATATGGAGATACGGTATCACGAGTGAGGAAATCTCGTGATACGGACGATAACCTACAACTAGGGGCCCCATTTCCCATAAAATACTTGAGAAAATCCAAAATAAATGTTTTCGTCTAGCCGCGTTGGCGTCACGCGTTCATAAATCACATAAAAATATATCCTAGAGTGGCGGATTAAGTGATTCGTAAGAAAGTTGTTCGGCAAACAGACGAATCCATTAAAGTAAGCCCATCAGAAGGAAACTAAGTAATCTGTTTATACGTTTGCATAAAACAGATCGTTGCTTTGGTTTCGTCTGATTTGTAAGCTCAGGGAAATTAACAAGATAAGCGACCAAGGTTGGGGCTTTAGATATATAAATATATGTACTTACATGTTTGATGACTTTAATTATTTTATAGTGTGTCCATAAAAACGGTAATCCTGCTCAGATATGCACGAACGCATCTTAATTGGTAGTTTAGTAGTTTTGTATGTGTACCTACATTTGTGTTTAGAATAGATATAATAAAAATCTCGATCAAAAATCATAAACTTTACAAGTTCCAGCTGTTTTAATGCTAAGCTATAAAAAAAATTACATTAATAAAATTATAGTTCATGATTATTTTAGAATTTTAGTATTAAGACTATTCCATTTCATAATACCACCCATTTTGTTTTGAAAAGAGTTAACCCTCAACTCGTTACAACTCCCCACATTAAGCGAGTTAGAGTTTCATCGGGAATAAAATAAAAATTGTTTTATATATACTTATTTATATATGCACACATACATATATTATACACGTGAACGAAAAGGTTTTTCTCGAAACTGGGGAATACGATTTCAATTCGCCGAAGCGTTACCAAAGTTAGGTCGGTTTTATTAAATTTTGACGACAATATTCTGATTCTATTTTGTATTTTCATTGTGTTCGAAAACATATATGTGGAACATTTACTGGCTGATATGGAAAGTGTTCAATGTCATTACACACAATTAAATAAAAAAATAAAGTCGGTCGGTAAGTAGCAAACTAAAATCCTGGATCCACTACTGGTAAGTAGCAAGTAATAAAATAGCCTAACACTAAAATGGATGAGACGAATGACAGTGGCAAAGTGATCGGCTTCCACGTTACAGGTCGTGGGTTTGATTTCCGTACGGAATTATGCGTGGTGGCCCAACTATAGTCTATAAATTCACCCATGTAGCAGCTCTTCTAGAACTTTCACAGCTAAAATTGGGTACAGCAACACAATACGGTTGCCAAAGCTGAAATCGGCTTTGGTGCCATCATCATCATGAAATGCAGGTTTAAAAAGACTCAGCTATGTTTAAGTTATAAACTACTTAAAAAACCTTTATACTTATAAATGCATTATCTTCACCTTCGATTATGAAATCTTATAGCTATAATCTGGGGTCTTTAAATCACGAGTGAATCGGTTTCTCCTAGGCAAGCGCGCTCCATCGTAGATCGCAGTATCGCTTAACATCAGGCGAACTAGCGGTCAAGCGTAGGCATATCATGACTAAAAAAAATAAAAAAACCATATACCTCTTCACCCTATTAGAAAACTAACAAAGTATACAAATAGCAAAATCAAGACACAATACTCTCAAAAACATTCCTTTTCTATAAGCAATCACATTATCCAAACAACTAATACATTAGTAACTGTATATCCCAAATACTCCGACATCAAACAGGAAATATCTAAACAACATTCTTCAACAAAACACACTTCATTCACCATTTTTGTTTATCATATGTTTTATTATGCAAATATAAAATATGAAGAGTAACAAGGTAACGAGAGAGCTATGTAAGATCGGATTCATTCTCAAATCCGCGTTTACAAATAATCGTATAATCCGATTCCCGAGAGGCGGTGTACTCGATATATTTGCTACATTTAATATACATAATGGAATGAGGATATTGTGCATTGCTTACGTGAAGAAACGAGTGATAGGATCAGATGGAGCTCCTTAAATTGATAAATAAGTAAATCGACACGTGACGATGCTCTGAATGCTATTCGATTATAACTACATTTTTATTCGATTGCGCGTGCAAATTTTTAGAGTTAATTAGGGTGTTCCAATAATCTCCTCAGGGTTAGGAAGAGGCTTAGGTACTTGATATACATCAACAGTTCGCCGGCATAATTTTCCGCTGCTACCCAAACAACACTTTTCTTGATCGAGTAAACCTCAAGCCCAATAAGGAAGTCCAAAGAATAATTTACATTTCTACAACAACAAATCAATATACGCCGCCCAGTTATATCTGACTCCATTTTAACGTTTGTAGAGCAAACTTGGTCCCAGGGGTAATCACAATATGGTAAACTAGTTGCAAGTTTGTGTCCAAACCCTTACTGGGCCCTTCACATAGTTTACAGGTCAATTTTCTTGTTAAAACATTCCTACAGTAATTTCTAAGTGGGTATACCATTGTTCGAATCAGTTTCTGACTATTGTATAATTTGGAAGCCATCTTGTACGATTTATACGGCATTGTGTGAGGGTTAAACTAATTTTGTAATGTAAATAGTGAATGTTATAATGTATTGGTTTATAAATAATGACTGTATCCTAAGAAATAGTTTATTAGAAGCCGATGAAGGATTTATTTGTGAACGCATTTCCTCAACGGTACCTACTTTGACAAATTTGATATTTAATATTACATTTTACATGAAGTTATCATGGTCATAATAAAATCAACATGAAATTGTATCTGAACTACTAACGAGAAACTCGTAGCAAATTATAACTGCACTTATCTACAGATCTGCAAGGTTAAAAAAAGCCTGTCGCGGTCTTTTTGTAGATGGTGACCATTATTAACACACCGAAATCCCTCCGTGCCTCAGAGAGCACGTAAAGGCGTTGTTCCTAGTTGTTATAAGATATTATGGTACTCAGAAATACGAAAAGCCTGACCACCAGTCCATCCTTTGAATATCAGTGATGCGGAGAAATTGGGATGTGGATCTGATGGCACGGTTAAAAAGGTTAAAGAAGAAAGAAGAGCGGCAATATCCCGAAAACCCATTGTTAAAGCCACTTATAAAAGGGAAGCAATCAAAAATGCTTTAAACTTAAAACTATCTTCCCTAGTGACAATCTATTGCATACATATCAAAAGTACCAAATTCATATTTCCTAAAACCAAACAAAGAAATTCCATTCAAAAGCCACATAAAAACCCAGTAGTTATTATTACACCCTTGCATCCATTCCGCCGTGTCACGACTCACGACACGTCCGCCTTTGAACGAAGAAAACAATTTCATACCGTAAATTTCACTTTAAAACTATGTTTGAAACTTCTAATATCGAAATGCACTTTATCTATGAAAGACTGGGTCCTCGAGGCGAGAGGGTGCACATCAAAGATGTCGTCGCGTTTACGCCCGATGCCGCTGAAGGGTTAAAACTCAGCATACCAATTTCAACTTTACCATGATACAAATATGATAACAATTCATTTGACACTTATTGCGAGACATGTGTCGGTCTGATGTAAGTTGACTTCCGTAAGGGGTTAGCTTGGGGTTTGGCGCGCGAAACCTTAGGCGTAATAAAGCCAATAAAGTTTATAGCCTTATCTTAAACGGCGTGAGCGCACGCGTGTTTTGTATGAAATACCTTTAGATTTATTACAGGGACTTACATGACTGCTTACAGTTAACATAATTAATTCAAAATGGCTTTGATATGCGGCTTTGGGGGAAGAATATTTGGCTTTGTTTTCCGCGGATAAATACACTAAACAGTTACCTTCAGGCACATTTTTACACTTTAAATACCACTTAAACAGAAACCTACAAAATGAGGGTAAGTCTTTCACAATATATTTCTTCTTTACCTACGGGTACCTACGGGTAAAAGGTTAAAGGACTTGTGTAATATATTGGGTACAAGAAATTTAAAAATATATTTAAATCAGAACCATATTCTCAATGAACCAAAACTAATTCAACTAATATAAGTTATGGAGGAGATTAATAAGATGTCTAAAACAGCCGAAACTAGATTTTGTTCTATAAAAATTTTAATAAGTTAAAATGCTTATTCATGTACATATTTAGTTTTTAGGTCTTTTAAGAAATAGACTATGATATCCCAAATAATTATGATATTGATTCAATGCGAGTCGTTCAAGTGTTTTTTTAGTTCATTGATTTTATGAAACACTTCACTTCAATGTTACTTCAAAAAGAAAAATAAGCACAAGCTACATAGATTTTAGGGCACGTTGAAACTTTGTCTAAAACTCAACACTACACAATAGTGTATGAGAAAGCGGGGCGCGGAAGAATTTTCAAAAGAAAGTCTCGCTTCGCTTTTGTTTTACCAGAGATCCACATGTGGAAGTTGGAACTGCGTGTACCTGTAAAAAAGAAAAGAAAAATTAGATTTCGCTCTAGAGAATCATTTCGGTGTTTTGAAATGAGGTCAGTTAATGTAATGTGCACACACCTTTATGTAACGTTTTATAGTAAGGGTTTTAATGATATTACCTACTTATTATAGATTAGTCGTCGTTCATTATATTTTGTTACTTGTCATTCAGTAGTAGTAGTAGTGCCTGCTCGGATGTCTACATGCCAGCATGAATGGGTCGCACGACCGGGGAAGTACTACCCTCCCACAGAATATCGACGTCAAGTACCAGTACGCATACTGTTGCGTTTCGTACGGTGAGTGTGGAGCGCCGGAGGCCCAATTTCTCCCTCAGTCCCCTTCATGCTCCTTTTCTCCTTCCCCTCCCTTTTCCTTAAATAGGTAGGCTCGGTAACGCATATGCAACTCCTTTGGTTTTGCAAATGTCCATGGGCGGCGATGACTACTTACCATCAGGTAGATCGCCTGCACGTTTGCCGAGTTATGCCATAAAAAAAAAATACCGTCTACATTGACTGCATTATTCAGGTCATCAATGCAAGTTTTTAACCGATGATATTTCGACATTAAAAAAACTGTGATGCCAATATTCCCCGCATTTGTAAATACTTAGATTTTTTTATTACACGTTAACACACGTTAACGTAACATTATGACACGCTGAGACTAACCCTTCTAATGCCGAAACAAATTCCACATAACCATTTACGCAACTCTTGCATGCAGGTAAAATATTATCTTAAGAGAAAATTCAATAAAGAGCTCTTGACGTCGGATCCCGCGTCAAGAGTTGAAAAGGAAGGAAATTAACCTAAATAGCTGCAAGTGGCCGCGCTGCATCATAATTACTTATATGCACGCTAGTGAAGGGGAAACTTTTATTTCAATCAAGCATATGAATGCAGTTCAGAGGTAAATTATAATAAATTACCCATGCATTGCAGATAAGCGCAGTGCAAGAATAACATTAACTTTTCTAGCAACAAATTACAGACAAATACAAAATAAATGTTTTTTTTGTGCCCCGGTGATGGCCCAGGGCCATTTAATGAATTTGAGAATAATATAATTATTATTTAATACCCCTAATTCAATCATATTTTTTTAAATATTTATCTTGTTATAGAGGTACTGTAGGTACTGGCTGGTAGCGGATGGATGCGAGCCGCCCAAGACCGGGATGGTTGGCGCTCTTTCGGGGAAGCCTACATTCAGCAGCGGACGGCGATAGGCTGATATGATGGTGATGATGATGATGATATCTAACCCATTATTTAGTAGGTATGTAGTCCCTACTGTTTATATTATTTAACTTTGAACGTTATATCCCCAAAACTTGATTGATAGAAACCGCCATTTGTTATAAATACCTCTTGGTAAACAAGTATATAGCGGGTTAGCATACAAAGAGTAAAAATAAATTATTTCGTTACCATAATTATCTAGTAACGAATCGAGAACCCATTAATTATCTTGTCAAAATTTTATGACTTGAAACAACTATTATAAAAACTAAAACATTTTGTAAAATAAATTATTTATCAAAACATCATTTATGTAGTTTTTACCTAAGTCATCATTACTATCTAGGTACTAGAGTGCAGAATAATTTTACCCCTATTAATAGAAGAAAATAAATTGCATGTCGCTCATGAAAAGCTGTCATTAATTTTCCTTCAAATTACTTTAATGTATGAACACATTTTCTGTTATTACTTTGCTATACATGGTACGTACGTATATATATAAGCTTTAACAAGCTAAGCTGAGTAGGTCACGCTTTATGTCCTAGGTTTGACCTTTACAGGTTATTTATAATTTATTAGTACTCTTATAAATAATTAAGCTGATGTCCCGAAGCGGCTAGTTCCCAAGCCAGGACTGGCTTTTTAAAACAAATAACCCCTCAAAATTAAATCTGATAAATATGGTATCAAAACTTTTTTGTTATGGGGTATGAAAAGACTCATTGATCATATACCGCTGGGGAGATGGCAGAGTATGTCGGACTCGTACGCACGGCTAGACATCAAGCTATACAAAACCAGTTTACGCTGGCCTCTTTTTAAATGGAAAGCCTATACAACCAGAGATCAGCTTAAACTGGATTTGTATAGGTTGACCTGTAGCCGTGTGTACCTACTAAAAACCGCAGGCTCTTGCCTTCCCTTGTCCTGTAATCACAGCCATGGGATTTTCGGCATTTGCCACGACCATTACATACCCTGCCGACCATGAGGGTTTTCAGCACCAGTCAGGCATGGCAATAAATCTGGTGTACTTACTTAGAAGACTACAGTATACTTCGTTCCAAAGTGCATACAAATCTACAAATTGCTCAGATCAAATAAAAAGTTAAGATGGACCTTTGCGAACAAAGAAGTGAGGCCGGCTGAAACTATGCCTTGCCGTTTACAAACACAATTACACGCACACGTTTACCTTATCTACCAAAACTACGCCTTAATCTTAGTCCAGCTATCGAAAGCTCGACTGACAAGATAAGGCGTAGTTTCGGTATACGTGTGTGCGTGTAATTGTGTTTGTATACGGCAAGGTGTAGTTTCAGCCGGCATCACTTCTTAGTTCGCAAAGTTCCATCTTAAGTTTTTATTTGATCTGAGACAAATTGTACAAATCTAACAGTTTTAAGAGATAAATCTTTTGAATTTTTCTCCTCAATCTATACTCTGTTGTACATTTAACACAAATCGATTATATTTTCGTCATTAATCTTTTAGATGAATTGATTGCGACCAATTGCCTAATCTATCTCCATCGTTACGTAATTTTGATTGTCCATACATATAGGTATAATAATTAATTAGAATACAATTTCGTTTCGCGTTTCGGGATCGCCTTATATTATTACTAGCATTTATAATACAAATATGGATGAATTTGTATTGATAAATAGGCCAAGAGCCCAACTAAATAAATGTTGTCAAAATCAAGTAAAGATATTTGCAAAGTGCATTTAAATGCCTCTCTATGATAAGGCTGACAAAAACGTAAATGTATGGCAGGCAAATTATATTAGTCGGAGATTTTATAATTATGTATGAATTGCACAGGGGTCTACCATCGGCTGCTGAACTAAGCGTTAGTGGGATACACCTAGCACAGAACACTTACTTGTTTAGCTTACAGACTGGGTGGTAGGTAAATGATGGTAAACTCATTCAAGACACAACAGTAAATTTTAATGTCAAAAAAAGTCCTCAAGATTATAGTTTTCTTAATTTTTTTATGCGGTTTCTCATCAAATTCCGAATTAATTCTTCAGGATAAAACATCTCGGTCAAACAATTGATAAGTACCTTCCAAATAAACAAAAAAAACACCGCATAAATGCACGTGGTTTATTAATAGAGTTAGAATTCCGAAAATGTATGGTGCAGCATTAAAATTTACTATAACTTGGCGCCAAAACATCACAAATATTATTTAAAGGACGTAAAACAATTTCAGGGCTAATTTAATTTTCAACAATGGCTTCGCAGTATGAGTACCTACGATAACAAAAAGCCAGGATCTTTTAATTGCACTAATTAACTGCCGGCGTCACGTACAAATTAAGATGGCGAAGAAAAATTCAAGTGAATGAACAAATGAATGAACGAACGAGAACGTTAATTGAGGTCATTATGGAAGGAGGATGCACTAGAATGCGCTGTTTTATTATTTGAGTATTACAAGGGTGGAAAGTTGTTCATGGCAATATCAAGTAGGCTTGTTGACTTAATTAAAACAAGCCTACGGCGAAGAATGAAGTTTTATGGTTTTTTATCAAAAACAAAGAACTGCTACTTAACGCACCACATATAAGTTACATTTCAATAAGATCTAAAATTTAACCCGGACGTGGCATTCTTTACACGATCTAAATCGTAATAATACTTTTGATCATTTTTTATTGCCAGAATTGGCCTTCATGTATTTCGAGAGGATAAAAATAGGACGCCTGTTTTAATGGATGTAATAATACTATATTCCATTATCATAGAAATGTTGCTTAAGTATTTACTGTATCGCTGCAGTGTAATTTGGAGAAAAACCTGTTTTCGTTACTCTAGAACATTATCACGCTTTTTCAAGCACTCGACGGCAGATACAGGCAGCTCGCCAGTTGCAAAACCGTACAATACATCGGTTGATGCACGCGATGCATAGGGTCTCCACTATCTAGATAACCTAGATCTGTTTTACTAAGCTGGGTAAAAGAACTGACTATATTTTTATATAATCTGAGTAGACATAAGTAGGTTAACTGTGTGATTAACAAATAAATTGTTATAGTTGTAATAGCAGTAAGTCGTGATAGTGAGCGGCAATCTTCAACAATGAATGAAAGGGACGGCTAGTGTTGCGTTGTATGAACTGTCACACTTCATTGTACTAGCCATCTCTTTCTTTCTTCGCTCAAGAAATGTTGGCCCGGCCTGTACCAAGAGATAGTATGCCAATTTGACTTTGTCAAGTGAGCGTAATGAATAAAGGTCTATTAATTTTTACTGTGTCCTTTTTGTATTTTAATTTTATACTAAAATAATGTGGTTACAGTAGAACAATAGTTTTTTTTTTCAATTAGTCATTAATTGATGTCATTTATGTAAAATTTTAAAAGTAAAAAAGCACAACAAAAAAAATTAAGAACATTGAAATATTTCTAAATTGTACCTATATTTTTTTTAAATCAGGAAACAACTTAAAATGTAAAATACAGAATCTTAAATAAAATTTCGATTATTTCCGAATTCTTTGATCCTTTCGATTAAAATACAACGAATTGTATCGGCTACTTAGTATTCCGTTCAAGTTTTAAGGGTTGCCTTAGGGAAATACGTTACAGTGATGATCCCATACAATACGACCGCCTTGTAGTCGATCAATGGTAAGTTATGTTGAATTTTCTAATACAATATCTTTTTTTTTCTCTTATACGGCATACCGCATACAACAGTAACTAGGTACTTTCAATAACAAAATGTCTCAAAAATAATAAAATTGCAGTAGAAGTTAAACCATATACAATTTAATTAAAATATAATAATCAATGGGGACTGACACTCATACTCATACTCGTACAGATAATTCTATAACGTAACTGGGTATGTAGAACCTTACCACCATTTAGCATTTAATCTGTAGTAGGTACACTTATTTGTAAACCCTATAAATTACCTACCATGTATCTACTACAAGATCAATAAACAATTTGAATTTAAAATCCTTCAGTAGATTGGCTTACTAGAGATAGAATTTGGATTTTATTTGTATGACTAAATCTTATCTTTAATAAGCAAATTTACTGGCAGATTTATAATTCAAACCGAAAGTTTAAGTAAAGCATATTAAAAAGCAACTTTTACCACGATTTTATTAAAACTGCACACTTCACAACTGTGTAGTATGGTCAATTTCATTATTCTTGTTTTTCCATTTTCTGTTATAATTTTAAAAGTGTAATTTACACCTCACATTAATAGTGTAATTTACACTTTATAACATGTCTTTTAAAATGACAGCTATTTTATCGAAAAGCCAGGTCATTGAATTATGTGAAAGCATACACAATAAACTCATACATCTGCATAATGTCTTTGTCCAGTCTAGATAATGGCAACCCTAAGGCTGGATCCACATAAGTCGCGTGACAATGCCTGCAGTCACGTCACCTGTCAGCCGCGTGTTTAATATCGAATTACCCGACGCCTGCCTCCGTCTAAAGCCTAAATAATGTACTAGATAATTCAACTAAATTACGGCCCGCTATTGTGTATTTTGTTCTGTATACTTAAGTTTCGTTTACTTTAGATAATTTCATTTATTTTATTTAGCAGTATTTTATCCGTACGTTGCTGAATTATTTTTAAAGCTTCTCAAAACAATAAAACTAGTAATGGACTTTTTTTACTAATGTGAAATTATAATATAAAAAAAAATTGTAGCAAAGAAATAATACAACATTTTTTATATATTACTTGTTTACCTACTTAAAACAAGATATAACAAAGATATCTATATGATCTGATAGGAACATGACGCCCTTAGGGCATTTCTTCACTCAAAAAACACTGACCTAACAAAAACTCATTAAAACAGGGATTGACCATAATTACGAATTTTGATCTTAAGTTTCAGTAGCTTCGAATAAAGTTGTCGATTCAATGCATTTCATTAACAAAGTAACCAAGAATACATAATTACAACATAAAAAAGCTTCTTCAGTTGGTTCCGTAAAAATTTTGTTAAACAAAAAATGCATCTATGAATTTCTCTGAATAAAGCTACAAAGAACGCAGTAAGAGATTAAAAATCTCTTTTCGTTTTTAAACAACTATTGTTAATTTATTAGATGGTTAATCTACGGGATAAGGAACTGAAAAAGATTAATTGTGCTTTGGCAGCGCTTTAGTACCTAGACTTTAAATTAATTGATATGATGTTGAGCATGCTCAACATTTTCAATTACAATAATGTTATAAATTGAATTAAATAAATATTATACTTTTGTCAGGATTTAATACGGCGCCCTAGTATATCAGACTCTTTTAAAATTTCTTATTTGAATATTAGGTACTATATACAATTTTTTATTATTTTCGGGGCAATATTAGGTTCCCAATTTATGTGACTAAAAATAGAAAAAAAAAACCTAATTTTTAATAAAGATATAATATACTGGGCGCCTGTTAAGTCACCTGCACCCGTTAAAAGGGTGTTATTCTACCCGTCGTACTCAACAACTTTTCCATATGATACCCATACCCTATTCGAGAAAAATAAATATATCTTCCTATACAAAAGTAAACAGACCACATTTTGGCCTGTATAAAAAGTAGTTTTTTTTCACGTATCTGTAAAATGTACGGGTAGAATCACCCTTTTATCGGGTGCAGGCGACTAAATTGGCATCCTGTATAAACTTAAAAAAGAAACATGTTTCAAACAAAATCATGTCAAACAACGTGACATCTCCAATACCCGAGATATATGTGATGTATGTGAAGTTACATCACATAGTATGTCAGACTTTATAACAACAATGAGGGTGTAATATACTCAGGTCAGAAACGTGTTGAATTTTAAACGTCACGTTTTAGTTTAGTGCTCTAAGATTTTTATTATTTTATAGTGAAAAATATTCGGGAGCTAAAATAGTCACTTTTGATTATTCACGAATTTCAGTTTTGACAGCATAACCTGACCTCTCATCGTACTGAAAGCCTATACAATGTTGCAGTAGTTGTGGCATTGTGCCATTGGCTACTGTCGATTCCCGCACGGAACAAATATCTGTATGACCCCAACCGGGATACTAAAGTACTTGTTTCTTGTTCGGACGTATATTTGTGTTTAAAACGCCTGCGTATGTGAACATTTGTGTTTATAAACACCTGCACGATTCAGGAGTAATTCCTATTGTAAGGATTTCTTTAAACAATGGAAGAAAGAAAAAACTTGTCAACAGGATTGCAGGAAGTTACAAAGTCCTCGATTTTGGTGGATACAAACTAAAAAGACTAACTCAAACAAAACCCTGTCAGACAGCGTGACACCAAGATTTATGAAGAGCAAGTGACATCACTTAGTTGTTCCAACTTAATAACAGTAATGAACTTGCAATGCACTCACGTCATGACAGGAACGTGTTTAATATAATATTACCCGCGCCTGCAAGTTCCACCAAATTATAATATGATAATAGCGTGATAGTACCGAGATCGTAACTGCGGTATAATGCAAGCCGTAACTGGCTTAACTTTGGTATAAAGCCGTTTTTGGTTAATGGGTAAGGTAGCTCCCGAAATTGAAGGGCTGGGAGTTTTGAAAAAAGTTTTAAAGCGTTTAAAAAGCTATAAGTAAGTATTTTTATTGAAGTTCATTTGTTACAGGGGAAAAACTTTCTCGTCACGTCCCACTTTTAACATGT
Source organism: Subacronicta megacephala (assembly GCA_958496365.1). Classification (NCBI taxonomy): domain Eukaryota; kingdom Metazoa; phylum Arthropoda; class Insecta; order Lepidoptera; family Noctuidae; genus Subacronicta; species Subacronicta megacephala. The sequence continues at coordinate 8,288,531 of OY292530.1, read as the reverse complement.
CGTGTTGTCATCCCTTAAAACAAATATTTTGTTTTTAAAATAAAATATTATCTAAACTGCAATGCCATAGACTAATGGATAAGACACAAATTTGTTAACCATTATATTTCAGATAACCAGAAATATAAATAGATAATATAAAAATATTATAGTAGGAGTGTCAGGCGTCCAGCAGCAATATGGGTCGACGACATAATTCACTTCGTTGGACGTAGGTACTTGAATGAGAGTGGCACGGGACCGTGGTGGATGGCACAAACTTAGGGAGGCCTATACCCAGCAATGGGTGAAGTCAGGCTGTGGATAATGATGATGATGATGATAACTCACGACCCATAAAAAAAAAATATGACAAAAGATAACCTATGTCCAACAAAGTCCAATCTATCTTTGTACCAAAATTCGGCGAATTTGGTTTAGCGGTTTAAGCGTGAAAAAATGATGATACTTTCGCATTTATAGCAGTTATTATTGATGACTACTGATTATAGTAAAAAAATACATTTTGCAATTTGCATTTTGCATTTTGCAAAAATACATTTTGGAACAGAAGTATATTTACAGAAATTATATTATAAGTACTACTTTAAAGCCATTATATATATATCTACTGTAGTAGTAGAATGTAAGATAGTACATACAATTATTGCGCTGCATTATCACTAAGAAGCGCTTGGGACAAAGCCAAAAATACTTAAATAAAACCTTTTTGCTACAATTATTGTTCATTAAAGCGTTTTAGTTGAACACAGAGTGGTTATTACTGTGTAGAATTTTGACTATGCACTGCTGGAAGAGCCTTTTTTGTAGCGACGAAAATCTTCATAGGTTGCCTACCACCTGGGCGACAGAGTATGTCGGACGTACCGAATAAAAACCGCTCTTACTTCCCCCTGCCCTATAATCAGCCAGGGGATTTGTGTCATCTGCCACGACTTTGATAGGCTATGTTCCGGGTAAGGCTCTAGACAGACGGACTGCATTTCATCCAACTGCAAATTGCAGTTCGGATGCAGTTTGAATGCAGTTGGCACGACTGCAATAGAACTGCAAACCAAACGTGCAGTCACAGTTCACACGATTGCACGCCGACTGCAATTTAACTGCAATCGGACTGCATGTTTGGTTTGCAGTTCTATTGCAGTCGTGCCAACTGCATTCAAACTGCATCCGAACTGCAATTTGCAGTTGGATTGCAGTTGAAATGCAGTCCGTCTGTCTAGAGCCTAAATCAATGGCTGAGGGCTTGTCTAGCTTCCTTGTTAGAGCCTAGTTATACCGCAGTACACTGCGCACAAACATACTGGCACGTAAAGACACGAAAGGCACGATCGCGTGTCTATATGTATTTATAACTAGCGGCCCGCCTCAACTTTGTCTGGTTTGTATATATAAATTGAATTATACCTAATATATGACCATAAGTTATGATCATCTGGAGTAATGAACCTTTCAAATTATGAAATGATTCTCATTTTAATATTAGTATAGATAATCATCCTCATAAAATTACCCTAATGTGATACCTATTACTTATAATATCAACATAGTAGTGTCCATATTATGTGAATAAGGTGAATATAAGATAGCTTGCCATTTTTTTTCTACTTCATTTATGAAGATAGGATACCTAATTTCCAGTAACATTTTGGTGTATTCCCGCATGATAATCCCAATTTTATAGGCGCAGGGATCGAGCATCTAGCAGATAAATGAATAAATACGTGCAAAATTGTGTTTTGTAAACGCGACCACGATCGGTTCTGGAAAAGAATCTAGGTTTGGGCAAAATTTAGTTTAAGTATGGTTTATATTAGAATAGTAAGAAAAATAATCTAGAAGATATAATAATAAAAATAACTGCTGGTAAATACTTAGATAATACCTACATGATTCAATGTTAATGCTCTAAGCTGAGACAACTATTGCTCATTGAACTGATTTTGAATCTTGAAGCGAAATCCCACTTTGACAGTGAACACTAGCGGACAGGTAATACCGGATTCAAGTTAACGTTTCGAATCGAGGTGGCGGTTAGATTAATAGCTTTTGATAGGTTGTTATTACGAGTAATTTGGTATTGAAGATCATTATAATATTATTGCAGATGCATAATAATAATATTGCAAGGTATTTTTACCTTAAATTTGAATGTACACTTAAGAAATGCACTCAGCTCACGAGCTTTCCTCCCTACGAGCGTACGGATAAATCCTCGTTAAATAGTAATATTGCAGATGCATAATAATAATAATATTGCAAGGTATATTTACCGTAAATTTGAATGCAGCAACCAAATTGAATCATGTAAACACTATACAGGGTGGAAGCGACATCAACGTACAGCCGCATACTATGAATTCAGTACATGATTCTGGCTGGCTGAATAATAATAATTGTAAAGTTACCTCTTTCGCGTACTTATGAGGTTTCCTCTCAGAGGTAGATATTAATATATAAGGTCGACACCTCCCTCACAAAACACAGAACATAGCTACAATGTAGACCACATTAAAATGTGAAAACAAGCAAATTAGTAATTCAATTAGTGAGTAATACCTTCACCGCCACCTTCTGGTCTTGTAACAAGTATTATTATGTATTAGTTATAATGTAATTAGGCCGTAACAGCCCTACTTACTAAAGCAGTTGTTGATGCGTATCTTATTAAGGTAGTCTTACACAATCCTAGAATACACTTTACCGACCTTATTCGTTACACCTCCAATTGCTAACACAGAAAAACAACTTGTATTTCAAAGAGATAAAGTTGAAAATGGACAGGAGTAAAAAAACAGATGGCTGAACTAGCAATAAAGATATGTATTACCAAAAAGGAATGTCGCATTTCACTCGACTAACGAACAAGGTGATGAAAGTAATCGAATACTAACACTCGGGACAGAGTTACAGGGAATATTCCATTTACTGTCTGTTATTCGATACTTTAAGAACCATTTAGTATGCGATGGTAACCCTATTCTGTGAAGGACGTCACTATTGTATACGGCACGATCAGGTCGAGGTACCTCTCTTATTTCGTAGGGTTATACCATGGCACTTGCGTTTTGATGTGCAATAAACTCCTATAGAAAGCGCGATGTAGACTTTACTTTTTATGTCTGAGCATTCATAAACGCACTTGACTGGACTTTTTCATACGTTATGTGTGCTGTGCTTCTATTATTTTGAAATGGAATGTTTATTAATTCAGTTTCATTTGACTATACTGCCTCATTCATCGTTGTTGCAAGCACACTGGCTAGCAGCTAGTCCTTCTATTCCCAAATCGATACCTGTCAATGAGTTTTGTTTTTAGGTTGAAGGAGCTGCTGTCTCGATTTTTGTGCAGTTCATTGCTTGAGGCTCGTCTCTAATTACTTTGGACCTTAGCGTATACCTAACACTTTGGAGAATACGGATGTGATGGTACGTTTTAGTTTATAACCGAAAATCCAATCCAGGACCTCTAGCTCAATAGTTGTGCTTACGAACACAATGAGGCAGTTATAACTCTAATAAATTTATTCTAAGTTTATATTTTAATTGATGCCTAGATATTCTAACCGAGTCGTTTAGAATTCCACTAATAATAATTAATTTGACAGTGACATCTACCGCCGTAAATTAATATTGCCACATCACAAAATAAATTCAATAAATTTACTAGCTCTTTAGAAATTTTCAATTACATTTTGGCTTATCCTTGTAATTCTATTTTGCAAATTCCCTTATTTATGTAACTAGACAGTTAAACCAATTACTGTGTTTAAAACAGTACCTAGGCTAACGGCTGTTATTATATTTAACTACCTTTAATGGGCTATGAGAATTAGTCAGGAAGGCGTTTGCAAGTAAAAAGTACTTATTTATTTATAAACTAGGGGAGGTCTACAGTAATTGACAGTAATTAGCGTGTGAAGTTTTATTTATTGTTGGTTAACGATAAATAGTGCTCAGCTTTACCTATGGGCGAAAATATGATTGTATTCTTTGCATGGGCTTAATTAAAAGTACAACTATAACTTATTAAAATAAAAACTCATCGTTATTTCGATGTAAGGGTCTAATAAACTTCATTTACTACGGTTGTTTTTAGGGTTCCGTAGCCAAATGGCAAAAAACGGAACCCTTACAGATTCGTCATGTCCGTCTGTCTGTCTGATCGTGTCACAGCCTTTTTTTTTCGAAACTATAAGAACTATGCTGTTGAAACTTGGTAAGCAGATGTATTCTATAAAGCGCATTAAGATTTTCACACAAAAATAGAAAAAAACAATAAATTTTGGGGGTTCCCCATACTTGGAACTGAAACTCAAATATTTTTTTTTCATCAAACCCATATGTGTGGGGTATCTATGGATAGGTCTTCAAAAATGATATTGAGGTTTCTAATATAATTTTTTTCTAAACTGAACAGTTTGCGTGAGAAACACTTCCAAAGTGGTAAAATGTGTGTCCCCCCCCCTGTAACTTCTAAAATAAGAGAACGATAAAACTAAAAAAAATATATGATGTACATTGCCATGTAAACTTCCACCGAAAATTGGTTTGAACGAGATCTAGTAAATAGGTTTTTTTTAATACGTCATAAACTGAATATTTTGCGCGAGAGACACTTCCAAAGTGGTAAAACGTGTGTCCCCCCCCCTGTAACTTCTAAAATAAGAGGACGATAAAACTAAAAAAAATATATGATGTAGATTACCATGTAAACTCCCACCTAAAATTGGTTTGGACGAGATCTAGTAAATAGTTTTTTTTAATACGTCATTTATCGTAATGATACGGAACCCTCCGTGCGCGAGTCCGACTCGCACTTGGCCGGTTTTTTTAAACTCATTGTCATCAACTCATTTTAATTTTTGTCCTAAACTAAAATTTAGTCATTTCAACAATATAACACAATACAAAGTTGTTTTGCCGTTATTTATCTATTAGAAATAGTAAATGGAGTATAGTTATACTAACTAACTTAAATAATTTAAAGGTAATTCAGACGAATGGAAATTATTTCTAAACAACACGCCATTCTAAAATAAAACCGCATAATTCTGCTGTCTGAACTGTAAAACGCAACATTTTCACTGAAACGCCGTTATTTCGAGGATGGGAATAACAAAAATATGTATTCAGAATGTCAAGCGTTCATCAAGTTGATTGACGGTACTATAATGCGAGGAACTAACTCCAGTAAATATTATATTTTTGTAAATATTTTTCCTTAAAAGCTTCGGTAAGCTATACCATGAAAAAACATCCTTGTTCGAAGAGAAATAAGACATTAACATTGTATTATTAATGAAGTATAATGTTGTTTAAGTATAGAAAATATTAATGAACCAACATAATTATTCATGTTATTGTATCTCATATCATTTATTCATTTGTTTGATTACCGATTTTATAGCATAAAATATAACGGTAATATTCCAATTTTTATATTGCAACACAGAATTTTGAAATTCGCTTGCTGTCGTAACAATATGGCAGCTGCAGTGAACTGTCAAAAAGCGCGCGAGATGAATGCCAGCCGATACATGGCATGTGCCTCGAATGATTTGTGGCGTGTTCGCCAAATATGAACGCGGCCGTGCTAAAAATTTATTTTGAGCCTATCCAATATTTTCATGAATATTATATAATAAAATACATTGCTGAAAATCATTCACATCATGGCCGAACGGCGGAAAATAATAATCATAGCTAAAGAAATTTAAAAAAAAAAAACTTTTTTTTGTAATATTTTGGCATAGCTGTAATAATAATATAATATGTTTATTATATAATAATATAATATGTAAGCTGTGTATCTATTCTATAGCTTAAGGGCCTTTGTGCCATTAAATTTGTTTTGCCGGTATTTTAATTATGTGTAAAATAAAAATTTTAATAGTCAAGTTACTTAGCAAACTGTCGTTAAAATTTTGAACTGAGACAATTACATTATTGAGATCAAATTTCATAATATAATATTCCTAGCGACTCACTTTCACTGCTAACAAAAAAAAAACGTCAAAGAGATCTTAATGCAACATTTTCCTTTTCCCTTCACCTATAAAATGGTTTCCTTTCATCCTTACAAGAACACCATATGACATTGTATAAAAAAGAAGCAAATCCGTGTGAGTACAGATGACGTCATGAGTGACCTGTGAGGGGATTACACCTGTAAGCCTCCCAAGTATCGTGGCTTTAAACCGGGCCCGACTTACGGACCACTCTCTGGTTTTATGAGCTCTACAAATAGTCCATATAATTAGTATAGTATTATGTAAAGAGGAAATTGGCTAACTAATGTAAGGGTTTTGGGATGTGGGTGGTATAAGGAAAATGTTTGTATTGATTCGGTAAACATTTATCTTACAAGCTCTGAGGCATTCCGAGGACTGAACAGAAAAACACTGGCTTATACAGTGACGTCACTTGTTACGAGTGAGAACAAAGTTCTTAGTCTTAATATCTTTGCCATTGTCTACGTGAACTATGCGTTTTTATAGATATGTAGGTACATATACTTATATTGTAGCCTCATTAGTCTAGTGGTCCTAAGCGCGACTGCTATGTTACTGGGTTGTTGTTTTATGCAATTCTCAGCAGTAGTTCGGAGTCTGGATTTGTGTCCGGTTAATGGCAATAGGGTGGCCCCCTATTACATTTAACCTAAACATACCAGCGAGATATAGATGTACATAAGTACACCTCTGCCTAACCCTCGGGGACTCGGGGAATACAAGCGTGATGGTATATATAGATTCAATTAAAATAAAAAAAGGTGTTGGGCCTTATTAAAATACCTACGCATGTATGCATGCATTCTTTAATAATTTTATGAAAGCACCTTTTTTTGTCATTCGTGCGGTTATTTAAAAAAACAATAAAATTTGCCATTGCAATACTCACCTGTTTTGTAGCAGCAATAATCATATTGCACCAAAAATTTTTGAACCACAGCTCGGAAAACAAATTGAACACATGATTGGACAAAGCCTGTGTTGCCAACGCGCATGAAATGAAATATCACAAAGTTCATCATTTACTGGTATTTAAAAACTAACGCGGCACAAAGCGAATCACTTTGAAAAACAACAGGGTAAAAACAATGGAGCACTATTTCCCCCTGTACAGGGTAGGTGAGGTGCCAAGGGAAATACACTTGATTGCACTCGCTCGCCGCTCCACACACGATGCATTTTGATTTCCACCCACTTCTTATAGTAGGTATGTAGGTATGTAGGAAAATCACTTTGAGGGTATTTTTTCTATGTCAACATTTGCTGTATCAATTGTATAAAAATGTTTTATCACCCAAAAATAATGTACTTTTTCCATGTGTCCATTAGAAAATACTTTGTTTGCACTCATAAAGTTTCTGTATTAAAAATAATGATCCCTGTATCGTGAGATCCATATTTTATCCAAATATATGGTTTGGAAAAATACGACCAAATATTTAATGAAAATACACGTTTTCATATTAAGAAACACAACAAAGATAGGTACTTAAAGTTTTCATACTTGCTTCCTCTATTTTGACAACCTCTCAAAAACGTTAGTCTTCAGTCAGTTCTACTATAGAGATGTACACATACGTACCCTGAATAGTATCACAATTAAATTCACTAACAAACTGAACACGAATTAATCTAATTATCTGTACAACACAATACCAAATTATTGTTTCTTCTAATACAAACACTATTTTACAACACTCGCACACTTCGATCAACCACGACAGGATTGCGTTTGATACTAACGTAATATAAAGTGAAATCTTTCTTATTAATTACAAGCAATTCCTTGACATCTTGCCCATTTACACACTAGTGAAACGCATCAATAATAACTTAGTATTACTAATATATCGTCGCTGGAGCGTGAATACCGAGTAGGTACATCACTACACCAGGGGATTTCATAACCACGTAACAATTACAATTAATTGAATGTATTCCAAATTCAATTAATTGACACAACAAACTTTTGCGTGTTTAACGACGAATGAATCTTCAATGTAATAATAACGAGGTGATCTTATTCTATTTGAATGTTCGCGTGAATTTTCGCGTAATTCGTAAATTTATCTTAGAAAGGTTTTTCACTTAATTACATGTCAATATGTTACTATGCTCAATTAACTGTAGCATTAGACAAATGATATCGAAATAACGGCATGCAATATAGTGATTTTATTTGTAAGTGCATGTTTATTTGTAAAGGAATGTATTTAATTAATTAAATACATTCGCGGAAAAACGGATCTTAAAAAACGCTTACCGACATGGAAATAACGATGGTGTAATAACGTTATCTGTATAATGCTATAATAAATGGATAAAATATAGTCATATTAATTATGCGATATGCAAATCAATATTTTGAAATGTTATTATAATTTATTATTTGAATGCAGAAAATTAATCGTTGAAAATTACATGAATCTCGAAAAGAAGCTAATCTTTCCATACATTGTAAGGATGTAGTAGTAAGTTTTGTATTCATGTATGCACTATGTAAATGTGTATTCTATATCATTTAATATTGGTTTCTAATAAACAGTCAGTCTTAATCTAACATTCGTGAGTGTCATTTCTCTCTATACCCGACCAACCTCACATGGCGACCCTGCCATGCGCGAGTTCGCTGGCGTCAAGTAACGTTCCCTATATGGACAAGTTATTTTAAACAAATATCGCGATGTGGCCTCCGAGTGATTTTGTTCTAGACTCTATCCAGTATATTGAGTGCAATAGATCTACGTATTTTATATTAAAGTCGGAAAAGTCGGTGGACAATAATTATGTGTCGATCAAAGGTGGAAACTGAGACGTTCTTCGTAAACCAGAATGCTGCGGGTTCAAATAATGCCCATATAGAAGAAATGAAGGTACACATGTCGACTATCAGTATTGTGCTGCTGATAATTTGTACACTTTTGGGTCTAGGCGCTATATATTTTATGTACAAGCTGTATAAAAAATGTCACCATTCATGGATCAGCGAGCAAATTGTACAAAATAATTTTCGACGGTCCTTCAATCGTTCCCGAGGCAAACGTGGAGATGATCGAGAAGGTCGTGTCCCAATGGAGTGAACGAAGAAAAACAAAAAAAAAAAAAAATTGTTATTTGTGAGCGAGAAGTGCAGTTATAATATTCAAAGTGCGTAAATAAAAAAAAAAAAATAAAAAAAAGTGAATGTGGTAATTAAAATTAAACAAATTAGGAAGTGATTAAAAAAAAAGAGACCTTTACAATATATGGACTTTACTAATACCTTTCAAATGTAGAATATCTAATAATGTATAAGTGTTTAAGTTTAACCTTCTGATTTCTGTTTACTATGGCGTACGTGTAATGGTACGAGTGCGATTTAAAGTTCATGTTATCTTTCGACATAATCAGGTACTTACCTTATTTTTTTTTTATAATTATGTATCTAGGTAATGGCAGATATATTAAATGAATTATATAACGATTTAAAAGCTATTAGGGTATATCTAATTAAAATCGGTCCAAAGAGACGGCAAATAAATATATGTAAAATAAAATTATAGGAAGCCAGTAGAATATATGAGCAATACCTTCCTGTGGTAGAATATTTAGATTCAGAGATAAAAAGTGGTAATATTAAGGGAAATTATATTTTACAAATTAATAATCTATGTGCTGATTTTCGTTCATTGTATAAGGAAATAAGAGAATTGTGTGAGGTCTCTGCAGATTTTTCTTTGAAAGACGAGACTCAAATTACGACTAAAATGAATACTTTTGAGTTAAAGGTGGCCTTGAATCTGATACCGACTATGACAAATGATGAGTCGAATATTAAACAAATTATAGATAATGTGGAATACTATGGTATGTTGCTTACAAATAAACAATGTCAAGATAATTTAATTCAATTCGTACTAAAAAGTAGATTGTCTCAATCAGCTAAATTACAATTAAATTCAATTTATTCGAGTGTCAGTGAGTTAGTGAGCGATATGCGGATGCGTTTATTGCCAAAGAAATCGTCTTCAGCTATTCAAAGTCAGCTTCAAAATAGTAGACAAAATGAAAAATCTCTAAAGGAATTCGGTGATGAAATCTCTAAATTAATGGTAGATCTTACCATTTCACAGGCAAACGGAAATTCTTCCAGTTTTGATGTATTGAAACCATTAAATGATATAGAATACACATTTACATAGTGCATACATGAATACAAAACTTACTACTACATCCTTACAACATGTTTCATACACGTAAGTGAATCAGGAACCGTAACGGTGGCAGGAGCTTGCACAACCGCAATGCATATTAACGGCTGCGCACACGCATCCAGTACCAGTGACACGCCAAACGCCACAAGCCAACATGATTCGCAACATTGCTGTGAGTAGTAGCATAATTTTTTTATTTGCGATTTTTATTTAAAGTGCTGATGAAAATTAAAATTAAATAACCATGACATCGTTAACGTAAGTAAAGCCGAGTGTATGGAACGCCTCCTTTCTCAAAATTGAAATAAATTATCTTCTGACGCAAACAAAAAAAAATGTAAAAATCAGTTTCAAAAGCCGGTGGTGAAAACAAAAGATTCATACAATCAAAGGCACCCACTTGCAGCAACTGGATGAAAACTCGGGCTGATGATGATGAAAGGCGCCGATTTCCTAAACTGTTTTTGACATAACTTTTTTTCAATACAGTTTTGAAGGATGTTTTACTTTTTGTTATTAACTCATGAATTTTGGTTTCCAGTTGACCCTTGTCGTAGTGGTTGCAAGCCATCTATGCTTAGCGAATCCCGTACCGGAACCGGACCCGGTTCACAGAACGCAGTAAGTACTTTTTAATATTATTTTTTTATTTAGTTTCATGCTTTATTTTGTTGAAGCAAGAGAAAAATTAAACCTTTTTTAAAAACAAACGCTGATTGGCTTTTAAGGACGTTAGAATACTTTCTGCTTTTGGCTTCTGAAGAACGATTATTGAACGTTCTGAGATTCGAATCCCGAGACATCTGATATATTGGCTTTATTATTCTATGCAAATTATTTTAATAGATAATATTTGTAGTTTGCCAAAATTGGTAATGAATTCAAAATTCTCGCACAACGGTTTAGTGCCATATATGATCATTAAAATTAAAACCGGAGATATGTTTACTGCCTCATTGATCTAGTAGTCGAAACTGCTAGGCCTTAGGTCCAAGGTTTGGTTTCGAGATCGATCAATTTGTATACAATTTTAAATATCAACTTTAAGTTTGAATTTGTGCCCGGTTCATGACAATAAGCTCATACATAAATGGGACTATGTACCAATGAAATATTGGTGAACATCTGTAAACATCATGGGTAAAAAATACATAAACATATAAAAGATTATAAGATATATGACTAATTTCCTTTATACATATATATAATTCCCTACAAGTAATTATTCTCTCAGCCCAATGTGGTTTTCGGATCGTCGTGATAAATACAGATAATATCCTATGTTGTCTATCTATCAGATTTATTGCTAACATAACTGTTAATGGCAGCCATGACATGAGTTATGTACAGCCAGTCGTGGTAATGTATGTTTATATACTATGCCCTATATGCTCACCCTCTATAGTGACGTCATAGGCATTTAGTACAAAGTGTAGATGGGGACTTTGAGAAGCGGTGTTAGGAAAAAATATATAATTTAGTATCCAACTCATTTTTATACCTAATGATACTTTATAGCGTGAAGTATGTTAATTCCTCCATTCCGCCCTCAGTCCCCTTCCTTCTACTTTTTTCCTAACGGCTAACAAAAAACTCAATCAAGCCGTGGTTCTGTTTTCTTTGGTCCTGATAATAGAATTTAATTCCTGTAAAATAATGATATGACCGTTGGACTTTGGGCCTCTGACTCTTCGAAGACATCTGCGTATTAATAATTAATTATCATGCGCTTAAACGGTGAAGGAAACATCGTGAAGAAACCTGCATGCCTGATAGATTTTCTTGACGGCGAGTCAAGTCTGCCAACCAGCAGTAACATAGCCTATTACACACTGTTACACACCGTATTACACACCTATGTCACACCACCAGTGGTGCATGATGCAATCGTATACTGTAGCAACGAAACACTATGCACTAATAAAAAAGTTGATGTTGAACCCTGGTTGCCATTTTCGGCACCAAAGACCGCGCATCTTTTTAATTTATTATAATACTATAAGGCACAGTTCATCGCATTGTATAACATTATTAAACAAAAGAAGAAGAAAAATGCTTGAAGTTGATTTTCTTTTCCTAAAAATTTTATTTGTTTCAGCGTGAGAATCCACGTGCCTTATGAAGTTCATACCGTCCACCACCACCATACCGAAACAATTCCTGTTATCAAAGAGGTGCCCATCATCAAGACTGTACCCATCATCAAAGAAGTGCCGATAGTGAAGACCTTGCCTGTGGTACAAACTGTTCACGTACCTGTTGTGAACACTGTACATGTTGAGAAGCCAGTGTTTGTACCGTACAAGGAACATGTATCATTTTCTTCTTGGCATTAATGGAACTTGAATTTAGTTGTAAATATAATGGTGACATAATTACTCTTCAATTTATAAGCTTTTTCTGTTTGATTCGGATGGAAGGATGAAGATTACCTTTGTGTGTGTGGTCCAAACCTATGCCCAGATTCTTCAGAAATACATTAGAGTGATCCTCAAGCGATCTATATCTAACCATTGAGCGGAAAATCGTAGGAAAAAGTGGAAAAACTTTTATAAACTGTCATATACATTATTATGAATGTGAAATTTCGAAAAAAATAAGGTTGTATATGCGTTAGTCAAATGCAACGCAAGCAGTAAATACAGGCCTAAATTTCCTTAACAGTGCATTGACAAATCTGTACGCACGAAAAATGTTTGAGCTTGATCCGACACATTTTCAAACAGGAACCGCTCTTAAATATTTTTTGTAACACTACTTTCAAAGAAAGATATATTTACCTGTTAATAGAGAGAATAAAACTGATTATAAGTAGGTATTTACATTATACGTTGACGTGTTATTCATTAGAATTTGAACTTTATATCAATGTCTTCAGTATCTATAGTTCTAAAACATACGTATTGTAGACAAGTTTATGAAATAAGTTTCAGGTTTATAACCATGTAGACATGTCCTAGTTACCGTACTCTTAAGTCTCAACTAACTTTTGTTATAAAACATCTTACTCATTAGCAATATAATAAGTATAGGCAAGTCGCCGTTTACACGTGTCGATATTTTAGCAGAATGTATACTAAGTCAGCCTTTTTATTATATCCCACCGCTGGACACAGGCCTCCTCTTTAAATGGGAGGGACAATGCCACAGTCCATTAGGCTGACTTAGTGAACAACGCCCTGTATTCGAATTTGAATACAACGAATAAAATTGTTTGAATGTGTTCTCTACTTAAATTACTGTCTACACATTTTGAGTTACAGAATGCTAGTGATGTATATTTGCACTTTAAACGTGTATGCTTCGCTTTTGACTATTACCCCAAAAATTAGCACGCCAAAATGTTATTCATGTTAAAATTAATTTAAATAAGGGTTGTTAATGAAGAGCACTAGTGTGTGACGACATTAAAAACGTCGGATAACAAATGAGTTTAATTAACTGGCTGCGTAACTTGCAGTTGTGAAGCACGATTTTAATTGAACGAATGAACTATTGCAATGATTACAAACGTAAATAATGACGCATTAGTGCGTTATATCCGATTGTTTGTAGTTCGATATTTGGATTGTTTGCACTAAATTATATTTTGATTGCGTGAAGTGCACATCCTTATTTACTAAAACAGCCTATCGTAGTTTGCTTTAGATCAATTAACAGCAATTCAAATGTAATAATATTTGATTTTGTAATTGTTTTCATCTTTGTCTTGAAATTATATCTACATCACAGATGTTCTTATTACAAATGTAACATTATATAATCAGACACTTATTTTAGTCTGCTATTTATGCAGATTCTGGCACTCAAACGTGCATAAAGGACCCTTTATTAGTTTAATGACACTGTAATGTAGAAAGGATGAGTCAACACTGCTTACAGTTTCAATGAACCTAACACTCTTGCGCAGTTAAACAATTCAAATCAGAAATACCATCTTGATTACTTACACATTTCAGGGTAAGCTGAATTTTTTGTAGATTTTTTTGGTTTTTTTTAATTTATTTCCAAAACACTTCATTTATTTTTACAATGATTTTGCCGCACACGGAAACCTCTTAGGGCTTATCTGTGTACTTGCGAGTCGATTAATATTCTTATTCTTTTATACATGATTTGGTTTATTTATAAGTATCTAGTATCACGTTATAAGTTCTAGTATCATGAATTCATGGTTTAGTGCTTTATAACCATCAACCAGGCCCAATCCCTCCCTTAGTCACCTTACTTCTCCTTTACCTCCCATTTCCCTAACATTTGGAAGCTGCTTGGTTCTGTTTTCTTCTCATTGTTTAACCAATACTAAGAGAACACAGCCAGTCTGCGGGTGGCGGTTGCCACTGACTATCAGGTTTGCCGCTTGTTCGTCTGCATCAGTAAATAGGTTCGGTGATGTCTGCAACTTCATTGGTGTTACAGCGATGACTTCTTACTTTCAGGTAGGTTTTCAGCTATTTAGCCGACATAAACCTTAAAAAAGCTTATCGCGAGTACTAATTTGGCAGGCTTAGTATAAACTTTTAGGTCATCTAAAGTTGCATGAGATAAATGAATAATTATATAATAAGTTCTGACATTTTCTCACAGCCTTTAACCACAGTGTAATGAAATCTAATTAGATTTCATTTCTTCTTTCGAATAGTTAAAGCATAGTGTAATGAAAACATTTAATGTGCTTCACCAAAGTTAAAATTTAAAAAATAATGTCACCATTATTCCTACAATGGTCAGTAAGTATAACCAAATAATTATGTACTTATAAGTTCGTTGTAAATACTCGTAAACGCAATAAAATGTTTTGCATTCTTCTGTGATATGATAATAAAGTGTCAAACTTTAAATGTATTGTTTTACATCCCTTTGTATTTTCAATCTTCGGGTTTCAAAGAGTACAAAGGACATTGAGGCCCCAAAGCATTTTGATTTGCTTCCACATAATGATAGAGTGAAAAATGACGACATTCTTTACGTCCTTTGAAATCCAAGGAACCGATTTGTTCTCTAGATCATCCATAATAATTCACAATAATATATGCCTCATTTTTCATTCTTCAAAACCCTGTGAGGGTTTAAATATAATTACAATAACCAACAAGAAATCAAATTTCTTAGGAATGTTATTGCTATTAACTCACAGAAGTCATCCGACGATCATCTACATCTACTTCCAGATCCGCTTATTAGCAGCTACAAGTACAAATCCTGCTCCTATTCCGGGGTGGTTAGATAAACGAAAAAATTACAAATTGTGAATTATTCGATACGGTAACTCCATTTACTTGCTACTCCATGACACGTGAGGGTTATTGTTTGAACGCGTTATCGCGGCGCGCAGGATATCGGCATGTCGGTCTATTGTGCCCTCGTCAGATCAGCAGGTCTAGTATACAGGACAGTGTCGTGTATCACCGGTTTTGTTATGCTCAAATGATACGAAATTAATGTCAAAATAATAATATCTTGTCTGCTTACATCTGCTACGTACAAGATGGTATCATCAGCATCAGTCATGGTAGTGCTCAATTGCTCATTTGGAGATCTTGAAGCTTCTCCTCATTATGTGCGGGAAATGACCACTGAGTCACTTTAGGCAGTAGGAATCCATCAGGTATAACCATTGCGTATCCAGGAGGATATCCAAATGGGAACAAACGGTAGCATTTATTTGTAATCGTGACTTATAAGAGGCTCAACTTCAGAAATCAATGCCATGATGACTAATCAGACATCAATTATTATCAGTCTAGCCATCAATGTCTTTTATTGCACACAAGCAAGCATGCAAGCAGATTTCATCATAAAGCCGCACTTTACCGAAGCAACTAAAGATTTTATAATTAACAGAGCTGTTAAAAAAAGCCGGTTTCGATGAATCATATTAAATTACTAACGTTTTTTAAATAAAATTGATTCCAAGGGGATCACGCGATATGACCTTAGCACCACAAGGCATCTATTTAAATTCGTAGCAGCATCGGTTTCGATACAATATTATTCATGGGTCGTCTGCCGACGTCATGAAAAAAGAATTTTCAAACAAGTGAAAATCATTCCAAAATTAACTAAGTCACATCAAGCCTTGGAGTAAACATTTTGCGGACTGGAACTACTGAATGTAATTCTGTTTATTATCACAGTTTATGTATTCGTAAGGGCCATAATGAGACTATGTTTACAGCAATGGGAACAAATTCTCTGCAAATAGCGGACAGTGAACTTAAACAGCGGCTTAATTCGCTTTTACGGACTTATCAGGGGTAGCTTAAGTTGATTATATTATTGCAATTAGTATGTTACAAGTAAGTGCCGCATTTGTGGTAAAATTTAGCAAGTTAGTGTGTTAGATAAAACTGTTATATTTTATCTAGATTTATTGTTGCCTTTATTTAAATATGTACCTATATTATATATGCTCTGTTTTGTAATGCATGGCAATAGAAAAAAAATATTCCAGTGAATAAATGAAAGGTAAAATACGTATTATCATAAATAAAAAAAATCGTGTCAGATTGAGCAAAATCTTCATCTCGAGTTTATGGTGTTTCTAGTGACAATGTAGTGTTAAAAGTATTGTTGCCTCTAAGAGAACTCCTTGAGATTAAGGCTAAAGCGTCAACTTTGGGCGCGAAATTAAACTTTTTCTTCGTTTTTCAATTTTTAAGCAAAAGTTGTAGGTATTAGGTACTCGATCGTGAATTAGTTATTGTTAATGTCCCAATTTCTATTGACATGTACCTAAAATGTGTCCTAGCCGAATAATTTGCGAAACAAGTCCTTCGCCAAGGTCCAATCTATCTCTAATCATAAATCATCAATTTATTCAGCGGTTTACCGAATAGAATGGAATGAAATTACAACAAGAATAATTCAATATTATTAAAAAAACAGACTCAAAAAGGCCCGCTCATTGCATTAACAGTTTCAACCACTTATTGTTTCACGCCAAATTAAATCTTTTCGCAAACTCGTTTACACTTGTTACTGATAATTATTTCACTCATACACGGCCCTTGACTACATGATAACGTGTCAGCTCAAATTGAGATACCAATTTAAATGGCAATCCGCCGAACAAAGGCTTCAATGGTGCCAGTTCGAGAGCTGATGGGAAATTTCATGTTATTTCGGTAAATATATTTGTTATTGGCGTAGGTACTTCAAACTGAGTGATGAAAAGATATCTTGATAGTAACAGGGACGGTCGCTGAAGGCAAAACTGTATTATTTTACCCATAGGGGGTCAGCTAACTTGGCGACCTGTCAATGTTTCTGTGGGAGGCCTTCTAGCAAGATCAAGTGATGATTTGTGAAAGGTTGCTGGCAGTAGGTAGATGCGACAGGCTGAGGAAAGGCTGATGATAATGATGGGTCAGCTAAGAATAAAAAAACTTCCCCTTCCCAAGCTGGAAAGAAAAACTTAGAACGCTTGATGGTATGACCGCCATATGCATCTTGCACCTTTCAAGGAGTTTTTCGTGTTAATAGTTAATAAAAGGGTAACTATTTATTGAATACTTGCAAGAATCGTAGTAAATGGAGTTCTATAGTTTCTGCCTACCTCTGTTGAAAAAAGGCGTGTATTATTTACTTAAATTGCCTGCTAATTTCAGCTGTCATTTATAACAGAACAGAATTACTGGACTGGCATTGAATGGGGATTGACTAGCAGACGACTAGTACTGACCATTTATCGTGACATACCGTGAGGAGTTTCCATCCACGTTCTGACCGCGGCATGTGCAGTTTGACATTATAAAGGATAATTCATTCTCTTCAATGATACTTAAATAGAACTACATTTAGCCACATCACTGCCATTGTGTCTATCAATTACTACAGCCGAAAACTCAATTAAAATTTAAACAAATGGAAAAGCTGTTTGGACACCTGTAATAATCACAATTTATTTTATTGGTCATAAAATGAGGTTACGCCAAAGTAATAAATAAGGCTAATTATAACATGCTGAAATAATTTCGCTTCGATCATATCGACAGAACCATTATCTGACCACAGAATTTGTGTGGTTAGATTTAGGTAGATTAAAGGCATATGGTTATTAATGGACGAATATATTCATAATAAGCTTACAATTCCATTGGAAGTTTATTATGGATATTTTAAATAAACAACAAACATAATATCTTAACAGACATTGATATTGAAATAAAATTAATACGCAAAAACAAACATGTCAAGTTTAGTTTTTTTCCAAATAAAGAAAAATATTTTTTATTAAATGTTCACGAAGAATTATAAACCGTCTTCGTGAACAGTTTATCAAAAAATAGATTATTAATAACTTCAGATGGAAAGACGTACCATACAAAACCCATTATAAATGAAGGCAAATCATGCGACATAAAACAACGCTTGATTTCCGGCAAATTATTGCCTCAACGAAAATTTTTAAATTATACAACACGATAACCAATTAACCAGTTATTTCCTCTATTCGAAACGGTGAAATTTGTTGGAAACTACACAATCGAATAAACTGATGTTTTAAAACATGTTTGTGCACGATTTCTTTTGTAACCGGTGAACTGATTCGGGGTGCATTTTGCTCGTACTGTACGAAGGCATTTGCTATGTGAGCAAAGCATTTTGGCTAGCAATTTAACTGATTGTGTGAACTGAGTTTAAAGGAGCCATTTCCAATGTTTCTTTGTGCGAAATATTTTATTAAAATTCGCCAAACTCCATCAACGTTATACTCAGCTCTTAATTTAGAAAAAAAAGCGGGAGAATTTGTTATTAAACTCACATTTTACTGCCCAAAAACGTATGGTAATAAAAAAGGGAACAATAAAATCCGGCACATCCTCCGGCAGCGTTAGAGCTCCCCACATGATATTCAGAATGAAGCACTACATTTGATCAAAGATATGTTTATTTCATGCATAGTCTCTCGGTGGCACGTCGTAGGCTATAAAATCTAGAATGAATCTATTCAGTGAGCCCAGCTTCACGAAGTTTGTAGTGAAAGTTTACAGTTACTTCCCATTTCAGAGTTGGCCGGTTGTTTCGGAGACGGCGAACTACTAAGTCTGAAGTTCCATAGCTTTTGAAGGCATCTCGGGCCGGACCGGAGGTCTGTATTTGGCCGTTCTTGGCTATAATCCGATGGGAGTTTGGATATATTTGTTTAACAATAGCCAGCTTAAATATTGACGTAGATACAGCTTTGAGCGGTCGGCAGTTTCGAATAATTTTATGGCTACCATAGCGGTGTTTGTGATTAGCTTTTAAGACGGCAATTTCATGCTGAATCTGTACTAATACTTATACTAAATTTCTAGACTATCAGAAATGTGAAAGTAACTCTGTCTTTTCTCCGTTTAGTTGTTATAATGATTATAGTGTGTTCCAGCATTACGCGATTCTGTCAGATGTGCGTCGACCCTAACTGAAACTTTAAGCTTTCGAATTTATTGATTCTTAATTATCAACCTTGACTGTCGTTTATCCCAGTTTACTATGCTCCCAATTTAATAAATCCCAATAATTAACTTCATTGATATTAATATCCAAAAGTAAACCTCAAACACGAGAAATTTATACCTATTATCGCGTACTCTCTCATTTGTTTAACTCATCAAGGAAAAGATCAATTAAGAAGATTAGTTATCGCCTTTAAAGATTACGTCATTGCGAGCAAACGACGGTGGCAAGGGGTGGGGAGAGTAGGGGGGTAAGGTGACGAAAACGCACAATATCTTCATTCGTGATTCGCCTGCGGCCGATAGGGGGCGGGCTTGTTAACTCCGGAGACGATTTTACGCGTCTTCATTACTTCGCTGATAGGATGAGCTCTGGGACCTGGTTTAAATAAAACCACATTGTAATTTCTATTACTATGGAATTGAAGTGGAAATCGAAAACGCTTGGGTGTGGCACAGAATAAAATATGACAAAAAAATGAACCAATGACAAAAGTAATTTTTCTTACGAGGAAACAATTTATCCACTATTTCGCAATAGTAGACACAGAGTTGTACTGTTGTTGAACTGTTTAAACCTTCAAGTGCAAAATCTATGATTCTAGTCACCAGGGGTAGGTGAGCGTTACTAAATTAAAGTCAAATGCTTTATTTATATAAGACTGGGTATACTATAGGATGCAGGTACTTTTGAAATAACCAAAACTAGTAGCCGGTTCCTAATAGTGGACCTAATGGAAAAAAGCCGGCAAGACACTTTATACTCTTCCTTTAAATTAGTAATTAATATAATAATAATAATAATTTACTTAAGTTTTAATTTTAAAAGTAATTTTGTTCTATCTATGTGGGTATAAGTGAAAGATAAAAACAAATTGCGTTCCAAAAAGACAACAAAAGGGAAAGTGATATAAATTGGGTTGTATACCTGTGAGTCTAAATAACGGTAACTCTTATTAGATCTAGGATAGATCCAGATATGTACCTAATAAACCAAGGAGTACATATTTCGCCCTCCTTGGCACCAAAAGGCTGAATTTAGTCCTACAACAACTAAATTGTGGCCTAAACTGTACATAGCTAGGAATGTAAGCCTCATAGATACGTAAACTGGTGTATAACCGTCAGTGTATATTGCAGACCGCGCCACTATCACCCTACCGCAATTGTAGTACCTGCTCTGTGGTGGCTTGTAGGTGAATATCTAAACATAGGTGTACTAAGCTTCGGAATAAAAACCAACAATCTACATATTATTTGAGGCAAAGCTTTAACCTTTTGAACGCCAGAGTATAAACGTATTGCCTTACCCCTGACGCCAGGCCACTTTTTCTGTCAAATTACACAAGGTAGTGAAAACACACTAAAGTAATGATTAAATTGTTTATTTCATAATATGGTGCGACGTATATTTGGTCATATATTTGTAACGTTGGCGTTCAGGGTAAGATTTCGTTTGTCACATGTATGTGACAATGGCGTTCAAAAGGTTAAAGCCTCGAATATAGATGGAGAGCTTTTTTTATGGGTAAGGGGCAAAACAGCAGACGAATCGCCCGATGGAAAGCGATTACCGCGGCCCGTGGACACCCGCAACACCAAAGGAGTCACAAGTGCGTTGCCAACCTTTAAAAAGGTTGGCCCTCTGGTATCCTTACTCACTCGGCGAAACACACGTAGGTAAGCGTTGTTTCACGCTACGTTGCAAGATTATCGGTGATATATTTCGACGAGGCCCAATCTATCATCGGACAACCAGACAAGACAAACGGCAGTGTGTCACCGTTATATTAAGGTGGATATTCCACCTATAGATACGCGTGAAGCGTTACGCTTCCTCCTTTTTCATAGAGAGAGGGATGGGAACTTTTTGGGAAATATAGATATTATTTTGATTCCGCACAACCTAGGAGTCTTTAAATGACGAATCAATAGGTTACTTCTAGGCAAGCATACTCCATTATCAACCGTTTCATTCCTTAACATGAGGTGAGATAGTGGTCAAAAGCAAGCCTACCCAATATGTAAAAAAAAAACTACTAAATCAAATTATTTTCACCCCCGACGAAAACAGAAGGGTGTCGAGGGGTTTCGGGCCTATTGTGTGTGGGTATCGTATCTTATAAGATAATAAAAACAGTACCTATCAGATAACATTATAATGACAGAACAGAATGGCAGACCAGCTGCGGAAGGGCCACAGAACAGCTATGAACAGTGGAACAGTGACGGCTGTTCCGCTGCCGTTCCGTCACTGTTCCGGACAGCAAGTTCCGCATTCTGTGTCCTTTAAAGTAGACATAGTCTTATGTATATAAATACTCTGATAAAAATACTTTATTATTGATAACTAGCTTTATTGTGTGCAATGGCGCCATCTAGTTAAAAAAAAATGTAAAAATCGACTTGTAAAAGTGTCCTGAAAAGATCTATTTACAGAAATAAATATCATTTCAATGCAGCTCTTCACTGGGTAGTTTGCCTGTTACTCGAAAAATTATCTTTTAAAAGAAACATTTTGGATGAAATACAGTGAATGATCTTACAACTGCAACTTGATATTATTATCAATTAAGACGCCTTTATTTTCGAAGAATTAGGCAGAGGTATGCTAATGTACACCCATACTTCGCCGGTATGTTTAGGTCCCAAATAATAATAGGGGGCAAGCCTATTGCCATTAATCGGACACAAATCGAAACTCCGAGCTGCTACTGAGCATTTCATAAAAAAAAACTATAACACTTTGCTTTACCTGGGAATAGATCCAGCGTAACAGTTGTGCTTTGGCCAACTAGAGTAATGAGGCAGACAATGAAATTAACATTGTTTTTAACAAAATAATCAGCTCCCAGAGTATAACAATGAATTGATTTTATCAGCAACAAAGTAAAAAGCGTAGAAGATATAAGACGCCATAAAACTGGGCGTTTGTTGAAGGGATGGTCCAATTTGGCTTATTTAACTACCGTCTAGTAGCAAGATACCGTCTCTCAAGAATTATTAGCCGAACTAAATTGCACGCGATTTTTCTTAACTGATAATTTGTTAGTCAAAAAGGGAAAAAATACCAAATTAGCATTCGGGATGAGATAGGACGATAATCAATTACAGCGCTCCGAATAAATAATTATGACGCTTTTTGTAGTATAACGAAAAGAACTAAATTTTAACGTATTTTAAAGGGCAACGAATTTCAGTCTATTAAATTAGTAGCGTACCTTTAATTTTATTGTCTGCGTGGTGTAGGTTATTAAGGAATAAGGAATTGTTTTTAATATTATTGTATGGTAATTTTATTTTCTATAAATAATAGTTTATCTAGCTTATAAATGGTGCACGGTACTGTCGCGCACACCAATATTAGGTACAAAGAACTTATTTCATTAAGTTTCTGTGTACCTAGATTCTAGATGCAAAAGCAGGTTTACAATTAAGTGCTTCGTTACGGTATTATGGACTCCCAGAGAGCATGCTAAGTAGAATTTATGCGGTTTTAGGGGTGAATTTGAGCTGTTTCTAGTCTTAAAAGCGGATTATTGGATGTAAAACTCTGTTAAAAACTGTGTTTATGTACCTATAGCTGAAAGCAACGATGATTTTTTTTCTAACCTTACAAGATACGACTTATACTTAAAACCGATTATGTGAGGCCGAAATACGGTGCGGTAATCAGCTGAAACTACAATACGATCCTACTTGGAATAGCGCAGATCCAAGCACATGTCTTCTTATAACATCGACACATAGCTGAATAAATAAAGTTTATATTTGTATACAGTTTTATAAAATATATACTTATACATATTTATAGATATATAAATTTTTTTCGTTATTTATCGGACTACATACTTTATTTTACTTAGTTTACAATTCAAGTTAGTTGACTATTGTAGAACACAGCTTAGCTAAAATACAATGTTACAGCGATGACAAATACAAATACCAGGATATAGAATATAGGATAACACGGTAGGTTGAGACAAGTTCAAATCTTCTATGGACAAAATGTATGGAAATTAAGCCTTAAGCTTCCGAAAATTACGGCTTTCATATACTTTTTATGAATATTAATTATTAGCATCAGCAAAGTAACAGAATTTTTTCAAACGTTTTTTTATACATTACCATATTTCAAATTCACACGTGTTAAACTGTTAGGTCACCGACCATGACACATTATATAACCAACTCAGTACTTTATAAGTCATGGCACGCACTTCCTAACCGTTTTAATTACATTGAAAAGACTCAATGTCGTTACAGTAATGTTTTTATATGAACTAATAACGGCTTTTCAGATATATTTTGATCGCACTTGCAATGATAAAATATCTCGCCTTAGTAGACTCTCACATATAACATAACATAACATAAACATACCATCACGCCTGTATTCCCCGAAGGGTTTGGCAGAGGTGTACTAATGTACACCCACATTTGGCCGGTATGTTTAGGTCCCATGTAATAGGGGGCGAGCCTATTGCCATTAACCGGGCACAAATCTAGACCGACCGAGCTGCTACTGAGAATTTCATAGAAAAAACCAATAACACTTTGCTCGACCTAGGGATCGAACCCAGGACCTCTAGCGCAGCAGTCGCTTTTATGACCACTATACTAATGAGGCAGTCTAGACTCTCACATTATTATCTGTATCATCAGTCTTAATAAAATACCTACTTAGTTGACATTCTTAAAACTGTTATTAATCAGTAAGTTGCTACTAAAACTGATGGAAGACTCATTTTAATGAAAAAAAAAATTCAAAAGGAAATTAAAACACGAACGATCAACATTTCATAACGACTTTTATCGCCTATTACTGCAGTCCAAACATCGTCCTGCGTCCGAATAAACATACTAAGTCCAACAAAGGTGCGTTTAGAAGTGCACAAAGCATGCACAACTTATTGTATAGTACGAGATAGGGGCGGGCATGGGCGCGACGCCACCCGGTCAACGAACCCCATGAGCTTATGCTGTACAATCAAAACTTTAATAATAATATTATCATAACACTGTTGTGACGTGACTGTACCAGCCTTGAATAAAAGTGAACTTTCGCAAAATAAATTATTATATAGAACCGTAGAATACCTATATTTGGTGTATAAATGTTAAATTGTGCTTTCCGCGGTGAGCTATGGATGGATGCCCATTCTTATCACATCAAAATTCGTGAAAAGCACATGAAGCTGTTAGTCAATTGCCATACGAAACCAATGCCCAGAAATTGAGTTGCAAAAGGTTGTGTACTAATGACACGTCGCTTCGTGTAAAATACATAAAAGTGGCTGAATCTGAGTATTGCAGCAAGAAGTATTTCGTATGCTTCCTTAAAATTTGATGAGAGTATTATTTATGATATATTTTTTTGTAAATCTATACTAATATTACAAAGTTGTAAAATTTTTGAGTTTGTGAAGATGTCCCCTAACAACTTCACAAACTGTAAGTCGTTAGTAGCACTGTAATCTCTCTGGATCTACTGAATCGATTTTGAAAATATTTTCACCAATAGAACGCTACATTATTCCTGAGTGACATAGGCCATCTTATCTCGTAAAATGAAAAGAAACGTTTAGTCCAAGCGGGCGAAGCCGCGAGCGGAAAGTTAGTAAATCTAAATAGTCAATATTTTACTAAATACTAGTTTTATTTAATACTACCTCGTTGATCTAGTGGTCCCAATCACGACTGCTACGCTAGAGGTCCTGGGTTCGATACCCAGGTCGAGCAAATTGTTATTGGGTTTTCCTATGAAATTCCCAGTAGCAACTCGGAGTCTGGGATTGTGCCCGGTTATTGGCAATAGGCTCGCCCCCTATTACATGGGACCTAAACATACCGGTGAAATGTGTGTGTACTTACATTAGTACACCTCTGCCTTACCCTTCAGGGAATACAGGCGTGATGGTATGTTATGTTATGTTATTTAATACTAGATAACTTAATGTTGATTGTCCTGCATAACAGCAATAAATACAGGTTTTTACAGTCATCACGTACCAAAAATATGAGGGCTCTTATCTTTAATCAACTTCATACCCCAGTCCATAAATAAATAAGACTTGAATTTAAAGGCTTTAAAGTCAAGAGTTTAGATCTAAAATATAGCCAGTTGTATATTCTAAGTCTAGACTAACACTTTTTGATGGATAGACTAATAAATTTGCCTAATTTAGACTAGCTCTTTACTTTATTTAAAAAACAGTGAGATAAAGTGGTTTTGTTCAACATTGTAGATAATGCTTTTTACAGAGTATACATTATTAATAAGAAAAGACGACTAACGCCATTTAGAAATCTAGTATAGTACAGCAAATTATACTAAGATCTTTCACCTAAACTA
This sequence comes from Subacronicta megacephala, assembly GCA_958496365.1. Taxonomy (NCBI): domain Eukaryota; kingdom Metazoa; phylum Arthropoda; class Insecta; order Lepidoptera; family Noctuidae; genus Subacronicta; species Subacronicta megacephala. The sequence goes on along the minus strand of OY292530.1, from coordinate 8,262,526 downwards.
AACAATACCACTTTTTACTCTACTGAGCAAAAAACAAGTAAGGGAATATTCATCGAACGACGCACAGCTATCTAATCTATTTTGGCGACCTTATTTTTAATTTGAGTTAGTTTCTGAACTAAAGTCAAAGCACAAAAGAACAAGCTCTAAGCTAAAAAAAAAAGTTGTAACTAATATTACCTATAATTTTAGTAAAAGGATTAATCTGCTTTTGCGCATGGAATACTGACTAATTGCGCCCCTGCGTTGTCAAATTGTTCGATGTGAACGCAAGGTTACACATCAAGCTAGTTAAACAAAAATCCAGTATACGCCTACACTGTTACACAGAGCCAAATCCGCTTAAACTGGATTTGTATAGGATGACCTGTAGCCGTGTGTACGTATTCCATCTTGCGAATTCACTGCGCGACGAGCTCATAAAATAAGGACTCCCACTGGATCGAATATTATTTAGAAATTGTCGAGAATATACAGTATAGACGCAATTTCAACTACCATTATTGCTATTTTACGCAGGCGTGTAAAATTGCGTGTGGGCAATAAAAATATATGGATACTTAAATCAATATTAGCTTAATTACCAATAATTAAACATTTGATTAATACTCTGCGGGACTGTAGTCTAGACGGTTTTTTTATCGAACCAATAAAGGATTGGAAATTTTATTGACCCCAGACCGCAACGCCTGACCTTCTGACATCGATTTATCATTAGTAAATTAAGAGATTAAATGGGAGATAAGCTTCAGAAAAGATTTTCTGACATCTAAATTAAATGCGTTTTTTTTACTTAGATTGATAGTTGATATTGAGGCTTTCGTACTTAAAATCTTTTTACTCAGAAAGTGAGACTCACTGACAGACCGTTTAATTTGAAGGGTAATTTTTCTACTAATAAAATCGTTCAAAATATAATTCTAGTTCAATCTTAATGCATAAGTATTCTCAATAACACATTAACATCGAACAGATGAACAATTTAATATATTGTAGTGAAATCATTAAATGTTGATACCTATTTACGACATCGAATTTAAAGTGCCTCATTCGTCTATTGGTCCCAAACGCGACTGCTACGCTAGCTGTCTGAGGTTGAATTCCCAGAGCAAGCAGTGTTGTTGGGTATGTCTATGAAAATCTCAGTAGTTGATCGGAGTTAGGATTTGTGCCTGGTTAATGGCAATAAGATACCCCCTATGACATAGGACCTAAACATACCGGTGAACTGTGGGTATACATTAACCTCTGCCTAAACCTTCAGGGCAATACGGGCGTTGATAGTAAGTAATTAGAAGCTTAAAGTGGTAATAATTCTCCAGTTCAATAATCACAATTCAAAACCAGGCAGTAATCCATCACAGATAACGTTAAATGGTGCGGCAAGAGAATATTATTTAGATTACGGTATACTACATATAACAACGTCTGCTTTGTAAACAATAATGTTTACAAAACAAGGATTCGGGGACTAATATCGGAATATTCATGATTTACTGTTTAATATCAAGATGGAAACTTGATCACATTTGATCTGATACGTATTACAATAGGTATAGGTAAGAGTATTAGAAAAAATATGATTTCTTCAAGCAAGCAGCTTCCTTTTGTCAACGTTGTCAATGTCAGATGAGTTGGAAAAACGTGTTTTTATAGTTAAATAAGTGACAAGTTAATACAATTGACAAACACGCCTATATTCCCTACGGGATATGCAGACGTGTAGGTACAGATGTGCACCTCCTCCGGCGCTGCGTTGGCGGGCTTCGGATATACAACATTATTCAGCTTGTTTTTAGACTTGCAATAGGAGGCGAGCCAACTTTTTTTTAACAAGGCACTGATCCAAATTCCTGGCTGTACAGTCGGCAGCAGTTCAAGGTATACAAAACTGTCAAATTTCTCCAAATGATTTTAAACCTAAGCTGTAGAAGATAAGGTTCAAAATCAACTGAGAAAATTTGTCATTTTTTGGTAACTTGATGTGCTCGCCACCGTACTAAGAATTTCCCGTTTTTATGGATTTAAAAATACCAAAAATCATACAGAAATCTGATTGTTACGAGTAATAATACTTTACGAACTGAGGCATGTGTGGGATGTGAGGAATCTATTTGTCTCACTGAATTTAATTACAACTGACCTATCTCAATAACAATGATAAATTTATTGACATTATTCGATTACACTCGTGAGACATTCGTCATAATTTGACTCGTAAATAATATACAGTATTATACGAGACATGACAATTTATACGTACGAGATGGTATAACTCTGACCAAGATAATAATTATTTTAATTCTGTGGGTTAATTCCACTAAAAATCCTTGTAATTTTTGCTATAATAATCCATTTCGCACATTGCCCTACATTGTGATACATAATTTTAATGCTATTACGTAAAGACTTTAAGAGCGACCATGATTCTCTGAATTTCTTTCAGCCATTCCCTTCACAGGGCGTCAACTAATGAAATTTATTAATAAATAGTTTATTTGACATAAAGAAGTACACAGAATCAGGTGACAGAAATATCGGCCACATATATTATTTAAAAATCTATGGCGCATTTTTTAAGTATATCCAGAAACAACCACTCAACCCTATTACTTTTCTAAACAATAATATGTGTCAGTGGAAATAGAAGTGTTGAAGTATGCAAGTTGTTCCGCGAGCAAATGAGCCGTATCGGACACTATAACTTATGACGTCACTGTTGTAGGGTTACCACACTTACAGGCATCACATTTGGAGGTCTACAGGCTGCAGCTGCCACTTAGTATAGCCCGTATGCTTGTTTGTCTTTAAACTACAATAAAAAAATATGATATCTGATGTAAAGTATATTATAAGAGTGGAAGAATGATATGGAGGCCTTTACCCTGCAGTGGGACGAACACGGTTGGAAAAAAATTGTGTTAGTTATGAACAGAACTATGTATCGTTGCACAGAACTGTCATAAGGAGCAGGTATAAGCCCATCTCTAAATCTATCTATCCAAATTAATTTAAATCTATTCAATGTGTCATGGAATGTTATTTATTATAAATGTGATAGAACACAAACTTCTCAAGCAGTAATAATAATGACTATAACATGGATCTATTTTACAATTCATATTACTTTGGAAGGAGATGGTACGGCAACGGGAAAGGTGGAAGAAATGGGGGGAGGCCTTTGCTCAGGAGTGGGACAGTACGGGCTAATAAAGAAAATAAAAATACTTTAAAATACTCCATATTCGTACTCAAATACCCACCAATTTACCCGTCCCATTTAACTTAAAGAAGAATAGCTAATTCAGGTCAACGAATGAACTAAAAAACAACTTTTCTAACTAAAATTTACACGCGTTCCATGTTTGCGATTATTTCGCTAAAAATAAGGTAAAGTTTTAACGCGGCACGCTATAGCGTGACTTGAGTGCTCGTATACTGAAGTGTTGCCACGCTAATAATATTAATTAGTTTTACGAAGAACAGGATTTTTGTAATGTAGGTATAGATGTGATCGCGGCTGTCAAGTATGGTGCTAAGCCAATTATAAATTGAGGTTGGCACATACGTTTCAAATAACACCATGTATATTACATAAGCTGACTACATTTTTAAAGTATAAGTTTCCAAGTGTCTACAGTTCATTTGCTTTAGTTAAGTAGTTTTACAGTGATAAATTTTAATATTAGAATTTGGTAAGAAGTCAATGTAACGACAATTCGAGCCGGAAAAGGAACCGCATTTGTAATTACATCTTATTAATTTCATATTTATGAATTAAAAACATTTTGCGGCAGTTCAGAACGGCTAAATTCAGACGCGCGCAGTTAGGAAATATTTTATTTATTATGGTACAGGGGGTTATAGCTGTTACCTAGCCCACCCTAGGTAGGACGGCGGGGTCTCGGTGGGTCAGGTAACAGCTATAACCCACTGTACATTCATTGATCGCGAAGTCAGCAGTTCATGAAATTGGAAGGAAAAAGCAGTATGCTCGCAATTGTGAACCGATTTTGATCATATTCTTATTTATTTATTTTTCAAGGAAAACCAAGGCATGTAACAATATACGTCAATATAAAATTAATTTTACGTATCAGAAATTAATTTATGGTCTTATTATATTGTTAAGTTACTAATGTTTAATTTCGACGATAAACCATTGACTAACCGTTTGAAATCGCTTTAGTTTTTTTTTAATCAGAGATTAATGTAACCCTAGCCACTATAATGAACCTACATAAAAACATCTAGATATATTTTACGCCCAGTCTACCCACAGTGAATTTCTAGTACCTACCGACTAGAAAAGAAGCTTTTATAGTATAAAATGACTATTTTATTCATAAAACTGAAAAATTTATGACTGTTTCTGAAAAGTAGACGGTGTCTACTTTATAGTAGAATATTTCTAACTGTAAGATTAAACTCAGTTTTAATTTGAATAATTGTTTTATACAGTATGATTTATGATTTTAGTTTTTTCTCTGTTATTTATAGGTTTGGAACTGTTCGTTTATAAACTGTACACATATAGAAGTTAACCCTTGTTTTAACGGCGATAACCTAGTGATACCATTAAGGAGTACCAATGATAGATCAAAGGTCACATACTTCAAGACACGCATGCTCTGACGTTTCGAAATCAGTGCGCGTTGATAAGTTGTATAAACGGTGAAGGGAATCATCTGAAACAGACCTAAGGACGGATGGAACAATAATACCATGCATTGCAGTAAGAATAGTTTTTTTGATAATTTATGATGCCAAACGAGCACACATTCTGATGGTTAGTGATAATCGCCGCCCGTGGAAACCTGCAACACCATGGAAGTAAGTTTCTAATACGTTATTTGCCTTAAGGAGGCCCTGCAGACATTCGGAGTCAGCTATAGCACCTTTAAAATTTATGTGACAGTGTGTCCCGAATCACATAGACGATTTAAAAAAAATAGACCATTCTGTTTCCTTTCGATATTGGTATTAAAGGTTACTTCCCTTTAGAGTAGATTCCTTCTTCCTACTTAACAAGATCTTAATTTAAGCAAGTTCACACGATGCGAGACCTCAACCCGTTCGCTTACAAACAGTAAATAATAAACCGAACGAACATTAGGCGTCAAATTAGACGGTTCTAGGAAAGACGTCGCCTCACAGGGTGAACCCGTTATGCCATGCACCATATTAAATTATGCGCTGGGAATTTGTCCTTTAGTAATATAATTATAACATACACACACAACATACCATCACGCCTGTATTCCCCGAAGGATAAGGCAGAGGTACACTTAATGTACACAGTTCGCCGGTATGTTTGGGTCCCATGTAATAGGGGGCGAGCCTATTGCCATTCACCGGGCACAAATCCAGCCTCCGAGCTGCTACTGAGAATTTCATAGAAAAACTCAATAACACTTTGCTCGACCTAGGGATCGAACCCAAGACCTCTAGCGTAGCAGTCGCGATTGGGACCACTAGACCAACGAGGCAGTCCTAAATAATAAAGTAATATCATTATAATGAATTTAAAATGAACTGTGTATTTAACCCTAACCTTTGGATTTTTACTGGTGTTGAAAAAAACTAGCCTTGAGCGATTTTTAAACTTATAAATGCGCGTGGATCATTAGAATTTGAAACTTACGCCAATAGCCTTATACTTAAGTCGCACTTGTGAATTGTAAAAAAATTCACGATTATTAGACGCATCTTAAGTGCATAAACTATTTTATTAATACATTTACATAACTATTGTTTAATAATTGCATAAGGTAGTACTTGATATATCTAAGATATCTATATCCATGGATAGACTATCCATCTATCAAATCCAATTATTATTCATCTATTAGATAAAGTTGTGAAAAGACACACAAATGACACTGCTGTCTACATAGTTTTATTAGAAATTTTAACTACAAAACAATTCACAATACAAACCTTAATATAAAAAAAACGTTGTTTTTTATGTTTAAGCTTAAAATCATCGATCACCCAGAAGTTCGTAGTGAAAGTCCCATTTGAAGTTAACTTCTATAAAAAATCCCGATTTCATCCCACGCAATGTGAACCGCATCTTAAAGTCACAATACGTTATTCGTCCCACAAAACCCGAACTCATGGCATTCGTACTCCTACGTACAGCAGACGTCGTCCTTCGGGCCCAGACTATTGACATTATGCAAGGAGTCGGTAAGCTCTCGATCTAAGCCCGCGAGAGGCCTTTGTCTGTGGTTTTCAAAAATAAAATATAAGTACCATAGACTACGTATTTACATAAGAGTCTGCATTTTTTTTCTATCTTTTAAGCTTAAAGCGCAAGTTTCGATTTTCATCTGGCTGGTTTGAAAAGTGCTTTTCATATCTAGAACATTTTAAACGTTCTTAAAACGAAATTGTACTCTGAGCACTTACTTCACTTAGTGTTAGGCATTGGAATAATGCTAATGGATCTCTGTGTGAATTGGGTGATGAAAATTATTCATGTGTAATTTGTGATTCGAAATTTTGCAGCACGCGGCTGGCGTTTTAGTCATGGTCTCCAATATTTCATTGGTTACATAAAAACAATCGGTCTGCAGAAGCGTCCTGAGATCTTAGTAGATATGAAATGCACATACCTTCTTAGCAATATATAGCCATAAAAACCAGTATAAGTTGACACCTGATTGAAACCGTACAAGGCGTAAATTTGTAGCCTAATACTAATGAGTATGAAATGATTTCTATACGGTAACGATATGATGTATAGGTATTTGGCAAGAAATAAATGCAGTAATATAATGACACCAATAAATATACAATACAAACACCAATGATTATTTATGTGAATACAATGTAGAAAATCCTTATGGATTGTCAGCCACCTAGGGATGTGTACAAGTATAAAACCGCATTCGCCTTCCATTGCCCTATAAGTAATGTAGTAGTGACATTCATTCCAACCATAACAGGCTATGATGCAACCACCTGATTCCATCCAAAAACAAATTGATTACCTACGAATTTGGAATTTTAGAAGAAGATGTTTGGGATATGACAAATAATGTCAAATCTCAAAAACCAATAACAACAAATCCGAAGTCTTCTCCATCGTTATTTGTTCATAATTATAGAGGAATAGGATCACCAACGATCCAAACTCCAAGCCGAACTTTTAATTTTATTTTCACCTCATCAACTTATCCAATTAAAGTCGTTGAATAATAAAATAAACAAACGCTTACTTTATAATGAAGGCCGGTGCTTGGGTTAATTATTAGCATGTTACCTGAAACAAAGGTTCTTTCATTAATAACAGATCACAGGAGTTTTATTATAATGTTTATTGAAGCGGCGGTTGCCTAATGGCTAGGACGTCGGACTTGCGATCATGTGGTTGCCGGTTCCAAACTCACCCATTGCACTACCAACATGAACCCACTCGTAATACAAGCATTTCGCTTAGTACGAGGGGTTAACAAGAATACTAGTAATATGCGACCCACACTAGTAAGCTTTAAAAAAATGCTTTTAAAATAAATAACGTATTTAACATTTTATGCATTTACGCGGAAGCCACTTTGAATAGATTTTTTACATAGTTTTTGTTTGTGGTGAACAAACAAAAAGTTTTTAATATTCTTTTTTAATTCTTAGAATGTTATTTATGTGTGACATGAGTTTACAATCCACAAATTCAAATTCCTTATATTTATGAGTAAAAAAAGGACTAAGAAATAATCGATTCAAAATTTGTGAAATCATATTTTTTTTATCTTTCTTTATTATAAAACTTGTTAAAAATAATAGCTACGATTATATTTTGTATTCAAATATTTTGTATAAGTAGTCGTAATAATTATATTATATCGGTATTATAATATTATCGGTCGGAAAATTTTTATGTATAAACACTTATATCACGGAGCGAAACAGTCCCAACACTATGTAGGCATCTATTCTTATATAATCTGCGAGATAATATATTAAAAACAGTTTTTCTATGTATCTACTTATAGTTAAGTGAATTATATTCTTGCGAGGAATAAAGTTCTTTAAACCTAAAGATATCTAATTGCCGACATATTTACTATCTGCTTTCAGCTCAACAAACACGGCTATAACGCAACAACTTGGCTTACACTCGGTAACAATTAAGTAAAGACGAATGTACAACATGAGAACTTACTAAACATAAACTTGTACTGATTGGAGTGCAGCGCTCGCTAAGTATCTGCCTACGCCAATAAGCGACGGTTACGGCATGATAGTTTACTAGTTTGAGGTCTGACGAAGTTAGAGCTAGATCAAAATTTTGATACATAAGATATTATAGAAGTTAGTAAAGTTTAAAGACTGCAACGCTCAATAGATCACAATACTGGCAGATAAGACAGACTTAATTAAATCCATGTTGGGTTTTGGAGAACAAAAAATATATTTGAGTTTTTACTAGTGATAAGCTTTAAATACACAGTTATATAAACATAATAATAATATGCATGATTAACTATAAATGCCGGAGACAACATAAAATATTTTTTAAATTGTAACTTAGTACGTGAATGAGCTAAAGAAAAAACACAGATGTTAATAAAGCGAATCTTATTTTGTGGAACTTCACACAAAGTGATTATTTAAAAAAGATACTGCAACTCTACTCAGAAGTAGTATTACAGTTATCGTACAACTTTATCTTAACAGTTTAGAGCGACTTAAATGTACGCCGAATTAGTTTGCCCCGGTCTAGCTGTCTAGATACTTAGCTTCCTTAATCTTTTTAATCGACTACGAGAAATACGGAGACAAAATGAAGCTCACAAAATGCAAAGTAAAACAAACTAGTTTCTTCGTATTTTAGTAAGCACCCTTTACCGCTATAGGAACAATAAATATCTAACAAAAATGTGAAATTTTGATGCTAAGAATTCTCAAATGCAAGAATTATTCGATACAAACGGAATTCATTTTATACCCATATTAAATATTTGAATATCTTTAATGTAACTCAATACATAATTTTAGGTAAAAGGGCATCTTTATATCTAGATTAAGTGCAAAGCTAGCAAGAATGGTTTGTAGACGTCAAAATATTCGAGCTAGAATATAAAATATTCCTGAAGAATACGTATGTTCTTTTAACAAAGTGAATATCGAAGTGACGGCGGATCAAGAGAGTGAGGGAATGGGGAGGGGGCAGTGGGTGGTAGGGGGTGTCGAGGCCAGCCGGCGATCAGTCACTGTCAAGTTGCCGATAGCGCGAGACGTCTTCGTATCGTGCAGAATTTTATCGTTAACGATATCAATTCGTATTTTTAATCGAAACTTTCTTATTTTTATAGACTTGCTGTCGAGACCTGAGAAATTTAACAACATGCTTTCATATTATTTAAGGTAATTGTTTATTCTTTTAAGATGTATAAAAATACATTACTAAGTATGTATGTGGCAGTAAATGTAGGTCTTCAGCTTAATATAATGAACTCGTAAATGTCAAGAATATAAGAAACTTAACTCGTATATTAGTCACAAACTTTCTCGGAAAGCTAAACTCTCTGAAAATATCCAACTAATTATTCCCGGAAAACGCAAACTTCATCAGCAAATATTCAAGTCTCTGCAAGCCACTAACCTGTGAAACGAAAACTTTAAACACCCCAGTTTTAGATCTAAGAACAACAAAAATTGTAAATATCTTTAGTTAGAGACGTGAACTTGGAGAGCTGTTACGAAACTTATTCGTTCACTATTCGTTCACAGTTCTATTGAGAGGCGCGTAAACGTCACTGCATCCTTATCAATTGGATCGTTTCCTATGTAACATAGAAAGGACCGTCGGGGATTTATTACTTCACTGATTTTTTCAATTGCTCCGAATGCTGCGAAGCGAGATTTATAAGACATTCCCTTACAAAGAGTCACGTAATTCGCGTCCCAGTTGCTATCGAGCTGTTCTAGATAGCTCGGACGATGCGAAAAAATTAAATCGATTGCGACGACTAGCTATGAAGTCGGACAATCGAATTCGTTCTTTTAAAGTTTTGGAAAATAAAGTCTGCGTCTTATAATTTTACCAGATAATTTAGATGGCACACGATGGATGGTAGGTATGACACACGAAAATTTATTCGATGACAAAGTACAAAATTAAATAAGCAATAGGTACTACTTCAAAAACATAAAAAATTTAGACTTCGTTAATTTACAACTTTTTTAATTATGATGTCGATCTAAACCGGTTTTAAAGCGACGGTAGCCTAATGGCTAGGGCGTCGGACTTGCGATCATGTGGTTGCCGGTTCGAAACTCACCCATTGCACTACCGACGTGAACCCATTTAGCTTAGTACGAGCGGTTAACAAGATTACTAGTAATGTGTGACCCACATTGCTAGTAAGCTTTTTTTTTTAAAAAAAAAAGAAACCAAAAGAATGTTATGTTACCTATTGCCTAACATCCAGATAAAGTAACAATATACACCCAATATTTTTTCAACCAACCAACCAACACCATTTACACCACTTACGTAAAACAAACATCAAAACAAAACAATCTCCAAAGACATTCTCAAAGTAAACAGAAAATATAGTTGCACACATAAAAAGCGCTGCATTCGACTCACAACTGGTGACAAGGACGTCTCCATAGTTTTTACTGTCGAAGCGTGACTTTTTTGCTTAGCAGCTGCACAGCCGAAGGATTTGCATCCAACGCCGAATGGACTTTGAATAAATATCCGTATTTTCGTACTTTATTTGAAAATCGATACGGGGTTTGATACTATTTTGTTCAAATATAGGTACGGGCAAAGCAAATCTGGGCCTAATTTTATTTTTTATTTTAGTCTTTGTCTTTTTTTTTGCCACCTACCTACAATCTTGAATCTTAACCACCCATTTACTAGAGCAAACAAAACAAAAAAAACTATCGCGCCTTTTTTTAAGTTTTAACGAGACTACTGAACAGCAATTGATTTTATATAATAAGTCTAATTAGAATATAGGATACATGTTTCATGTAATAGAAAATTCTCATCATACAAAGTAATAACAATATTATTAATATCATGCGCTCCAATGAACAATAATAATTTAAATCACGCACGTTTGAAGTCGGGGCAAAAAACAAACGTATCTTTAAATATCACTTAATCAGTATTCATATAATAATACTCAAAGATATTCCGGATATGACTGGTCGGTTTCCGGCCGTTACAACGAACAGATATTATTTAAATTTTATCTTTCGTCTTCAAGAAAGTGATTCGCATTATTAACAATGCGTGTGAAAGTACAATGTGACACATTTTAACCGATTTCAAAGAAGGAAGTAGGTATTTAATTCGTCTAGTTTGTTGGCAAGTGTTCCCTGAACAAAAGCATGCAGCTGTGGATTTCAACTCAAGACTTCTGGGTTGGCTGTGTTTAGTCATATCACTAAGTTTTATTACCGATTAGTTCTTTCCGAGTTAATAAACCCACTCGATTATCTAACAAACTCAACATTTTCTTAATATTTCTATGTGATTCATGCCTTATATACAAAACTAATATGCACACGTCTTTATTTGCAATATTTTCATGCAGAATGCAAAAATGTATGAAAGGCATCAGCTGGATTCCGGCCAATCCAATTTCCAGGACACATGGATCCTATACTAAACAAGGCAATAACCTGTCACTATCTCATGACGTCACTATACCCTATGACGTAATAGATGCAGCATCTCCAAAACTCCTAATAGCGGTATAACTCAAGGGACTTACTCACTGAACCCTATTAATAGTCGGTGCAAACACTAATATGTATCCATCTTAATATCGCACGTCGTATAACTATAATGGTATTATAGTCTATTGCCCTCTCAGTTTATTACTGTGAAAATGATAAGGACAGACATTTATATTCCAAATATGAAATGATAACGCAAACAAATGTCCAGTTTTTTTTAATAAGAGTGCGCCTGTACCAATCATTGCTGATACTGCTAGTAAAGTTTTTAAAAGAAATAAATAAAATGACTCCTAGAAATTATAATATTTTTAAAAATGCGAAAATTTATACTAATTTAATAAAGCTGAAAAGTTTCTTTGTTTGACGCATTGTTCTCCGGAACTACCAGTCGAATTTTAACAGCGAGGTAGGCTATATAGGCGATCTAGGACCACGCTACAATCCTTAGGATACAGCAGGATACAGCTGGTAGTTTATTAAATGAAACTGATGGACAAATCTAATTTTACCTATTTCTTTTCTGGTTTTTTATAACTTATGTCACATCACGTTACACTACCAAAAAAAATTGAAAAAGTCAGCGGTCTCACATAATATCAAAGCTATTACCATACATATAACTATATATCATTGTGGCGTTTAAATTTTCAGTTAAAAGTTTGTTGTAGAAACTCACTAAGTATCCTCCTTTGTACCATGCGGGTAGTCAGATAACTTGAGAACCCCACATCTCAGTTTTTTATTCATGTCATCCCACATGCTGTAATCTTTGTACGCACGGTTACACATAAAGCTATAACAATGCAGTTTACGCTGGTCTCTTATTGCTTGTCCAAGATCAGCTGCTGGTTTTGTATAGCTTGATATGTAGCCCTGTGTACACGGATTTTGCTTTGTTAGATACACTATAAATTGCCTTTTATACTTATTATTCTAGTGATCGTCAGCGCAACAGCTACGCTAGCGGTCCTGAATTCGATTCCGAAGTCAAGTTTTTTGTTTTTCTATAAAATTCTCAGTAGCAGTTCGGAGTTTTGATTTATTTCTGGAGACATAAACACACATACTGTGCATTAGTACACATTAGAATATAAGTACATAGTAGGTAAGTGAATTAAAATATTAATTTGTCACCTCAAACTGTCAAACATGCATTTATCTTTTATTTAACACTATTAAATTTAACGTTCTTGACAAAATAATATTCATTTTCACATCAAATATAGTACTAAATATATGGGTACATTTATTAATTACAGGCTCGGTATAAAAATGGAAGTTGAAATTTCGCGGACACGAAATCACGAAACCGCAAACCTTAAAACTTCGCGAATTCCCCTTTGTGTTGCGTTAAAAAATATAAATCAACGTTACTGTAACGTACTACGTACTTTATTATACAAATATTACAGTCAAATTTTTTAACATTTATTAAATATTATTGATATTTAAAGGTTATTCATAAAGGAGATACCTTATTGGCCTGGCCCTTTAATATGGTCAGGATATTAAAGGATTCTGGCAACTAGTACTACAGGTACTTCCTTCGTTATTCCTGCCTACCCCATAGGCAGAGATCGTCAGTCAATAAATAAAAAAATTTAATACTATGAAGAACGAAGCGATGCACCGCGACAGACGTCAAAACCAATACAATTTCTGGGCATACCATCACGTCTGAATTGCCCGAAGTTGTAGGCAGAGGTGTACTAATGTACACCCATTCTTCGCCGGTATTTTTAGGTCACATGTAATGGAGCGAGCCTATTCTATTTTTGGGCAATACCAATAATACGAGATAAGACCCTTCACATAAGGTAACTACAATATATTTTATTCAAATTAGTTTCATTAAAATTAATGCCATTCGAAATAAATATATTATTTGAAATGTATGCCGTCGTACAAAATTCTCAGACATGCAAATTTGATATTAAAGTAGCTACTTTCTATATACTATTCAGTTTATAAGTCTCAACAGGCCCACTTCAGAATAAAGGATTCATATTTTATTAATTTTAGATCAAAGTCGTGAAGAAACTGCAGAGGGCATCGCGCAGCGTGGCATTTTGACCTTTATTTATTTGCTCACTCACTCATAATGATTAAGACATATTAATACATGTAATGTCAGACTTAGATGAATGGTTCCATTTATGAAAATACGTGCACCTGTATCTATACTTCTATATATTAGTAGTAATACAAAGAATTTTATTTGTAATCCATAAACTCTGAAACTACTGTACCGACTTAAGTCGTCCTTCACCATTAGAAAGATACATTATTACGTACAAAATAGGCTTCCCGCGGGACTCTCTAAAAAATATAAGTAGGTAATCATCATCATCATCATCATCATCATCATCATCATCATCATGTCAGCCTATTGCCGTCCACTGCTGAACATAGGCCTCCCCGAAAGAGCGCCAACCATCCCGGTCTTGGGCAGCTCGCATCCATCCGCTGCCTAGGTAGGTAGGTAATGCTTATTTAATATATACGCTATACCTTGTATGAGTATATTACTACGACTGAGATAAGTAAACAGGATTAGCGCGTCTGAATATTCTTCAGTCGAGAGAAGGCTGCCAACGTCAGCGGCGGAGGCATCGAGGCATGAAGTCAGTCCTCTGTCGCCGGACGTGACCTCCCGACCTGCCCCCACACACCCCGACATATTTACACTTCTTTGTCTGAACCTTACCCACACCACGACATAAACACAAAGACACTGACTCAAAACGAGATACCCCAAAAGTGTAACAGAGGCTTTTCAATAACGGATCTGTAAGTCTTCATTTCTTGAGACTCAATTAAAAAGTTCCGTCTTTGTACGAAAAATATTTCCCATTTTTTTTCCTTCGTGCAGTCGGCAACGTAACGGAAATTAAACTTTGCCTAAACTCTTTTTATTTCTTTACTTTTGCGGGAGCGTATCGGTAATCGCTACCATTTGTTACTGGGCTTCAAATACGTCAGTAGACGAACAATTCAAAGGGGCTTGTACGACATAAACACAAAGACACTGACTCAAAACGAGATACCCCAAAAGTGTAACAGAGGCTTTTCAATAACGGATCTGTAAGTCTTCATTTCTTGAGACTCAATTAAAAAGTTCCGTCTTTGTACGAAAAATATTTCCCATTTTTTTTCCTTCGTGCAGTCGGCAACGTAACGGAAATTAAACTTTGCCTAAACTCTTTTTATTTCTTTACTTTTGCGGGAGCGTATCGGTAATCGCTACCATTTGTTACTGGGCTTCAAATACGTCAGTAGACGAACAATTCAAAGGGGCTTGTAGGCGTCGGGCGGTGGCATTGTGTAGCAGGACTTGACAGGTCAGTCAACGGAAAAAGGTTTCGTGAAGGAACTCCTTTGTATCTGCGATCAATTTGCCAAAGATACCGTATACCACAAACGCCATTTCATCAAACGTGGCAACATTCTAACCATATCTATTTTAGATAGATAGGTTATAAATTCCACTTGGAAACAGATAAGAGGTATTTGCGTTAGTAGATGAAGCTTTCGTTTCCTACATACAATCTCATGATCCGATTATGTCTATTCTGCAAGTAAAGCACAATTTTTTTAAAAGCAAAACCGCCAGCTTGTTGTGGATATTTGCCAAAGCGGCGTTTATACAAAACAAGGTTTTGGAGATATACAACATTATATTGCTACATACGCCGCCGCCGGCGTAAACCGACTGATGGGAAAACGAGCGTAATTTTTTTGGCTGTTCTTTCTTGGCAACTTTTAAAAAGAATTTGGAGACACAAGTTGGTAAGAAATGTTATTTACTTAAAAATATACACAATCTGAAAATTAGAGAAGAATGTTTTTGCAACAATGTGCTTTATTTGTTGTAAGTTATTTGTCCCGGTAGCTTTACTTGCGTTATCATACAAATATCTGTTGACAAATTCCGCAGATTGTTGTATTTTGATGGAACTTGTCATCATATTATTTAATGCAGGAGTTCTACAGTGAGTAAAGTTCTACAAAGGCCATTCATTTAGATTACAACTGCGGCCAATTATATGCCACCAAGCGACCATCAGACTACTTCAACAGTTCTTACTGGACTGATGGACGTCCCAAGCTGTGGTTTTGGGTGAGTGACACTTGAAAAACATTCAGCGTTAAAAGCTCATGCGATCACATACAAATTCTCAGTACAGTAATGTTATCATTATAATCAATTAATGTCGAATGTGTTATAAAATTTATATGATTTGAGGTGGTTTATAAACTCATGTTATTTAAGATAGGTACTTCTTAATATACATGTTTTACAAAATAATTGGCAGTGACTAATATATTTGAACTTGACTGTTCATTGTAACATTTCTTAAATAACCGTCACGGAAAGACCTTAGTACCTTAGAGCGGCGATAGCCTAATAGCTTAGACGTTGGACTTGCGATCAAATTGCCGGTTTGAAACCCACCCATTGCACTACCAACGTGAACCCTCTCTCACCCACTCGTAACAAGCATTTAGCTTAGCCCGAGGGGTTAACAATAATACTAGTAAGATTTAAAAACTAGTTGTCATAGAATCCGGACATTGTTGAGAAAATCTCTTTCAGAACAGCACCAATCAAAACAAAAACACATCGAGTTTGTAAAAAATCTAAGAAGAATATATCAACAAGACTGGTGGCGGGACGAAGCCATTCCCCACCCGTGTGTCGCCATTCAGTGCGAGGGGGAACCGGCCAACCGTACACCGCCCGTCTACCGGCCCTGTGTTTACCAGATCCACAATAACTCTATTGTATGACTAACTTTTCACATTGTAAGGGGTTATTGCTAGGAAACTGAGATATATGTAGCTAAGTATTTGCTATGTTACTGGTAGATGAAAATGGAATAAGTGATAATGGAACACAGGATGATCGTCCAGGAAACTGATGTTTACCCTAAGTTGCCAATAAAATAAGTACATAATACCAACTTAAGGGACAACAAACAACATCATCGATTTTTATTTTTATTATTTCAACACCCAAAATCAAACAAATGACCCTCGAAAATGATAAATAGTTATATGTTTCTCATTAGAAAAACAAAAATCAAAATAACAACAATTCAAATTCAAATAAAGAACATATTTAATCGCAGCTCCCTGCATAATCAAGTAAAAAATCGGTGAAACAATAAAATATATAAATTAAAAATAGTAGATAATTAGGTATCTAATGATAATTCACTGCGTAATCCAGTCGAGAATCCATACGATCCATTAGTCAAGCCATATAAGGCAAACACAAGCTTACAGATACAACATAATGTATTGATAGTTCACCTTAGGTTTGCCCTATAATCTGGTTGGGGCCTTGTAACGGATCCAATCCTTTAATCTCCAGCGCGATTTATTGCCGTTAAACTCAGCTTTAACAATAATTAACTTTATAAAACTGTGAATTGGTCGTGATAGGTCTATGTAACTTTATTTATGGTCGCGATAACAACAATTTTAAGTTAATTTGAGAGCTTTAAATAAAACTAATTTTGGGCGTTGTTACCATTGATCTCGCTTTTCTAATCCTATAAGAATTTCTCTAAAACCTTTTTAAAGACACATGCTGTTGAAATTTCTAGAATCAGTCATATTGGTCAGTATTTCAGTTTTATAATAATATGATTAAAAAAAATACCCTCGACCAATCATCAGCGGGTATATAATCGCGTTAATACACTACAAAGAGATACTATGAAAATACCCTCAGTTTGGGTTTGACCTAATTGAAATTCGAAACGAGGTTTGAAACCTGTCCTGCGGTTGACCAACATTCCATCCGAAATTGACGTCCATGTCACCTCTGTAATCGAATTTAGTACAGCTCCAGCAGATCTCAAAGGAGTCGTTTTCCTACTACAAATACGCAAAGATTTATATTGAGTGTAAATAATTTGTTTCACTTTGGATGTAGAGGATAGTGTGTGTTATAGAATGGTCGAAAGGTCTGCCAGTCTTTATTAACCCTCCAGAATAATCGATTGACTAGATTAACGAAGACATTCTTACTTCACACATTTGAGTGGTCGGAACGATTTGTGTAAATTGGAGTGCTGATTAGATTCCTCCCTCGAAGCCCCACCGTCTTAATCTTTTCGATTCATTACCCGCTAAAAGTAAGATGTATTCTTGATTAATTGTCTTGTTTTGTTTGCTGGGTTCTAACAAAATTATCGCGATCTGAGCTAGAAGCGGAAAGTTTTTGGAATTGTAAGCATTATTATTAAAAATAAGGCAGATATATGGCAAATAAAATACTTTTTAATGTTCTCCTTTAGTCACTTTTAAAAGCGTGATTTTTTTGTAGTGTTCACAAACAAATTCTGTAAATATGTTCATCAACATTCTAAAAATATAATTCAACATTCTACAAATAATTCTTGGCAAATGATCTCAAAAATGTCCTCAACAGCTAAATTTCCGAACATAAAGCTTGGTTTCTTAAACACTGATATTATTAAAACAGAAAATCTTATTCGTTGGATCGCGAATTCAATTTGGAATCTCATTTTCCGCGATCACAGAACGATTATTTTCTTCAACTTTCCGGCTGTTTCAGACATCTTATAATAATTTAGTGGGAGAATAAGAAATCTACTTACTAATAATAACATTGTGATACGTCTATTGTCCGTTGGGTTGACCCAATTACTGGCCGTGAACACCACATTGGAGCAAAATTGTTCGATCTGTCTACGGAAATTAAATTTTCTGAATACCTCTTCAGAGTCCATAGAGAAAGCAAAAGTGCGGCCGGTCGAATTGAACCCCTTACGCTTAGCTGGGCAATCTCGGTTGATGTTTCGTTAAAAGAAATAGTCATCTAAACTAGATTTTGTGAACTGTCCTACAATATGTACAAATCTAGTACAAATTGGCCGCCCAATGTAATGAAGGTATTCTGAGCAATTCAAGGTCAGCCTATACTGGATTTGTATGACTTAATGTATACTATTGCGTACCTAACAATGAGAACCATCGTCTAAAGTTATCTAGAGGAAAAATACTAGGATATCTTCCGCAATATAAATCTCCATGTTCTACGTGGGAACTGAACACTAGAAGTCATAAATTATCAATTATAAGAGGCATTCTTCTTTCTATTATTTTCAAAATATCGATTTCATTTATAGACTGACTCGATACAAAACAAAGGGAGTCCTTATCGAATACAGCCATAATATAAACAGGTACTCGTAAGTTACAAAGACTGCTCACGACAATTTCGATCATAATGCTTCAAAACATTGACAGCAGGACATTCGAAGGCGGTTCATAAGCGAGATCATATTACCCCGGGTATATGTTGGCTGGATTTTCTCAATTCATTTGTTATTTCGGGACCGCAATGATCAATTCGCTGGGAGGGATGTATTGTGGGCCCGGGGCCATTGTGATTTTTTTCATGGTGACTCAGCACTTTTCCTCGAAAACGTTTCTAAGGCTTTTGTGTGCGACCATCGCGAGGGATATTGGGACCAAATGAAATGTATACGCTTGTATATTAAATATGTACGTCTGTTTGTTTTGTAGCTTTTTAATTTGTTCGCTGTCGTTAAAATACCTTTATTTGTGGAGGTTGAGTACTTGTAAGTACTTAGGTGTTTTGGTTGCCTTGTCTCCGTATTCTTGACATAAGTACATAAAAGTATTGATCATATCGTAGAGAAAAAGTGTAGATATATTCAGGCAATAGATGTCTCACGTTGGGAGCGTACGTGAGGAAACGGAAACGTATCAGATAGTGTTCATAATCATACATTTTATATGTGATAGTGCGACACGCTCCGTGTTTACACCAAAATGTATACACATACTACATGTATGCGTACATTTGATGTGTCTAAAGTCTATAGTAAGGCGTTCCGAACGGCCGCGCAAATAAAATCAGTTATATAAATGTTTTTGTGTAACAATATCAAAATTAGTAAGGAGAAAATCACAAATCGGTACATTAACGACCCCATGATAATGCGAACGTAGGTACTCCTCATCATAAGGTTCATTAAGCAGCGGTAGCCTAATGGCTATGGCGTCAGAATTGCGATCATGTGGTTGCCGGTTCGAAACCCACCCATTGCACTGCCGACGTGAACCCACTCGTAATACAAGCATTTAGCTTAGTACGAGGGGTTAACAAGAACACCTACTAGTAATGTGCGAACCACATTGCAAGTAAGCTGTTTAAAAAAATAGAATTTATAAGAAATTCCAATAACACTTTGATCAACCTGGGAGTTGAACTTAGGACCAACGCGCTCAAAAAACCGCCCTTGAATTAAACGAAAAAGTTAAGGTTTAAATTATAAATTCAAAAATCAGCGCCATCTCTCTAAAGTGATCTGTAGTTGAGTTTTAAAGTTGTTCAGTTACTGACCTGTGACCTAGACTTAGAACCACGTTCATTTGAGGTCAATAGCAGGTTACAGATCTTGTTGAGATATTGCGATTATTACAAGATCAAACAAAAGTTTTCTGACATGAACAAGAATAATACTTATTATTGAATAAGGTCGGCAGCATATTCTGATTAGGCTTATGTATACTTATCACACTAGTTAATCTTTTCTATTGTTAAATAGTAAAAACATGTTTCTGTACAAAAAGCGAGTGGTTTAGAGTATAAAAACGTTTCACGTGATTTTTGGAAAACTAGTATTTTTGTCTGTTTGTTAGGGCTTGGCACAAAAACAACTGAACATATTATAATTTTGTTATCACTGTTCGAAAGCATTATTATTCTCCAACTAAAACCTGTGGTAAGTACATCTTATTTCAATTAATTCAAAAGATCTTGAGATAAAGCTTAAACTGTCTGTTGTATGCTGATCCATACAAAGAAGAAATCATCACTATTGGTTTCTGATTAAATTCTTTCTATTTTTCACAGGAGCGAAACCGCGGGCGAAAGTAAGCATGATAATAAAAGGCATATATCCTACCCATCAACATTTTAAATCGATGATGATTGAATGATTTATAATTTCAGAACGAAGCTCTTTCTAATTTCAAATTGTACCAGTATGAATTACTCAGTGACAACGTCAGTTAGGTAGGCGTAATAGTGCTGTAATAGTCGTATATTAGGCTCAACGGTCGGTTCGCGAGTGCATTAAGTCGATTGTGGTCGATAGCGAGTGAAACCAGCTCATACTTTCACTGTGAAACCGTTGTATGCACTAGCGCGACCTGTTTTGTGTATGTGTGCATTATGTGCACGCTGCAAACACAGTGTACGCAGCATACCTAACCTTTAATATACTTGTATGGCATTCTGCTTTATAAGCTCCATGTTGGTTCAATACAAAAAAGGATCAGAAAGAAACGACCTTTTTGTTTTTTCAAATCAATCGGTTCAGTTCCGTCCATTAGCCCCTACTTAATGAAACCCATGATCAAATCCAATAAAGCAAGTACTGTTTTGTGTATCTTCTCGAAACAACGAGTTGAGACACACGTGTTTTAGTTCAACGGCCTAACCGTCCCGCTGCCGTGGCCCAGGGTAGGTATTATTAACCCCGCGACTTCTCTCACTAAGTGCAGTTGCAATTGTCCTGTTAGCCGAGAACACAAACAATGCGGGGCCCCAATCAAACGGCCCGGATGGCCGTAATTAAGATCAGCTCTCAAGTAATTAGAGTGAGACAAATAGCGCGTGCAAACCTCTAAGTTGTCCCATGGCCCGATGATAAGTCAATGAAATTGATTCTGTTTGTGGATCTTGTTCAATCATGGGCCCATTTGTGGGCTTCGCTTGCGCCAGAACTTCTGAACTTTGATTTTAAGATTTGCTATAAAGATTGAGTGTGTGTTTATTACATCAGAAATATTCGCGTACACTACAATTTATACCAAAGTTCTTTCGTAATCGAACGCATTAAGTGCGATAAAAGAAGCATACATAGGTACAAACAGAATACAGACCGGCGTTATTTCATCTTAATGCTGGTTGAAATATCTATGAAAAAATTAGAAATAGAAACTAAATAAGAGCCGCAGTAATTGGTAAACTACTCAATAAAAGTTGTAAAATTTCCCCCGTGAGAGCAAACAAAAGTTTAACTGAACTTGTGTATCTAATTACCGATTCCGTTCGGAAACCTTTCCGCGAGTTACGAAACTTGTTTATGGAAAACTTTTTCGTGAAACTTCTAAATTTATCTAGGCCATATTTTTAGAATTGAGACAGAAACGTTAATGCGGCGAAACACGATACCCAAAATTGTTATAATGAAACTCTCTTAAAACAATTCACGAAGCTTTCAGCGCTTCCGACCTCAAGGCAACGACCTTAATTTCTCGAGTTGATAATTTTGAACGAAATAAATGAGAAGAAGAAAATAATTATGCATGAACAGTATAGTTAGTTATTTTTCTATGCTCCTAATACATCGACGTTGTCACTTTACATTTGATATGTAATGAGATCGAAACTTGACCCAAAAGTGACATTTGTACCGCTTATGACTGGTAAGTAGTTACATTTCTATTATTCTTTGAGCATTTTTAATTACATGAGTTCGCCTTCGTGGCAAATAAAACAAAAGTTATATATATGGCGTTTCGGTCGTGCCAATGGGAAAAAATCGTAAATGGCAGGGACGTGCTAACATCTGCCGCCATATTTGTGCACAAGACATATTACAGTTTCGAGTCACGCAACTAAAAGAATGTCACCAAATCGTCTTGATAATAGTTTCCGCCATAAAAACTTATCAAAACTAACAGGTTTTGTGATGTTTCACGAAATCTCGGTGACAAAATTGTGTTGAAATTTTACTTGTAGAAAATTAACTGTGCTTACAATCATAACTTAACATTTCTAGCATAAAGCTTTTATATGGAGTTTACTTTTATACACAATATATTATATTAGTGATAGTCCAACACATCCTAGGTAGTGAAACCTGCTACACAGTTCCTGAATGCCATGGAAACAACTTTAACAGTTTAAGTACTTCTTGCCAAAGTCCAAAAAGAAGGCGAACTTTTCATGTCGACCTTTAATCTCTTGATCGCTACTTAAAATAGGGTTGAGTCAGTTAATTTAGCAACTGGCGATTGTAATACTCAGTGAACTAAAAGTACGAGACATCCTTATAAATCATAAGTGCATAAGTACTTATTTATATTTTAGTACTAAGTTTTGAAGCTTATATTTCTAATACTATATTACAGTCTTTTTCTTCGTTGACAAAGGCAATTAATAATGCATTTCCTACTTTTCAACTTGAATCGTCAACCGAGTTAAAGAACTCAACTTAAAACTTTATTTTTATGATGTAAAATTTAATTTCGTTAATAATTCAGAGCAATTAATACACTAACAAGAATAACACCCACTTGAAACAAATTTGTTTACGCGCGGGCTAAAATATACCATAAACGTACATTGTTTAGCTTGAAATTGCTTCGTGGAAAATTCTATTCCCACATGAATGATCGCAGCGAAGTGGGGTCAAAAAGTTGAAGTTGGTAAAAAATCGGTTGGCGCAGATGTTTGGCACATGGCGACTGCCACTACGATGGAATAACGTTTAATAAAAGGAAAAAGTCGGCACTCTCATTTCTTTCTGTCCGACATTTTCCTGATCTCCCAGTGGGTCAGCGTGAAACACTTTGATGGCGATAATTGCCGGATAAATTGCAGTTTTTCGTGCTTTTCTCAGAGATACCTCCAAAAACTGAAAATTTAAATACACTACTATTTTTTATTTACCGTAGTAAAAATAAGCTTAAAAAATATTCATTTTAAGGGGTTCCTAATAAATACTCATGGCATACTTCAGTTTTGCCTTTAAATAGGAATTACATATTTTTAATATAATTGCCCTTATCCTACTCCATTAGGCAGATATTCTGTTCTTCTTCACTTCACATCATTCGCACCAGTTAATAATTAATGTCTACATCCGTAACTAAACTATTTTCATCAAAAAGCTGCAATGTATATGATTCAGCTCCAGCCCGTATATTCGAGTGACGTCATAGGGCGCGGTGAAGGCAAACAAGCGAGGCGCCAAATGACGTACATCAACAATACGCATAGTACAGACTACTGAAGTTTAATAACATGCAAGTGACAAGTGACGCTTTGACGACTTTCTTTGTGAACCATAAACAAGTTGCAATACGAAGTTCGAATAGAAACATACAAAACTTTTTGACGAAATAAAAAACTGAAAAGCGAAATAAACCTTTTTATCTTTAGACGTTATAATACTTAATAGCTTAACATAATCCTCTGTCATGTGAAAAGTAAAGTTGAAGATTGATGCTAAATACTGACGAAATGTTTCCAATTTTTTTTCGATGGAAAAACAAGGTCATCTCCGAATCATATAATAAACCACTAGCATTAAAAAAATAGATCATGAAACTTTGCCTATTAACTGAACTTAATGAAAGTAAATACCTACCGTTTAATTTTATTTTTCATATTGTTTTCATTAAGTAAAGAAATGACCTAAACTATCGCGTATCTGCCCTACCATCCAACTCCCCGCGCAGTCTCGGTTCGACTTACGAATTCGGAACTTATATTGAACTGGATAGAGTGTACGTTGGCGCGGAACAAAACCTAATATTCTATTTAAGGTAGGGTATTATAGTATCTTAAAAACTACATTTAAGCTAGCTAATATTATATAATGTAAGTTAGCGGATTCGGGGAATTCAGGTTAATTCTGTAATTTTGCTATAGGAACTTATAAAACACCATTACATATATAGTAGGTAATGTTTATACCACCAAGAGAGGTTACAATTGCTTGTCGCGGAAATTTTTCGTAAAAAGCCCGGGGGGATTCGACAGCGCCTAAGCAATTACGTATGACATGTGTCGTAAAAGTCATATAAGTAACGATATGGCGGCGGGGGTACACAATAACTTTAATAAAGGCGGTATCAGCGGTTTGTGCCACGGTATATTTTATACCGGGAAAATAATAAGGCTTTAGATCGTACGTTACGACAAAATGTCAAATAATCTCAGTCGATTTTGAACGTTATCACCAACCCTTTAAGGTTTAAAATCATTTGAAGAAATTTGACAGATTTGTATAACCTGATGTTCTGGCGACTGTACATTAGACCTGCTGAAGGATTTTGGGAGATATTGTTTGATGTCCAGGTCCACATCATAGCCTTTTATTTAGCCTATCTAGGATAAAGTCGGCCTTCAGTCTATGCATGCAGCTGAATATCAGTAGCAAAAATATTTAATGTATAATTGGTCAGGACTGCCTCATTAGTCTACTGGCTAAGCGTGGCTGCTACGCTAGAGGTTCTTAATTCGATCCCCATGTCGAGCAGTTTTTTCAAGTGGTTTTTCTATGAAATTCTCAGTAGCAGCTCGGGGTCTGGATTTGTGCCCGGTTAATGGCAATAGGCTCGCCCCCTATTACATGAGACCTAAACATACCGGTAAAGTGTCGGTGTACATTAGTACGTCTCTGCCTAACAAGATATATATCAAAGTAGGTACAATAAAAACAGCAACTCTAAGCCAGGGTGATTGGTTATAGCCTAATCTCTCTCGTTCTGAGAGGAGACCCGTGCCCAGCAGTGGGACAATATTGATAATTATGACAATGTTGATGAAGGTGGATGATGATGTCATATTTTTGTATTAACATTGATGAAATAATTTTTCAAGTAGATTTATAGAAATGACTGCCTCGTTGGTCTAGTGGTCCCAATCGCGACTGCTACGCTAGAGGTCTTGGGTTCGATCCCCAGGTCGAGCAAAGTGTTATCGAGTTTTTCTATGAAATTCTCAGTAGCAGCTCGGAGTCTGGATTTGTGCCCGGTGAATGGCAATAGGCTCGCCCCCTATTACATGGGACCCAAACATACCGGCGAACTGTGGGTGTGCATTAAGTGCACCTCTGCCTAACCCTTCGGGGAATACAGGCGTGATGGTATGTTATGTTATGTTATTTATATAAATAAATCGTATCAGGCATCAAATAAAAATTTAATATCATTGACAAAACAATGCAGTCTTTGTATTGTTAATTGCAAATATTTAACTAGAATTAAAACAGTTGGTACTGTCTGACACAACTTTAAATAAAAACTCTAAACATCGAACAAAATAATAAGAAAACCATTTTGCTAACATGTTATAAAAGTTTCTATTTGTTTTCCCTCTAACAAATTCATTTATTCCCATACTGTTTCCGTCCCAAGATAAAGTCATATTTACTCGTTTTAATTAAAGGAATTAGTTTTTTTATGCTTGATAGGCAAACGTTTGACTGACAGATAGCGTAATGATAAGCGACACTGCGATCTACGATGGAGCGCACTTTCCTATAGAAGAAACTGATTCACTCGTGATTATTTAACAGAATGTTAAGTTTAAAAGGTGTTTTGTTACGTCATGACTTACAAAAATGTGTATGGAAACATTTATCATTCATGTCAGGACAACATTGTACATGTAACGTGAACGTATAACAGCTTTTCGAATGACAATTCGGGTTAATAAAAATCCAGTACCAATTATTTAACCAGTTTTCAGAAAAGTCTGAGGAATAAGAATCTTCTCTCGTCTTTCTCTTTATAGGAACTTACGTCAGTTATAATAAAACTTATCCAATGCTTAAACTAATAGAATCTTACAGCAACTTATTAAAGGAAGGAAACGCATCTAAAAGTTGAGGCAAGTTCATTAATTATCACGCATACATGTATATCACACGGGAGCGCCACAGGCGATTTGAATTTATTAGCCGCCGAGAATACGAGTCATGCAATTTGATATCTTTGAATATTTTCTGAGCAATGAAAAAAAAGTAATTTTAGTTATCCAGTGGTGTTCAATTCAATTAATAACAAACTGTTATGAATAACTTTACATTTTCACGGCATACTTCTAAGTTCAAAAAACTACCATAAAAACAAAACAAACACCATAAAGAGTAATGTTATAATACGGTGGGTAAAGCGCATTATCGGGATAAAATATTGGGGCATATCGATTGGAAATCTTTTGGCCATATATATTCTGTAAGCACTGTTCAAGGTTAGCATGGAAAATGCATGAAAATACAAAATACTGTTCACAGGTATAACATACATACTCGTACAATGCAACAAAAACAAAATCGAATCATCGATTGAAGAATGTATTTATAGTATAAGGCACAGATAATGGGTACTTGTTATTCGTCTATTCAACGGGTAAATATTGTAAAGATGCAATCACACAGACTTGGTGTTATGTAAATAAAATCAGCAATATTTTCGTTTGACGTCATTTCGACGATAAGGATAAAAAATGATTCCCCGCTATGATTTCCAATTGTAGTGCATTAGGCCTACACAGATGTAGATGATAGATATACGCAGCAGTCAAAGGGAAACCGCCGTCATCGTGAGTAATCCCTAGTTCCCCACAGATCCTTTACATCCTCCTCTTACTCAGCCCTCTTTCATACACGCTTCATGGTAGGTTAGTAGCCCTCGCTAGTTCTTTCCACTTAAATGAGTATTGGATTGAATTAAACTGGAACGCATTTCCTTACGTCTGTCCGTGAAGCTATTTATTATTCTCACATAAGAACAAAATTATTAATTAAAAGGAAATATCTACATAAAAAAAATAATCTTGCCTGAACTTGATAAGTAGTCGATCGATTTACTTGAAATTTTGACAAAACGTTGTATTAAAATGCAATTTTTAAGTATCAAAACGCATTAGACCACAGTTAAAGCTAGAATTAAACCTTTTCAGTGAATCATTTTTGCAGTTTATTTAACTTTTAACA
This sequence comes from Subacronicta megacephala, assembly GCA_958496365.1. NCBI lineage: Eukaryota > Metazoa > Arthropoda > Insecta > Lepidoptera > Noctuidae > Subacronicta > Subacronicta megacephala. The sequence continues at coordinate 8,235,005 of OY292530.1, read as the reverse complement.
GTTCCAGACGTCTCGAGCACTTTTTAGTGTTCATGGTTAAAGTTTAACCGCATAATAGTCTGGAAAAATAGATTTATTTCCATTGAGCACGCTTTTCTAGCTTATACCTTGAACGCTAGATTGTGGCATTTTGGGAGCAACATTCGTTATAAATGATGAGGTAAACTATTTCGTAGTAATAGAAAAGGAAACGGAATAAAATTAGAATATGGAATAAGTAAGTATTTACACGCCATCATTCTTCAGTTTCATAAGCTTGGTGATTGTAGTAAAGTTTATCTTTTTATAAATGTAAGAACTAGGTGTAGTTCCTGGTTTTACTCGAATCTAAAGGACTTTTTAAGACAAACGGTAGCTCACGTTCTTTTCCAAGGTTTAGATACGTTCTATCTATATACCGGAATTTATCAAAATGAGTTCTGCGGTTTAGACGAGAAACAACAAACGGGCAGAGTTACTTCCGCATTTATAATATTATTTTGGATTTGGAAAGACATATAAATAGGGAGATATACATGAATGTATACAAGTAGTTCTATTTATAAGGTACTTAAATATTGAATTATATAGTAACATATATGTAATAAGTCACATTAGACGTTAGCAAACACACAAATAAAAATGTTACAAGTTCCGACCCTCTCTCACGTCACCGTTCCTTAATGAATTAATAAGTTGGAATGAATATACTATATATTTTTTCTGAAATTTATTCCAACATACGCTAACATTCCTTTCGTAAGATGTAGACTACCAAAAGCTCTGCTATTCAAGTTTTAACGTTATAATCAATCGTCCGAATTCCGACAACGTAAGTTCTCACGTTTCTATGAAAATAAACGTTAGCCGCACTTTCTTCAAACAAGGCATTTCGAAACAAGATCGAATTTCTTCAATTATACGTCTGTATGATGATCGAGTTAAACTGTAAAATAGGTCGATTTCCACATGTGCTGTCCACATTGAATGTTTTATTATCACCTTTGTAACACAAGCTTTAGATTTATGGCTTGAGAAAGGCTTTTGAGAAGGAATTTGTTCACTCGAGTTATAAGAGTATTTACTTAAAAGAGAACTAAACTATACACAATATATGAAAACAAATTGTCAAGCCCAGGCGTCGAAGTATTCCTCCGCATCACTGTCGTCTGGTAACGTGCCCAGAAGACTGGCAGCATTGCCACGTTGAATGGCAATACTAATTCTTTGTCCTAAGAATAACCCAGCCCTCTGGTCACGTGAAAAGTCGACAAGTCTCTTGGAGATTTTCTTAAAAAGGAGGCGCGCACTTGGACCCATGGCCCGAGCGTTTCGACTCCAAACGGCTCAAAAATATAGCTCCCATTGAGGTTACTATATTTTCGCCGCTTTAGAGTCTTTGCGCCCGCAGCAGCACAGCGCCAGCACAGCCTGCCGAGCTATTATTGAGTTGAGTTATTATTTACATTGTATTTCATTTCATAAGTATTTAAGTAGGTAAATAAAATAAAAATATTGTAATATTATATACACTGGAGAACATTATTTTTGTTTGTTTAAAAGTTCTATTTGGCCAACAACTACTTTCTTACCTACCTTACTTTAAATATAGGTAGGGTAAATGATCATCACGATAAACGAAATATGCCCAAACACGAGATAGCTGCTGTAAACCGTTGAAAGGTTACCTTAACTGTCTTCCATTTCCATCATCACAATTGCTAGATCAGAGCAACACATAATTGTTCTGAATTACAAGATAATCGGTTCTTTGATCAAAATATAACAAATGAAAAATCAATCATCACCTATTTTTCTATCTTTAGAACTTGAATTGGATTTTTTATTTCATATTTTAAGACCAATTTTTAGGTAGGTATAGGCTAACCTGTAGAAACGTATCATCAAAATCGAGCTACCTAGGTACCTACTACGTAAAAAGTAGCTGCTATATACCATTTAAATTTAAATAAAAACTAAATCAAAACTATATCTTACATTAAAAACAACATAAAAAATAAGTACAAACTTTACGTGTTACAAAAACACAAGACAAAGCTTTTACGACAACAAAACGGGACACAGTAGCTTTAAAAAAACAACATGAACTAACAAAATGGCTTTATAACAAACAAAAACAATTTAATCCGAGCATTATAACACCAGCTAACAATTCAGCTCCATAAAAGGAGAATATCAAAGAAGTATAAAAATAAATGAATACCGCGGAAGACATAATGCCGGCGGGCGTCGCGCATCGGCGCGGCATCGCAGACATGATTCTGAATATAGAATAATCGATAGTCCACACAATACTCTGTGATACTGTATTATGCACAAACGCTACCACGAATTAGGAGTTATTTATTCAATACTAGCTATTGATGAAATTGAATGTGTTCATTTAATAAAGTACAAGAAAATCGAATTGAATAGAACTGGAGAAGATGTCATAACCAATAATTTCATAACAACGCGAGTCATATTATGCTCTTTTACGTATTTTTACTTTCTCACATGTATATTCAGCCTATAATGTTCCCACTGCTGGGCCAAAAAACATCCTCTTGGTAAGAGGGATTTTCGAGCCGTCATCTACCACGCCGACCCAGTGCGGGTTGGTAGATGTTACATGTCTTCGAATTTTTGGTTAGAGGACATTCCAGTTTCCTTACCATGTTTTCCCTCACTGTTTTGAGAGCAGTGGTGACTAAAGAATTTACACAAAGTAAAGGGGCTGTCTGGGTTCGTACCACTGGGCCACCGCCGCTCAAAACATGAATACCTATGCCGTTCAAATAAATAGCAGTGTTAGGTTTATTTGGAATGGGATATTGGATTTTTGGCTTGTTTCGGGCTACAACTTCCTACCTATAATTTTATCCTCATCATCCATCATCAACATATCATATCATTTGCAGTCCCGTCATTTTCAGAATGAGGGGGTTTCCACCACGTAGTCCAGTTACATCAATAAATATCAGCTTTCTGTCTTAGTACAGTCCAAACTTCAAGAAGTCTCGTAAAACCTAACCTAAAACGAAAAAAAGCTGAAGTAGGATCGATTACAATAGAAGACAGACAGAAAAGCCAATGGTTCTTATTGAAAATGTGTCAATATAAGAATGTCGATTAATGAAAATTGCGATTATCTATAACATTAACTCCATAACTTTGCTTTCCTTATACTTCTATGTTGATATCGATTTTAGTTTCGTAAATAAATTGGCTAGACTAGCTTCCTGTTCGATCTCCAATAATTTAAATAGACAGCACTGGGATTTGGATTCTCAATACCAATTGTGATAAATTGTTTAGGCATTTCATTTTAAACTCTATTTCTTGCTTGATATAGCCTATATTATTATAAAAGGCGTTTATATTATGAGTAGGAAGCTGTCATCGGGCGTAAATAATGAATTGAATAATACAGTTACCGTTTTCGCAAATTAGGCTATGAACAGAATTAATATCATTCTTGGTTAACAAAAAGGTATTATGACTATCTATTTTTGGGTAGACTTCCCCTTTTTCATGTCAGTTATAAGCTATGCATTAAGTACCAATTAATTTTTTATACAAATAAGCCAAAATATTATAGTATCAATTACACCGTCTATGGTGTATTTTCTCAAATTACTATTTTTCCGTTTCGAGCTTCCAACATCTTTTTCCTTAGGATAGTAACGTCAGCATGCGTTACTAAGCTCCCATCAAAAACCAGGTAAGCATAAATAAATAGAACAGTTTTATATTAAATGATGAATGATCTCTCAAACGCCTCTAAGTAACAAAAGCGGAACAGAAGACAGTAGTGCACAGTTATCACTGGTCCCGGTCATTGAACTCGACTCAAGTTCAAGTGTAGAAGGGCCGCACGATCCGTTTATTTTTAGGGATCTAAATATACTGAACCCGTTCACTGCAAGTAATGTTTCCTGCGGCCGTTGATTCGCTTCTACATACCTTCTAAACACTTGCGAAAGATCAAAGATAAAGTGACGCCGTCGTAATTTCGACTTATTTAAGCTTATAGACTTGAGTTCAACTAAGTTTAGAGTTACAACAAGTCTACTTTGTCTCAGTACCTATGACTTTGAAGAAAATTATTTAGTAATAGTAAAGCTCCTTGTAAAAGGGGCTCCGAGGAAATATTATAATACCCAGTCGTGTCACGAAGCAGTTTATTGTGGCAGAGTGATTTATATGCGCATGAGATTTTAGGAATTTGTCTGTAATGGTTCTAAGTAATTCACGCTAAACGTAACATGACTTACTTAAAGCCAAAGAGTACCGAGCTCTAGCATCAGGCAATTTGCAAACCATGGATTAATAAAATTTAATAGAGAATATATCTAACTGAACGTAGCCATTTTTTTCAGATCGTCTGTAGATCTAGCTCTATAGTTCCTAACTTTTTCAATACTGTTACCCTGCGACCTTAACCTGTAACCTTATGTATGAGAACTGATTTTACCCCGACCTTTAAATGTTATCAATACAAGCAAATACAAATATCTTTATTAATCATGACGGCATTAGATTAGAGAATCTAGCTATTCTAACAGGTGAGCAGCTTACACTCAGGACTGGACTAACCTACAAGCAAAGTAAGCAGCCCAGCCTGCGGTAAATGAGTTTATTTGTAGCATGGTAGAAAAAGGGCGAGACGCTTTAATCTGTCAGTACTTAGAGTCTTCTGCCTCTTTGGTCTAGTGGTCCCAATCGCGACTGCTACGCTAGAGGTCTTGGGTTCGATCCCCAGGTCGAGCAAAGTGTTATTGAGTTTTTCTATGAAATTCTCAGTAGCAGCTCGGAGTCTGGATTTGTGCCCGGTGAATGGCAATAGGCTCGCCCCCTATTACATGGGACCCAAACATACCGGCGAACTGTGGGTGTACATTAAGTACACCTCTGCCTAACCATTCGGGGAATACAGGCGTGATGGTATGTTATGTTATGTTTAGAGAATTCTACATGGCTTTATCTGACCTTGCCTTATATTCTTTCACAGGCACCAATTCGCAATCTTCTAAGACACGTCTCCTTCATGGACCATTACAACGTGACAAAAGAAAGCTCTCATTATAATTTAAGCCTATTTATGATATATCCAGTCACTGAAACGGATCTCGAAATGAGAGAAGCACTTAGTCTCATGTGAGATCGTGCTGTTAGAATTGATGTCATCCACTTTAACATGCAATAAATAACCAAATATACACCCACTTCCAATGAAGTAAGGACCTATCTTTAAAACGGGAACAAGAGTTCCTTTATTATGTACTATCAGTTTGATGGAAGAAATCCAACCTCGAATATTATAAGTAGAATGCTTTCAACAATAATATTACTACCCAGTATCATTATTGCCTTAACAAGAAATTCACGTAAGGTTAAAGCTATGTCTAAGTTGTGTAAATATCACATTTTGATTAATGTATAATTAATTCTAGATTTCTCTAACTAAATTTCATTGATAATAATATTTTTAAAGCACACTCTGTGCAAACAGAGCTTTAAAACATTAAAGCCTTCCAAAAATGATACAAGTAAATTCCGAAATATAATTTTAATCATTTAATAAAGACCGGTGATTCTCAAATCGTTACAATTATTTTACTATTAGATTAATTTTCAATAGATTAAGTATTCCAAATACAAGTTCCACTTACCTTTAGCAGTTACAGTTATGGTAACCCTGCTTTAATATTTAAAAAAAACCATACAGAATTTTATAAAGTTTCAAGTTGAATGCCTTACATAAATCCATATCTATTTTGCTCAACAAAACTATAATCAACAATAAAATCGCCGTTTTAAATTCATATAGCACACGTAACGGGGTGCGATCCACCCTTAGCCGCTACATTCCCATTGTTGCCGTCCACATTGTGCAGGAACCACCTGGCTCATTAACGGGACTGGAATCACTACCAGCTTCACTAGATCTCTCAGTTTTGTACAGACGCGACCACACCTGAGACATTTTGCGAAATTGTAAGTTTAATTTTGTATTTTAAGGGAGGACTGTGATTAAAGTGGCGTTTTATGAAGAAGATACTCAAAGTACTTTGAATTAATACTAATTAATTATCTACTTTTTAATAGTTAGAGATAAACTCTAATTTACATTGCTTCCATGAAACACACATGAAATCCAATAAAGTTTTTAAACAAATTATTCCAAAAATTTTAAAAGCAATCATATAATGAAATGAAATGAAATGAAATGAAATGAAATGAAATGAAATGAAATGATGAAATGATAGATTATATTATATGCGAGTTCAATGTAGGGCAAAATCTGAACAGGCCTTTTGAAGAAAGAACCATACCAGCTTTGAGTTGACCTGTCCTAACTGACGGAACGCATACATCAGTCATCGTGTAGCTCAACCATTTTTTAGGGAGCCCAACGACCCGACGCACAACGATACCAGATCAGCAAGACATTTGCGTAGGTCATGGGAAATACTCAAAACTTTCAGAAATCTTTAATATAAATAAATGTTATACGAGTTAAAACCGACATAGTAGTAGTATAGTATAGCCAGCCAACCGAACCATCAATCATGAATGCCGAATAACAAGTACTTAATAACGACCATATCCAACCATAACACAACTACACTTATCAGAAGAGAATCGCACGTTGCCACGACTTATCGCACGCGTACACTCAAGGGGAATCCACTAAGCTCTCGGAGACCTTTATAAAATGGTCGCGGAACACGTTTCACTTGCCTTGCTCCACGTCACTGGCCCATTTCTTACGATCCATTGACTCCAAGCCATTCATCGGTGCCTTTTCAAATGAGAAGGGTTTTAAATGCGACTCACTGCAAATGAGACCGTATATGAAGATTTATTGCACATATACATCGTTATGGGGTGACACATAGTTTGTTTATTAAAATGCTTAGTGCGAGTAACAAGCAAGTCAACAGTTTCCACATAATAAAGAAACTCATAAAAGTAAAATTTAGATGGAGCTTAATCAAGACAAAGAACAAAACAAACATGAAAATATACTAAGAACTCCAAATTACCATCTTCGTGTAGAATACTAATTGGAACAAATAAGTTAATTTACATGGAAACAAGATTTATCAAGTTGAATTTGTCACGTGTTGACTAAGGCAAAGTAAATCAAAGTTATATTGGAATCACGGAAAGTAGGATGTCAGTAATTAAAAGAAAGTTTAACAAAACTAAACGGTACAATATTAAATGCATGACACAAGAAAACACTTAGTTAATTGTCCCTTTAAACGTGAGATTAAAATAAGGGTCTCTTGAATAATTGTTTTTAATTATGTATAGAGTAAAAAAAAGTTTATACAGTAGATACAAAACCGGAGCTGATTGTCGTCCCCTTCCGTGCTCATGATTAGCTCATTTTAATCCCGGTTTATAAACTACATGACAATAGAATAGGCGCGCACTCACTGTATTTTGTAAAGCATCGTCTACCGTTCAGTTTCCTTTCCCGTTGAGGATTTCAACAAATATTTTTATTACTAAACCAATGTTTGCGCAGCCCTCGTCAGCAAGGGTTGGGATAAAAACACCATTCAAGCCGCCATCTTTCTTTGATTCCGTTTCTAGCCCATTTTTCATGCGAATATGAATAGAACAGCTGGCACGATCGATTGCTGGCAGTTTTCGTCTGTCCAATATGAATATATTATAATAGTCTTTTAAGAAGATACCCAAACAAAGGACACTGTTCAATATTTAATAATAACAAATTAAGTAGATTTGTGTCTTTACCACCAATCCAGCACAATAGGTACACATACATAGATACTTCTTTAAAAGGAAAAAAATATACAATAGGTACTCCAAGTCCAATTGCAAACTTAGGAGTTTTTTCTTATCGCCAATTCGACTCTATTCGATTCTTAAAACGCATCCACAAAGTTAGACATGCAGTTTCGAACTCCCGCAGAGGAAACGCATGCTGAAACAAATTTCCTGGTAATTCGTCCTTATTTATAGAACAATTCACATATACGAGAATAATGCAAAAGCACTTAAGTAAATCCTCAAAAACAAAAGAGGAAAATTTGATTGTACAAGCAGAACCGGCGACCCCAAACAGCCCACTAAAAGAAATTAATCGGCGTGTCCGAAAAAAATAAAAACAAAAGGAACGGTAAATCCCACACTGGGAAGACAATACATCGCGTCGTCATAAAGTTGTGTCTCTCCCGCTAGGCGGCGCCATGGCGGGTTCTCTTCCCCCACCTCGCCGCTGCGACGCCGTACGCACGTGCGTGCTACTTGTCTCCACCATTCACAATTCTACGCAACCAAAACAAAACCCTAATACCTTATCCTAAATCACATTTTCCTTCACGCATTGTACCTAACCACAGAAGACGCTGTACAGTCTATTAGTCACCGTATCACGTTACCATTAAACACATTTTTGTGTTCCTCTACAGTCACATTCCTGTGTTCTAAAACCAATTGTGCTGCAGCATGTTTGAACTTTTGTCCTTTTTAGATTGACTCTTATCGGTGACGGTACGATTTTTATTAATATTGACATTCTAAATTATTTGAACGTAGTACGTGATGGGAGCAACGGAAATTGATTGGTTTTCTGACCGGAACTCTTATCAAAAGCCCATTTATTTCGAATGACGTCTTAACAGACACATTACTGATCATAGGTATACCTCAGACGAACTAAGGCGATACAGTCTCCTTGTGTTTTGTTTTTATTATACTAATAATTTAGATCCAAGGGTGCAAAGTTAGTGCAAAGCTTGGTTCTCCAAAACACACGCTTTCAAAAAAGAAAAAGTTTGCACAATTTCACTTCGCTACGAAATGTTGGCTGTTAATAACGCCATTCTTTATTTCATATAACAAACTGATCACATTGACTGAAAATAGATTTTTGATTTTTCAGAAATATTAGTAAACAAAACACCCACTTTTTAATTAACCCATTCAAGCATGATATGCTGGCTTTTATAAAGAGTTCGTTATCGCAATAAGACCCCCTAAAACTCTAAAACAAAAACCCATTTGAGAAAAAATTAATAGCTCCACTCTCGAGACCTCACAGGGACTTAATAAATTGTAAGCCATACACTGCAATCATAAACAACGCTCCGTCATAGCAGTATTATGCACCCCAACCACATAACAGCTCCCCAAAGTATTGGTTCCTGACGGATAACCCAATAAATACCCATAAGGCACCACGCGACACGTACAAAATATTCTTGGGACATAAAAGCATTATCCTGTTAAGTAATTTATTTCTTCTTCAGGTTGTAACTGAACGGTTATTTTATGGGACCACTTAAACGTTCTATAATCCTCGCAGTTAAAGCATAAAGGGTGTCGGAACCCATAATGCATAATGCACCCATAAACGGAAAAGAATATAACTAAAGACCCAGTCACCTGTTCCAACCTTCGGTCATAAATCTTTACTCTTTAAAGGGGACCCACGCATAGTAAGAATACGATGTCTGAAGACTTCACGTATCTCATATTGTACCAATAGAATATGTAAATATACTCATTTTATTATATTTTCCTCTTCCTTTGATTTAGAATATCGCGTTTTTAATATTTAATTAAGAATTTATTCTCCCATTATTCCATTTCATTTGGTATATTTTTTGGAATTTATAAAGGAAGCCATCGTAGAACCAAATCTAATTTCCTTCGCTTTTATGATCGGCGTATTAAGATGAGGAAAGCTTTCAAACCTGACTTGTGTTAATCTTAGTACTGAGTCACGAGCTAGTGAGTCAGAGATTTCATCCCAGCAAGTATATGTTTCACTGACTACCCACTCTCGTGAAACCGGTCTAGATGGACTTAAACTGGAAAGCTTCTTTGATACACAGATTTTTACACTTGACTTTATTGTTACCCACAAGCATTCCTGTTTGAAGCGGTACTTTATTATCCTGCTTAAAACATTTCACAACAATATATTTTCATTTTGTAAACTTGAAATCATTCCTATTTTCTTTAAAAAAAGTATTTAAATTCTGGGTGATAACGAAGTCTAGAATGTGCAATTACCTAGATTTAACGACGCATAACTACGGAGTTGAAATTCGGTATTATTTATCTTTACTGACTTAACCACAAGAGGGAAATCATGGTAATTCTACCATGCCCAAAGTAGCTGAACATCTTACAAATTAATCAACGGAGCAGTGACTAGCAAAGTTTAATACTTACATCCCTCTATTTACTTTGCAAACATCCGTTTGTGAGGGAGAACTTAACATAAATGTACAGAACATTGGATACAATTCAAACTGCACGTACCGAGTACTCTACTGGCATACTTCGGAAATAATAACGATATCGGTTTCTAACGGACGTGAATGCAGTAACATTACCTACAAATTAGGTTAGTTAGATTGCTACCACTTATCTCCCAAGGCATGTTTAACTGTATTCCACGTATACTGGGCGATTGCATTGACTACTTGTAAATTAACTTAGTAACTAGAACCTGGTATAAATGTTGCAAGTATGTATGTACATACTTACTTAGTACTTAGTGCAGTTCTACCATTTCTTCTGGTGCGTTTGATGAATCTTTAGTTATATTGCTGCGTAACATTCTAGAAGTCAGTTTTATGGTATAAGATTTAATTACTAGTATGATGAAATAAAGCATTTTATTATATTACAAAATTTCGGTTTATTTAGATAATATACTTTATTATGACATGTTATGTAGAATTCAAATACTTCCCAGCATATACTTAAAGCCATAATGGCTACATATAAAACTCAATATCGATAAAATATCATATTTCTGGGATGATCTCAAATGTGACACTAATAACGACAGAAATATAACGCGCGGGAATCCCATAAAAACCTTATAACAGAAAGCGCCATTCCGTACACCCAAAGCATATTGACCGAAGATCGTATATTAAGCCCCACACTGCGGTCAGTTTGACCCTTCTAATTTCGATTGGTGGATCATATTACCAGAGAGGTGTTGACACGCTCACGATGAGTGTCCCTACATCAAACACGGTAACTATAGCATTCTAATTATCCCGTCTCGTCAACAATCTGGGAGTTGTTTACTCCATTACATGCTATTGATATCTCATGTTGCAGTGCTCACACACTTGACCTGTTACACTTCAAAATGATCTCACTCCCCTTTGCAATAAGGCTTGGTAAAGTCTATTAAAATTTTGATGCATGAAAACAATAGCCGGATATGCGACATTGACAGGATATGTCGCTGATGCATTCGCGTCTGGACGTTTGACGTCGGGTATTCTAATTCAAGGTTCATCGTTAATCGATTTCATTTAGTCTTATAGATCGTTCGGATTCGAAAGGGCAAATACATTACGGAACGCATACAATAGTGCAGACAAAGTTCCGTCCGCTACGTTAAACATCGCGTGGATCGCTAATCCGAGCGTAACATTGCAAAACGCAGAACAAACTGCTTCGCTTTGTGTTCCACTAATGAGAGCCACGTGGCTGTCCCCCGCAATGCAGACTGTACAATAAAACAATGACGCTACAGTTGTGCATTCTGGCTTTATTCCTGCAGGACTAACTGTCGCGTGACTGCGACTCGTTATGGGTATACCGCAAGGCGCGCTCCTACAAGCATTTCTGTTTATTTTATTTAGATGTGAGTGCCGGCGAATGTTACCAACATTGTTGGTTATATCAGTTTAGTAACACATTGTGCCTTCATAACTTTTTGCATTCAACACGCACTTTTTCATTTTTAGTAATAGCATAATATATGATAAGTTTATTTATTACATTTAGTGTGGGTAGATTCACACTTTGAATGCACCTATCTTAACAATCGTCGAGTGTTTCTTTAAAACACTCTAATGACTTTGAGTTGAAAGTGATTCATTCAGATATTCATTCATTGACATGAAGTTCGCTAGTGCATTTTGCTGGAGTGCTTATGTGAATAATATTTGTGTTGTTTGTGCTCATTTGCTAGTCTTTTTTCTACCTCCTGTTACTTTATCATTTATATAATAATGAAAAAGTGTTGAAGCAGTTTCATATTTATTAGGTATATGTATTCATTCCAATCAGATTCCATCTTCCAAGTTCATTTTTGGGTATCGTGACGAACTTCATTTTTGATTCACTTTCCTTAGATATTTGAACAGTCTTTGAATTTCTGGTAATCTTTATCTGACAGGTGGGAATTACAATTTTCGCGACACTCATGACACTTTTGACACAAACACGAGAAGTTTTGAATGGAGTGTTTGTTCGCGCGTTGTCGTCAAACACAACAACATAAACATTGGATACCGCGCGCGTCGCGGTTCCGAACTTTGTGGGGTCCCTGTCGTGATCGGCTTCGAGGGCTATTAAGTCTATTGTTGTACGAGTTCACTAACACCGACATGTTTCTATGCCGATTGTCGGTGGACTCACCTAATTGTGCGAAGACCTTGGGCCTGACGTTCTCCTGCCAGGCGGCGGCAGCGGCGGCGACGAGTGCCGCCAGCAGGACACAGCGCAGCACGAGCATGGCACTAGTCACAAGTCGACATCACTTGAGAATCACTCGCGGCGCGCAGCTCAACACAGCACAGGCGGGCGGGGCGCACGGCGGCCGGCGGTAGACTGGCGGGTCGGGGGCAGTAGAGGGGCGCGCCTGCGCGGCCGGCGCCCCGCGGTCTCGCATGCGTGGGGCTGCGGAGTGCGGACCTCGCACGTGACGCAGCCCTCCTCGCCCCCAGCGCACCCTCAACGGCTATCGCCGACCCTGCGACGTCATAATCGCGTTAAAAAAGCGCCTGCATATCCTAATGAACGCTGGCGCTAAACCTGCAATTAAACCCGACAGGGCGCCGCCAGAGGCTCTGTGCTTTTGTTTATAAGCGTATTTAGCAGTATTAAAAATTCGTTAAGGGTATGTTGAGGGCGTGACAGTTCAGCGAATCGTAAGGTCGCAATTACAACTTTGATGGTTAACAACAGGGATGTAGGGTCGAGTGCGTTGCGAAAGCTCGTATTACTTTCCCCTTCCGGAAAAAAATCAGTACTTGTACATTTCCTACTAATTGAGGTGCCTGCCTACACAAGATCATTCCTAATGAGCAAGACGACTCCCTATAGTTAAATCAATTATTTTTTCTGTTAAACTTTTATGAACCCAATTCTCTACAAGCAAAAGAAATTTTGAATCCTTTCGTAAAAGTAAATAAAACGTTGGAACTATCAAATCATATATTTTAATTACACGCATCGTAAAATTAATGAATTGTTACTAAACCGACTCAAATAACAAGTAAACCCTACGTTACAATAATAACTTGGTTACACAAGGTCCTAATATCCGTATCACATGAGAGCGGTGCAACTTTATCGAAATAAAAACTTTTTCTACAACAGTAGGGTTCCCTGGCGCTTTCATTATTATTAATTGGACAAAGTTGTTCACCAGTAATTTTATTCGAACAGTTTAGAACTCTGTCGAAGTAATACAAGTACGATGTAGTGTACCAGCAAGCTGCATTGTAGTGGGCCCGTGTGAAAATCAATAAAATAAACATTTATTGTGTGTGCTCGACTCCTGCGCCGCGCGCCAGGAACTGAATGCATTCATTGAACGAGGAAGTTGATGTTTACTTAATGCGCTCAGCTTTAAATTCGACTATTTTCGTACTTATAACCAAAATAATGAACGAAGAAATATTGAAATAAGGTAAAATATTTGTCAAGAAATAAGGTAAAATATTTGTCAAGAAATATTTCACCTGTACGACCTCCACTATTGTGACCTCCTGTGAGTTTTATGCTAACAGCTTCCTCTGAACGTAGGTATGCAAGTAATATTATCCATATCCACACAGCGTAGAACCACCTATTAAGAATTAAACAGATAATTTTCATTACCTTTGCCAGCACCGCAGCGCAGCCATAGAAATTTAATAAAATTGTTAAGACACCAACTTCGAAACTTCAACCTAAAACTGCATTAAAGTGAGACTTTTAAAATAACGAAAGTTAGCAATTCCCGAGTTCTGGTAGACTATTCAATACAGCTTGCACCAGATAGACACACGTTGGCTATGGTTTCTGTATAATAATCCAATTAGTATAGAATTTAAAGCTTCCTGAAGCGTTGGGAGAAGATAATGTAATAACGGAGCGTTTGTAGCCCTGTTCATTCTTCATTAACTTACTCATTTTTGACGCTGTTGATGGTTGTCGAAGTTTAACAATGGATATCAGATATTTTGACAAAACTGAAGCATTATAAATTCAGAGAAAAAAAGGAAGGCTATCATTACATGAAGATTATCATTTGATTTGTTTTAGTTTTGCTAATTGTTAAATTTTAATGTATACGTAACAAATATTTTCATTTTATATAATACTAGCTGACTTGTGCCCACTTTGTTGGGCGATAGCCTATGACATATGCCTATGACACACACAAATAACGTGGCTTTCTATTGATAAAAAAAAAATCAAAATCGGTTCATTAGATCCACACATTAACCACTACAATCTCACAAACTTTAATATTACTTTTCTCTTAATAATATTAGTATTATATTAAAGTATTGATGTAGATAATTTTGAATGTTCATAACTATGGACTGGTTTCCGAAATAAAAGTATTTGAATTTGAAATAGCGATACGGTAGGTATTTATGCTTCCTTCCATTCCATATTTCTTTCAAAATCAAGAACACCCCTAATAAAGAGCTCAGTTTACGTTCTGCTAATGATGACATTTACCTATTTGCATGAATAGATACGTACTCAGAACATTTAACCACCAAATCTAAAATTGAATAGTTTATTCGTAATCGAAACGTTACTCATTGAATTTCCGATTATCGACTCTAAAGCTGAACAAACTAGTTCAACAGAGTTTTTATTAAAGCAGGTGCTAGAATAGCTTTCGAACATCGGAATCATTCGAATTCTACATTTGCACAGATAGTCGAGAAATCAAAAAGGAATCAACGAACTAAGAAAACGCGTCTCACCATCTGTTCTTTGAAACTTTCACCGTAGTTTAGACAAAGAATAGCGGGAACAATGTCTTTATATTAATTAAGGAAATAAATTATAAATAACGATTCGTGTCGTCATTTCCCCTCATTGAGATGTGCTTGTTAGAAACGCACTCCGTCGAAATGGCGCGGCGTTTTATTGGTTTATGTTACTGACTCAAAGGAATGATTAGGGTTTTGTTTATAAGTAAAGTGATTAGTGTTGCTAGGGAAGAAAAGTGTGGTTTTTAGTCGGTATGTCGGACTTCTATGTCATGCCATGTCACCTGCCCTGGTGGCGCGAATCCATGAAGACTTCCGGCACTAAAAAGTCTTAGATATACCAATAATATAAAGAGAGAGAGAGAGAGCTGATTTTGCAATACCTTATTCCACCCGTGTCCATGGATGCTGTCAAGGTTCCGATACGTCGGTAATTAAATAATATCAATATAATGCGCTAAGATTCGTAAAAAGTAGTTTTATTAATTTTTTTTTTATTCCATGACAGTGACAAAAGAACGCATCATTTCGCGATCAACGCCGTCACGTTAACGTAATTCAGTGCGTGCATTGGCTACTGTCGCAATGTCGCCCTCGACAATCGCATAAGATTTGCCGGACCCAAATCTGTCGAGGGTGCTCCCCTAGTCACAACGAACAATTCCTTAACTTGCACATAATTCATTTTTTTATTGATGCCAAAGCAATTAACTTATGCCATCTCTTTTCATCGAGGATCAAAGACGACATCATTTTAATTAAGAATTTAATAGGTTGGTTCACGTATTATTTTCTTAATTACTTTGAAGACATTGAATGGGTGTTTTAAGATATCTGTTTCATTCGGAAAGGAATACATAGACTAGAAGTTGACTGTAAAATTAATGTTTTATTTTGAAAGTTTTTTTTTATATTAATATTTCCAGTACCTGACTATTGCCCCGAGGGGTTAGGTAGAAGTGTACTCGTGTAATAGGGGACGAGCCTATTGCCACTAACCGGTTGCAAATCCAGAATGTGAACCGCTACAGAAATACCGAATAACACTTTGCTTCACCCGGAAATCGAACCCAGGACCTCTAGCGTAGAAGTCGCGCTTAGGAGTACTAGTCTAATGAGGCAGAGCAATAATAGTGCATTGCTGTGATAGCCTATAGCCATTATAGCCATAGATATGAGCAGATTTGACAATAGCAAGGCACGCAACTCTGCATGCAGTTCTCCTTATTTCCTCACGATGTTTTCCTTCACCGTTTAAGATTAAGATTAATACGCACATGAAATCGAGAATTCAGAGGTACGTGCCTTAGATTCAAACACAAGACTCCTGACGTGGTAGTCCAATGGTATATCCCTCAGCACTCACTGCACTATATAAGATGCTTATATTACGTATACCCCATAATATTTCCCTCCAAATCCGTACCCTGCAAACCTAACAAAAAAGTACAAATATCTATAAAAGAAAGTGCTAAGTATCTATAAAAAAACATCTCTTATCCACAGCTCATGCTATTTCCCGACAGAAAACAAAGCAAAGCTCTTAAAAGCTACAAAACGAACGCTCGTCTCTAGCCCACATTGACCACTGGGCCACTGTGACCCAATTCCCTCAATTGACTCTCACAACTCGCTCGGAACGATAAACAGCTGATACGTTGTATGTATTTCAACTACTGTCGTATTGGAGTAGATGTCATTATGTTTCAAGCATTACTATTGGTGAGTTTTTATAGAAGGTGTTCAAAACTACTTACTATCTCATTGTTGACCTTGTATTTTACATTAGACATTTTCTATTCAAGCATGATTCAAAAGCTGCTCCTGTTTTATGCTCTGTATTTATAAACAAGGTCATGTTACTAAGTACGGATGTTTAAGAAACAAACGTGCTTGCCCAAATATACGTATCTGATGGAGAGACAAAAGTTTAACATTATAATTTTATTCAACAATTCCTTACTACGACACGGTACAGTTAAGTATAATGAACCTCAAAGCCTTAAACATACAAGATACTAAATAGCAGGCGCTAAAACAAACAAAGGTTTTCTCAAGTAGCGGAGCATTTTCAAAAATGTTTGTTTTAAGATCTAGGATAAATCCCGGTGGCGACACAAAAATCCTATTCAACAGGAATAATACAAAGAGTTAGTGTGACAGGACAAAGGCTCGGCCGTTTACGTACCATCGTGTTACGTCACTCCTCCTGATTTGTGGCAAAGCAAACATCCAGAGCTCATTCTGTGCGCAAAAATACGGCGATCCTTGACATATTTTTGCTGGCGTACGGATGAATTGTTGATGAATATCTATACCGCCTACAGTCCCGGGCGACGTTTTTTTTATACAGAACCACCAATTCTGATTTGAGATTGGAGTCCCTTTGTTCATTTCGGGTCAAAGAAAACATTTTCTGATTTTCTTACAGGTCTCACGGTCAACAGTTTGTTGTGAGGAATGGGTGATCGATAAAACCATTCAAGTTGCGCTGATAAGGTTAAAAGGGTCATTTGTACGCACCAGAGTAAAGTGAGATATCCAAAGGCATCCGTCATTTTTTGAGGAAAGACGGTCGTACCTACTACTGATAAAAATCTGAACAGTCTTAAAGTTTTATTAGGTTGGAACAACTTTGTGGAAATCTGGTTACGTTTTACAGATCGTTTTACAAAATCATTTTTAAAACACACATATTAGATATAAGACCTTCGTGTCGAAGGTACGTATTTTTTATTTTATTTTAATATGGTTATATACTCTTTGCCCAAAACTTAGGCACCTCAAAAGCATTGTCAGTAGCAGCGCAGAGGTCGGCTATACTACAGGTTTCAGGGCATAGAGGACAGGATAGGAGGTGAGCCATAGTTTGCGACAACACACATATTGAATCTCAAGTTATACTTACTCTTAATATAACCACAAAATTCCAAAAAGCTCAAATGAGCTTTAAAATTCAATAGCTGCGATGTTATTACCTCCCAATAATTAAAAATTGACAAAAACCACAAATTTAAAAAAGTGTATATTACCTTTTGGTTCCTCTGATTCTTAGAAGAGATCCGCGCTCAGCAATCTATTACATTGCTGAGCGCGGATCTCTTCTAATTGATGATGATGTGCACACTTTTTTAAATTATTTTCCCAACTCCATTAAAAAGCGAACTGGAATACCCTGTACCTCTCAGCTGCCGTAAATACCGAACTCTCAGAACTCAAATAATTAAGCGTTTAAATCCAACATGCATGATCTCTATGCAACACACTTTCTGAATATTTAACGTAATAACTATTTAAGCTTCATTGTATAGAAAACCAAATGTCACAAGGCGACCAGAAATGCGCAAAAAGAGGCATTTATGAGTCCAGTGGATCTAAACGCAAATAAATATGCGTTCGGCTCGGCGTTCGACGAAGAACTTTTGATCCGGGATTAATTTCATTCGACACTCGTATTGAGGTTCCATGCGTTCCTTTTTTAAAACTTGATGAATCCGTGCGTTTTGCCGGTGTGTTTCGAAAAATGTGTTGCACCATTTTTGAGGTTTATTTGGTTACTTACGAATATTTCTAAACGACGCATATTTTTGCGAAAACGTGAGCATATGCACATCAACAACCTGTTGCATATTATAGCTAAGCAAAGATAGCTTTGAAATATTATATCTACTTTGTTGTAAAATTTATGAAAATTAATCTTAGTCCGTTTAAATTGTTGTTTATAAACTTTGGATATAATCATTAAATTTTGCAAATCTTAGAACACCTCTTAAGCCTAGTGTTTAATATTATAAACTTTGGATATAATCATGGAATTTTGTAAATCTTGAAACACCTCTTAAACCTAATCTTATGAATGAACGCAACACATGTTGGGACGGATTATTAAAATATAGACTCAACAAGCTAAATAAGATATTTCTAGACAATTTCGAAAATGTGGTTATCTTGTAAGCAAATGATAATATTACCAAGAATATAGCTGCTAAAGTATTCAAATGTGAATTAGGGCCGAGAATATTAAATAAGGGTCAGTGTAGATTAGGCGAGGCAGAATTATTTTCTAAATTTGTATCACCTTGCACCACGAGCAAACAGTTTAAAAAAAAATGCATGCTTTTATTTTCATTTTTTTATCTAGTAAATGTTTTAACAGCTCTAGACATAAACTGTGCTGACCCTAATGAAAATAAAAAAAAACTATAAGATTTCTGAAATGATTATACAGATTCAAGTTTACAGGCTGAAAACAAAATTGAATTTTCCGTTTGACTGTTACAAAAAGCGTGTTAAAAACTTCTTGGCAGTTCTAAGTTTTGAAAGTCGAAAATTAAATAAAAACTCGTTCGCCTGATATAGAAGGAGTTAAATCTCTATGTATAATTTAGCGATAGGAATATGCTCCGAAAGTTGTTAATTTAAATGTGTGATGATTTATACTTTAAATTACTTTTGACAAGTTGTTCGAGCTAAATTTTGTCCTGGACTTGTGAAGTTTTGTGCTTTTAACAATATTTTAGATAAAGCATAATAATGTAAGACAAGAATCTCTTCAATGTTATGTTATATGTTATAGAAACAATGTGGGTTATTTAATTCATAAACTTTGGCAAAATGACGAAATATATTGACATTAAACTGTGCATATGGCTGACGAGCTCTCACACAATGTTTTTCATTGTGTGAGAGCTCGTCAGCCAATATATTTCGTCATTTTGCCAAAGTTTATGAATTAAATAACCCACATTGTTTCTTTGCGGCGTATCCTGGGAAGTATTTAAAGAAGACAACCTAAGCTAATAATTAAAAATGCTGAAAAAGTCATAGTTTTGCTGCTCTTAAAAAAAACTAGATATTTCGTCTAACTTACCTACTTGACAAACGATTGTTTTTATTCAAATTATATAAAACAGCAAAATTTTAAGTAGGGGTAACTCCTATAAAAAAATTAAGTAATGTTACAAATAGTGATATACAAACACGGTTTAAAATCACAAACATTATTACGTCACACTGGTTGAACAATCAAACCCGCTTGAAAAGCTTCGTTGGCTTCGTCACTAAATCGTGTAGAATAGTGTCGTAATAGAGCGGACCAGAGACTCTAAAGGAAAAAGAAACGCGAGATGCAGCCAATCAATCTACATTTACAATCATATGAGTATCGATCCTGCCATGTAGTGCGCTCAAGAAGGATTGATACTTGATGCGATCACTAGGTATATTTATTTATGCAAACAAATCTTTTGAGGACACATTTTAAGGTTGATATTTTTAATAACCAGGTGAAGCCAGGAGGCTTATTTGACGATAGTCGAGAAATTTTTTTGATTTTCATACTCAAAATAAGCGCTCTCTCGCATAGATGCGAAGAACAGTCCGCTATACCATACCATACCATACCAAGCCTGGGGTGGTGCTCCAAAAACCCATCTACTGAAATTGGAGAGGTCGCAACGAGCGGTCCTTAAGGTAATTATGAAGAAGCCTTTTCGATACCCCACAACTGAATTATACAAGGAGACAAGGGTTCTCACTGTAAGGCAGCTGTTTGTTTTGCAACTCATCCTAGAGACCCACTCTAAAATAAAGTATGATCCTACAATTTACACCCGGAAACGTAGATCCGATAGGGTATGCCGCAACCTGCGCTGCAGAACTACCATCGCCAAACAACATTCATACTACCTCTCTAATCACTTGTATAACAAAATTAACAGGCTTATTCATATTTATCCACTAAATAAATTCAAAACGAAGAAAAGGGTTTTTGAATGGCTGCAATCCCTGGACTATGCTGTAACCGAAACTTTTCTAAAATAAAATCTCCTTCCATTAGTCACTTTCCACTAGCATCACTGCACAGACCAAACTAAGCTACACAACACACACACAAGCGCACACATACACATGTACACAGAGATACACACACGCACACACACAGACACAATCAACCAATGACGGCTAATCACACGTTTGAATTTGAATAATCTGGTAGTCGGTACGAAGACCCACTGGTGACTCAAAACACAGGTTTTCACCTAGTTTGAGAGTCAGAGGCAACTCTATCTCTGCCAATTGTATGCCTTAGCTTAAACGTGTTTAGAAATAAGAACCATTGTTATCTGTAATTTGGCTGAATAAAGATTTAATACCAAGCCCAAATTTATAGTACACATTTTAATATGTGTTACAATAAGACAATATCAGAAATAGGCCTTTTAAAGAAAGATAGCATCATTGAATTAACCACACCCAACTGACGGCGAGGAACCATTATTTAGGGACCAGTCACACAACGATACTTGATCAGTAGAACATTTTAGGTACTGGAAAAATAGTAAAAGTTTCAAATTAAAGAACAATGATAAGAAATATTATTTTAAAAATTAATAAGTATTCAACTTACATAAGATAGTAGACATTGCGTTCCCAAATATTCCGAAATATTTTTTGGATGACAAGTATCCAGATCAAGATGGCTTAGTCAGCGTATAACGTTCGTCAATCGAATCGTTGCTCTGACGAATAGTTTAGAAAAGACTTCATTTGATGTATGCAGAGGGTAACTCCAATATCGGATAGTACGAAAATAAATTCATTCCGAGTCACCCTTCTTATTGACATAAATAAATTTATTGTCATTTTTATCTGGTTATAATAATAATTTCAATAAACCCTGACATTATAGTGATTTGATTCAATTCTTAAATATGCCAATGACGATAACATAAGCTTATTAGTTGAAATAAAACTTTGGAATTAGATTTATCACCATGATTCACAGATTTTGTGACCATGGATACTGTAAAGGATCCAAAACGCCGAGATTTAATTATATCAAAATACCGCCGGTTATACGAGATGCTGGACAAAAACCGGTGGAGACAGATCATCCGCTCCAGATGCAACCCTGATGCTGGCCACAATCCTCAGACACAAGAGACTAACCCTAGAGAGAGAGAGAGACCGCCATAAAGTTCGTACTTACAAAGTATTTAATAGCAGTAAAAAATCAGTTACTTTCCTAACCTGCTACGAATCTTAAACATAATCTTTATATAATTTACGCAAAACGCACCTCAATTTAATACATAGTTACTAAGACTACTTAGTTTGTTAGGTATGCACCGAATATCGTGAAATTGGTGATGAAACAATATTTTTTAGGGATGAACACGTAACCAGGCTAAATTGATCACATCATCGTCTATACATACAAAAATAACAGTTGAAAATGAAATGGTTTTTGAAAGAAACTAAGCCCACAAAACAAGCATACCACATTCTCCTACACTCAAATCGATAACTCGATCTAAAACATCTACGACCATACCTCATGAGAAACAGTAATAACTTCCTGCAAACTCATCGAAGGACCAGGATAGTTTCCGATAAAATTTATAGGTATGAAATTGAATTGATGGCAAGCCTCCGCCATCGCCTGGCGTGAAATTATCAAGTGCAACACCGTAGATTAAGTGCCGACGATCCTTAGTAACCCAGTCGAGATCGATCGACCCACTTCATAAAGAAAATATACATGCAGTAGCGGCGGTAGGTGGGTCGTGTGCGCGACTTTTTATTTGGTAAGTATAAGTTTGTTGGAAAGCTTAGTGATATAACTATTGGGCTGCTAAGACTTTTCGTGAAGCCAGACATCGTGAGGAAACCTGATTGCCTGCCTAATATTTTCTCGATGGGGCGTGTGAAGTATGCCTATGCCTATGAAATTCATTCAGTGTTGCCCAATGTAAATAATACGTATCTCCCTAATTAGATCGTTTCAAATAGCCCCCCCGTTCTCAAATAGCCGCTGCTCACGGTACATAATTACCGTAAAACTTCTATTAACAGTGATTATTACAGTACTTCGTGTACTAAAACTCACGGTTAGTGCACGAAGTATAGAGTGCTAACGATATTGTTTGTGATGAGAGTATTCTCCGTATCTATACATACAAAATAATAAAATTGTAACAGGCCGATGTCTGTCCGTTATCCATATTGAAGAAAACCTAGTATGGGGGTCTTTATTAGAGCATCAGAAGAAAATTTCGTGGTGAAAGAAAAATTCGGCCTCTGGCAGGGTTCGAATCTGCGTCCGTCCGGTTAAGTATATCGGACGCTTTACTAACTTAACCTACCGATGCGAAACGATAAGAAGAAGAAGCTACCGAGACCACTGCTAGTGATTATGAATTACTCTTCCACATTTTACATCTCAATGTGACGTCAAGGTGATGTAAAAAAAAGTTAGTCTATCTGTGCATATGCTTGTACACGCATCACAAATAAACTACTGCATGGAATTGGATGCGGTTATTACAGTTGTCTTGCTGGAGGTCCAACTTAAAACTTGGTGCATATTTCATTTTTTTTCATAAGCTGCCTAGAACCTGAGTACCTATACAAAGTAGGTATATCCTTTTAGAACACGGGCAATCTATCAATCAAAGCATAATACACCATCACGCCTGTATTCCCCGAAGGATTAGACAGAGGTGTACTAATGTACACCTATTTCGCCAAGGGCAACAGCTCAATAGTATCGCAATTGCGTATTAACATTCTCCCCACGATCTTCACACAACCATCTGTAATTTAACAGAATCAAATTAACGTGTCAAGTCGCTCGTTTTTCTTCACAAACTTGTGTTTCAGCTCCAAGACAACTTTGTTAATTAAATTTTACATTTTTTTTCTCCCCAGACGCTCTGCTTCACCTGATTGGGATTATACTTTCTTATGAAGTGTATTGAAAAGGAGAATGAGATAGAATTCGTGGAGATTGTTGTTTTTTTTGGCGCAGTGAATAAATGTTTTGCTGAAAATGTTGGAGGAAATTCAGTATATAAATGGAAAATCTGTCTCATGCTTCTGTAAGACTGCCTCATTATTCTAGTAGTGCTAAGCACGATGTTATGCTACAGGTTCTGAGTTCGATTCCCAGGTTGAGTATAGAGTTATTGGGTTTTCCTATGAAATTTTCAGCAGCAGCTTGGGGTCTGGATTTGTACCCGGTTAATGCCAATAGGCTCGCCTCCTATTACGTCATGGGGGGTAAAAATACCGGCGAAATGTGGGTGTACGTGATACAGGTGTGATGGTATGTATGTAAATCGTAAAGTTTGAATGAATTACTTAGGTATACATCGGATAACCTAATATTGAGCTTTTTTATTTCAAAATAATATTTTATAATATTCATTAAGTATATTGAATAGGCCTACGTTATCTTACATTAAAATCGTCTGAGCCCAGCATCAGCATACGATTTTATGAGTGTAAACCTGTCCACGACATAATTTCGTAGGCAAGATTATATTAACTACGCCAGACACGTAAGATAACGCAAGATTTATGAAAATTTTACTTAGTAGTAATAAGTATATACATGTCAACAAAGTGAAGCCTAATGATTTGGCTACCAATTCAAAGGCCTCGTGTTCAAATCCAAGCCACGCACCTCTGAGATTTCAAAGTCTTGTGCATATTAATTATTATCACGCGCTTAAACGGTAAAGGAAAACATCGTGAGGTAACGCATGCCTGAGAGATTTTCTTGCCTGCATGTGAAGTCTGTAAACCTGCAGTAGACTAGCATATTGGACTGTTGCCCGTCTCGTTCTTAGAGAAGACCCGTGCCCAGCAGTGGGACATTGTAATGATGTCAACAAGCAAGCTAGACTTGAATGTCTAGAACATACTTACTGTTGTATTAATTTTAAGTTTAAAAGAAGCATTTTAATTTTATTTTATTTTTATTAATACTACTTGGTTGTGTGCCTTTGACATATGGCTGTCAGATTAAATTTATTTTTCCAGTGAAACGTTTTTATTTAATTATAAAATTGAGTATAAAATATTAGAGTATTCCCGGAAGGGTTAAGCAGTGGTGTACTGATGTACCTCTAGCGTAGCAGTCGCGCTTAGGACCAATATTAATACCAATTTTTTTTTAAAAAAAAAGCTTGCTAGCAATTTGGGTCACACATTACTAGTATTCTTGTTAACCCCTCGTACTAAGCTAAATGCTTGTGTTACGAGTGGGTTCACGGCGGTAGTGCAATGGGTGGGGTTCGAACCGGCAACCATATGATCGCAAGTCCGACGCCCTAGCCTAGGCTACCGACGCTTCGTATGTATAATGTCTAGAAATAGAGACTAATTAGATCTTAGTACCTACGCAACAATAATAGCTATCTAATTATACGCAGTGTGTCAACCTCGGAGAGTAATAAAGATAGCTCTATCTTATGCTCCACTTTCTCCGAGACAATAACTTACAATAAACACCTTTGACCGACCTTTATCGAATGGACTCAATGCTCAGCTGTGTTGTGAATCTGTAAATCTTGGAAGTACCCGACCTACTTCTGGTTATCAGTTTAAAAATACCAATAACGTCTTTCTCGCAAATATTTTGTTGTGGCAGGGCCACGCTGTTCCCAGCATGAATGGGCCGGTTTGACCGGGGCAGTACCACACTCTCGCAGAACACCGACGTCCAAGTAGTCACGTTTCGCTACTGCGATTCGTTCGGTGAGCGAGAGGGCGGGAGGCCCAACTCCTCCCTCAATCCCCTTCTTCTACTTTTTTCCTTCCGCTCAGTTTCCCTAAATAGGCTCGGAAAGGCATCTTCAACTACAGTCTGGTTTTGCAGATATACATGTGTGGCGATAACTACTTACCATCAGGTAGCTCGCATGATCGTTTGCCGAGTCATCCCAATAAAAAAAAATATAATAATACGAAAGCAATAATTTCACCATTACATACAATCAGCTTATTAAATTAATCTACACTAATAATATTAAGAGGTAAGATTTGTGTGTTGTAACGAATAAACTCGAAAACTACTGAACTGATTTCAAATATTCTTTCACCATTAGAATGCTACATTATTTAACTCATAATATGGATCTCTCCTAATACGGAATGAGATGATTAAAATTTTACTTTGCAAAACCTACGAAATCATACACGATAATATTTTTATTCGTCACCTATCAGGTAGTGATAAGGAAACGAAATGAGTAATAATGTCATAAATTTTAAATAAATTAAAGTTTTTATCGTTTAGTATCAATTTTGAACATCAAGGCAATAGAAGACAAGGAAGAAGAACCGTGGAAGAACTCCCCATCGTAAAAATGACGTAGTTAAACCTGTGAAACGATTACGCAAACGAAGTTCAAAGTACTCAAGGGTTAAAAGAGGGCTGTTATAACCACTCCCAGAAGCAACCCTGCGATTCTGCGTCGAATTACAGAAACCTCACGGAAATAACCTGCGTTAAACAGGCGCATGGATTAGTAAGTGAATGAAGTATTCACACGAATAAAATGAAAAAAGAAATTTGTTTTCCACAAACACTGTAAAAAGAGAGATAACAAAAGAAGGCCTTTGATTGCAGCAAGTACAGTAATGTAGGGTAGCTGTTGATAATTTTGACATTAGGACGACCAACACCTCAGTCCACCCGTGACCATGGATGCTGTAAAGGATCCGGAACGTCTGGAAATTAATATCAATATAACGCGAAATACGTAAAAATCTGTAAAAAGTAGATTTACCTACTTTAAAGAAGTCAATATTTGAATTTACTGGAATGTCCTTACGGTTGTTGGACTGCGTGCTATCACTTCATTCACTTAATACTCTGTAAGCGAACTACTTAACCTAATTAATACGGGAAAAATCTAAACATAACACGAGTATATTCTCGATACTTCATTGTATCACCTTCCAGCTTTTTAATTAGAGATTTCCCATGGAATTTTCGGTAGCATTTTGATACTTTGATGACGGTCTTTGTAATAATAATTATGTTCTTTGTATGTCGAAAACTAGTGTTTGGGACGTTACTTTGTGGCTTTTTCTTAACTAAACTTTGATATTAAATATTGTTATAATTATTATTAAAAGCAACTAGCAAGTGTAAACTTCTTTCCGGATATAATTTGATTGTTATAACAACCGTGAATCTACGGCTATGTGCAGTTAGAACAGTAATCGGTATACATGAAGACATGACATGACATACTAGAAATATTGTAATAAAAACATTCTTATCTGCCTGTTTGTAATTAGCATAGTGATTAGGTAGCTAGTGAAAGTGAGGTCTTTATTTTGATTCCCAGGTCAAGTAAAGTATTATTTATATTTTTTTATATTACCTCAGGGTTACTCAGTATTTAACCGAATTTAGAAATTTCGAAAATGAGGAGGTTATTAAACCCAGTTAACAGATATAGTTTTACCAATGCACCTAAAACAATATTACGAACTCTATTCATACATCTGTGCCTATAACTCCGTCTAATCCTTCGAGAATACGGTCATGATTGCATGTTAAGTTATAGAAAGTCGAGAATCAATCTTACGAGTCGAATCTTACCGATTTCAATACATAACTCCATACATAATGAAGGTGAGTCATCATCGTCACGACATCTTGCCGAAATCCGAAGTCCTTGACCGAGATAATCATTGAAAGGCATACTTATAGGTCAATGAACAGGAATTCGACGTCGAAAGGGACTTCAAAGTGACTTATTAAGCGGTAAACAGTATCTAAAGACACCCCGCTACATAATGGTTACTCATTAGCTCGCCTCAATTAAACGGAGCGCGGCTGAAAGGAGAGCTGCCTCGGATTACTGAAGCCCTTCACTGTGATTCACGAAAAAACAGGCCCTACTTTGCAACAAGAGAAAGGTTACGTTTGCACAATCTTACGTCTGTAGTTACTTTAATAATAGAAAAGAAAAAAAAAAGAAAAATACACTAGCTTTCTGCTCGCAGCTTCGCCCGCGTGGAGTTTACGTTTCTTGTTATTTTACAGGATAATATATAGCCTACGTCACTCAGGAATAATGTAACTTTCTATTGGTAAAAGAATTTTTGAAATCGTTTCAGTACTTACTGACTGCCTCATTAGTCTAGTGATCCTAAGCGCGACTGCTACGCTAGAGGTCCTGGGTTCGATCCCCAGGTCGAGCAAAGTGTTATTGGATTTTTCTATGAAATTCTCTATAGCAGCTCGGAGTCTGGATTTGTGCCCGGTGAATGGCAATAGGCTCGCCCCCTATTACATGGGACCTAAAAAACATACCGGCGAACTGTGGGTGTACATTAAGTACACCTCTGCCTAACCCTTCGGGGAATACAGGCGTGATAGTATGTTTCAGTACTTTCAGAGCCTATTCAATGCAAACAAACAAACAATCAAATCCTGCCTAAGCCTGATCCAAATTTAAATGGATTTAAATAGTTTCCTCTATAATGTTATTTTAGTGAAGGGAAAATTTAACTGCGGGCAGGATTCGAACCTGCGCGTTCTGGTAAGGTACACCAGACGCGAAGCCACCGCGAGTACCACGCGCCAGGTCGGAATTTGGCGTGACATTTGGAATTTACGTCTTTGAGGTGCCGACCTGCCCGCAGTCGGTTTTTTCCTTCAATAGAATAACTTCATAATCTTAGCATGAAAAAAGCAAAAGAAAGACATATAGTTTTCTTTAGTCTACGAATTCCAAAAGTAATTTATTTCTTCTGTCGAATTCGGCTACATTCAAAGTTAAGATGTCTCCTAAGGCGTTTTTATGACAAACAGTAAAATTTATCTCCTCCCCGTTTTAGTATTTTAATCTCTAGGTGACCATCGACCTCAAAAAATTTGCCAGATTTAAGTAAAGCCACGATAAATTAACTTAAACATCCTTGGAACAAATTGGTAATTATGAAAAGTTGATTAAAGCAGGAACATTGTTTTAGTGTTATTACGATGTAATTAGAGTCGTTCAATCGGTTAAGTTATAAATTTATTTAACACTACCAAGTTGCTCGTGAAATTGCCCGCATAGAATCCCGGTTATCCCGGGGGATAATAAATATAGCATAATAATTTAGCCTTTGTTGATTGGGAATAATGTAGCTTTGTAATGGTGAAAAAAATACTAAAATCTGTGCAGTAGTTTAACATACCATCACCTCCACCACAGCATATAGCAGCAGGTAGCAGTGTATATGAAATGTATACACTCAAAGTTCGCCGACATATGTTATTATTATTATAAACATTATTATTATGCTGGTTTCTAACACTTACGCGAATATTAGACTTTGAAATAAAACTACTTTTTACATTGTTTTTTTTACATTTATATTTTTAATTCCCGACGCTTCGGATCCTTTACAGCATCCATGGTCACGGGTGGACTGAAGTGTTGGTCGTCCTAATGTCAAAATTATCAACATCTGCCTGTAACCCCATCATAGATTCCATTAAATCTAAATCCAAGCACAAGACTGCGAGACCTAAGGATACGGTGAGCTCATTCTGCGTGACCGGATCAAATAATATAAAAAAAAAATTAGGGTAGCTGTAACTGAGGTGTTGGTCGTCCTAATGTGAGGATCCGAAACGTCGGGAATAAAAAATATCAATATAAACGCGATAAAATCCGTAAAAAGTATTTTATAAAGTTATAACTAAATAAGTTTATTACTATGTTTTAGGAGACGGGTTAACGGCAATTGGTCCGTTATTGCCATTAACCGGGCAAAAATCGGGATACTGGGAATTTCTAATAAAACCTAATAATAAATGTTGCAATCAACACTGCTGAGAGTAAGGTCTAGTGTTCCATTCCCAACCCAAGTAAAGTTTTTTTTATTTCCATTTGGAAATTCTTAGTTATAGCTAGGGATTTGTAAGTGACAATAGGCTCGTTCTCTATCTATTTCTCTATAGGCCCTTAAATATACCGGTAAACTGTGAGTATGACTGTTACTGTAAAAGAAACCCGAACTATCTACTGTAAATTAAATTAAGAGATAAAATCTAAGATTACCATAAGATTTTTCAGTAAAATCTAAGATTTTCTAACCCCAAATGTTCTATGATTATCGTTCATTCCGCACTTTTTCCACCATCCACACAATAAATCTTAGGTTTGACCCTAACGTAAGCATTAAAGGTCTGCCTAATTCTTTAAAATAATCAAAAGTTATAAGTAGGTAGTAAAATAAGTATTAGGTAGGTACCTGCACAAAAATGTTTTGAAATATTTCCTTGTCAGAATTTTTCCTCCCCGGCTTCTGTAATCGTATAAATTGATTAAGTTATAAAATAATAAATATCTAATGTTCATTTTAAAACAATCTTCTTTTATAATCAAACAAAGTAATTGAAAATGTTTTAATTATGTAGTGGAGCTCAAGATACACACACATTAAGTATTTACACGTTGAACTAAAACTAAATTATTCTACGTCCATTGTCTAAATTTCATTTTATTTCAAGCACAAAGCTTCCATTTTAAACTGAATAACTAACACAATTAGTGAGAATTGGTTAACCATAACTAAATATAGAGGCTATGTGAGTTGATTTAAAAAAGATAAATCGAGTTTGGCGTGAGTAAATAAAGTGTAATAGGCTTTACTGTTCACTTGGACGTAAATAGAATAGAAATTCAGAAGTATACGCGCACAAAAGGTTGAACACATTGATTTAAAAAATTGTAAGCGGATCAGTTAGGGCTGTCTGAATTCGTTCAGGGACTGACTGCCTCATTAGTCTTGTGGTCCTAAGCGCGGCTGCTACGCTAGAGGTCCTGGGTTCGATTCCCAAGTCGAGCAAAGAGATATTGGGTTTTTTCTATGAAATTCCCAGTAGCAGCTCGAAGTTTGGATTTGTGCCCGGTTATTGGCAATAGGCTAAACATACCCATCGGATTGTGGATGTACGCCTGTATTTGTATGCCTAACCCTTTCGGAATTACAAGCGTTAATGTATCATAGTGTTTGTATATTCCTAAACCTCCTAATCTTAGTACTTACCTATTAGTACTATTTCACAAACAGTTCGCCAGTATATATAATAATATTCAAACAATTGAACATCTTTCGTAATCGAACATCATCTAGATTTCAGTTTAGTAACAAAATCGGTACACAAATAAAGTCGGTGCCTAATGGCTAGGGCGTCGGACTTGCGATCATGTGTTTGCCGGTTCGAAACCCACCCATTGCACTACCGACGTGAACCGACTCGTAACACAAGCATTTCACTTAACACTAGGGGCTAACAAAAATATTAGTAATGTGCAACCCACATGACAGCAAGCTTTAAAAAAAACTTTCCTACTATATAGTTATACCTATTTTTATCCAAAGAGAAACATCAGTGAATTATGACTGCGAATCGTCACCATGCTTAAAATTGTGACATTTGCATGAAAGTAACCTTGATAACCCTACGGCAGGCTGAACTGACGATAAAACTCAGCAATAAATAATAAATGTTGACAGTTAACGTTTTATCGGAATATTATACGGGTTAATTTATTCAAGGATCATGAAGGAAAGTTCAAACAAAAAAACTCATTTTTAAAAATTACTTTTTACAAAAAAGTAAAACCGCCTTCACATTACGACATTAAAATAATAATTGTCTTAAACTGTCTGTTTGTGTTTGGGAAGTCGGTGACTTCTATTTTGGGTGGTTCCCTTGTTTTCGCTACCGACTTTTTTGTGGAAAGTTTTGTTTATAAGTACTTGTTAGCCAACTAAACAGCGATGTTTCGGAGTAAACGATAATATCATCGATGTTATCAATTTTCAGATTTCATGTTGAAATTTTTAAACTGCTCAACCGATTTCGATTAAATTTGAACGGGGCAACCTCTAAAGTATGACCTACCAAACGAAAAAACAATAATTAAAATTGATCCACAATTGGCGGAGAAATCGAGTAACAAACAAAAAAAACAACATACAGGCGAATTGAGAACCTCCTCCTTTTTGAAGTCGGTTGAAAATGAACGCAAAATTCATGGGAATCAAATCGTTGCAAATAAATACTATACAGGGTGTTCTACCCGTCGTACTCAATTACTTTTTCAACGAAACTCATATAGGTACTATTCGTGAAAAATAAATACATCTTACTATATAAAAGTAAATAGATCACATTAAGGATGTATAAAAAGTAAATTTTAGTCTTCAGATTATGTCAAGTGCATCTGTCAGGATAAACGGGGCCTATACTGAATGGTTTGACATCAATAAGGGTGTTAGACAAGGATGTGTAGCGTCACCGTGGCTGTTCAACTTATTCATGGACAGTTGTCTGAAGGATTTGAAAGAGAGTGAATGTGGTTTAAGGATGAATGAGTTACTCGTCAAATGTCTCCTCTATGCCGATGATCAAGTTATCCTTGCTCCATCGGAGGGGGAGTTACAGAAGATGGTAACAATTATGGACGGTGCTTTTAGGAGTAAGGGAATGAAAGTGAATGTAAGCAAGACGAAAGTGATGGTCTTTGAAAGGGATGAAGTTATGACAGCGTGCAATATTTTGATAGGTGGCGTAAGAGTAGAACAGGTGAAAGTGTTTGTATATCTGGGCTCTATGTTTACTAGAGATGGTAAACATGAGAGTGATATTGAAAGGAGAGCGAGTGCTGGTAACCAGGTGAATGGGGCGCTACACACCTTCATGAATAGTCGGAAAGTGTCCGAAAAGGCACGGCTGGCTGTGATTGGGGGAGTGTTGGCGCCGACACTAATGTATGGTAGTGAAAGTTGGGTATGGCAGAAGAAACATGAAAGCAGAATAAATGCTGTAGAGATGAGAGCTTTGAGAAGTATGTGTGGTGTGACGCTAAAAGATAGAGTGAGAAACAGTGTGATAAGGGAGCGATGTGGAGTGAAAGAAGATGTAGTAACAAGGATTGAGAAAGGTATGTTAAGATGGTTTGGTCATGTAGAGAGAATGGATGAACGGAGATTGACGAAACAAGTATATATGGTGAGTATGGATGGACGAGTTGGAAGGGGAAGACCTCGGCGAACGTACCGCAACCAAATTGCGGATGTTCTTCAAAAAGGCCACGTTCCGAGCACCCTAAACCGACGGTCATGCATGAAGAGATTAATGAATGTAGATGAAGCGAAAGTAGTGTGCCAGGATCGTAGCAAGTGGAAATCTATAGTCTCTGCCTACCCCCATGGGAGAGAGGCGTGACAATATGTATGTATGTATGTATGATTATGTCACGAACATGAGAGTTGCCACGAGCCCTGGGAATTAAAACGATTTATTCAAAACATGAGCACAGTGTTCCTAAATCCCAACAAAGATAAATTCACAACATAGTGTTCACTAAACGGGTTATCCTCCAAAAATTAATTTAACTCAACAAAAATATTTTAACGCTGAATAATTTCCCCGGGGTTTTGAGTGTCAAAACTTAATTACCGAAAGAACCTTCGTTCATCTAGTGGCTTTATGAAAGCCTTCTTCCAATATTATCATAAGTTACTAAGAAATAGATACCATAATATCGAGAACTTGCGATCCACTTCATTCAGCTTTAATAGTTTCAATCAGAAGGGCAATTCTGGTTCAAAAAACGTTTGGTTTTTCTATGAAATTATCAGTAGCTAGTAGTAGTTTGGATTTAGGTTAATAGGTTTAATGGCAATAGGCTCGCTCGATTTTACTCGGAACATACCTGCGAACTTTACGTATAGGTGTATTACACCTTTGCTTAACTCTTCGTTTGTAGTCCCACAAACGTGATGGTGTGTTATGTTGCCATTTGAATTTTTTGATAGGTACCGACATTGCAATTATTTTTGGAACGAAGTTCCTTATCGCGCGTTGTGAAAGGGGGCTAGACGGAAAAAAATCTTACAAAAAGTTGTCACGACACTTTTTGCTATAGCAAGCTATCGTATGCTGTGCGGCGTGCGCATGTTTCTCTGTCTGTCTCTCTCTCTCTCTCTCTCTCTATCTCTCTCTTATAGAAAGCAAGCCAGATATTTTCATTTCTATTTCGCATTGAACAGTGTGGTGTCGCGACGATTATTTTTGTTGAGTGTATACAGGTTTTTTGTAAATAATAAATAATAATAATAATAATGAATCCTGACAGTGTTTCTGCACAAGTTCCGGATATTGCTGATCTTCACTAATTAATCGAAAGGAACTTCGTTCCATCCGGGTGTCCCTTAACACCTCTCAAGTTTTTTTTTTATATAGCAGAATCACCCTTCCGTTATCTTCAATAAAGGTGTAATAGTGACACCTTTAAGGCATAAAATATTTTCTTAGTCGCTCTTCTTTTGTGAAAACTGAGAAAAAGTTATCGCTTCAGTATGGCTTTAGTCCTATAAAATGTGCTGACCTCTAAGCGATGTTCAATAGACCTTTTTTGTGATAACTTTTTAAACCTTGCTGAAAAGAAAGGAATTATTACGGTAACAAATAAGGTTATCTATCGATGAATTATATAGGACGTGGATAACTACACTTACGCATCTACATATTATGAGATTTGAATTCTCGTATAAAATAAAGGGGTAGATAACAAATTTAATCATAATATCATGAATCTGGAGTAGGTCATTGTAGGTCATTGTAATATAAATATTATCTTTATCGAAAAATACAAAAGTAATTTATTTGAAAATTTAATTTTTAAGTCACAATAATAAGAATACTGGGTGAACATACCAACATTGTTTATCATGCCACGTTAAGGTAACAATTAGATACCTACCATCATTTATGTATAGGTATTTATGTGATATCTGATATATGCCCTCAAGGAATAGATTAAAAAAACATATGATGGCGGCAGCAGCAATAAGCAGTAATTACCTAGTAAAATCAATGCAATTTTCTAACCATGTTCTATACTTATTTGTCAAAAAAAAAACAAAAGCGAACATCTCTGGCAAAAAAATGTATATGTTTTTATTTTTACGTATGTACAAAACATTAAAAACCACTGCAAGAATATTTTGAAGACAGAAGATATAAAAAAATAGATGTATCTTTAATTATCTGCACGCTCGGCTCTTAACAAAATTTTAAATTAACCAGGCGTTTAAAACTCACATAAACTGAAACTAGATGCTTTTTAAGTATTATTTTAATAATATCTGTACCAACATAGATAAACAGTGTTGCCAGTGATGTGATTATTTAATCCCCAATTCCCGGGACGAGGTGCAGCCAAGGGGTCGTTCGTCAGAGACATAAAAATAAATTACAATGTTAAATTTTGCACGCCCTAAATCGCCGGGGATTCGTCGATTTGTTCCGGTATGCCGTTGGTTTTTATTAGCAGGAATATGGTGACACTAATGGTAACTATAACTAGTAATATATTTAAAACGTATGAATAGTAATTAAGTGAAACGTTGATTTATTAAAACAGCAAGGGGTATATTATGTTACTTAATTAATTTCCTCGAATAGGATAATTGTCTGCATTTTTTTATGATCTCGTAAAAATATATACCTTATAGACAGAGAGCGTACTACAACGGCTTGTGACGTCACTAACCGGTATATAAACGGGAAAGTGTCAGAGCATCCCCTCTCAATTAACTCCAAAAACTTATAATGCTTATTATCTTTTTAGTCGATTTAACTTCTTTTATCAATTAACGTCTTATATTTCATTATATTCTGCAATAGGCCTGTTATTTTACCACTAGTCAAATACCGTATTGAAATCATCATCAACCATTTATACCCCACTGCTGGGAACAGATGTCCTCTAAAAATAAAAGTATTTAGGCACGCTAGTCTAGTGCAGGTTGGGAGACTTCACACGCCGTCGAGGAAATCGCTCATGCATGCTGGTTTCTCACGATATTTTCCTTCGCCGTGATTAATTATTACTCTTATCCTTTAAGCAATGTTCGTACTCACATTGCTTAAAGGATTATCTGTTTTTCATGTCGATATAATTAAATGTAGGTACGAAATTGGATATTTAAAGAAATCTTTTAGTAAAAGACACAAAGGGATTCTAAAACTTATGAAAAGAACATGAAGATCATTATTGCTTGAGAGCCAATTAGTTGAACAACATAACTATCAGACTATTGTTAAGGTTCTGAAAATGTAGCGATTATAATATAGATACCTAGATATTAATATAGATACCTTTACTTAAAGTACAAAAGTTTCAATACACTGAAAAGCTGAAGTAGTTCGCTACAAGCTAAACTTCGATACAACATTATTTCGATGAGTAACTTTGAACCGCAAATTTTCATCGTTGTACTGTATAAAATCTTATTAAAGGATTCTCTTATCTATTTGATAGCAAGCACCTGAATAAACAGAGAGAACGCTACAAATGTCTAGAATTTGAGCTGAGCCACCTCTGGGCGTCACCGTCGTCGAATACCACGTCCTTAGCCACCAACATTAACTGAACAACACAACCAACGCACGAGGACCTCCCACATCACATACCACCACCCCATTAAATACCCGCCACGGTACAGCTTCGGGCAGGGAGGTAGATCAAGCATAACTGGCTGTGCCAGGTGTAAATGTAGTGTTGAATTTCACGAATAATTCCACTTGTGACGCTCCAACATTTGGCGGGAGCGAGGGAATTTATTTCAAGAATGCAAAACATGAATTTTACACTCGACAAATGTCACGGCTCGTTCTTTTTTCAAATTTGTGGCAATGTCTCACTTAGCGTGGATAGATATTATAATATTGTTGCTTTAAATTGTGCTTTTTAAACATAATTATGATAAATCGGCCTCATTTGTTTTAATAACGGATGAATGATGACAGTGCAGTAGTTTTACGGTACTTTCGTTTTAAATATTGCCATAAATTTGTAGCAATGTATTCTCCTAGGATTCCTTTGTAGTTTTCGTTAAAAATATAACAAAGAGATTCTTATCCTGATTAGCAGAGATGCGGTCGTGTATACCCAAAATTCACCAAGTTTGTTTTAGGTCCCATGAACACCAACTCTAATCTACTGAGAATTGATAAAATCAACAACCGCTCAGCAACACACTCTTGAGATCACTATACTTATAAATGAAAAAAATAACATGTATTGTTTGTTATCATTGCCTTCAGAGGAAAAGGAAGCCATCACAATCCATTTTCAAAAACAAATTCGTTTCAAAAAATCGTATTTAAAAATAGAACCCGGTCCGCCATTCATGACAAGACTTTTACATTACCCTCTAATTGTCTGCGCAAACAAAAGTATAGAATAATAAATCCGCATATGTAGAAGCAGTTTGAATAATTCATTTAATAAAAACGTTAAGATAAATGACCTGACTGACGCAGCGTCGCGACGTATCACGTATATACGGACATATGCTATGATATTGCATACATATTTATGTATGTGTGTGTGTGTGTAGGTATATTGTAGGTATATGAACGTTTCTACAGTCGTATTTGTTTAAGTACTTGCAATATGGGTCGCGTAAGTTAAAAATACTGACAATTATTAATTTGAAGAGTGGCCAACCACACCATAATAAATAAATTGTATTGCACTACTTAACGGTGAAGGAAAACATCGTGAGGAAACCTGCACACCTGAGAGATTTTCTTGACGGTGTGTGAAGTCTGCGAACCCGCAGTAGGCTAGCGTGGTGGACTATAGCCTAATCCCACTCGTTCTGAGAGGAGACCCGTGCCCAGCAGTGGGAAAATGT
Source organism: Subacronicta megacephala (assembly GCA_958496365.1). Taxonomy (NCBI): domain Eukaryota; kingdom Metazoa; phylum Arthropoda; class Insecta; order Lepidoptera; family Noctuidae; genus Subacronicta; species Subacronicta megacephala. The sequence goes on along the minus strand of OY292530.1, from coordinate 8,197,476 downwards.
AATGGGTTGATGATGATGATGATGATGATGATTGCACTACTTATATTTTTAAGTCAATACACAGTTTGTTTGTTAACACCCTAACCAATAAACTCACTCACTCAGGCTATAAAATACTTTTTTGTAACGTAATATACTTTTAAAGCTAGTGAAATGTATTATAATCTATTAAGAATATGTTGGCGACCCTAATTATAAGGCACAATGAAAAAATAATTGTTCCTCTGGAAGATCACTCGCAGTATCTTTAATGAAGTAAGGAAGATCGAACATTATTTAGAAATATTCAATTGCCTAGTGATCAAACGTAGCTGGATGGTCCTGTGCGATAAATGAAGCCTATTAACCAGGTTCAAATCATTTCTTTCCCAAAAAACTTTCTCAACCGGGAATCGAGCCCAGGATAGCACTTAGGAGCCGCGTTTAGGAAAACTAGACGGATGGGACGACTTTTCAAAAAAAACTTAACCTAACTCCACTCTTTTCAAGATTGTTCGACAACCTTACAAAATTAATTAGAGTTCCAGAATCAATAACACCGATAAGACCTGTCATTGCACCACTCTTATGCCAAAAACAATTTATAAAATTGTATTTGGCATAAGTTTTTGATGTGAAATAAAAAATATACTATTCTATAATATTCTGTCAATCATACTAATATTACATACGAGTATAAAAGCGAAAGTAGCTCTGCCTGTTTTGATGATTTTTGGTTTAGGTAGAGATAAAATAGAATACAGAACTTATTGTTAATTGCACACCAAGAACCAACACGCCTGTATTCCCCAAAGAGTTAGGCAGTGGTGTACTTTGTACGTCCACACTTCGCCCCTATTGCTATTAACCGGGCATGAATCCAACCTCCGAGCTACTACTGAGAATTTCATAAAAAACTCAATGATACTGCGTGACCTGGGAATTGAACCCAGGACCTCTAGCGTAGCAGCCTCGCTTTGTCCACTAAACTTACATGGCAGTGTCGGATAGATATACATAGAATAGAACTTTACTTATGGATTGGAACTTGGAGGAGGTTATTTTCCAAAAAGCTAGCTTTTTTTCCAAAAAGTCTTTTGAGATACGAATGAAGCCATAGGCAAAAACTAGTTATAAATAAATAAATCTACTACAAGTTGAAAGTGTCTTTACCAAGAGTGGTCATTGTAGCAATGAACCCAAACTCTCTAAGTAAAATTAAATAGTTTCAGAATTAGAGACTATCAAATTTCACTAACTTATACCGAAATATAAGGTTCAATTTTCTGTGGTCACGTACCTTACCACTTATTCTAAATTGTATAGCAATGAGAGTATTTTAAGGTTATTATGGGCCTGCGGGTGGTTTTATTCTAAGTGCATAAACAGTTCATTTACTTTTTCTTTGTTTTCTAAAACACTTTGTACCCCTTTTTTGGACGCATGGAGGAGTGTGAAATTCGGCATAATTAAAGTTCATATCAAGTGCAGATAAACATTTCACTCTAATTGCGACCGTGGAACGACTACAAGTATGTTTAAATAGGTAAAGTTCATCGAAACTAAAGAAGCACTCACTTTTTCTTACACGTATGCACATGAAGTGTTTTCAATAGTATTTCACAGAATGATGGCTAGAACATTGAAAGATTTTAAGAACACATTCTGCAGACATTCATATTTGGAATATTCGGCTTAATGCATTGGTCTAGCACGGCTAGCGTCCTGCGTCTGATTCTCAAGTCGAGCGCAAGTGTTGATTATTGAGTTTTTGAGCAGCGCAAAGCTAAGATTAGCACCCAGCTGATTGCAAATAACATGGGACTTAAACAATATATGGGGTATTACGTTTCCAGATAATAAAACTCGTATTAAAAAATCGTATTATAATTATGATGATCTTCGAAATCGACCTTCTTAACCCTGCAAAACTTATTTATGTACTACCAATAAAATTAATTCTATAGATTATATACAGAAAACTAAGTAGATATTTGTAAAATAAATGTAAAGTGGACGGGGCATATATTTAGATAAAGCAACCTCTAAAAAGTATGCAACCGCTAATAGAATTCTACCTATTGTGTAGTCAGCCATTATATTTGCGAACCACCTTTACATTCGATTTCGATTAATTTCAATTTACTTCGCCTTATGTACTGAGCATACCCTCAATATGCTAACTCATACGGCTCTGAGTAATGACTGTAAGGAGCAGCCTACATCGACAAAGGGCCCATTATGTCAAAAACAAACCCAAGCTCGTAACCAATTCCCTCCATGTTTGCCGAGAGCTGCTCTCTTATAAATATGCAAATATTATCCTGAGTTTAGGCTGCTACTGCAATAATATTTATATTGAAATTGGCGCCCGCCGTCCTTGAACTCTAGCTATTATTATACTGTTCAAACAACCCTTTTACATTCGATTGGTGGTCCGCAATGGATTGACACTGTTATCAATGTTTGACAAACCTCACAACTAATAGGATCCATGTTGATATTTTCTCCTCTCTGTACATTATTTGAGGGGTTGTTTAAACAAGCTTTTATGGTGTATTTGTGGACACGGTCAACATGTCCCGCGGGCTTAAGAGTCAAGATATGTGAAGGTGTATGAGCACAATACAGGTGTAAATTAACTATGACTTTTACTATTCAGACCAATCAGAAATACCTATAAAACATTTCAAACATTCGTGTCAAAAACAGTCTAGACAGTAAGAAAAGCTACTTTGTAACAGGGTAACAAAACTTTTTTGTTTATCCTAAGACTGGACATAACTCCCGTTTTACAGAAGGAAAAGTAATAAACCTGTCCGCGTTCTTATAAAAGATACAACTCGCATCACAACAAAATGGCGGAGAAGTTATATCCCCACCACTTTCCCTAATAAAGTAGGAGTCATAAAAAAACACTACAATCATCATAACTCGACCGGACGATGGACGTTCTGACACAATGCCGCTTAAAAATTAACGTTCTCATGCAGCATACAATTTTACACGGTAGATAAAATTTTTCTTTATTGTAAACTAGCTGATGCCCGCGGCTTCACTCGCGACCAAAAAGAATTTGATTCTTATGATATAACTCGGTAATTTATTAATATAAAACATGTTAAACATGCGTCAAATGTTAAGTTAGGCTTCCAGCTAAACAACTGTGAAAACCGTATTTAATTAAGGTATTAGCGTACAAATATACATTACATACATAAAAAAAACATACCTACAAACAGAACACAAATATTCCAAAGTTTTAGCTTCCATTACTCTTTGTAGACTCCTATTCTACGTACAGACATCGCACCCAGCATCAATTTTATTATATTAGTATGATACATTCGGAAAATACTGTCTGACTTTAGATGTCTACGAAATAATTTTTAAGCTGAATTTTATTTTACTTGCTATTTTTGGCAACGCTCATCCGTGCGTTATGACTGTTAGAGTTTTCTTTTCAGCAGGCAACCTATGTTCATTCTTAATTGAGGTAATTTATGGGTTTTACACTTTTGAACACAGATGTTTTAAGTTCATATTTTAAGCACTATCAGAAGATGCTTTTTATACATATATTTTATGAGTGTATTTTCAGATCCCACAGTCAAACTGTTTTTACAGTTTTATGGAATTCTGTATTTTAAAAACTGCTGTAAAATAAAGTCATTATAATACAGTGTCTAGCGTGAATTAAATCCTCCTTATAAATTCACTTTTATCCCCCGAAAGCAATTTAATTAAAAGATTTTTTGCCCACGCACCATAAAATGAATACTCTGTACCTACCTAATAATAGTGAGGGTCCGAGCTTCTGCGTGTTTAAAAATTAGTTTTGGTACGGTGTCCAAAGTGCCGTGTTTTAATTTTTTAAAAGCTAGACGACTTTTAATAGCTGTTTTTTCGCGAACGTTTGCACGTTTATATTTTTATCTCGTTTTTTATTGCCTGTTTCAGTTTACTACAATTTCGCTTTGAGATTTTGTTTGGAAATCGTATTGACTTTATTGTTTACGGTACTAAAGGTATTTTTATCAGGTTACTCATCATCATCAGCCAGCATCTACTGAACGAAGATTCTGAATGTGGCCGTTTCTGCTGGCTGGTAAACATTATTAAGACAGAACCATGATCTCTGTATGTGAGAGCGATCGTGGATCTGTTTAGAAAAATCTTTGTCACTAGTATTGAAATCAATGAAATTGTTTGTGGGTTAACCCATATAACCCAAACGAATCAGAGAGCTAATGTCACTTTTGATGAATCGCAATATGATTGAATTTATTAAATAACATTGCTCGACCTGAGAATCGAGACCAAAACCTCTTTATCGACTAATGAGGCAGGCAATATTCAGTCTATACTTTTTGTTAATTGTGTTATTAACCATTAACATTGGCACCATAAAATCTGCTCCCAATCGCCAGTTAAGAGATTAATTATGATTTTGAAAACACAGTCAAATAGAGCCATAATATATTGAGTTTAAAAAGTTCCTTCAGTATTTAAGTAGTGACAAGGAGGTAATCCGAGCATTATTTTGACCTACTTCCTTTAGTTCACTGTTAAAGTTACTAGAAAGATACGCTATGTTTTCCTTTGAATCACAAGTTAACGTGAAAAATGTCGGCTGTCTTCAGCTTAGTCTGAATATACTGTGCAACGTGAAAGGATGGCTTGTGGAACTATTTCCTTGTAATATTCATCTTTCACCAAAATCGAAATCTTTATCCGCATGTATATATATCAACACTGCTGACCTTTTTGGCACCTATCCTTTAGGTACGGTGAGAGACACACAACTTTTCATAAAAATCAATTGCTGCTCGTTAGTCTCGCTAAAAATCTAGAACGGCTAAACTGATTTGGCTAATGGCTTGTGAGTTACAGGCGTAATGGTAATATTATATTATTCGGGCTAACTAGTATAACGACGGAAATGAGTTACGAAGATTCTAGAAATACTGTAGAAACATGTAGAAATACGAAAGAACGCGCTTGATCACGACACTCGCGAATAATAATAGTTCAACGTTCAAAGGTCAACGCCAACGAACAATTAGTACCGCCTTTTATTTCATGGACTTATCGGGATTGATCGATTCTAGAATATTCTTGGCACAGGCTCAATTCAGTTGTTGACGTAAACAAATGAAGATCAAAGTGAACTGATAAGTGAGTAAGTGTGACATTGAAACGTGGAGAGTTCTAGTAAAGTGACATTGTAGTCATTTCAGTAGCGTTTTGATATCTTAATTAAAGTGTTTTTGTGTTAATTGGTAAATTGGTGTTTATTAATTTTATTTATCCTGAACCCCAGCTCGTAACAGTTTGCTATATATGTAACGAACTGGGTCAATTTATAAATAACCATCATACCACAAAGTCAAATGAAACAATGAACATTAGACGTCACAAAAAAGTTGAAAGCCATTTAATATTCGTTTGCTAATGACCGTCATACGCCGCTAATGTGGAACACAAATTGTTTCTACAGGTGTGCCACTGAGCGCACTTTAATAGTAGTTGATTAGCTTTTTATTTCATAAATTATTAATTTTAAAAAATGAGGTAAACAATGTCACATTTTTTGTTTTAAAAAAAGCTTAATAGCAATGCCTAAGCTAGTTAGTTTGTTGAATTTTGAGATAATATGCTGTATACGACTGCAACGGTGATGCACACAGGCGTTTCGTTACTTTTTTATGTATATACCTATGCGTGTATGTAATGATACTGAAGGTTAAGGCAGAGGTGTACTAATGGACACCCATATTTCACCAATATATTTAGGTCCCATGTAGGTAGTAGGGGCGAGCCTATTGCCATTATCTGGGCATAATTTAAACTCCGAGCTGCTACTGAGAATTTCATAGAAAAACTCAATAACACTGCTCGACCTGGGAATCGAACCTAGGACCTCTAGCGTAGTAGTCGCGCTTAGGACCTCGAGGTAGTTGAATTAAATAAATCGACAATTTTAAACGATATACAAAACAGAACTTAGATACATAAATAAAGTCAATATCTAATACCTTACTAATGTCCTAAGTTTAACAAGGTACTTATACAACAAACTATTCAAACTTCAGTCTTAAGTAAATGTACTTACAGTAGAAGTGGTTTCATCACATTAATCCAACTAATTCTAATTGCCGATTGATCAAGAATTTAACTTTGGAACTTGGACTATTCCCTTAATATCTGATTAATTTCTGATTACGCCTCTTATCATTGGAATATACACCAATTTGATCCCGGTTATGGTGGCACATATAATATATATGAAACTACTTTATGGCATGGTACAGTTACTTTAGCGTTTGCCAGGTCTCCGACAGATGAGACCGGCCCATTGCCACTACACATACATATATACCATCACGACTGTATTGCCCGAAGGGTTAGGCAGAGGTGTACTAATGTACACCCACATTTCGCCGGTATGTTTAGGTCCCATGTAATAGGGGGCGAGCCTATTGCCATTAATCGGGCACAAATCCAGACTCCGAGCTGCTACTGGGAATTTCATAGAAAAACCTAATAACACTTTGCTCGACCTGGGAATCGAACCCAAGACCTCTAGCGTAGCAGTCGCGCTAGGGACCACTAGACTAACGAGGCAGTAATTGCCACTCACGTTGCTAATCCTTTGATTTTTATCTGCAACTTTGGTTCTTAAACTTCTTTAAGGATTTTTTTTCCCTCATAGAGACTCTGAGCATCGCTCTCTTCATATCTCGCTGTGTGCCTTTGAACTTGTGGACCAGTCTTAACGTGCGTGTCCACGTTTCGTCTCCGTAAGTTATAACTGGTAGGACACAGACACACGCATTGACGCAAGACTGTGGTATGGATGATGAGAAGACTTGACCAAGTTTGCCGAATGTCGTCCATTCCAGCTGAAGCTGATAGAAATCACCTTCCCTCTCAAAGTTGTAAGCACAAGGAAGGCATATTCCTGAACAACCTGAACCAATATATATAATATTGGGCAAATAAGGCCTAAAACTCAGCTAATGTCTGAAGATGACCGATGTATTGCAATCATTTGTATTGCAGGCTGGCTATACGCTGCGGTTGCTACATACTTTAATGCATACCGTACAAGATTGCTTGTCAACACAATAAAAAAACCGCGAAAAGGAAAAAAAATAGAAGGAATTTTCATCTAATAGTCTGGTTATGAGACCATGGTAGCCATAATATACATTACCATGTATGCATACTTTGCAAAACACAATGTTTGTTATCATATGCTGAACAGAAATTGTGTATTTCATATATGACGATGATAATATACATTACAATAAAAGCGGAATGCATATCGTCGTTTATTATCAATACGCACGTGTATTGTAATTAGCTGCGTTTGCGTAAGCGCAATAAATTATGAGCTAATTAATTACAGAACGCAACATGTTTTCATTCTGTTAACAATATTTACTGTGGATATTTCTTCTGTACTAAAAGATGCCAAAAGAGTATACAGTTCGTTTTAAATAACTGTGCTTGTGTGTAGTTGTCCGCAAGTGGTTTGTCAATGATAAATTTTAATAAAGAACCTCGGTGTGAAGACATAAAGATTAATAAATCAAGATAAAAATATAATACTATACTACAATATACTCCTTACACTTATAATACGTAATATTCGTATTGTATGTGTAAGTACAGTAGTATATAAATAATAATTTAATACTTCGTATTATTAATGTAATAAAGATATTACATGCATAAGGAAATAATTTTTGATAAAGGATAATATCTACAACGATATCAAAGAGAAAATTTATAAAGTACTTAAGAAGCGATTTAAATTGATATGAAGAGATCAACAAACAACTTCACGCTACTTAAATTCTGTAACTGTGGGGTGGGTTGAACCCCTCTTAAAAGCAATCGAAACAAAGTATACATCTATATGTACATCATTTTTAATTGCAATAAAAATCTTGTTTATATATCTTTATAAGTAGAAGGCAAGACAAGGATGAGCCACAAATTCTACATTAAAATGGTTAATGCTCAAAGTGAGGGGTTCTAGCAAAGTAATAACCATGCTTATCTAATGATTTGCAAGCTACTCTTCTCCTGGTCAAGATCAAGTAAAGATCAGACCTAGTGATGTGCTAACTAGAAAAAAACTTGACTCGAATTTAAATTACCTTGTCACGCAAATTGAGTTTAATTCAACAAATTATTGATATATTCATCCTTTCGTCCAACATCTAAAACTGCCGTATGTAATTGGACCAGAAGCAGACCCCTTTGCTGGAAAAGGTCAGAATTGTGGTGGCGAATGCCATGAATCTAGGCCGTAACGGTAGGGCGACGGAACGCAAATACGGTTTTGAGTCCGGTACGAGGGCCAACATACGATGGCGCCTCACCAGATGACATACAATCCATAGGGGTATACACACCACAAAAAAAGTATGACAGTGATCAAAGATAGGTCCTATGATAGCACCACTGAACAGCATTTCACACAGGAATATCCAATGCAAATAACAAATATACGAGCATTAGCAGGTAAGCCAACGTTCCATACATTCGGTCATTATCATTTAAATGTCAGACAGAAACTAATTAAAACAGTCACAGACAATTAGGTACGTTGCAATATTGGCGGAAGCGTGCCACTAATTTAAACAGAAATATTACGCTGGACAAATAAATGGAGATAGATTCTGGTGCCTTTAGTTTCATTTGTTTTGACAACTAAAAATAACCATGAACAGGGTGAAATTGTAATGTTTAAGCAAAACTTTTAGGCTTAGTATTTAAAAAAATAACGTATATATGTATACATAAAGCTATAAGTTTTCTAGAAAAAGAAAAATACGATCTCAGGCAGGTCTCGATCGTGCGTCGCTGCATATATACAATTTATATAAATAATTAAACAGCGTGTCCGCTGAACGTGATGTTCGAGTTCGAATCCCGGCTCGTATCGATTTTTGCATAAAATTCTCAGTAGCTTGGAGTTTTTTATTTATATCAGGTTAATGGCCTATATTACATAAGACCGTAAAAAACCTAGGATAGTTTGTGTACTTTGTCGTTTCGCAGATACAGGCATAATGTCATGTTATCAGTTGGTCTGAAAAACTGTATTGAAATGCCCACGATCTAAGGTATCTGATAAGATCGTGGGCATTTCAGTTCAGGTCTGCTTACACGAAAGACATGCTTAAAATTACTTTACTTTTTCCCATCTACCACAAAAACGGAACTACGTAGTTATGATACGGGCGTAGCAACAACCGCGTAGCACTCCACGTAGCCGCTACGAAACCAACATTACTCTGCTACGAATTTCGTAGCGACGAATATTTTTTTATAATTTTGTTGAATTGAAAGAAATGTGAGACGTACTTAGACTTTTACAGGCAGGCTCTAGAGTAGGAAAATACAACCAACTGTTAAGAGTTCGAGAATTTGTTACGTTGGCAATCCAATAATATACGAACTAGTTAAAATATTGCTGTTTTAAATAAACAATATTAATTTATTTCGGATTCCTTTATATATTAGTGTTACTGTTATATTCAAGTCATAATTTTCAATTCAAATTTAATTACCACAGCCTTATTTCCAGCAGAAATAAATGGGAAATGAAGAAAAAAATATCCTTGATGAAGTTTTACCATCGTTTTCATAAAAAATTAAAACCTTCAACAAACTTATAGCTATAATATGTTCCGTCTTCTTTTCCCTATAACTTGTCAAAACAAGACAAAACAAACTATTGTACTTCTAAGAGGCTTATAATATTAGACTTTTATATTTTTACGTATAACACGGTAAATATCAAAATATCTAACAGTTAGTTAGTCTATTAGTCAGTCAGTGATAAACTTATTGTAACATACCATCACGCCTGTATTCCCCAAAGGGTTAGGCAGAGGTGTACACCCACATTTCGCCGGTATGTTTAGGTCCCATGTAATAGGGGGCGAGCCTATTGCCATTAACCGGTCACAAATCCAGACTCCGAGCTGCTACTGGGAATTTCATAGAAAAACCCAATAACACTTTGCTCGACCTAGGAATCGAACCCAGGACCAGGAGCGTAGTAGTCGCGCTTGGTACCACTGCTTAAAAACATACTCAAGATTTTCAGAATTAATTTTGATGATTTTTTACCTGGTTACGTACGAGTAATGTTGCGACACATTCGATATCAGTCGGACGATCATTTCTCGTGAGAAAAATATACGGCGAATAAACTAGTACCTATGTAAAATTACAGTCCACTCAAGTACCAAACAAGTAACGAGTACGACTTGAATAAGATGTGTGTACCTACATAATTAAGTTAGTGCCTAGATATCTTTAAAATTGTAACTATAACTAACGAATCTAGTAATTAAACCTGGATGTGCTGTTAATTTTGTAATAACGCAGATTTTCACGTAATTATGACAAAATATGTTGGATTTTATAGGTTTTAATCGTCATTATTGCAACGCTGCCGGGTTTTTTGTATATATTTACAACAGAATACATTAATAAATGCTTTTTGTGCCGAAACTCGTGACGCGAACCTTTCTATTAAAATTCTACAAATAACAAAAGGGACGAGAGGTGTCTCTGCTCCTGTTTACCTGTCCCATGTTTAAAAAGGAATGTAATACAACCCCAGTTATTTTCATTATTCACATTTACATCACCGTTTCGAGTACATGTCGCTCGCTGCGAAATCTCAAAATATTTTTTTCATGCTTTTCCAACGTATGTGACAAAGTATTTGGAATTCTGTTCACAAGCGGTGCTAGCTTGGATATTTCAAGAATTCCCTCTTAGTAGCTGGTGTGGCAAATCTTACTAGTTCTCCCTGAAGTCAAAAGCATTTCGAATCCTGAATTTAAAATTACACGCACGTAAACTAAGCTTATTGTACAAGTTTCATGTTTTCCCCGAACTATGGTTGTGCCGAAACCATAATAACAGAGGTAACCAAACAGTTTCAGTGGCCTACGCCCCAACAGGTGAAAACTCGTAAAACTAACTGGGTGAGTTGCGACGGACGTTTGTGGAGGACCGTTTAGAGAAACAATGGCACAACTGAGTTCCGGGCCGCTCCTGTCTCCCCGCCTGCATCCACCACGAATGCATACAGCTCAACTTTAATAACAATGGATTTAATTGTTCATTTTGCGTCAAGCGAACTGACGCAATTAAGATTTATTTGTAGAATTGTTAAAATGATGTCCTATAAACAAATTCTAAGTGAACCAGCTGCATGCAACCTACAATATAAAAAAATAAGTGCTAAGCAATAAGTTTCAGTTTTTTATTTGATGTATAATTAAACTATGTTCTTTAAATCAATGAAGCACACAACGCTGTTTGAAGCTCTAGTACGCACGGCTACACATCAAGCAATACAAAACCAGTTTACCCTGGTCTTGTATATTATAGGAAGCCTTTACAATGCGACAGCTTAAACTGGTTTTGTATAGGTTGACCTGTAGTCGTGTGTACAAAAAAACAATACTTTTATAAAATATCTTATTTAGGCAATAAACAAAATGTTGATCCATTTTGTAAAAGACAAAAGGGATTTCCATTTGAATGACTCCACAAATCCATTTACATCGGCCCAGACTTCAAACTTAGCAGAAATTGCACTTTATATAACAAATAAAAAGCCACAAAGATCCTCTGATAGCGATAAAGTTCAGATTTTATATAAAATGCGACCAAGAGAATAACCATTAAGCATTTCCTTGCGCTCTGCGTGCAATAAATGAACGAAAAACTCCGCTCCAACTTTGTAGATACAATTGATAACTTGCCCGAAGCTGAACTTTTTGCTTCCCTGTCCATTATTGGCGTCTGAGATCGAAAGGAGCGAACGCTCAGAGATATTTTTGACCTTTCATTCTGTGCGGATATTTTCACCATTTGCCAGCAAATTTAATGGATTTTTAATTACTAACCAAAGAAGTTCGGTCCAATTTTGATCCTTCTTTTTTCATTTAGGTCACCTTCCCTCGGAGTCATGGCAGATTCAAGACGTCACTTTTTATTTCATCATCCTAGCCTATATTGGGATCGGATCCGAGTCTGATCAGATGCTGCCGAATTCCAGTTGACAACACCGATATCCTAAAGGTGAACTGGTTATCAGGCTTTTTGGGATTTCTGACTTCCACTAAGGATTATCATAGGTGTATGACGTTAAGGCAGATTGTTTCTCCTTGGACACCAAATTCTATTATTTTTTTCGCAAATTGTTCGCCTATGTAAAATATTAAGATCATGACAGTAAGATTTGCGACATCAACTATAACTTATTCACTATGAATACTAAAACTTTTGCGTAAAAATAAATAAATTAGTAAATTTTATTGTCAATTTTGACCAAATTTTACCTTTCTATCTGCTATGATAACGGATTTATAACTGTTGCAGCAGGTGTTCATAGGCGATGATGACCACTGTAGTTGGACGTCTGACATACCATCACGTCAGTTTTCCCCGAAAGGTTAGGCAGAGGTGTACTAATATACACCCACAGTTCGCCGGTATTTTCAGGTCCCATGTCATAGGGGGCGAGTCTATAGCCATTAACCGGGCACAAATCCAGACTCCGAGCTGTTACTGAGAATTTCATAGAAATACCCAATGACACCTTGCTCGACCTGGGGATCGAACCCAAGACTTCTAGCGTAGCAGTCACGCTTAGGACCACTAGACTAATGAGGCAGTCGCTAGACTAATGTGGGTCGTCTGCTCGTAATAAAAAGAATGTCTTATGATAACCACGACCGAGGGCTTAACCTGCCATCTGAGATGTTACTTAACATTGTCTTCAAATACAAAATTGTTGAAGCATTTCTCAATTTCCTATGAAAATCGAAGTTTTCAATTAAAAACGGGACTTGCTAGTTCCCGGTCTACTGGTCAACTTTTATTAGTTCGCTGAGTAGAAAAAGTAATCAAGTCTGCGATATATCGTCTCGCGCACCTAACTCCCGAGATAACTCTTAATTGTTTGACGTGACGCCTCGGGGAAGTGGAGAAGCCGTCTCGTTACCTTTTATCTTGTTTGCGAACAAATTTGAAGTTTTTAAAGAATTTGCTCCTAACTTCAGGAATATAATAGGTATTATACAGTTACACATTTGGCTACAACTGTTCTCTATACTTATAACGTTTAGAAATAATGTCTTACACTGCAAATATAGTACTGGAAACTGACTTATTGGTTTAGTAGTCCCAAGCCTGCCCCAAAAGCGTGAGGTTCTTAATTTGATGCCCATTTCTATAAAATGTTCAGCCACTTAGGATTTAGGCGCGGCGAAATAATTATGAGCTGCATTTATACTCCGTCAGTTGCAATACGATTACATATGATTTGTTTGGTGCCTGATTTCGGCTCCGAAAATACACTAATAAATGCTTGTAGTCAGTTTTTTTACATAAGTACACCCAATATGTACATATACAGTACACCGGTACGTTAACCTTCGAGGGAAATAGGCGTGATGGCATATTATCCCATATAATTAAAAGTTTAATACTCTAATAAAAGCTTCTAAAGTATAAAAACCGAAAAACACTTAACGTAAGCCATTTCCGTCCTTCTTGGGTCAATAAGCCACAATACTTTATTCATACAACAATACGCAAGGCAAACAGAATACGCAATTAAGGCAACAAAAGACGGGGACACGAGAATATCAACTCAAAAAAAGGTTTATGAATGAAAACAAACAAAAATGTAGATGTACGAAAATAGGTCATCGAATAAAATATTTCACACGACCAGTATAAGAAGGCACTCGAGATTTCAGTGAATTGGACGTTTCTGGGAAGATTTAAATGGAGTACGAGGGTCTTCGGTGGTTGGTGACGGTTTAAACGTAGATGGAACGGAACGCACACGAAAGGATTCGAACAAACAACCACTGCGAACATTACAATTACAATCGCAGCAATTGTTTTCTTTGTGCCGACTTTGATGGACTGAACGAAACGAGTTTGTATTCCGTTCGTGAAATTACTTGAATGATAAGTCATTTTAATTGTATAGATCATTGAAGGCACTTGTATAAGATAAGATAGGTACTAAAAGAGCTTCATTCTGCATCTGTATAATGTGTAATCGCAAAAAGATTAATTCTATTTAAGTATATTATCCGTGTTGTGGAAGCATCTTGTTATCAAAACAATGCAACAGTCTAAACTTACGATCTCAATAATCTAGAGATCAGTGAATGGTGAAGTGGACTTATGTGTATATAATTTTAATTAAGAAAGTATATCTTTAATTATTAGTTTCCGTCTTTTTCAGTCTCATTTTTAGGTAATGAATATGACAAGAGTATAATATTTTCATACCTAAGATTTATTTGTCATGGCAACATCTACTTGTGTTCGGATATACACTACTACATTAATATTATACGATATAAATCGTACTGGCGATAAAAAAAACATCTATGGTAAGAGCGATGTTTGAAACAACGTTCTTGTGTCACCAAAATATCCATGGTTTTGACAAAAATGACAGCATGTATAATATAAAAAAAATTCACGTGAAAAATAAAATGAGGCAAAATTCAATATAATGTGACTTTCACTAAACTTCAATTTTATATATAAGTAACATTACTGTGATATGCCGGGACCTGATGTGAGAGCAAATGAAAATGTCCTCGGCGAGATGTCGACAGAGCCCACTGCGACTGTGCATAGTGGTGTAGAAGCTAAAGCTGAAAGAAAACTAACTGTACTAGAGTCACATGGATATGTTCTCGGTCGGACTATAGGGTCTGGTTCATATGCCACGGTTAAGGTATCATATTTTATGAAAAATGTTGCTAGTTAAGAATTTTATGTACCCCTAAATCTGAGCTTAATCCTTGGAAATAAGCTGCTATGTTAAGAATCAAATTTTTATATTTAATTTTATTATACATAAGACCAATATACAACGTTATTCGCTAGGATTAAATCAGAATCTGTCTGAAATCAAGCATTCTAAACAAAATATTTTACCATCACCGACTACTACAATATCAACACCTTACAATAATAGTTTTATTCATTCTGAGAGGAGATGTGTACCGAGCAGCGAGACGACAAATGGGTGAAAAAAAAATTGCTGATGATTTTATAACAGTTCTTGTAACAAGCAAGTTGGTAGGAACTGAAGAAGCAGCCAACCTTTTCGCGAGAACCTCACTTCAAATATTTTGTATTAAATTCTAGGTTGCAACCAGCGATAGACACAACTGTCAAGTGGCAATCAAAATAATTAGCAAGTTCCAAGCGCCAGGCGATTATCTGAAGAAGTTTCTGCCAAGAGAAATAGAAGTTGTGAAAGGTCTCAAACATGAGAACTTGATACGCTTTCTTCAAGCGATAGAAACTACTCACAGGTATTGACATAACTGAAATATACTACTACCTAACTTTAATACAAACTAGCGACAGACAAATTTTCTGCGCATTTTTCAAAATTTTTGGTTTCGTAAGTTCTCAAGTTATGGCTTGATAAAGAGAAATCGACGGTCCCCACGTAAACTATCCAAACTGCAAATCCTCTACTTTACAGGAGAGCGATTTTAAGTTTAGATTTCGATTTCAGTTAAACATTAAATTCGAATATTCAATATTACAACTATGTTATAAGTAGATAATTTTACTGTTTTATACTATCTACTAAAGTTTTTAATAATTATTATACTTTTTTTAATATATCACATTCGATACTTTACCTGGTAACCACTGGTTAGTTTTTTATCGATTGTGCCCGTTTCGATACTTTTCCACGACAAGAATTTCTAGTGAACTATTGAATGTGGTACTTTCGATTGTATTATTTGTTACCTTGATTAGATCAAGGTAACATTAAACTAGTTTCGATATGCGAAACCTCCCTACTAGTTAATTATGCCAAGCTTTTAATGCTATATTTTCTAAGGAATTTATGACAAATAAAGAAAAACATGGATAAAACTAAAGTTATGTTTAACAACCATATTACCCCGAGGCCGGTCATGGTCAATGGTGCATCTCTCGAAGTTGTTCAGGAATATACGTACCTCGGCCAGATAATGGAATTGGGTAGAAACAACTTCGAGAGGGAAGCCGATAGAAGAATACAGCTGGGATGGGCAGCATTTGGCAAACTTCGGCAAGTCTTCTCGTCGCTCATTCCATAGTGCCTTAAGACGAAAGTCTTCGAAGCGTGCGTCCTACCAGTTATGACCTACGGAGCCGAAACGTGGACACTCACGACGAGACTGGTTCACAAATTTAAAGTCGCACAGCGAGCTATGGAGAGAGCTATGCTCGGAGTCTCTTTGAGGGATAAAATCCGAAACGAAGTCATCCGTCAGAGAACCAAAGTAACCGACATAGCTCAAAGAATTAGCACACTGAAGTGGCAATGGGCCGGTCACGTCTCTCGGAGAACCGACAACCGTTGGAGCAAACGAGTTCTCGAGTGGAGACCGCGGCTAGGCAAACGTAGCGTAGGACGCCCACTGGCCAGGTGGAGTGACGATTTGCGGAAGGCAGCTGGCAGCAACTGGATGAAAAGAGCTGAAAATCGGGCTCTGTGGCGTTCACTTAACGAGGCCTACGTCCAGCAGTGGACGAATACGGGCTGATGATGAAAGAAAAACATAATCAGACATTGCTAATCAAGAAATATAGTATTAAAAAATAAAGAATTAAGAGATACAAGTAATAATAAAACAGCCCTTAGTTTGTATGCAAATGACATTACAAATGTTTTATTAAAATACTTAAGAAATAACTCTTTATCTAAAAGTAACAACATTCAATTATACAGGGTGGAAGGGACATCGACACACAAACGCCTACCATGAATTCAGTTCATGATTCTGGACCCAATTGCGCTAATATTTTTCGTCAGTTTATAAAAATAACTGCACTTTTCAACAAAAGTTCAATACCAACACGTTCAAAATCTACGGAAACCAGTTTTTTTTTTCAAACAAGCAACCATAAATTTCGTAACAGGGGGATCCAGGATCATGTTCTTAATTCACATGCGGTTGTGCGTCGATGTCCCTTCCGCCCTGTATAATTGTATTATATAATATATAAAATTGTATAATGTATAAAATAATATTATTAGAGAACACAGTAATCTATACTAGGTATAGATATGAGTACCTACCCACCCACCCATGTTATATAAATCTACATAAGTCTTATGCTCTTGACGTTAAATCCATAATCATTTCTAACTAAAACAGAAGGAAACGTAATGAAACTTAACACACCTATTAATCATATCATACACTACAATATCTTCTTTATACAGGTAGCTATTAAACTTGCTTAAGTTACTTAAGATTCTATCATATGACCCAACAATCACTGTAAATAGATAGTATAGATATATATACTAAGTACTACATATATTTAAGTCCTGGACCCTTTGGTTTCAAGTTTGAACTAGAAAGAAATACTAACACATAAAAGAGATTGTAGTTTCACAGTATTAGATGCATAAACAATAACGAATAAAATCACACTATGTTTCTTCCTTATAAAGATAATATTTAGAGTTGTAAGACAATTTAGATATCAAGCTACTTAATATGGCTATAATTTTTTACATAATAATTATTTATGTTCTAAATGTCAATTACTATAAGTTTCCATTAAACTCTACAATAATGATAGAAAAAACTAGTTGGTCCTCATCGTAATGTCTTCATAAATTTTTTGAGAAATTTTTAAGTGTTTTGTAATCAATCAATCAATCAATTATTTATTTGTGAAATATAGGTGTTACAATGGTATTTCATTTGGTTACATAATAAGGTGCCTCTATATTTTGCTGTAAGGCGTACAAATATAGCCGTCATTGTATTTTTATAACAAAAATGAAATTTTACAACAGGAATTAATCCTGTTGTAAAATTTCATTTCGTTTTAATATGTCACAGAAAAGCAATAATACAATACATTATTTAACTAATTGTCAATACGTATTAGACTACGTAATACTTATGATATTGCTTTGGAACATGTCCAGCATTACAAAATGAAAACAAATCTTTATATTTTGCTTCCAATATCGGCAAACTGCTAGAATACAATGGTATCAACCCACTTTCCTGATTTCTAATCAATTTCTTTTTATTTCGACGGGTCTGAACTAAGGTATTTAATAATTATCATGTATTCTGAATCCAAGTCATATTTATAAAGACACATTAGTGTCATATTTTTTTATATGAATTTCTTTAAGCTGATTCTGCTATAAATATCGATTTCGGAATCATTTTGTACAAAAGCCTCATTAATCGCATCATTTTCATCGTAAATATTATGCAAATATCTCCACACTTCGTCAGTGCATTGACATTGCACAGGAGATGCTGAAAATACAAAAAAATAAGAAAAAAAATTGCAATATCCATCGAAAATGCAATACTTTGACGTAGTAAAGTATCGAAAGTGGTACATTTGATATGTTTTTAGCAGAGAAAACTATCGAATGTACCACTTTCAATGAATTTCTCAAAACCAATACCAGAGAACACTATCGAAAGTGGTAGATTCGATAGAACAAATTTGCTCTTTGTACTAGTATTGTATCGAATCTACCACTTTCGATAGTTTAAAATGAATTATTCTAAAATATCTAAATATATTCCAATTTTTGTCATAAAAAGACGTTGTAGTTGCCCTAGCCGCCTTCGCCTACGTAGGATCCATAGCAAATTTGTATTTTTTTTACATTTTTGCTTTTTAAACAGGCAAAACTTACCGGGTTGATCATCATTTGTTTTGTAAGTAACAGGTTCTGTTGAACTTTCACTGTGTTTTTTTATCATAATTACCAATTGTTTCCTTCTTCTATTCATTTTGAGCTAAATATTAAAGAAAAACTAACCTAAACCTAAAGTCAAAAAACACGCGTGTGTTCTTGCTCACATTTCAAATTTTCGAGTAACACTAACGGAACAGGTAGTTTCGTGTCGTGCACTCGTACCGCTGACCACTAATAACATCGAAAGCGGCAAGTTCGATGTTTTAATGTGTCCACTTTATGCAATTTCGATTCTGTTCAATTGAAAAACAGTTGAAGGTATAAACATAGGTACATAATTCCTATGTAGAATTATAAATCTTTATATCTACTTGCCATTAGTGCAATAAAACGAAAATGTCATTTTTTCAATTTCGATAGTATTCGTGGGGGCCGTCGAAATAAGAATTCATTTTTATATGAATAGAAGATTCTTATTTTTATTTTCATAGTTAAGTAGTTTTAAACAATTCCATAATGAGTACAAACAGGGACTGGGCTGTTTTTGTAACTTTTTCATATTATAAAGATATATTTAAATCTATTTTGTCGTCTGATAGATTTAAAATCCATTAATCGATTACCCATCATTGCGTTTAAGAAATTAACAGCAATATCACCTCAAACCGTTAAGTCAAGCAATGCGAACAACAGAACTACTTGAAAAACAGCTGTAGGTAATTGTTTATAAGTCTCAGGTCCAACTAAGTAACCAACAATTACTAACATTTTCAGAGTGTATATTGTTATGGAATATGCTGAAAACGGCAGTCTCCTAGACATAATACGCAAAGATCAACACATTGATGAAGTTCGAGGCCGTCGCTGGTTCCGCCAACTTGTTGAAGCAGTTGATTACTGTCATGAACGAGGAGTTGTTCATCGGTAAACTTAGATTTGTCATTTTTGTCTGTTACTCCTTTAGTACTCGTCATGTTGATAATAAATAAGGATATCCGATCTCCTTTTACGATCATTGCTTTATTAACTGTCTTACTAACAACTAACAACTCTAACAACTTACTAACTTTATAAAGAGCAACATCCCGTACCTAATGAAGGCCTACTAATACTTACTATTCTTGTGGGTGCACCACAAGAACAGTTATGGTTCTCTCTTCCATTTAAGAGCTCAGATAAAACTTTTTCTATGTCTTCTTCCTCGTTTATCTTAAATTTTACCTTCTTTAATGTATCTAAAAAAGTTGTCGTGTCGTATCTAGTGGCCAAGAATCTTTCTTCTTATGGTGACGGTATATGAAATTTCAGAGATATAAAATGCGAGAACTTGCTTATGGACCACGGCTTAAACATAAAACTGTCGGATTTTGGTTTCGCACGAGGTCACATGAAGCCAAAGAATGGTGTTTACGCGTTGAGTGAGACTTTCTGCGGGAGTTACGCATATGCTTCGCCAGAAATCCTAAAAGGAGTCCCTTATAGACCACAGGACTCTGACATATGGAGTATGGGAGTGGTGCTCTACGCCATTGTGTATGGAAGGTTACCTTTCGACGATACAAATTACACGCAGTTGCTAAAGGTGCGTTTTTATAAGAGTCGTCTTGCGTAGATATTTTTCAATATTAAAACAGTAGCTCTTTCTAACTAGTAGTTAAGTTGTAGTGTAAAATTCTAATCAAACTGTCTGTAGAAGATTTCTGACGTTATACTAGATTATCTTTAAAATTCACCTTTATCCACCTGATTTTCACCTGCAGTGGTTACTTAATTGCTTGAAAACTTCATCACAATATGAGAAAATGCAAACTGGACTGCCAGTCTATTGGTCCTAAGCGCGACTGTTGAGCAAAGTATTATTGGGTTTTATATAAAATTCGCAGCAGCAGTTCCTATTTGTGTTCGGTTTATGGCAAAATGCTTGCTTCCTATTACATGTGACCAAAACATATCAGTGAACTGTAGCAAACAGGCATGACGGTTTGTAGCATAAGAAAATACATAGCTTGCCCTATATAAGGATGCCTCCGAATCGCTTTATTCTAATGCTTGACAAAAATCTAAGCAATCTCTAGATTGCTAAGATTTTCTATTAGATACTAAGGTTTTAACTCATTTTTCGACAGCAAGTGCAAAACAAAGTATCTTTCCCCCGTGAGCCAAAAGTGTCAACCGACTGTCGCAAGCTGATCACAAAAATCCTGGCACCACTCAAGGTGCGCGTCAAGATACCCCAGATCCTGGCAGACACGTGGATCAATCCAAACCAACCCGCCAAGGACGAAGAGGTGGACACAACACAGGTACACACACAAACACACATGTTTTCCTCTGCTGTTTAATATTATAGAAATATAAAGAAACTGTTTCTGTAAACTTGAAACATTTTGGTTACGGTATATGAACATCTGTGTGTCTTTGTAAGGGGTTGGCGCAAAAACTACTGAACCGATTTTTATTTTGATTTCACTGTTAGAAAGTATATGCTCCTGTTTAAAAACTGCGATACATCTTATTAAAATTAGTTAAACAGATTGAGATAGAACTTGATCTCTGATGTACCTATGCAGATCCTTAAAAATATGAGACCATCACCATTGTTGTCTGATTAAATTCTTTTTATTCGTCCACGGGCGCAAAGCCGCGGGCAAAAGCTAGTTTATCAATAAAACCTATATAATTCTCTGCGATGAACTAGGGATCACATGACTCGGAGGAGGAACAAACGGAAATTTGGAAAAAAATATTTAAAAGGTATAAAAGAGGTTGATACCAGTATTATTTTTATTTTAGTTTTTGCTAAAAATCATCTTTGAAATTACGTCCTGTAAATTTATTTCGTTATTAAAATAATAAAAGACTTTAATAGTTTTTGTAAAGGGCGTCAGAGAGAAAAAGTTAATCTGAAAGTGCACGTGACAGAAAAGGTGAAAGGGAATCGAATGTCTTTGTATGAGCACATCATGAGGAGAGATGAAACGCATATAACGAAAAAAGGTGATGAATGTGAGTGAAAGTTAACAAGAAATGATAAGTTAGGAAAAGGAAGAAGTGCAGCGCCCTTTAATTAGTACTTAATTACGCTCATTATCTTAAAAAGGTATAATTTCCAGGAAAACGCGCCGGTCAGCAAAGAAGAAATAAAAAGCGTGAACATTGGCACTGTAACTTTCGACAGAAAATTAGAGGAAGTA
Organism: Subacronicta megacephala; assembly: GCA_958496365.1. Lineage (NCBI taxonomy): Eukaryota > Metazoa > Arthropoda > Insecta > Lepidoptera > Noctuidae > Subacronicta > Subacronicta megacephala. Next base: position 8,175,519 of record OY292530.1, on the reverse strand, counting down.
AAATAATAACGCAACAAGAGAAACGGACAAGTTTAAATAAACAAATTATGTTGTAATATGTTTTTTATTACGGATATTGAAATTGAATCCATACAAAGTAATTAAGTATAAATCTAAATAATAAAAAGTAATATCTGAAGAAAGCTTTTCCGATCGGCCGCGGTTTCAAAATCTTTTGTGCTTTAGTAAGATAATGGAGTGATATGACCGTTAGACTACCACGTCATAGGTCCCCAGTCTAAATCCCAGACTCCCAGAATCATATAATTATCACTCGATTAAAACTGACTGCCTCATCAGTCTAGTGGCCCTGAGCGCGACTGCTACGCTAGAGGTCCTGGATGCGATCCCCAGGTCGAGCAATGTTATTAGTTTTCTACGAAATTCTCAGTAGCAGCTCGGATAGTCTGGATTTGTGCCTGGTTAATGGCAATAGGTCCGCCCCCTCTTACATCGGACCTAAACGTACCGGCGAAATGTGGGTTACATTAGTACACCTCTGCCTAACCCTTCGGGGATACAGGCGTGATGGTATGTGATGTGTGGAAAATGTCATGAGGAAACCTGTACGTCTGTGAGATTTCATCGATGGGGTGTTGTAAGTCTACCAACCAGCAATAGGCTAGCGTGGTGTTGTTACTATAGCCTAATCCCTCACATGAGAGGAGACCCCTGCCCAGGACCCCAAGTCTGCTAAAATCGTCATTTTTAAAAAAAAGCTTACTAGCAATGCCGATCACACATTACTATAGTCCATCTTATCTAATAGGTACCGCTTGACAGTAAGTATACTACTATAATGCGTTGGGGAGCACATCAGGTGCTTATTTTGAAAACTACGAATCAAGATAAAATACTTTTTATTTAAACATAGTTAAGTATTAAAACTTTACAGTAAATCCCCAAAATTATTACAGAGATTAGATTAAAGACTTTGATGATCTGGATAGTTTCTTTTCTTTTTTTTGCATTTCATTTTTGTCTTTTTTTGTAGACTCTTTCGGAGTGCAGGCGTACTCATCATTATCCAACTTCATAGCTTCTAGCCTCTCTCGCTTTCTGGCTTTAGCAACACATATATAACAAATCGCGAATGTCAAAATATAAATGGCCATAGCGATCCAGCAATTAATGGCCACCTTAAAGAACAAATCATAGTCATATATTATTCTATAGACACTGTTTCATGGAAATATATTAAGTAGATACCTAAACCTCACAAGTAAAACAACCCAGATTCGGAATAACTAGCCAATTGCTGTCCACTTCGCTGCATTGGAAACAAGTTCTTTAGCAAATTATTAACTGAAATACAGCAGAGATGAAAGGATAAGCAGCGTAGGTAATCATCGATGCACCCAAAGAGAAGTGTGACACAACGGGCTCTAATAAGTTCTTATAGATCCAATCGAGCAGGCTAAGTAATGTGATGCTAAGTAGTCGTCGCCGCCCATGGAATCTGCAATACCAAAGGGGTCGCAGATGCGTTGCCGAGCCTATTTAAGGAAAATTAGTGGGAAGTGAGAAAAGGAGAAGGAAGAGGTCTGAGTGAGGAATTGGTCCTTCCTCAACCTCAACCTCCATCCCTAACTTAGTGGAAACACCCTGCCTGATGCGTTGGTCTCCTCCTCTACCTTCCAATCGTCTCTGATTTGGTGAATACCGACCCACTCCCTCGAGTTTAACTGTCAAGACTGAAACTCCGGGATTCCATATCTAAACTTTTTATGCACAAAATCATGCTTGATGCTTTTTTATTTTTTATTTCTATAAACGTCACGGAGAATGTGGTAAACCATAATGGTGAATGTGAATGTCATAATATTAAATATTATTTAAGCTCTTTTACAGTACCTAGGTTTCTAAAAGTAGGTACTTAATGTTTATAGCAAAGGATCATAATTCGGTACTGACTATGACTTAGGCTAACTTTTAAAACAAATAATCAATGAGGATTTATGTGGTCAGAGCGTATCGGAATTGGAATAAATTAGGATTTGTGGGACTTGTACGTCATCTTCATCAACTTTTGTCGCTGACTGTACTTACTAATTAAAATTGCGGTATAAAATTATGAATTTTTCAATGTGGCTGAAGTACACACGGCTACACATCAAGCTATACAAATCCAGTATAGGCTGGCCACGTATCGTGCGGATAACGTTTGCAATGCGAGGTCAGTCGATACTAGATTTGTATAGCTTGATGTGTAGCCGTGTGTACCTTTATGATTCAATGCATACATTCCTGAATGTGGAATGTCAAGAAATACTTAAGTATTGTAGCGAAATTTTAAATACTTACTGCCTTATAATTGCTTTTGGTCTTAGCAATATAATCATCATAATCATCGTATTCGTGTGGATCACAATCTTCTAAAAGAACAAATGCTTCGATGTAGTAACATATTCCCATTATAAGCTGAAAATTAATTTATACACACATACTTTGTAAAAGGAAAAGGAGGCATTTTTTTGTACAGTCGCCAGCAGGTCAACGTATACAAAACTGACATACCATCATATACCATCACGCCTGTATTCCCCGAAGGGTTAGGCAGAGGTGCACTTAATGTACACCCACAGTTCGCCGGTATGTTTGGGTCCCATGTAATAGGGGGCGAGCCTATTGCCATTCACCGGGCACAAATCCAGACTCCGAGCTGCTACTGAGAATTTCATAGAAAAACTCAATAACACTTTGCTCGACCTGGGGATCGAACCCAAGACCTCTAGCGTAGCAGTCGCGATTGGGACCACTAGACCAACGAGGCAGTCAAACTAGACAAAACTGACAATTTTCTCCAAATGATTTTAAACCTTAAATTCTTGAAGATAAAGTTCAAAATCAACTGAGGAAATTTGTCATTTTGTGGTAACTTGATGTGCTGGCCACCGTACCTACTTAGTTTATAAAAGAGGGTTCGGCTAAAATTTTAAATATTCACTACGATCGGCTACGATTTAGTTCTCAGTTCTGAATAATAATATAGTTAATGTAGCTTACTGTCCTGGACCTAAATAGACGAACGATTTGCGAAAACCTAAAGTAGGTAATTAATTTGGCGCCAAGGCGAAACGTTCCGCCTTAAATTAAAAAAACGTGTTTCAATAATAATTTGATGAATAATTACTAATATTCTTCAATCTTAATATGCATCTGGTTAGTCTGAAAGCAGACTTCTGACTGATTTATCTACTTGCTTTGTCTTCAATGTTCCGCCCCCTCCTTTGTGTAGTATGTATGCTCGGCTACACATCGAGCTAAAAAATCAGCTTACACTGGGCTCTTTTTGTAGCGAAAGCCTACTAAAACCCAATGCGACATCAGCGTAAGTAAACGGTATTCGTATAGCTTAATCTATAGCCTGTCGGGGTAAATCTTCAAAAGGCTGCCGGCCTATTGGGGAGTAGGTCAGGGTGTGCGGGATTTATACCGCATTAAATCCCCCCGGTGGCCATCTTCAGCACAATGTTGGGAGGATCCGGAAACTAATTAAATCTTCCGGAACTTTCGTGGGCCACGCACATATAAGCCCATCTTAGGGACTCCCTTCCCCATCTCTGTGCTGTGCGCACAGCACAGAGATGGGGAAGACGACGACGACGACTTCATGCCTCCGTCATCTCTCAGTTCACTTGATGGGCGCCCAGAGCCGCCATTCCAGGCACCCACGACCCCAGAGACCCCCGCACGTCATTTTAGTAACCTGACGAGCTAAACACTGGTGCGGTTGCCACATCTTCTCCAAGCGGGATCAGCCCTTTTTACAATCCCACTCGGCGGCCTCCTGTTGGATTATAACGGTCTCGCAGAAAAGGCTATTGCCCTCCAATTAGCCGTCTTAGTCAACATCTACACACCACTGCTGGCAGAAAAAAAGTGCTATCTGATTTCAAGGACCATAACTGCCGCTCGCCGCTGCTCCTACTCAGCAAGCGTATGTTAGGCAGTATACTCGTCACTACCGCAGTGGTGGCTTTTCGGCGTGCCTTCGCATCCGATCCTACTCAGGTATTCACCAAAGCAACCGTGCCAGGAGAACACCTGAGTAAATCGGTAGGAGACGCATTCGCTTCTTGCTGAAGCGTGCGTTGTCGCTCCTGCTGCCTCAACATTTTGAACGCCCATGCAGGCACGCCATCACGGTTCCGGTCATTGACCCTTCATTAATTTCCGCCAGAATATCTAGAGGTGGAAAGAGCGCCAGAAGGGATGCCAACTCTAAAGCCGTGTGCATATAGGTAGATACCTAATAGAATAATAAGCAAGCGTGGCGGAAGATAGTGAGGAACTGTACTGATAGTAGGGAAGCGGTAACCGCAGCCTATAAATTAAATGCCAGGAGCACCAGGGGTATTACTCGTAATATAATACCATCATGGGTTGCCATCTTAAGCCCCTCTCAGTCCAAGTCCCATTTCCTGGCTACATTACACATATCTACCGTTCAAACCATATCACTCTATTGCCTACATAACTGTAGAATATTTGGGAATGCTGTGACTCCAACCCGAATTCGGCAGGTTTCGCCTCCTTCGCGTGTAATAGGTATGCATCTACTTCCTTGAAACCTTAGCAAAATCATGGCAAGTAATGGATCTAATCGAATCACAGCTGGAAGTGAAGTCACCAGGTCTGGGTAATACCAGGATCAATCGATCTCAGAATATTATAAATACCTATATGCAAGTAAAATAATTTACCAACTGTATGATACCCCAAGCACTGGTAAGCATACAACATATGCCACAGGTAATTAGCCCACTCATTCTAAAAATACTGTATTTCACTCTTTCTTAAAGCCAATGAGTCGATGGCTACGATGTAATAACGTTATTCTACGAAAAAATAGGTCACTTGCTTGCTAAATGCTAGAAGTAAATATAAATGTCACTGTGACTTTTGATACATTTTTGTGATTTTAAGGTTTTACGTCGAATTCATTGGCTTTACATTAATACAAATACAACAAGCGATGTCTTTACATTATAGATATTGAAGAAAAACTAATATCTACATAGAAATAAAACTACTTTTTACGGATTTTATCGCGTTATATTGATATTTTTAAATTCCCGACGTTTCGGATCCTTTACAGCATCCATGGTCACGGGTGGACTGAGGTGTTGATCGTCCTAATGTCAAAATTATCAACAGCTACCCTACATTTTTTTGATTATTATTTATGCCGGTCACACAGAATGAGCTCACCGTATCCTTAGGTCTCGCAGTCTTGTGCTTGGATTTAATGGAATCTATGATGGGGTTCTAAGCAGATGGTAGCACCCAGCCATCTTCTCTATTGAAATTTGGATGTTTTTTAATTTCAATAGCCTCGCGAATCATCCTAGGTAGGAATAGGTTTTCTTTTGCAAGGACTTGTGGTTTATCAAATCTGATGTAGTGCTGGGTCTTGTCAAGTGTATGTTCACAAACTGCTGACTTCCCGGAACGGCGGTGTTTGACAGAGAGCGCGTGGGATCTGTGGTGAGCAACACCTGGATGCAGAGCTTCAACATGTCAAGCAAGTACTGCACGACAACAAGCTCCGAATACCGAAACCTCATCACAGAAACCGCGTGAAACGTACCACAGTTGAGCGACTACCTGTTGTGTTACCATATGTAAGAGGAGTCACAGACAAGATTGGCTATATCTTGAAGCGGGCTTCAATCAAAACTTACTTCAAGCCGCTGAAGAAGATTAGTCAGTTCCTACCACCTGTCAAGTGCCACATACCTCTACAAGATGCAGGAGTATACAAGCTTGATTGTGATTGCGGTCTCTCATACATAGGCCAAACTAAAAGAAGCATAGGGACCCGCGTAAAAGAACACATCGCCGATGTCAAACACCGCCGTTCCGGGAAGTCAGCAGTTTGTAAACATACACTTGACAAGACCCAGCACTACATCAGATTTGATAAACCACAAGTCCTTGCAAAAGAAAACCGATTCCTACCTAGGATGATTCGCGAGGCTATTGAAATTAAAAAACATCCAAATTTCAATAGAGAAGATGGCTGGGTGCTACCATCTGCTTGGAACCCCATCATAGATTCCATTAAATCCAAGCACAAGACTGCGAGACCTAAGGATACGGTGAGCTCATTCTGTGTGACCGGCATAAATAATAATCAACAAAATGTAGGGTAGCTGTTGATAATTTTGACATTAGGACGATCAACACCTCAGTCCACCCGTGACCATGGATGCTGTAAAGGATCCGAAACGTCGGGAATTTCAAAATATCAATATAACGCGATAAAATCCGTAAAAAGTAGTTTTATTTCAATGTCCAATATTCGCGTAAGTGTTAGAAACCAGTATAATATCTACATATTTATGTGGGTCTCTATTAAAGCAACAGAAACCAGTTTTTATTTTGTCTGTCTGTATTTGTACACGCATCACGCAAAAACTACTGCATGGAATTGGATCCGGATTTCACAGATATAGTGCTGGAGGTCTAACTTATTTGGGGCATGTTTCATCTTGATAAACCGCTCACAAGCCAAATTATAGTAAGTAAATCCTTTTGAGACACAATCTCTAAAAAAACATTTTTTGGACATGAGCTCACAATCTCTAAAAAAAACATTTTTTGGACATAACTTACATTGGGCAGCCCCAATATAAGCATAATAATTTTTTTTTTCTTAAAAAAGCTTACTAGCAATGTGGGTCACACATTACTAGTATTCTTGTTAACCCCTCGTGCTAAGCTAACTGCTTGTTTTACGAGTGGGTTCACGTCGGTAGTGTAATGGGTGGGGGTCGAACCGGCAACCACATGATCGCAAGTCCGACGCCCTAGCTATTAGGATACCGCCGTTTCAATGTTATGGCTGCTTGTTAAGGCTAAAGCGTCGAGGCTGGGCGCGAAATTCATTTTTTTTTTCATTTTTGGCAAATTTTTCGGCTATATTACATTCTAGGTACAGTGGGTTATAGCTGTTACCTGGCCCACCATAGGTGGGCCGGCGGCGTCTAAGTGGGTCAGGTAACAGCTATAACTCACTGTACATGACAGTAGAAATTGTGACATCAACAACAACTTATTCACAATTGAGTATTAAAAATTTGCTTAAAAAATTGCTATCGTAGGAGGTTTAGGTGTAAATTGTACTTATTCGCTGAATCCACTAATTTACACCAAAATCTTCGGCGATAACGATGCGAAGAATGCGTTATAGCCGAAGAATTTGCGAAAAAACCAAGAAATATTTTAATTTCGCGCCCAGCCTCGGCGCTTTACCCTTAAACAGATGCCATTGATGCAGTTTATTATTTAGGACTTTGCTTGTCTGAAGTTAGCCATTCCGAACTACCGCACTGGTAAAATCTCTTAACCTTTTGAACGCCAGAGTATAAACGTATCGCCGTACCCCTGACGCCAGGCCACTTTTTCTGTCAAATTACACAAGGTAGTGAAAACACACTAAAGTAATGATTAAATTGTTTATTTCATAATATGGTGCGACGTATATTTTGTCATATATTTGTGACGTTGGCGTTCAGGGTAAGATTTCGTTTGTCACATATATGTGACAATGGCGTTCAAAAGGTTAATTAAGTGTTTTTCTAGTTAAACAAACAACAAATGTGAAACATTTAAACAATTATATGACCCCATTATTGTCTTTACATCAACTCTTTCTATTAAAATTTACCACTGTTAAACCACTTGCTGACAACTTCAGACAAGCTTAGTTATTTCAAACAAACTGTACCTTATTGTAATGAACATCAATGTAGAAAATAAAACAATAATCAACATCAATACCTTTACTTCAAGAAAAACTAAGCATTTTACAATGTAGTTCCTACGATAATAGATATATTATTTACAAATTTATAGCATTCATTCATGTAATACTTATGTGCAATATATTTTTTTAACTCAATTCAATACATTGATTGTTGAACACTTGAAACTTAAAGTATATTTCACATAGCAATGTAAGTAATTACTTCAATAGGTTAAATATTAACAGTTTTAGATAATAACAGGGAAGGTAGGTAAAGCATTGAAATCATAGTGTGTGGTTTACAAATACTTTAAGCAGATTTAATTATCATACAATAACATGAGTCTCGTGATCTGGACATTAGTAAAACACCTAATATTCAGTAATTTTGATTATACATTAAATGCTAATTTATTATAACCTTTAAGGGATAACCCATCTCTAACTTTCAACATTGAGAATATTTTGAAGTTGCCCCTTGATAAAAATCTTTTTATACAAGTTGGAGAGTTTTAGAGCTAGAGGAATTATATCAAAAGTATGTATGTTTTGAAACTGACTCAAGAACTATTATAAATAAATTAAAAATGGAATGGAGTTATTCAACAGTAACATAATAACTTGTACCCCAATTTCAGTACCCATCATTACGTCAATAATACCACTTTACATACTAACTGAAGAACGGTTATTCATCCAGAATTGGTGACCGGAGACAACCAGAGTGATAACATATAGCAGGGCAGCAATCCAACAGTTGTAGGCATTCTGGAAATAAAGAGAAATAAATATTTAAAAAATATGTTAACTTAATATTTCTGAGATAAATGTTTAAGTGCAACATTGTAATCAATTTGAGAGTAATTGTTGGTTGTGAGATGAAGAGTGCCTTTTAGGTCCCACTATTACTCAATATATCGGCAAACTGTGGGTGTACATTAGTAACCTTCTGCCTAACCCTTCAGAAAAGTTTAAATGGGCCTGCCTTTAAATAAGAGAAATTAAAAAAAAACCCTTTTGTCTTTGGATTTTACCCTTAGATTTTTGTTCAAACATAAAAATGAACTCCTAAAGATAAATGCAAAATGGTATGAAGATATGCTTTTTAAATTGAGCAATAGTTTAAGAAAAAACCACTTGAATATTATTAACTCAATGAAAGTTTTGCAAATTACTAGTTTCTTCTTTATTGAAATAGGATGAATACTAGAACAAGAAATTCTTTCTATTTTTAGAGAGTTCATCTAAATTATTTACCTTTACCTTATCAACCCATCAAGCAATTTCAAGTTTGTAGACACAAATTAATAGTGTCTGAAAGGTGTTATTTGAGTCATAAGTCAGGTGATCCTAATGGCAAGATTGCATTTTTTTTACTGAACTATACTTTCTGCAGCACATAAGAATTTACAAAAGCAATAACAGATTACAAAACCTATGTAAAGATAATTGCAAAAAGTATAGACCAAACTATTTCTTCATTCTTCTATCTACTAAATAAGAAAATAGCCTTGCAGAACTCAACTGAGACGCAAGTTACTGTGGATGTATTGGAGGTTGATTTTTTTCTGAAAGGCAAAAGCATTACACAGGAGCAAAATCCTCAAAGAAAATTAGGATAATTAAAAAAGTACCAGTGCTTCTCTTGCATTATTATCATTGAATTAGGTGGTTCATGACTCACCTGAGTGTATCCAGCTTCCACGGTTGCCACAAAACTTTCAATAGTGTGGTGGCCACCTTCTGATTCAAGAGGGAGATCTTCCAACAAAGCAACAGCTCTGATATAGTAGAAGACGCCCATCAAAGTCTGAAATATTCAAGGGTGTTATCACGGCATTGATGGACCATGTCACACAGTACCAAACAGAGTTTCTACTCACCAATTGTATGATTCCCCAAACGCTCAATACGAGCCCGCATAGCGACAGCTTTGGGCCACAGAATTTGCAGGCCATTTTGTTCGTTTATTTATCAGAATTACGGACACTAAAATTCTAGAGTATCGACCACTAGCTGTCAGCTGGTGTCAAAAAATGGATACTCACATGATCTTTGCTTTGTCTATGGATGTTGTATAACATAAAAATATAATTTATTAGAGAGATTCAATTATTTTGTTACGGTATTCGTATTTATAGTTACAAACAATCTAATAAGTTTAGTATAATTTCTCATGAAAAATATTTTGTCTTAAAAATCATAATTCAAACTTTATGGTCCATCACTAAATAGGTTCCGTAAATCGGAACGATTTTTGAAGTGTTACTAACCTTCAAAAATATTTATGAAATGGTAAGTTTTTCATAAGTAAACAACATTTTTTTACAACTATTGTAAATACATACATTGACTGCCTCATTAGTCTAATGATCCTAAGCGCGACTACTACGCTAGAGGTCCAGGGTTCGATCCCCAGATCGAGCAAAGTGTAATTGGGCTTTTCTATGAAATTCTCAGTAGTTAGCAGCTCGGAGTCTGGATTTGTGCCATGGCAATAGGCTCGCCCCCTATTACATGGGACCTTAACATACCGGCGAACGGTGGGTCTACATTAGTACACCTCTGTCTAGCCCTTCGGGGAATACAGGCGTGATGGTGTTTAAATACATATATATTGTAGTATGCGAAAATAATATTATATAAATGTCATTATAGAAACATAGTTTAAGTTTTAATAAAAGTCTTTGGCTGCTGTTACTCGTAAGTTAAGATAAACAGCATCTGCATCATACCTTCTTGCCCTTATAAATATGTAAGTCGGGATCAGTACGTCTTATTCAGAATAGTTTATAGTATCCGTCATCTTAAGACGCCCGACAACTTGAAATATGTTGTTGACCCGTCATGCTGCAGGACGCCCCACCCTCCTACTGTAATGTCTCGGCCTCCATTCAGTCAGGGTCAGTCGGGGTTATCGTAACGACCCAACTCCACCTGTCGTCACTCCGTCTCGCCAAGCCAATAAAAAATAATAAAATAATGAAAGGGTAAATAGAATAGAAGAAAAATATTTTTGATGGCTGACAATATATTCTATGAGTGACACATTTTTCTCGGACGTATCTACGAGAAAATAAATTTCGATAATGGTGGACCGTTTAGGTAGGCAACTATTTATTATATTCGTTGTAATAAAGGTAAACTAGAAAGAATACAGTTGTGTTATTCGTGTGTAATCATAAATATCCATAGTTACGTGGGAGATCACTGTCATTGTTTGCTTGTCGCTCACTTTCCTTTGACGTCAAACTTTATACCGTACTGCAATTTTTAAGTAGGTAATTTTCTATTTTTCAGTGAACAGTGAGGCCAATGCTAGAAGAATTGCAATGGTTGAGAGCTGCTTCGGCAGTTCTGGACAGGTGAGCATCTGATGTTACAAAATATAAGTTTTTTATAACTTTAGAAGTTGATCAAATGTAGTCGCATTATCAACCGACAAACTCGGCAAGATAAAATCATCAGTACATCGCTCGGGTGGGATTGTAGAGACTGAAGATATCAAGCATTTATCAGTGCTGTTTTTCATTGTTTTATGTTCATGCTCAATGTTTTTATACTTTCTTGGAAACTTTTACCTTGACTGTTGAAATTGACATTATAACAAAATTAAGTTAATTTAATTACATAGATTAGAGATTAGCCTCTCCACTATCATTTAGATTGTGCTTTGATATGGTATTGTATGAAAATGTTAATTACTCATAAATAGATTCTAAACAATACAAAAATGGTCTCTATGGTATCTGCAATTTAGCTCAAAATAAAATAGTACTGAAATCTAAAAAGGAATTTTAAGAATAAAATTTATAAATTAAAAGATGCATATGTCAATAAATGGGGATTTTTTATCATATTTTACTAACTGAATTTTAAATTGCTATTAGGGGAAGAACCTATCAGTCTCAGTAACCCAACATTACATTTTATAAAAGTATTTTTATAAAATGTAATGTAATGTGAAGTTTCACAAAGAAGGTCAAATTGTTATTATGCATATCACTTTTTCTTTTGACAGGTAAACATTTTAGATAATTCAACAGGTCCCAAGAACAATGTTGTATGTTATAATGATCTAGTTGATGTGCATAACTTAAACTTGAGTTTTATTTTTACTAAAAGTTTAGTGAAAATACATTAAATGGTGACATGCAAATAATTGTGTGAAATAGTTTTCTGAAAATTTGTAGTATAAAAGTAGCTTTTAACTTGTCAAGCGGCATATTGTAGACACAATGCAAAATCTATTGTTATGTCCTCATGAGGAACCTGTATGCATTGACGGGTTAAGTTATGCAGTGCAGCTAGATAATATTAACATATTATGACTTTGTTCTTGGGAACCCATCAAATTGTGATTGGAAACTTAATGTGAATTGAATTTCCCTCATTATATAAAAAAGTAAAGAAATAAAATTCACCCACTCCCTCACCAGTCTCATGACAATAAATGACAGTGAAGTGAAATTTTTGCTGTCAGATTTTTGAGCTGAGTGAGAAGATTCCTGGATTTAAACCTCTTTGTAAGTGATGCTATATCTGGTGCTTACACTGTGCACTGTGTTGTTCCTCGTTGTTTACCAAGAAATTTGTAGGATGTGAAAACTAGTTGATTAAAAAGTAAATTTTTTTAGCCTCTGGCAGAGCAAGGCCGAGTCCTTGTGGGCGAGGGTGTCTTGACAAAAATGTGTCGCAAAAAACCTAAAGCAAGACAATTTTTTTTGTTTAATGACATCCTTGTCTATGGAAACATTGTTATCAACAAGAAGAAATACAACAAACAACATGTTATACCACTTGAGGAGGTCAAATTGGAGTCCCTGAAAGATGAAGGACGTAAGTTATAATATTTGTTTATAAGCCTATGTTGTAATTAGCTGTATCATGCCAACTGTATAAAATTAAGTTATTTTAGTGAAGGAAAAATACGACTGCGGGCAGGATTCGAACCTGCGTCTGCTAAGCCACCGCGACCCACCTGCCATGGCAAAATTTGCCTTAAATATTTTATTTTTATTTTTTTTTGGCATTTTCCATGCAAAGATTATTTAGTTTTTTTAGTGAAGGAAAAATGTGTAAAAATAATCATGTTATCTTTGCTGTGTTGAACATTTGTTTGATGTGGAGCTATAAGACTTTAAATCAACATAAAAAGGGTTTTAACTAATATTAATGAGAGTTTCATTTACATTTTTCAGTAAGTTCGGCAAAGAAATTAATAAAAAACGTATCATATAAATTCATAACTAGTTGGTTAAGTTTGGTATCTTAACTGACACTGGACTGGTCAGCAGTTTCATGAGACTGGAACAACAGATTTTACTTTGTGTAGGACTTGAAGGGTTCAAGCTCTTGTTAATTACTGAACACTAGGAATTTTGGCTTGCACTTAAATTTTCTGGCACACATAAAAAAATATTTTATTTAGTAACTAAATGACTTAAAAAATAATATTACAGAAAAAAAGACCTGAAAATATATAATAATATGTACTATCAAAAAGCTATGCAAAACTTTATTTTATAGCTTAGATTATTTTATCAAATGTCTGACTCATGAATGGACAGTGAATCATCAATACATATTGCATAGATAGATGTCAACACATTGATCTTTTAAAGCTTGGGTGACTCAACTATCCTGTCCATATTTTGTAGTGCTCATAATTATAATTATTATAAATAAATGTATAATATTATAATATTTTCTCTGAAAGTGATTGACAACATTTGAAATCTGTACCTTACTTTTTTAATTTCATATGGACAATCATTCATCTGTCTTATTAATCTAGTGGTCCTAAGTGCAACTGCTTCACTAGAGCTCCTGTGTTCAATTCCCAGGTTGGTCAAAGTATTTTTTCTATGAAATTCTCAGTAGTTTGGATTTCTTCTCGGTTTATGAATATAACCTTTTGGGGAATACAGGCGTGATGGTGTATAATGTTTATGTATTCAGTATTGAACTGCTACTGCTTCGATTATCATAATTACGACTGCTGTACGTGAGGTCGTAGGTTCGATTCTCAGTCTCTGCGAAGAATTATGGTGGTTTTTTATGAGTATACATATGTGTTTAAGAGCCGTAGCCATGTCTAAGCGTAATTTTACAATTAAAGCTGTTAGTGCAGTGATACTAATTAGCATTTCCGCGTCGTTACTATACTACAATGTAAATACTCGTGAACTTCGTATAATTCCGTTATGCACACACCTCATGAAGCATGGATACGCGTCACGGACTCTAACCTAATTCACTTGTTTTTTTTAGAATACCGCAACGGCTGGCTAATCCGCACGGCGTCAAAATCCTTCGCTGTTTACGCGGCGACAGCCACCGAGAAAGAAGAATGGATGGCGCACATAGAAAAATGTATAGAAGATTTGCTAAGAAAGAGTAAGCATTGTACCTTATTGTCAGTTTAGGTATAAGAGCAGCCCAAGTCAACGACGACATGTGGAAATTAATGAAGGTAGATGCAGTGAAAATGGTTTGCCAGGATCATAGTCAGTGAAAATCTAGTCTCTGCCTTCCAAAGGGAGACAGGCGTAAAATATGTGTGTCTGTATTTAGATCTTGTTTGAGTATGGGATATGGTTTGCATGACTATCATTACTAGAAAATTAGGAAGGTCAGGGTGACTATTTACAGAAAAGTGTAAAAAAGTCAAGATTCACCCACTTTATCATGGGCACTAAAAAAATCTCGCAATTTTGCATATCAAATATCTCAAATATATTATCATATATATCAAATGGATCATCATCATCAGCCCATACACCACTCTTTAAAAAAAAATACTAATCCACTGCTGGACGTAGGTCTCTCCTAGTGAACACCACATAGCCCGATGAAATGGATAAAGCTCCGATACCCAATTTTAAAAACTTAAAAAATAGTTGGTTACTTTTTTCACATTCATAACATCTGTTCAAGTTATTGTAGACCGCATCGACTTCGGATTATTTATATGTAATGTCCGCGGTGTAGTATTGTGTTGATATTGGCAAACTACTCTACTATATTTTAAATGTCAAACCTATACATTTTCTTTCGAGACGTATTTACGATAAATGAATGTCTTAGCTGGATATTCTGATACGGCTCAGCATATGAATGTCTAGCTTAAAATATAAGTAAATAAGTCAATAAGTCAAGTGAAATAACTGATTATACTTTGTCAGGCGGCAAGCAACCACCTTCGGAGCACGCGGCCGTGTGGGTGCCAGACAACGAGGCGGCGATATGCATGCATTGCAAGAGGACACAGTTCACAGTTCTCAACAGGAGGGTAAGACATGCTAAACAATAATGAACAAAATCCGGAAAAAAAAATGTACACATGGCCAAACTTTAAGCTATACCTCTCATCGTAAAGGCTTATAATACAATACAACATGCAAGGCTAGCGTATACTGGATTTGCATATCTTGATGTGTAGCCGATGCGTATCTACCAATATGGTAATATGTACATGTTATGGTACGGTGGCCAGCACATCAAGTTACCACAAAATGTCAAATTTTCTCAGTTGATTTTGAACTTTATCTTCAACAATTTAAGGTTTAAAACCATTTGGAGAAATTTGACAGTTTTGTATACCTTGACCTGCTGGCGACTGTACTTAAATTGAAATCCTCAAATTTCTTACGCACTACCGTTCTGACTTTTTTCGGACTTGTGAATAAGGTTGTTACTTATTGTTTCTGGTCCAGAGCTTGAATGCCAGAATTGAATTCCTTGTCATAGTCGTGTAGTTGACGTCTTTTCATAATTCTAGTTCTCACTTCGAGCTTATTTAATCGTGCTTAGCTCTCAATAAGGTCTGTGCTTTAATTTAGAACAGGTTGACTACCTTCAGTGGGCTACCTAAACCAACGCCCAGCACTGGGACAGTAAATGGGTTGATGAATGCAATTCACATACTGTATTTTATTTTTTGCAGCATCACTGTCGTAAGTGTGGGTCTGTTGTATGTGGTCCGTGCTCGTCCAAGAAGTACATTCTGCGGGGGCAGAGCGACAAGCCGCTCCGCGTGTGCCTGCAGTGCTTCGACGAGCTCAACCGGGATCGCGCACGCCCTGCGCAGGCGCAACCCGCTAACATTACGCCAGGTTAGTAACCTCTTTTACCTCTTTACCCTCATAGCCTTTTTTTAACTATTTAAGGATCAGCTTCCAGGCTGACTGAACTACGACATAAAATGACGAAAAAAGAGGGGTTATAATAAGATCGATCGATGACCGATCCCCCGACGAACGGTGGTTGAAAATTTTCTACTTATTTTTTTGAGATTTTTTGTTACAGGGTTATTTTATTTTAATAATCCATCAATTACATTATCGTTGTATTGATCCCATTTTAGCAATTTATATTATGTACAACTTTTAGTACCTACTCACCATTATTATTATCTAGTACCTACAATTATTAGTAGCCACTATTAGAGCTATGCAAGAGGTCCTTTGATTCCAAGGTCGAGCGAAATGCTAAATGGGTCTATAAAATTCTCAGTAGAAGATTGTATTGTGCCCGGATAATGGCATTAGGCTCGTTGCTAGTACATGGGACCTAAACATACCGGCTACACATCAAGCTATATAAATCCAGATAGGCTGGCTTCGCATAGTACAGAAAGCCTTCACAGTGCTAGGTCTACCTATACTGGATTTGTGGGGCGTACATACACATACACACCTATGCATTCGGGAAATACAGACGTGAGGTATTTTATGTTACCATTATTGATAAATAGTTAAGAATTAAATTAGCCTAGATTACTTCAAATTCCATTTTCCGCAATGCAATTTTAAATTTGTGAGTCAAATTTAATAATGGCATTCGATTTTTCATAGGATATAAATGTAAATTACATTAATGAATGTAAATTTACACTACTATTCGCAAATACAGTGTAAATATATACCTAAAAACAAATTTAAATAAACACAATCAGTGCCATGACGTCATCGTTTGCATAGCGTGTGTTGGTTATTCCCATACATTCGGATGACTTATCATTCAACAATTTTTTTAACCACAATGAGGAAATTAAAAAAAAACCGTTAATAATATTAATGCTATACATAGTTCACTTGTTTAAATATTTTCATAGCCAAATTCATAAATTTTATTTTATCTAGCAAAATCATAAAATCGCTCCTGTCATTTTAATAATGCATTCTATTATGAAACCAAGCATTCCTTTCCGTCAGTATAAAAAGATATAAATACATTTGCAACCACTAGACCAATAAGGCGTTTCTTTACATAGTAAATATTATAAGAATAACCCTAAATCAACCACCTTTTCTTGCAAATACGTGCAGAATATCTCAATTAGGCTGTAATAATTTTATGATGTCAAAAATATGACCAATTGTCTTGTTCTAAAGTGAAATCAGACACGGCGGGTTCAGGCGGCGACTCTTCTGGCGACGAGGATAGTGACGACGATGATGATCGTGTCACCGCGGAGGAGAAACATGATGAGGTGAGAATGAATTTATTGCTATATAAAGTCGACAGCAGTTCCATCCCTATTATGTAGATGGTTGGCAGTCCACAACTGTGCATTTCCCTAGGAACTTTCTGTCTCGCTCCCTTTTAAAGGGCCTGCAACGCACTTGTCTCTGCTGTTGCGGGTGTCTATGGGTGGGGGTAATCGCTTACCATCAGGCGATCCGTTTGTCCGGTCGCCCCTATACCATAAAAGATCACGGGGTGCATTATTATTATAACAGCCATATTTAAGCTGCGCTGCGAGATGCGAAAGAAACTATTCTTATAAGTTGATTATGTACATCCCATATTAATAGAAATACAACACCAGATATTTAGTTTATGTATTCAGGGATAAAATTCAAGACAAAACTATCTTATTCATAAAATATTAATCGTCTAATAAGCTTCTTAGAACTATAACGTGTTTTGTATTGTTTTGATAAGTGATATTTGGTGACAGGGAAAAGAAGACAAACCTAGCCAGCTATAGGGAAATTGGATGTTTTATATTTTTTACTTATGTACTTTACTATTTTATAGATTTTGACATTATTTATGTGTGGACCATGAGTAATTCGTCAAAACTAGTTTTCTTAAAACTAGAAAATTGCCCTCCCGCTAGGTACGGCCCATGTATGTAAGAAAGACTGCCGCCAAAAAATGTTGTTGTGTATCGTCATTATATTATGTACGCGAGAACAAGATAGATTTTGAATTATGAATACTCCTTCTTAGACTTTTTTTGTTTTTTTTTATCAGACAAGACGAATTGAATGGCAATAAAAATCATGAAAAATTACCACAAAGTGTCATTTTCATTTGAATTCTATATATCTCTTGAAAGTTTGGATACACATAGTACAGAAATTGTTTATTTTTAGGGTTTTACAAGTTATAACGGTGTCAAAAATGGATATGGAAATAAAGTCACCACAGTATAGTACAAAATATGTGTAAGTTTTGTACAAATGCTATAGGCGTTGAATCATGCTTTTACAAATACATACTGGTTGATTTTTTGATGTGTTGTTTTTCTCATATTCACTGTTAAACTTGTTATTTTTCATCAGATGTTATTATAGTTTTGCTAGTTATAATTACAAAGGTATATTTAATACTTGAGGTGTAATCAGAGTACTAGTTTTTTATTTTTGTCGCGTATCAACATTTGCTTGGTCAATGTAAATATGTTGCAATGCATAATATGAAACATTATTTGTGTTATAAATGAATTAAATGACTCGGTACCTCAGTCCCGTTATCTATATATGATAGAATTTAGCAAGATAAACATCCAACCTGACGTCCATGGGCTTTTTTTCAAGGCCTTTGGGATGTGAATATAACAACGGGCAACTGCCCGTAACTTAACTGATCTTTTTTAAATTGATCAAGCAATTGCAATGTTATTTATTTAAACACACAAGAAACACGCAAAAATAATACATTCCTAGAAAACTTGACTAACCATTTAAAACATATAATTTTTCGAATGCAAATTATGATAAATTATAAATAATTATCGTTTCGAACACTGTTTTTTTGTGTGTGTTTCTTCTCTGTTTGAGTTTGTTTGGGTTTTTGTTTCTTATAGATTCTCACTAATTCGTTTGTTGTGTTTTTTTTTCTACTCATCCATAGTGTTCGTCATTATAATCTAATTTTTATAAGCAGAACGATATTTTATGTTCTTATTAAGATCAAGCAAGCGGATATATTATACTTTTTTAATGTCGTAGCGCAAAACGCTTCAAAACTTTTGTCCAATTTGATATACACTTAAGCAAAAAGTAAACTACAGTATCACTGTCATGTTTCTAATTTTATTTTTATTTTATTTTATTCGGGAAAACAAACAGATACACAATTTTCTTACTCTATGATTTTAACATTAAAGAATAAATAATTGTGTAGCCCACAACGTTATCCACATTTTAAGCAAATACATATTCAAATAGCGAACGGAAGGAAAAGCGAGTGAAATATTATTTATAGCTAAATCAGATTTAACTATAAATAATATTTCACTCGCTTTTCCTTCCGTTCGCTATTTGCCAGCACAACATTCTTCTTCATACATAAGTAAATAGTAAAGCCATAAAAATTGCACCACAGTTTCTCCTACCTACTGCTCAATTATGCAGGGCAACACTAAATTCAGTGTTGCCAATCCCTAACTGAACCTCGTGCTTCACAGATCTTGTTAATTAATATTCCATTATAATTTTCAGCCAAAGTTCTATGGTGACAGTGATAAGACTGAAGAGACCAACAATCATTCGTCCAAGGATTCCGCAAAGTGAAAATATTATTCCAGAGACCACTGTCCATCACAGGTTTAACAATAAACTTATACAATATATTAATATTAAAGCTACATTAATGAGCGTAGATATCACCGCTCACTTTCAAGACTGGACTGCGTGCATTCGGTTCTATGTAAACGTCCTTATTTCTATTAGTTACATTGTTAAAGGGATCAATTTTTTATTAGA
Organism: Subacronicta megacephala; assembly: GCA_958496365.1. NCBI lineage: Eukaryota > Metazoa > Arthropoda > Insecta > Lepidoptera > Noctuidae > Subacronicta > Subacronicta megacephala. Next base: position 8,155,764 of record OY292530.1, on the reverse strand, counting down.
TATGTGAATACTGTGATCTTTTTCGAATTTCTTCCGAATTGAACCCATGCAGCCCCAGTCTTATACCAGTCAATCTATGTGCAATTCCATACAGTTTTTCTGTACAGAAGTTTGTGGAAATGGGCGGGACATTTACAATATATATAGCAGAAACTGTGAAAAACAAGTCAAGCTTCTGTATAGAGTCAGTGCATAGATAAACTTAGTCTAAAATACAATTGTGTATATTAGCGTAAAATGTCGTAGATCGAACACGCGTCGTGTTTTGAAACGGATACCTTGTTTTTTAAATGGCTGGTCTCAAAGTTTACCGCAATGGCCTTCAATTTTTTTTACATTTTTTTTACATTAGGAAGAATTCGCTAGATAAAAATCCTTTATAGTGGATTCCTTTAGTGAATCGTAAACTTTTGTATAATACAGATCATGCCTGACAAAATATAGACGGTAAAATATGATTTTGATAACGAGTAAATTCTTAGATATTTTGCTGGACTTTTAAACAGCTTTAAAACCGCTCAAAAGTGAACTGAGATGGAGTTTTTTTTGTTTAGGATTAAATCATATTTATTATTTGATAGTAAGACATCATGTTTATAAGACGTTTTTAACAATATCTAGGCTTAGTCATGTTATGTCAATATATAATGCATACGTTACGTTAAGCTTATTATATTCTAAACTTGATCACTTTCTATTATATTAGATTTCGAATAGAGCCGCCATACAAGGGAAGCAAGTTGAAGAAATTAAAAAGAATAAGATTTGGAAAAAAAAAATGTACAACCGGTGCTCGCTGTATCTTTAAAAGTTAAGTTAACATAACAATGTTTTTGAGAATCATATAACTTTGTACTTGAGGTGTTTGTAGATATAAACCAAAATATTTTTTGGTACATAATATTTCAAGTTTTAAACATAACTTATCCGATTTAGATTTATCCCCATCGTAGTTCTAAAAAACCTTGCGATTATAAAATTGTACTTGAAAGGTTATAAATCAATTATTTTTTGTATAACAAGACTTGCTACCTCTTTGAATTTGGCGGCAGAAGGTGTTTGCTGTACTTTTAACATTGAATGATGAATGTTTGAAGTAACGCTTACCGCTTCGTGAAGATGTTATTTGGTACAAAAAATTTAATTCATACCTTTAGTCCATTTTTAGTAAAAACTGCATTTCTATGATTTAAAACTACATTTAGATGTGCCCGGGCATGATGTTCTCATTCCAGGGTTTAACGGTAAATGGACCATGGATTAACCCCCACTTTAAACTCATTATTTCGCTTTATCATATTTTAATCTAATGGTTTCAGGGAAGTTCAACGACAAAACTTTTACTATCAAATTACTTTAGAAGTATATCAATTTGAATGCAATTTTAACGATGCCAATGGCCTAATTATTTAGCTAAAGTATAATTGGCTTTAATTTTTTTTTGTTGAAACCGTACGAATATTTTACCTGTTGTACAAATAAAAAAGACATGAAATTGTACTCGTGTAGCAACTAAAAGCAAAAATGTTAAATTACACTCAGTTTATGTTGTTACATTTGAAACTTGAATCACATGTCAACTAAATTGTATACAATTCAAACTAATTTTAAATTTGTATGTATATTAGAGTTTTAGATAATAAGAGGTGCATTCAGTTTTGTTTCTATTGGAAACATGGTTATTAAGTTAGATATTTAATACGAAGCTTGCAACACCATCTGTAATGTAGAAAGTTCGTAAAGAAATTATTTATTAACTTACATAGGCCTAAATGTTAAAGATTTACACAAGTTGTGTTAATTCCCGTAATACTGGTAAGTGAAAAATTATGTTTATAAGATATTGTTTAATTTTCAGTTGACAAATATAATATTTTTTAAAAAGATTGTTTTTTATTTCAGAGTTATCCATCAATGTTATTTTGCATCAGTGCGTTTTACAACTAATTACAATCTTGTGGTATTTATTTATAGTGAAACAAAAAATCTTTTACCGGATACAACATCGCCACCGTCACGATAAGATAACAGAACGCCAATTTTTGATAGCGAAAATTGAATATAAAGGAATAGAAATATTCTTCAAAGGAAATTTAAACAAGATTTTTATGGTGTGGTATATTTTTGTTCAAATCTATCTTTTTGTTTGAATAGTTTCATCAAATCGATGTAAGATATTTTCTAAGCAGTAAAACTAGAATACAACCTAACATCGGTAGTAACTTTTTTAATGACAGACGCATTGTAGAGGAACGAGGAGTGAAAGCGTATCCGAGGCAACAGACCGGTCGGCCCAGATACTAAACGCCAGGCAGCATTTATGACATAATTATTTGTGTGTATCAGAATGGCGGGTGTATGACTACCGATGGCGATGCGATATGCGGTGATCGTCAAGATGAAGGGACCAAGGCTCCAATGTCTGTCACACTTATATAAAAAAATAGTACCATAAATCTACTATTTGCTACCTTTGATATAATTTTAGCTACCTCATCATTTACATAATATTTTAACAAAATGCTTGGTCCCTCCATCTTGATATCAAGATGGAGGGACCAAACTAATAGACTCCTGCCTGGAATGTTCTACCCACTTAGTGTTTTAATACCTTAATTCTACCTTAATATTATTCATTTTGGCTGCCCCAAAACATTATCGTTTTAAAGATATCCATTCAATAAGTTGGTCCCTCCAAATTGACGATTCAATTGATTAGTGGAACAGGTAAATGAGCGGTTTATTTCCTATCTTCGAAGGATCAATATTTAATACCTATTTACTACCTTTCAAATCATGTTTTTTTTTACGTTAAAGTTTATTTTTCCAGTCAAAAAGTTAAAGAAATAAACAAGTACAACGTACAAATTTTGTGTCATACTCTGCCGCGGAGCCACCATTTCAGAAACCGATCAATTATATCTTAAAATGATGTACATCAAACATACATAATGCACGTATACCGTTTATTGCTGTACGTGCAATAGGTAGTGAGAAAATATACATTCATTGTGGCTCCACTGGGGAGCATACTCTCTAGCGGAGCCACTCAGAACATGTACTCAGGAAAGATAAACGCTATTGTTTTTTGATGGAAACTGTTGTATGAATAGTGTTTATTGCGTACGTGTCGAAAAAAAACATTATTAAACAGTGGTTTTATTTATTTTAACGTTACTAAAATGTTCATAGAAAGCGCCTGGTTATTTTTTAGCTAAAAATGTAAACGACACCTAAATAACTTTGCATAGGCGTAACTCATACAATTCCTATAACCTTCGCCGTAAAACTTGGAATATTGAAGCTGTTTTTATTTTATCACAAGATGTACAAATTCTTAATCGCTAAATTTAAATTCCTACCTTCAAACAAGGCTTATTGACCAATGTATACTAAAGATAGCTTTTTTTCTGGACTTCGTTTCAAAGTCATGTAGTCAGGTCCTTTAACGTAGTGATGCGACTCTTCAAATTCACTTGTATACACATAATCGGTAAAAAAACTGAATAATCGACTATTGATATCGAGCAGTTTTCAATCCAGCCGTCTTTTATGGTGGAATCTAATTAAATAAGCGTAAATCTCTGAACGAAACTACCATTCATGAAAATTGTAGTGTAAGAAACCATACGCTAGTTTTTAAAACAGTACTTTATATACAATAAATTAGTGAAGAACAAATATGACCGCGGGCAGGATTCGATCCTGCGTCTTCTGGTTGAGTACACCCGCCAAGTCGAAATTTGCCTTCACACTTTTAATTTACGTCTTTGACGTAATCAATCAGTGTAATCTGTTGAAAATATGCTTCTCAACCGACATGGCATGCTTTACAGCAAGTACGATGTCGTACCAACCTGACGCCGACACGATGCCACCTCAATAAGTTAATACAACAAAATTATATCGATATAAATTTAGAATCGGGTATTGTAGGAATCGATTTCTTTGACCCCATCTCTATTTTTCTATCTGTCAAAACTGTCAAACTGGTAGATTTAGGTCATTATGTGCGTGCTACAAAACATTTTGCTGACACAAAGTTACCAGGCGCTTTTAACGTTAAAATAAATAGGAAACTGGAAAAATAAACTTTAACGTAAAAAAAAGCATGATTTGAAAGGTAGTAAATAGGTATTAAATATTGATCCTTCGAAGATAGAAAATAAACCGCTCATTTACCTGTTGCACTAATCAATTGAATCGTCAATTTGGAGGGACCAACTTATTGAATGGATATCTTTAAAACGATAATGTTTTGGGGCAGCCAAAATGAATAATATTAAGGTAGAATTAAGGTATTAAAACACTAAGTGGGTAGAACATTCCAGGCAGGAGTCTATTAGTTTGGTCCCTCCATCTTGATATCAAGATGGAGGGACCAAGCATTTTGTTAAAATATTATGTAAATGATGAGGTAGCTAAAATTATATCAAAGGTAGCAAATAGTAGATTTATGGTACTATTTTTTTATATAAGTGTGACAGACATTGGAGCTTTGGTCCCTTCATCTTGACGATCACGATATGCGTGTGAGGAATGTACGAGCAATGTACCGAATGTACGTTCAATTTGAAGCAATGTACTATTCTCAAACCAAAGTTATTAGAAAAAGTAAATGAGCCGCCAACCTGATATCAGAATGGCGGGTGTATTCTAAATCTGAACAAATTGCCAACAATTTGAATGTAAAGTGCCTACCGTAGCAATGTACGAGCAATGTACGTTATCATATTAAAAGCATACGATTCTGCTATTAACGGTTAAAAAGTAATTTAAAAAATAAAAATTATTCACATTAAGAGCCTGTCCAATTTTATTAGCAACAAATTTTTGCCCGGCTTACGTTGCTATGTCTAAATTAAAAGGACTTTTGTGTGAAATGACATTTCGTTTTGTGACTTTAAGCACAATATAAGAATCTAACAGTAGCGTAACTTCATACAAACGGTCGGAAGACGAGTCATACCTACGCGCCTTAGTAGTCAGGGTACGCGGTGGTACCCAAACAGTCGCGAACGCGCCGCAGTGATGAACGAATTTGTGATGGTTTTGTAAGCAGTGAGCGTGCGATTTGAAAATTATTTATTGAAATAAGTACAAGTACCTACTTACGTAATATGTAAAACGGCAATAATATACTATATTGTGCTGTTTTTGGCTGCTTGAATTTCCGATATATACGAGAGAGAGATAAGATTTTTAAATTATCTGGAAACTTTCTCCTGGAAAATATTTTTATTCTCTATACCTGCTATTACGTAATTTGTTTCATTGTAATAGGTAAGTATTTAGCTTTTTCGTTAGATTAAAAAACTTGGATTAATAAATTAATAAGTGGATATACTGGTTTCTAACACTTACGCGAATATCAGACATTGAAATAAAACTACTTTTTACGGATTTTATCGCGTTATATTGATTATTTTAAATTCCCGACGTTTCGGATCCTTTACAGCATCCATGGTCACGGGTGCAATCAACCAAGCAACCATCAATATAACGCGATAAAATCCGTAAAAAGTAGTTTTATTTTAATAAGTGGATGTTGGGAAAAAAGCGACACATGAGTAACCTACCTACGCTCACAATAATAAAAACTAGAGATGCTTCCTAGGCTAGGCTATCAACTTATGTACTTACATTAGGTATGTATATTATTGAATTAGACGAAATGTCAAAACGAAATTATGAAATGAGTATGAGAGTTATAAATGATAGGTAAGATTTATATTATAATTTACCTAGGTAATAAGATTTACATCATAGTTTAAGTAAATCTTACTGTAAATCTTATTAGTTAATGGTAGCGCATATACGCGATGGTAGATATTAAGTATCGTCACAATATAAGATTGTAGGTATGGCAAATAGATATTGCTTGAATTCTTCAATAACGCACCCAGAAATAACATTTTTATACTATCTCGCAACTCCGAAAGTAAAGACTATAAAATATTTTTTATATACCTTTATAAAGTTTTAACAAATTACGTACCTAATTTGTTTCTGTGTTTATAGGTGGTGTTTCGCTTTTTCTTCCGAGTAAAATACCTAGATTATTTAAACTAGTGTAGGCGGCAGCCCTATAGCGTGTTTACGTTCCGCGCAGCTTTTGGTAATAACTTCAAGGCCATGGCCGGAGTGCGAATACTGTATAGATTCATATACTGTGCTTTTAGTGAAGTAGATAAAATTGGAATAACTTTAATATATCGATTATGTAAAACCTAAATTGACAAAATTAAATATTGATATAATTTTAAAACAATAGGTAACAGATTGGTTAATAATTATAACATATACATTAATTATTATATTATTAGAAAGTATGACAGAGCGTGGTTTTAAAAAAATATTTGTATGCCCCTAGGCCAAAGTAACAATTTACAGAGTCAGAATTACATCAGGGCAAACAAACAATAATTACACGTAATGATCGGACAGAGATACGACGTCACTATCACAATTACTAGTGGACAACACACGTCCGGCGCCTCCGAGCTCCCGAGCAGAAGACCAAAGAGTAGAATAATATACTAGGAAAAGAGAGCCCTCTCAGCAATATTCGTGTCACCACTCACCACAACTGACATTTGTTGAACACTAAGGCCATCTTTTGACGTTTCCCATGTACTGATTGTTTTATATAGAGAGATATATATATATATGTACGTATCTACGTATATTATATATTAATATATATATATATATATTAACCTATATTAGGTTTATATACTTCTGTATGTGGTCATAGTGCATAAAAAAACAAGTTTTTCAGAAATTTCTTTATTTCGGTGCTTTATAATATTAGTTTTTCATAATAAATTTACGCCATTACAATTTACGTCCATTGCATTATTAGTCCTCATTTTACCGCACTGAATTCGATTAACACTTTTGCACTAACTGTAAATCAATATATTTACTTTGTCTTTGTGTGTTTCACATCGAAAACTTACAACTTAACACAATTTCTGAATAATAACGCACAAAATATCACGAAACAGTGACTGAAGTTGAGAGAAAACAACCAAACTTAACAACCACCATATTCCACATAATGTCGATAAAACAGTAACACTAGTACCAATTCTTGGAATAAGCTCCATCTATGGTATTATGAGGCACAACGCAATGAAACTTATTTATGTTTTATGGGATTTATCGAGAGATAGCGCTACTGCCTACACAATAAGTATCAAGTATAGAAGTGTCCAGCCCCTGCAGAAGACGTGTGCGAGTTGACGTATAAGAATCTCTGAAGCTGCGGCATCTATGTTGGCAGAAGATAATAACATGCTGCCGTGTCGTCGTCATAATTACGATGGAATTAGAACATATTTTTTGATCATTTAAGCAATAGAACAAAAATAAATCAGAAAAATATGATTATGCATTGCTATGTTATGGAAAAAAATAATTTTATTAATCCAGGTTATCAGCTGAATGATGAAACATAATCGATATATTAAAATTAAAAAACTACTTCACTAAAGTCACAAAACGAAATGTCATTTCACACAAAAAAATTGTTGCTAATAAAATTGGACAGGCTCTTAAGGACGCTATCACATTTTGAACTTGCTCAAGCTTAGGTATCTTATTTGCAACACAACAACATTACGCGCACGCACACATTGAAACCGCTGTCCGGACGATTTTATACGTAACTTAACTAATCTTGATACTTGAAGGTATTATTTTTTAATTTATTTTACTGTTGTTAATTGAGTCAAATTAGTAATAAGTTTGCAAACGATTTTGGTAACCATGTAAACATGATTATCCCTGGTAGGTACCATCTGCGTGATAATCATGTTTTCAGTTATTTTTATAGTTTATCAATACTCATTACGTACATAATGTAGGTACCCAAAATAAATGGATTAATTACCATATTCATACGAAACTAACGACCATTTTGCTATTACAAGGAAAACCTACGATCCCCATTTTGAAAAGATGTAACTACTTATCTGCTGACAATTGTTGGATCAGTATATTTTTAAATATTAGCCTGGGAGTTTATACCTAGCATACTTTCGTTTTGATATTTAAAAATGATCATTCCCTTATGGAAACTGTAAGTATATTATTTACTGAGATCAGTATTTTTGATAAAAATTAAAACAAAAGTAGGTAGTAAACAGTATAATGTATTGTAAATAGGCAGGATAAAAGTCGCAAAATGTATACAGTACTATACCGAAATGAAATGATATTTATTTCGGTAAATAGATCTTTTAAAGACACTTTTACAAGTCAATTTTTTTTTTTTTTTAAAGTAGGTGGCGCCGATATTTTCTTCCCTACGACTAGGGATGTGACTTTACGGTAAAAATATCGATTATTTGAAAATCGATTTTTATTTCTCTCAAAAAATCTATTATATAAAAATTGATTTTTCATAAGATAATAATCGATTTAAAAAATCGTTTTTTTAATAAGATTAACAAATAATCGTTTTTTTATAAATAATAATCGTTTTTTTTAATAATACCGACGACGTCTGAGAAGAAATGTCGAAACAAACTCAGAGAACCATGGTCTTTTTTAAAGTCCAGACAATAGTAATATCATAGATATGTGAATTTTACAATTTAGGGCAAAATCAGAACAGGCCTTTTGAAGCAAGAGCCATAGCAGTTTTGAGTTGATCTGTCCTAACAGACGGCAAAGAAGTTTTTGCAAAGAAGTTCAAAATTAAAATGAAGGCCAGCCTTTTTTCAATCGAACTCAAAAAAGGAGAAGGTTCTCAATTCGTCTGTGTTTTTTTTTCTTTTTTTTCTATGTTTGTTACGCTATATCTCCATGAACTATTCCTGCTCCTGAAAACAAAAAGGCAACATTAGTAGGTACCCAAGGAAAATCAAATAAACTTATAAGTGAAATATCATTTTGGTGATCATCACCTACGGAGACATCTAAGCTGCACTCCCCACTCCATAAAAAAACCTACTATATTTTCTAATATAAGGTATGCCATAACAAAACTCCAGAGTAGATTTCTGACTACTAACAAAGTCTCATTACTTTTTTTTATTGCTACGTGTGCAGTTTTTTTGCTCTTTGTCCAAATTTCCGAAGTCACATCTATAATAACAAATATCAATATTTTAGCAATGCCAATGCACAACAAAAAAAAAGCACATTTGGTGTCAAAAGTTACAGCCATGCGCCTGTTTGATTTACAAACGCCAGCACATCAGGATATACAAAACTGTCAAATTTTTCCAAATTATTTTAAACCTTAAGAGTTGGTGATTAAGTTCACTATCGAGTGAAAAAATTTGTCAGTTTGTGGTAACCTGATGTGCTGGCGACCGTACCAACCAAGTCGATTTATCACAAAAACATTACATCTGTCATCTTGAATCAAAAATTGTATGGTATATTCATAAACATCACCTCCACAATCAATAAAAATATCGATTTTTTATAAAAAAATAAACCCGCCATTTTGAATTAAAACATAAATGACGTACACACGGCTACAGGTCAACCTATACAAAACCAGTTTAAGCTGATCTCGCACTGTATAGGCTTTCTATACAATAAGAGGCCAGTGTACACTGGTTTTGTATAGCTTAATGTGTAGCCGTGCGTACTCGTAATCACCACCCCCAAAAATACCAAAATCGACTATTAGTATATACGGTATCGCATGTCTCAAAAATATTTTTTTACGCCATTTTTTTTGTACTATAGATAATAATATCATTATTTATCCGTAATCTACATCCATTACTGCCTAATTAGTCTAGTGGTCCTAAGCGCGACTGCTACGCTAGAGGTCCTGGGTTCGATCCCCGGGTCGAGCAAAGTGTTATTGGGTTTTTCTATGAAATTCCCAGTAGCAGCTCGGAGTCTGGATTTGTGCCGGGTTAATGGCAATAGGCTCGCCCCCTATTACATGGGACCAAAACATACCGGCGAAATGTGGGTGTACATTGGTACACCTCTGCCTTACCTTTCGGGGAACACAGGCGTGATGGTATGTACATCTATTGTACAAAAAATTACAACAATGTATTTTTTTCTAAAACTAATTTCAATACTTGTACTTACTTTTATTTCGGACCGAAAAAGTATCAACATTTTCGAGACCGAGTTCAACCAGAGTATACAACAGGGCACTCACCTTTTACGTAATATTTTTTTCGACAGCATGCGATACACCCGTGCTTCCGCGAGCGCGTTTGAGCGCGGAATGACGAACGGCGAGTAGAAATTGTATGGAGAAATTTGGCACCGTTTCATATTTTCATCATAAATTAAAAATTTATTCATTTGGCTACAAAATGTTTAGCCACTCGTATAGAGGACTATATAAGCAACATTTTTCTATTATTTTTATGTTTAAATTTGCAGTGGATTTAGCTATACTGGTACTTATTCAGACCCCATTTTTTTCATTTTTTTGCGATTAGTGTGATGGTGAAATCGTATTTGTGTGAAAATGTTGTATAGGGTTATACAATTTTTATGGAATCATTGTGGAGATGAATATATTATCTTTAATTTGAAACCAAGATATCCTTGGAGTTGTGCTCCTAATTCGTTAAAATGGTACCGGAAAAGCACTGATATTTGTAGAAAAATGTGATAGCGTCCTTTTTTAAATTACTTTTTAACCGTTAATAGCAGAATCGTATGCTTTTAATATGATAACGTACATTGCTCGTACATTGCTACGGTAGGCACTTTACACTCAAATTGTTGGCAATTTGTTCAGATTTAGAATACACCCGCCATTCTGATATCAGGTTGGCGGCTCATTTACTTTTTCTAATAACTTTGGTTTGAGAATAGTACATTGCTTCAAATTGAACGTACATTCGGTACATTGCTCGTACATTCCTCACACGCATATCGCATCGCCATCGGTAGTCATACACCCGCCATTCTGACACACACAAGTATTTGATATAATTATGTAGCTAGAGGAAAGGTAGGGCCAGAGGTGCTAGGATATGAGAAGAAACTACTTTTTGATCACCATCATGTTTTTTTTTATTAGCTGACCCGACAGACGTCCTGTCTTAGCTATGATTTTTTCTTACTTCCGTAACCTTAACGTAAAAGAAAACTTTAAAAAATCATGAAAATAACCGCTAGTCGTTCGCACGATATGGCGTGACCGTTTCTATAAAAATCGACTTCCAGTTAGTATAAATGGATGCGTGTAATGAAGGGTGGGAAATAAAAAACAGAAACTAGACATCTAAATATTTATTTTTAAGTTCGATTAGCAGTCGAGTAATCACAGCTCGATACGAACTAAAGCTCTTAGTCTTGATTGGCTTAGCAATATTATTTGTACTTAATCTTAAAATACATAATATAATGTAAACATAATTTCACTGATTATATTTGGATTTCGTTACTAGACATTTTCCAAGACGGGATTTCAAGATATATTGTAATACATAATTGTTACTGGGAACTGATATATTGAATCTACAACCACATTGATATGGGAACATCAAAAACACATGATACGCAGAGATCATTCAATATAATTGATATTGAGCAATTTCTAAATATATATATAATATTATTGTATAGACGGAAAAATCTTAAAAATCACCTACCCTGTGGGTAAAAGTGTAGACATTTATTACTTATATCTAAATTCGAATGACTATTAATTTTTAATTTAGCTTGCAGTATTTGCAGCCAGTTCAAACCATTGTCTTAGAGCGTCGCCTAGAACAGTCGGTAAAGCAGACATATCTCGTAATATTAAGTAGAAGGGGAACGGGAATGTGTCCAAGTACGATACAAAGCCAGTCAGCGCATTCGTCACCGGATCCAACAGAGGACGCCTGATGTCCATGATTGAGTCCTGGAAAAAAGAGGATCAAACTAAAAATTATGCAGGAGATGAAGGCGTCCTGAAGTTATCAATCTCTCTAAAGGTAATGTTATTCTTATTCTTGTTTAGGATAGCTTTCTTTAGATAGTAGCTTTCCCCCCGCAGCTTCGCCCACGTTTTCACACCTTGGGTTATATTATTGCATTGTTATTAGGGATCTCAATTCTGAAAATGTAATATAGCCTTATGTCACAGTGAAGATGCAGCTTTCTAATGTTGAAAGAATTTTGAAATCGGTCCAGTAGATTTTGTGTGAAACATTACAAATATACATACGAAAACAAATGTTTCCTCTTTATAATATTAGTTAAGAATAGCTGTCTTCAGAATATTTTTATCCATGCAATCTTCAAAACCTAACACTAGAACGAGTAACAGTGGATTTAGTCTGATGAGCACTAAAGGTGCATGCGTCAAAAACTCACCTTGTTATCGGGATTATCAATGATAACATAAACTAGGAATATTCCTTGCTGCCTCGCCCTCCGTACTGCTTGCAGCACTTTGGTCTCCCCTTCAGAGAATATCCCCCTTCCATCACTGACAACCACCAGCAACTTGGCATTGACAGCGTCGCTTCGCATCGTCTGCTCTTCAAATAAAACCGTACAAAAATCTAGCAGTTGTGCTATTTTGGTCTTGGTTTGTTCAAATCGAAGTTGCTCCAGTATTTTGGAGCCGGAATGTTCGGAGAACTGTTCCGTAAATGGGTGCAGTAAATTTGGTTTTTCGCCGAAGCTTAGTACGGCCAGATCACCGGATTCCAAGAGGTTGAGTGCCTAAAATTGACATATAATTATAGCGACTTACATTTTATATTACTTAAGCATAGTACTGAAACTAATGTCTTATATGAGACTGAAATAACAACAATTTTCAGGTGCATCAGGCCACACTGATGAAAAAGATAGTAATATTGAGCTATATTGATAGCTGCTATTCATATTAAGAGATATATTATGGAAAGTCTTTACAATGCGAAATCAGCTAAATGGCTAATAGCTGGAATTGTATAGGTTGACCTGTGGCCGTGTGTACATTCACGCGTAAAAATTACATACATACCTGTGATACAAGCGCCAAACTCTCGAACGCCAACTCCTTGCTCCTATTATCGGACATGGAGCTAGAATCATCGACGGCTATAGCGATCTTGTACTCTCGCTTAGCGGGCTTTGTGCGACGTAGCCAGATGCGGTCCTTCCTGAAGTGGGACGCGATGTACGGGATCACGCGGCGCATGTTGATGGCACGACCCGTTCTGAAGTCACCTGATAAGGCAATAAGGGGTGTTTACTATTCGCAACCTAGACTGCTAGAAAGAAAAATTAGAGTTGCTAATTTAGGCTTTATGCTAATTGTTTTTTTATAACATAACATACCATCACGCCTGTATTCCCCGAAGGAAGGGTTAGGCAGAGGTGTACTTAATGTACACCCACAGTTCGCCGGTATGTTTGGGTCCCATGTAATAGGGGGCGAGCCTATTGCCATTCACCGGGCACAAATCCAGACTCCGAGCTGCTACTAAGAATTTCATAGAAAAACTCAATAACACTGCTCGACCTGGGGATCGAACCCAAGACCTCTAGCGTAGCAGTCGCGATTGGGACCACTAGACCAACGAGGCAGTCTGTTGTTTTTTTATATTGCTAAAATAGCAGTGGTATTACGCACGCGTTCACATCTTGAGACCTCAGTTGTTCATCTCTGGGCGTCAAATTCATTTCTTTTGGGTTTTTCGCAAATTGTTCGTGTACAGATATCACATTCTAGGATCATGGCAGTAGCAACTGCGACATAAACAATAATCTATTCACAATTGAATACTAAAACTTTTGGTTAAAAATCGTAATCGTAACTATTTTAACGCAAGTTTACACACTAGATAGTACAATGAATAGACGATCAATTTCCAAAAAACCAAAAAAAATATTTGGCATCCAAGACTTCAAAAGCTAAAATCACTCACCAGCTCTTCTAGACCGGCCAGTGGGTTCCAACACGAGCCTCAATCTCTCGCACAGCGCCCTCGCGGCGGCGGACGAATCCCTCCATAAAGTTCTCCACACGGCCACAGTTCCGTGGCTCTGTGTAGGGCCGCTGTTCAACCACTGACGAATGCTCATGTATTGGTCTACTGACAACTCCTCTGATTGCGTTTGGGTGTCGTTTAGCCTGAATATTAAAAAAATAATGGTTATCCCGAATAGTTTACGTTGCTGATTGTACAGTCGCCAGCACATCAGGTTATACAAAACTGTAAAATGTCTTCAAATGATTTTAAACCTTAAACTGTCGATAATTAAGTTCAAAATCAACTGAGAAAATTTTACATATTGTGGAAACTTGATGTGCTGGCCAGCGTACATTTTATTTTGAAGACAGTAACAAATAACAAAAAAGAAAATTATATTCTTTTTCGATGTCAGGAATAAGCCGCTAGCCCAAAAGCTAAACTAGGAGCAAAAGACGAATGTGCGAAGTCCCATAACGGGAACCAACTCTCCACAGAAGTATATTTCTATAAAGGGCCAATACATACAATACATAGTGACACGAATTGAAAGGAATATGCTAAGGTGGTTTATGGCATATTGAGACAATTAATGAAAGACGATTAACAAATGGAATTTATAAGGCGAATGTCAGTGGCAGCGTCGGGAGAGGTCGCCCTAGAAGGACGTACACTGAACTTATCGGTGAGATCCTCCAAAAAGGTCAGGTGCGTAGTACTCGCAACCAGCTCATGTGTATGAATGAATGTGGAAGAAACAAAAGATATGCAAGAGTCGTGGCAAGTGGCGGTCTGTAGTTTCTGCCTATCCTGTAGGAAAGAGTGAGTGAGTGAGTGTATGTATTTACATCATATTTTCCTTACCGTGTATGGTATGTAGTGTCACTGCCCCTCGGCACATGGGCAGTCACGATCGCATCCCCCTCAACTTCTATACCTGTCTCCCCTGTGGGTTCCTCCCCACCTTCCTTCTTATCACCAGACTTCTCTTTCTCCTTTTCGGAGCCATCTTTCATTTTCTCCGGTTTTAATTCTTCCGATTTTTCAACCTGAAATTTTGTTTGTTTGCTATACTCTGTTAATTTACTACACTAGAAAAAAAAACTGTCGCAAAATGATTAGTCTAGATTTTATGATATTTTAAAGTGACAAGAGGGAACTAAAGAGGATGTTGTGAATAAAACCAATTCACAACAGTGAAGACAATTTTACAGATATTCAGCGCAATAGCATATACTCGTGACCCTAATCCTTAACAGTTCTCTTGAAACGAACCTGTAACTCCTCATTGTCGACCTCCATTGGTACTTCTTCATCTTCTTTGAGTTTTTCAGCTTCCTCGTCTTCTTCTTGCTGTAGTGTTGGCTGTTCATCTGCTTGCTCTTTTGTAGCGGCGTCTACTGCCTGTGATATAGATAACATTATAATATACTAGTAATCGGTAAGACTTCGATCCTGAGACGTAAACTTATGTCTCCGTAAATTCCGTACAAAAAGATAGAAGAAAGTAAAAGATTTACGGCATAAACATAACGCCTGCATTCTCCGAGGCGTCTGGCAAAGGTGTACGTACTTACTGTCGGGGTGTACTTACTGTACACCCACAGTTCGCCAGTATGTTTTAGGGCCCTGCTGTTACTGAGAATTTCATAGAAAACCCCAATAACACTGCTCGACCCGAATCGGACCCACAATAACACTGCTCGACCCGAATCGAACCCAAGACCTCTAGCGTCGCGCAGTCGGCATATACTGTTTACTACAAACCATTCATGTAATGTGGATGTACATTAGTATACCTATACCTAACCGTTCAGATGATACATGTGTGATAGTGTGTCGAAATGACTAATAAAGTTTCCATTCATACTTTTCGCTTTCCGTTCCTCATTCATGCTATCTTGTTACTTTCGCCGGAGCTGCCTACCTGTAAGTCATCTTTGTTGGCTTGCTTCACGTGTTGATAGGCGTCCGCTTCCTTATCAGCGTCGTCGTCGTTGTCGCCGCCATCTTCAGCATCATCATCTCGCTCCACGTTTAGTGTTTTGGACTGCTTGTGTTTCTTTTCATTTACTTCACCTGTGAACAATATTGTAGTAAATATGTCTACTGCAACTTTTACCTTCGGTTTACTACTTTAATAGTGATGAACTTAATAAATATAATTAGGACAAACCATTAAGCTTTTAGCTCTCTCTTTCCATAATCACAAATTTAACTATGATTGAGTAACGTAAACCGCTTAAACACTATTCTTAAATGTGACGTCTATTGATCAGTCGTTTAAATATTGAGTCGAATGGTTTCAGTCACATATAAAACGCCTATTCTTTGAATCGAAGACAGACAAAAGAAGCCCTAGTAAAGATATACAGTGATAGCTGTATTCAAATCTGGCTCCTAAGATGCGACAAACGTTGTTTAGTTGTCACTATCCAACGAATCCCATTAAATGTATTATTGGCTACCAAAAACGAGGTCATAACACTTTTTCGTTTAAAAAGTTATCAAATCTACAAGCAAATTCTACAAGCCCTAATTCTTCTTATTCTTTAAGCCTTAATTCTCGTACATCTTGATCAAAAAGTATAGCCTGTTTCGCACTTCACACTTACCAAGAGTTCGTTCCTTATCGGTCTTGCCAGGTTTGTTCTCATGTTTCTTCTGTTCCTGCTGCGGCCGGTCAGTGCGGCTGGCGGCTTGCTTATCGCCGCGGTGACCTTTATCGCTGTCGTCGAGTTCAGAACGACCCGTCGATTGCTTCTCTTCGCCTACTTGCTCTTGGGGTTGTTCCTGTGCAATATGATAAAATTCAAAAACAAATAAGTAATATACAATAAAGTTCTTACTGCCCACTTGAAGCTTGAAAATACTGAATGATATCCCTAAATAAGCTACTTTAAATTTCTAATTACAAGAGATACTTTAAACCATCGGTGCGTTTACGTTTGTATGAAAAAAATTTACAAAATGTGTAAAAATCATTGCACAGTATACAACAACAAAAAAGACTTAGTGCCGAGATAATTTATGAGTAACATTCCCCTTTTTTCGTACCAAACACTTGTTTTTGTTATAGATCAACGTCTTTAATGACTCTTTACGTCCTCAAACTTACATTAAGAGCAGACTCTTCATCTTTCTTCTGTTCCGCATTAGTTTCTACATTATCATCAGTCCCCTTCTCCATTTCCGCATTCTCCGCCTTATCCTCGGCAGTAGGGTCATTGTTCGATGGATTTGCTTGAGGATTAGCTTCTTGATTTTTCTGTTCTACTTCATCTTCTTCGTTTATATTCTCCGGATTCTTTGGGAGATCTTCCTTGTCTTCATTTTTGGGTATTTCAGGGGTTTCCGATTCTTCTGGTTGGTCAGGAGTTTCTAGTTCCGTGTCAATCTCCTGGACACCATCTTTTTCTTCGTCTTGTTGGTTTTCTTCTTGTGCGGTATCATCTTCTTTGTCCTGGGGATAAATACATTTAAATTAAAATCTTGTAAAGTCTGCTGTTATTTGATTAGAGCTAACTTTAATTTGAAGTGGAGGAAATATGCTGTGTAGTTTTGTAACGTGTGAATAAACATCAATTATCATTTTCTTTTCAATAGAATTTAGAGAGATTCTTATTGAAACAGGTATGAAGTACCGGTGAATCACAAATAAACAATGTTGATTTTCGAATTATCCCTTTTCTTTCATATTTGATAAGCCCAAAAATCTAACTTTAAATGTATAGATAATAAGACAATATACATAAACAATTAAACTTTTTATTGTCCCCAAACTAGGCAATCCTGTATCTTGAATATTTAACAAAACCTTAACAATTTAACTAACCTTCTTCTCATCAGCTCCTTCTCCACCCTCTTCATCCTTATCGTCTCCTTCTTCATCGCTAGATACTTCTAGACCATTATTAGTATCCTTTGTTTCTTCACCTTTATCATCACTTTCCTTTTCCGGCTCTTCTGGTATGTCTTCTTTCATTACATCAATGTCGAATGGATTCTCAGTTTCTGTTTCACCCTCCTGAAGGATTATAATATTTACAGCATTTTTTTTAAATTCCTTTCATAGAGAAATACTTTTAGGTCACTTACCAACCAATAAAATTTTACCCAAAACTTATAAATGCTGGTAAAATCGCGTATAAGGTACTTCTGAATTGTAAGCCATTGTAATAGGTTAAAGAATAAAATAACTCACATTTTCATCGCCTGGTTCTTCTCCATCCACGTCCATATTATCAGGAAGTTCGAAGTCTTCGGGTTCAGGATACTGTTGCTGGTTACCGTGGTAAGGATCCACCTAAGAATGTATGAATAAATATAGAAGTTGATTATGAGTTCTGACACCCAAATATTCTGAGTCAACCCAGGATTCCTGGTAACCTAGAATCCTACAAACGTTTCGAAATCTTCGGTCAAACGAAGTTAATTAAACTGAGATATACCATTATTATTTTTATTCAAATTCTCTGTCAATATCAATAAAATAACACTTTTGAAATTGAAGTAATGGTAACTCACATGATCATCATCAACTTCGGGCTCCTCCATTTCATTAATATCTTTCTTCTTTTTCTTATCTTTTCCTTGTTCCCCATCATCTGTGCCTTGTTCTTGCTCTTTATCTTTAGCAGCCATCTCTTTCTCACCAGTGCTCTCACCTTTACCTTTTTCTTCTTGATCTTTCTTTTGTCCTTCATCATCTAATTCTTCTTCATCTTCTGAACCCCAGATTTGTTGGTCTAGTCTATAAAATTTAGGTTAAAAATTGTTTTAAATATTATATCCAGCGTCGAAACTAAGTAGCTTTACGTAGAAAGTCACATGAATATCAAATTAAATGTGAGCGTGCGTTTGTTGTTAAGCATTTTATCGGATTAGTGCATGCCCTATTTCTTGTTATAAATACACTTATTTATAATAATATATTTTGTCGTCTTCTTTTCCCTGTCACAAAATATCACGTTCAAAACAAGACAAAACACATTATAGTTCAAGGAGGGTTATTAGACGTTTTATATTTATATTAATAAGACGGACAGTGTTTGTTTATTTTGCTTATAATGTAACTTAGCACACTTACTTTTCAGCTGCATTATCAATGTCACCCATTTGCTTATCAGGATCATCTTCATCATCATCCTGTTCAGACTGTTCGCCTTCTATAACAATACCAAAAATGTTTGCATAATTTCAAATCAAATTAAATATTTTTATTTGTATATCATAGGTAATTTAGGTTCTTATTACCAAAATATGAACGCTATGTCTAGTAGACAAGGGAACCTTATCAATGTCAGTATTTCACCTTAATAAACTAAATGTAAATATACATGTGTCGTAAGAATTGATCAAGTGTACCTTTTATCTTTTTGTATTTTTTAGGCATTTTCCATGCAAAGATCATTAATTTATTTTAGTGAAGGAAAAATACGACCGCCGGCAGGATTCGAACCTGCGTCTTCCGGTTAAGTACACCAGAAGCTATGACCGCTAAGCCACCGTGACTCCCACCCGCCATGTCGAAATTTGCCTTCACATTTTTAATTTACGTCTTTGAAGAAGTGTACCTTTTTTCTCAACATCCTGTAGATGTGAATCAAAGTCATCAGTCATATTGACTCCTTTCTCTTCTTCTTTGCAATCTCTATTCTCTTCGTTCTTTTCTTCACCGGGTTGCTGCGCGTCATCTAGTTGATCCTGTTCAGCGAATAAACAACTAGATATGTCACATGTCATAGAGACAATAGTCAAAATAATCGAATTAAGAACTTTTAATTTGCGTACATTATCAGATGCAATATTTAATTTATTGTCATTATTAAAAGCAGAACACTGCAGGGCAAAGGCCTATTCACTGCCCTTCCATTTGTATGTGTGTTAAGACCAAGTTTTTAGTTTTTTATTTAATACGAAGTTCCTACTGTCTGATTATTATTTTTTACCTGATTCTCAATTCTGTCGGACACGTCTTTCTGGCCCTCTCCGTCGCCAAGACCCATGCCGCTCGACAGCTTGCCGGGACCTCCCTCACCTTCTCCATCTTCCATGTCCAAATCAGATGGTTTGCAGAAACTATAAAACACAACAACTTTAAGCAGTCGATACGATACGTTAGTCTAAACTAGGAAAGCTGCGGCCAGAATATTTATCTATATATTTAAACTAACTGGTATCCTGTAATAGCTATTAAGTAACTAATAGTATATATACTACAAGAAGTTATTATGAAAATAGTGCTAAATGATTAGCGACTTACCCTTTGCAAGCCAAATCTGAGAAAATCTTCAGTAAAACAGATAACATCTTGCACGAAACTCTGTGCACCGCAACTTTCTGCGTTATAAAGTATTGAACAAACAATACCATTTGTTCCAGTATTGGTACCAATCGCATCACTACACTCTTTACTTCATTCAAATCTTTTTTATCTGCCAAATATTGGATATAGTTGGCCAACAGTAATTGCGATTTATTTATTAGGGCTTCTAGTTGCAGCAGTTTCGAATCGCTTGACAATTTATCATGCAAATGTTCTTTTAAATGTTTGTCCTCGATAATGTCTTTAGCTTCTTCTTTGTCACTCTTTATGATCTCGTCAATAGCGTTTATTACTTCAGCGTTTTCTGTGTGATCGTGTGGCAAATGCTTCTTGTATACCGACTGAATTATTAGTAACATGGTCGCAATTAGATCTTCAGTTTGATCTATGAGCTGATTACTTGTTATACCTTCCATTGACACATCAACAATTTCGTCTAATTTGTCGAGTTCATTTACAGTTTGTTTTAAGTAATCAGATAGACCAACAATGCTTTTTAGAAGAGGGTGTTGTGGAGTATCATTGTAGGATGACAATTTAAACTTAAATTGATAATCTTGAAGTAGGATATCAATCTCTTTGAGTATACTTCCTAGATTTGTTTTACAATCGTTTGCAACATCGATATGAGCTTGAGATACCACAGGGACTTTGGTATTGTTATGACCGATTTCATTAGGCATATTTTTGGAAACTTTGTGTAACGCATTCTTTTGTTTATTCACTTTTGATATTAGAGCGTTAACTTTTTTGTATAGATCGCGCCATTCGTCACTGTTTTTGTAGCAACGTACGATTTTGGAGTCAGAGAGAACGTTATCGAAATCTGGTTCAGCTTCCGCGTTTACGCCCCTTTCCGGACAAGATTTAAGTACTACACCGAATTGTTCTAGAACGATGCTGCTGTTTGCGTAGCACTCTGTTAGAATGTTAATCTTTGTGTTCAGTGAAGATATGTTTGCCGTATTATCAACGTCGAGAGCATTAATAAGATTTGTGGTAAGAGTACGTAGATCACATAGATATCGTGAATATTTCGAAATGGAACTCTTTTGTGTGTTTGTTAGTTTCTGAAAACAATGGTGATAGAATTATTTTCAATTGCAACAACAGCACACAATAATAAATAAAACTTGTCTTTAGAATTTTGGTACACTTCTGGGGTGCTATTATTAGCACTAAATAGTTACCTAACATACTCTTGTATAATATCTTACCAGTAATTGCGCGGCAAATCCTTTGCATCTCTCAATGTTCTGAATACCTAAGTCTTGATGTGGAGACTGTAATGCTAACGTCAGAATTCTATGGCGGGCTATGTTTTTCTGGAAGTACTTCTCACATCCAGACCACAGCAAAGACAACGAAGCATCACACCGTCTAGAAAAAATGTGTACATAAATCGTCTGCTTACTTTAAACACCATATACTTTTGACAGCATGTTTGTCGTAGCGGTTAAGGTTAGTAAGTAGTGTGTTCGATTCCCACCTGAGACAAAAATTTGTTTTACGGATATTCGTTTCGAGTTTGGGTATACTCGTGTCAATTAATTTTAAGCGGTGGTAGCCTAATGGCTTGGGCGTTGGACTTGCGATCGTGTGATTGCCGGTTCGAAACCCAGCCATTGCACTACCGATGTGGACCCACTCGTGATACAAGCATTTAGCACTTTAGTACGACAGGGTTAACAAGAATACTAGTAATATGCGACCCACATTGCTAGTAAGATAAAAGTATGTATTCTAAGCCCGCGACAGGGCTTGTTCCCTAGTGCGGAGAGCAAGGAAATGTATCAAACTATTTATTTCAGGTACAAACATTCATAAATACCTTATAGACTAAAATAATAAACAAATCACAAACCTGCTCTTCAGATAGCTGACAGCAGCTTCCAAATCGACGGGCGGTATAGTAAAATCGTGTAGTTCTTTATCAGACGCGCTTAGTATAACTAAACCGGTGCGGTAATTTAGACCTAGCTTAGTGAGGTACTTGAACAAGTCCGCTAAAGCTTTGCGCTTCTGTTGCACGAAATTTTTCGCTTGAGATGTCTGCTTCTCCTTCGGAAGCGAGCTGTCAACCTGTTAAAATAGATATAACAAGCTTGAATTCCCCAAAAGCGTAGCAGAGATATACAAATGTGTATGATTTTCGCATATAAAGCCTTCGGTGCACTGACAAGAATCAAATTCGAAATGACGTATATTTTTTATTTTCCATTTCGCAATTTGATTGACAGATACATTGAAGACATTACGTTAAAGTGAGAATGATCATACTGCGACTCTACTTTCACAATTCGCCATGTACATAAATTGAGTATTATTGTCATTTATCAAGCACAAATATGTTACCTCCAGATAACGTTCAGATATCTAAAAGAGAACTCGCTGTTGTCATTATTTTGATAAATATAAATCGATTCAACTAAAACGGGGGTAAGGACCACTCACTAAATTACTTATTGCTAACAATAACCAACCAATTTTAAAAACCTTATTATGTCCAGCTTTGAACATTAAATAACTGACTTAGAAGTGACGTAGGAGTAAACCAAAATTAAGAATTTTACCTCCAAAGATCCAAGATGCGTGCTAGTCTCAATAACAACGGTCACAAAGTCATCCAACCCTTGAACGAGTGACGGGTATCCAGTGTTAGTAATAGTGTCTTTACAAAGCGTCTTAGCCTTGTTAAGCAAACTAGACACTTTTGACAGAAGACTCCCATCTGTTATTAACTTGCAGGGCTGCTCCAATTCATCCAGATATTTCTAATAACGAAATTACATTTTGGTTAAATATTGCGAAATTAGATGTGTTGTAGTGTTAGCTATGTAAAAACAAACAATTGTAGAGTTATTTAAACACACATCTACCCCGCAACCTCTAAGATTTATCAAACAAACATTAATCTAATAACTCCCATACACAATGGCCATTTTCAGTGACTACCTAAGCCCCTAGTGAGAGAAAACGTAGGTAAAACCTGCCCAAGTCAATAAGGATATGGAAAATTTTCCGATACTTCATTACGTAGTTATAATTAACTACGTAACCAAAATGACGTATTTCTACGTTCAAAATATTCATGTGTAAACAGGTAAGTTGCCTTACGTATGTATGTAAATGTGTGCATACAGCGTTGCTTTGCTACGTACTTTTCAAAAGTTTCTAAAGTTATAAAGGGGACAGATATTGACCGTTCTGTACATAGCTAGTACTTTCTACTCTCAGTTTATAGCTCTGTACGTTTGTTGTCATTTGAGGCAAGCTTGATATAATATATTTTCAGCAACATAATTGTTAACCTAACCTGTTTGAAAACTATGTCGATTTCAGAACCTCTTGTGCCTCCAACCTATTTTTGTTGCAATATAAAGTGAACTCTGTGTAAAAGACTTAAGGTTGCATATTCTAAACCTTGTAATTAATATTTTTAAAGGCATTGTTATATCTATAGCATTCACAGGCCGGTAAAAGACTTAATATGGTAAAAATTAGGTTGGCAGGATTCTTGTGACATTTCAATTGTAACAAATTGTTTAATTCTTCAGTAAATACTTTTTTTGCGTTATTTCCGACATGGCCATTGTGTTGGGGCTCTCAAGATGCAAAACAATAATAATTTGAGGGATATATTTGTACTACCTGAATTTGCTGCGAATTAAACAGAAAAGGAAAATTAGTATGTGATATTCACAATGTATTTTTCAAAGAAAAGAACACATAGTAAGAAACCAAGTTTGAAATTAATCCGTTACAGTTACGTCACAACTTTATTCAGGAGATATTTGTTATAAGACTTGCTTCGAGTATGGTACTATACATATTTCAATGCATTTACTTCTCCGTAACCAAATTGTGCAATAGATATTATTGGTATTTAAGGCGATGAACAACTGAATCAAGTTGGTTATAAGCTTTAAAATCGAAGTAAATTACCAGGTACAAATTCCAATTTAAAATTATATACACGGAGAAAATTTAAAAATTGATTACGATCGAAATTAGATATTACGGTAGCAAGCGTGTTTAGTAACTTTAATTTATCGAAGTTATACTACTGGATTGTTAAGCTGTTATCGCCCAAATTCAAAGGTCCCCACAACCAAAGATATTTTTTACGAAAGTACTGAACATCGTTCAATTATTCTGGGGTCCGGGTGAAAAAC
Organism: Subacronicta megacephala; assembly: GCA_958496365.1. Lineage (NCBI taxonomy): Eukaryota > Metazoa > Arthropoda > Insecta > Lepidoptera > Noctuidae > Subacronicta > Subacronicta megacephala. Next base: position 8,131,363 of record OY292530.1, on the reverse strand, counting down.
ATAATATAACGATGTTCAGTATAAATAAATAATCAACTGGTTAATGGTTATTTTACATTTCGAAAGCAATAAAAAATTAGGTTATTTTTTATTTTAATCTCTAGCATGGAAAATAAGGTTTATAGGAAATTAAACTTTAACGCAATCGGGCATTACATGTCAGAATGACAGCAGTCGTATAGGGTGTTGATTCTGAAACATCCTTTGTGTCGTTGAAAAAAGGTTTAATTTCCTTGAAATAGTTTGCATGTTTGTTGACTGTACATAAAAGTAAGTAAATAAATATCAGGCGATCAAACAAAGAAATGGAAAATCCCTAACTATTTGCATTTGGATCCAAGCACAACATCGAATGATAAAAGATGGAATTTTATTGCCCAATAGTCGAACACTAACCTGGGATAATATTATAATACTAAATACATGGTTTTTAAAACATATAGTGTAGCACATACCTTGATATTCCTTGCTAGAACGATATGGTTCTGTACGTCAATCATATAGGCTCCCCCAGTGGGGGCGTTGGCGGTTGTGGTACGTTTCGGTCGATCCCAAATACCAACGTGGTCACCGACTACCTCTGTCGAGTTGTCCACTAGGCAACTTGTTACACTCTGTTTTAGAATATTCTAGAATATAAAAAGACGGAATTAATAATATTTTTTCACAAACATCAACTTTTTCTCTGTTTCGAGTTCAGTGCGCAAGAGCAACAAAAGCTTACTTTCTATCTTTAAACACGCGGTGTCTTGAAACACCAGCGACTGGCTTGAGAGAATTGTTTGGACTAGTCAAGCAGTAACGAGCAAGAGCGCATTATCAGTTGAGTTTTTTTTTTACAAAGGCACCGCTATTGTTATTTTGGCCTTTTTCGACTTGTGACTATGCCAAGTGGAATCTCAGCTTCAGTTCATGTAAATACCAAAAAGGTAACAAGTATCAAACCTCGAACTCCTTCGTATGTTTGTGGAGCGCCTTATGAGCCTTCTCGACGGTATCCTTAACGCTCCAGTAGCTAAGGTCTCGGTCCCACGTGCAGATCTTGACAAAGTCGCGCAATTTCTTCTCGATTGGAGCTCGCTTCTCTTTAATATGCGAAGATACTTGAGCGCTGAATTGTGCATAGTAGTTGTATGTGTTCCATAGTATAGAAAGAAGTTCGTCTGAAAGAAGGTTAAACCCGTTAGGCAAAGAATAGGAACAATCAATAAAATGAATTCTTATCGAGTGCTAGCATGCTAGCTGTACTCTAGGTTATAGCTTTTTTACGAAAAGGCCACTTTACATAATTATGATAAACAAACAAAACAAGACTATTTACTTTTCCGAGTAACTTAAAGTAGGATATGATTTTAATGAATTGTTATCAAATATATTGTTCCTGAAAATTGCTTTTGGATACATAACAAAATCTTACCTCTTTTTTCAGTGGGCTCCAAATGCACTAAATGACAATGGTAAACGAATATGATGTCCAGTCTAACTTCATATTCTGCCAAGTTCGACTTCTCCATGAAGTCTTTCAGTACAGATATGACCCTGTCAGCTTGCACCGGGTCAGATTCAGAGTCCAAATATGAATTGATAACGGAGTATAGGTAGAACCAGTACTTGTGGGCTTCAGCTTGTTTTCTGCGAATATTGATATTTTTGAGTCTAGCATTCGAGATTTTTTTGGAGAGACGTATGAGTTGGTTAGAAAAATAATTTTGACCAATAATAATTATCGCGTAGCTTACTTCGATATTTTTTTAATAGCTTACTAGCAATGTGGGTCACACATTACTAGTATTCTTGCTAACCCCTCGTGCTAAGCTAAATGCTTGTGTTACGAGTGGGTTCACGTCGGTAGTGCGATGGGTGGGGTTCGAACCGGCAACCACATGATCGCAAGTCCGACGCCCTAGCCATTAGACTACCGCCGCTTTAATTGTAGTGTGTATGCTGACAGCACTTTTGACGTATAGGCTATCGGTCGGATTCTACGCAATCAAAGGGACCAAATATTTATATGACTTCTAAGCCTTCGTTAAAGATCTGGGTACCAGTAAAATTGGATAAAGGTAGACGCAGTGCAATAAAGGCCTATATTTAAACCTCACCCACGATTTTGTACATAAAAGTTTAAATAAATTTATTTAGATATTTTTATAAAAATAAAGGTCAAGAAATTAATTTACCATTGTATTGAATTGTAATATGCCTTTTATATTATATTATACAAACATTTTTACTCACCTCTGATACAGATTATTGAGGCACTCCTTCCAATGTGCCATCTCCAGCTTCCTCCAGTTAATGATCTGTTGGCCCACAGCTAACGACACGTCTATCAAATTATTGCCTTTATGGGCATTTTTATTCCATTCCTCGATCTTATCCCTAAGCAATTCTAGGCCCGTGAGGAAACGACTGACCGGACTTGTGACTGAGAAACCGAGGATTCTATTTACTATGACTATGATCTGAAATATAAAAGGAATAATGTAATAATAATTTAAAACTTTAGCGTGTAATTAAAATTATTAATTGCGTGTGACCTAATCGATAATCACGTTGTAATTTTAAGGTGTGATACATTAAATATATTTCTCCCGTCGCATTTCTGAGTTGAGTATATTGATAGTTAATACAAAAATATCAGTAAAATAAAACTATTTTTCAAATTACCACCTACATTACCAGGTTTTTTCAATTAATCATATCTATTTACTAATTAATATTCAATTCAAATCTATTTACTCATTATTTCAATTAATATAAAATAATAATAGTTGAAAGCTGTTCTGTAACTTTAGTATTTAAAATTAATCTTTCTCCGCAAAGTGTTGTTCTGTAGAGCAATTTTATAACGCAATGCATTATTTTAGTATTTAAACTTGCTGTAACAGCGCAGCTGGGAAGTGGGAAGGGAGGGGGGGCTCCTCGCAGCAGTGTGACAAAATAGGCTAGAAAAAATATATCTATTTACTAGTTACCTCTTTCAAAGTAGGGAAGTCAGGCCACTGGTCCAGTAATTCATTGGTACTCTCTTTTACTCTGTGCAGTAATGGCACGCACTGCCTAGTCTCAGAGACCCAGGCACTTCGATAGAAGTCCACTTTACTCGAAGATTCTAGAATAACAAAGTGTTATAGTAGGTGATTTTTTTAAAAAACATCAGATTCTTATAATACTTAAATTTTATTAACTTACCCTGTCCATCGACTTTAGCCTTGATCTGGGAAATGAGCACCATCAAACTTGGCGATATTATTCCTTCGAATTCCTCATCTAGAGCTTCCCACGCGTTATTTACAACCCGACTAAATGTAGGATATCTTTGCAAGAATGCACTGGTGACATCATTGCCGACTAACTTCTTTTGGGCGGGTAGCCATTCCGCTGACGTCATGTTCCGAACTATGCTAGAATGCCATTTGTATACAAGAGAAACGTCTTCAGGGGATATCAGATGTTTTGCTCTACTTTTTTCAGGGTTATTTTGCGGTTTAATTGGCGTTTGTTCTAGAGTCGGCGGCTTAAATTCAGCAAAGTCTTGATCGGAGTAAGATGGGAACATTTCCAGCATTTCCTCGCGAGCCATCGCGTCCTCGTCTTCATCTTCACATTTTGATCTGAAAGTATATTTGGTAGTAGGCACCGGTTTTTTTTTTACTAAAAATACTATTGAACTATAACTGTAACTGAATGAAACTATGTTTTAGCCGTCCAACTGCTTAACAAAGGCAGCCTCCCCCGATTCCTTCCGGTAATCTTTTTCTACGCCACCTCTAATTTATCCTGGCAGAACACATCCTAATCATCCCGCAACCTCTATTTGCGCCGGCCTAGATGGCGCATTCCATCTTCGACCACCATTGAGTCCCTCGCCTAGTGGTACACGGAAACTAATAGAATATTTTAAAATTAAACCATGATTTTCGACGTCTGTCTCAAAGGGGTAGTTTAAAGCTCGATACTGCACTGTCGTTATGTGTTATTAAAGTTTATTATTTCTCAAACTTTAACAACATCTAGTCTCTCCACAACACATCAATCTGGTGAAGTCTGAATTGTTTGAAGAACACATTTGCTTACATAATAGTCATCGCCCTAATGCAAGTTGGAATACAGGATGCATTAAACTGTGAAAAATTGAACTTCTTACTTAGTGACGTATAAAGCTTCGTCATCTTGCTTCTTCTTCTCAATGTCTCTCTGTTGCTGCTCCCAAGCCTTCACGAGGGAGTTTAGTGTCGACAGTACGGAGCCCACCGTCGTTTTGTCCAGCTTATCCGACGCTACACAATGCATTCGCAACTCCGATAGATTCATTTTTAAAACCCTGTTACAAGGACAGTTATTTCGGTTATCTTTTTTACAGTTCGGCAGGTAGGTTATAAAAAAATATTAGTCTCACATTTTCAAAGCAGGATTTGAGGAGCTACTAAAAATACTTACTGAATACCCTCCAATTCGGCAGTATACAACTCTTCATTAGCAGCCAGCACGTTTCTATTCAACAACTGTACGAACTTCGACGAAACAAATCTATTTAAATAATCCTCTTTGGTGTCCCTATTTGGTATATGATTCGGGAACACCATTAAGTCAGTTACGACCTCTTTAAGAACCGGACCTTGTTCGATTTTAACTATCAACTCCTTTATCAAATCGTTCAAAGAGGTCACACTATAGACAATTTGAGATATAGAACTCTGTAAAGGTTTTGCTAGTTCCGGGAAAGCGTCGGAGTAGGTCTCGATTTTTTTATAGAATGCGTTGACTGAATACAGCCAAGAGGATGTTTCTTTTGCCACAGTGTATCCGTTGTGTAGAACGGATTTTTGTAAAGTATTGCTTTGCAGATCTTCGTACAAATTGTTGCAGGCTGTTATTAAGTTGGTAGTGATGTCTCCAGTGGTTTTCGGTGATAGAACTGATTTTGTGAAGTGTTTACAGTCCTGTAAGAATAAAAATTGTTAAGATGACTTAATTTTAACCATTTAATGCGTATTTAAATAAATAATCTTGTGTCTACACTTACCTTCACAAAACTATTGTAAGACGGTTCTTCAGGCCTGAAAGTGTTTCCTAACTTATACTTGCTGATCCTTTCCGCGGTGCTATCTCTCAAGTCCAAAATCACACTACAGTGCGGATGTACCTTCATCAACCCTGGTTCATTCCTCACCTTACTAACAACAACTTGGGACGGCTTGTCTACGCTACCATAATGGTCTATGGTACCAGTCACGAGACCGTGGAAGTAGTAAACTCCAAGTAATGCGTCAAACACTTTGATGTCCTCTTCAATATACTTGACTTTGAGACGGTATTTTTCGACGTGGTCAATAGAATTCATTTCAGACATCAATTTGATGAAAAGGAAACTCGTTAACAATGATAGCTGTGCTGTCAAAATCTTTGCTTTCATTTCGTCTTTAACACTTTCTAGTATACTTTTAAGTTCCTGATAAATGTTATTAGCTCCGATTAGGGTGTCGATGAAAGAGTTTTCTTTAAGGTAGTCCCGGAGCATGTCTATGGTCTGTATGGAAAGATCATCAAATGTCTTGTCGTTGGTAAGTGTGAGTATGGAATGTAGATAGTACACTAGCTGCTCATATTTCTTCATTTCGAATTTTGCATCGGAAATTCTGGAAAAATAATTATATTGGAGACAGACCCGCTTATTTTGTGATGTTTTTGTTATAATTAAATGTTATATCTAGAAGAATACGTACGTCTTTAATGATATTGCTGAATTTAATGTGGCAATATTCTTCCACAATATATTCAAGATTGTTCCCAACTGCACTGAATAATCAGCTCTATCCTCCATTGACACAGCTTCGTAAGCCAACAAATGTCTTGATTCTGAAGCGAATAAGTTATTATGTTATTATACAATTTAATGCCCCATGAAGTCACACTACTAAACTAACAAAAGAGAGCCAACATGAGGTGTTAAATGATGATAAATTATTATTACTGTAAATAGATTTTTTAAACACACTTTTGCAAGTAGATATTATATTATTACAATATTAGATTGTGCCTGGACTTTTATTTAGTACTGTTTAAGAAAAACAATCCCACGATACATGATCTTCATTTAACTCCAACGGTTTAGGCAGCGCACGCCAAGATAGCTCTCAGAGGGCAGGTTTTTTTCGATTTACTAGATACTTATCGTAACATTATGGCCAAAATTACACAAAATCTTTATGGATTATAGCCAATGTGTTATTCTGATGTATAAGCTATATTACTGTAAAGTTTCATCAAAATCCGTTCAGTATTTTTTCCCTGAAAGAGTAACAAACATCCATCCATCCTCACAAACTTTCACATTTATAATATTAGTAGGAAGTAGGATAATAGGAAGTAGGATTAAGTAGTACAACCACATCATACATATTGTTACAATTGTTATGCTAATGTTACAGAATATTTTATATCTGATATGTATGACACTTACAGTGTACACAACATTGACCAGTAATTGTAGTAATAGTGTGTCACTTTAGGTGAGTATATTAATTACATTAGAAAATATTAAATTATAACTTAAAAAATTACCAAGATTGTTAGTTAGATAGGTATATAAAGCTAGTTACTTGAGCTACTGAACAATAAACTGAACAACAAAGTTATATGAGTTACACAATGTAAGACAAAATCCGAACTGTACTTTGAAGAAAAAAAACCTACAATAGAGACTAAATTGTCTTTAGTGTTATTAGTAAGTTGTCCTATGTAGATCTATGTAGTCTAGAGCTACAGTTAACGCTGACCTGTGGGACATTGGTATGCCCATAAAATAAACTACTTAACAAATATTTTGACTTACCTGGATTATCAACCGTTACGGTAAACTTCTGCAAGTAATAAGGCAGCAAGGGAACATTCTTAGACAACCTCTTGCTGTTGACAGGGATTTCTTCAACTGAATCATCAGAGTTTTCACCATTATGCGGACTCAAAAATGGCAGAGGATAGAAGGCGGGAGAATATACTACAGCTTTGTAAAACTCATCCCAGAATTTTACAGGAACAGATGATACTCTAGAAAATAAACAGAATATAAGTATGACTCTTATGAAATATAATTAAGACTACTCTCTCACTAGTCTAGTCCCAAGCACGACTGCTACACTAGAGATCCTAGGTTCGATTCTCGAGTATAGTTTTTCTATTGAATTATCAGTAACAGCTCCAAGTTTGGATTTGTGCCCATCATCATCATCATCATCAACCCATTACATTGTCCACTGCTGGGCACGGGTCTCCTCTCAATACGAGAGGGATTAGGCTGTAGTCCACCACACTAGCCTACTGCGGGTTGGCAGACTTCACATGCCGTCAAGAAAATCTCTCAGGCATGCAGGTTTCCTCACGATGTTTTTCCTTCACCGTTTAAGCGCGTGATAATTAATTATTAATACGCACATAACTTCGAAAAGTTAGAGGTGCGTGCCTTGGATTCGAACTCGAGACCTTTGACTTGGCAGTCCAATGGTCATGTCACTAGGCTATCACTACTTAATGTGGATTGTGCCCGATTAATGGCAATAGGCTCGACCCCTAAACATAACGGCGAAATGAAGGAGTACTACTAAACCGCTGCCTAACCTTTCGGGGATTACAGGCATGATGGTATGTATGCTAATTAAGACTGCTTTTTAATAATAATTGTAGTCTACTGTACGCATCAAGGCCTCTTGATCTTCAAAATGCGTTTAAAAATTGGAGGACCTCATGTAAACATTTTTGGCACCAAATCTTTTAACCGAAAGATTAGACCGAAATAATTGGTAAATGGCTTATTAAACGAAATAATGAACATAAACAAAACTAAAAATCTTACCTATCTCTAGGAATTTCTTGGCTGTCATCCTGCAGTTTAAACATCACTTCCATCAGATTCAATAACGCTGGCGGGAAACCTTTAGTCACTTTACCGAGATGTATCAAATTGGCTAAAACTTCTGAAGATTCTACCCTTACAATAGATTTGTCATCAGACTCGGATAATTGTGATATCACCTCAAAGAAATCCCTCTTAAGTAAAGTCAATATCCTCTGAACTACATACGAAATAACAGGGAGAAGTTTAACTTGGAACCCAGGCTTGACATTTTCTTTACTGTCAACCAACTTTGCAATGTTATCTTGTACTATTGTAAATTTTTCTTTATTTGGCACGTCCAACGCTAAACATACATCAGTAACTGAATAGTTTTCGACAGAAAGTCTATTTACTTGCTTAGAAATAGGCTGAGTCATATCTAAAGTTAATTCGCTATACACCTTAGACTTCTTGCCGGAAATATCATATTCTTCTTTGTCGACAAATAATTTGGGCTGACCATACATCTTTCGCATCTTTTTGCTCAGTTTGGTCATCTCTGAATTATCTTGTTCACCAGTCATGACTATATCAGCAGTGGCTGTATCAAAATCTGTGATAAGATACTCGTTATGAGGTACTAGTTTGAATAATGTTTGCATCAAATGTTTTTGTACCCATTTACTATGCGCATATAGAAGGGGAACGATATCTTCTCTCAAAACCTGTCGTCTTTTGCCTTGATCGGGAGCAAAAATTGCTTCGTGTGACAGCCTCACGAATCTGTTACGCCAGTTCATAAGTTGAATCACGCTTACCGTTGTTCTATTGTCCAAGTTAAGAGTACAACGTTCAATGCTAGCTATAATAAATTCGTCAATCACGTGAAGGTATCTTTGGCAGTATTTTAGTATCGGATATTCGACGAAATCATCCGTTAATTTTCCTGTCAATACAGCATTTGAATAGTCGACTACTGAGAAGGAGTCCCTGGGAATGCGGTAGAACAAATATTGATCCATAAGTCTTTTAAAGAATAAAAGTCCCTCTCTGTTGCTTCTACGTATAATTTCTTCATTCAATAGGTATGATTCAGGATAATATCTTTTATATGACTGCAGCTCAGTAAAACATTTATAGCACTCAAACGCCATTACATTGAGTTCTTGAACATATTGTAGCTCCTTAGAATTACATTGCCTCTTGACGATGGCATTTATGAGAGTATAAACAGTTGTATACAGTTTTGAAGGTATTCTTTGGTAAACCGAGTATAAACTCAAGACGGTGTGTAAGTCTGAATCCGAAACACCACCGCTGGTTTCTTGTACAGCAATATAAGCCATTTGCTTGCAAATTTCAAGTGACGAATTTGTGCATAAACCTTTCACCGTAAGTGTATGATTAGCGATCTTGGTTGCGAGCACAGGATCCGAATATTCTTCTCCTTCCATTAATTCCTCCAGGGCCTTTAGCATGGAGTTTTTCATTTCAGCTAGTGAGGCGTTAACGCCCGACGCAAAGTCTGCGCCGCACCTCGGCTTAATGTAGACGTCAGAGAAACTTGTGACGAAAGCTGTTGTGGTAGATATGCCACGAACTATCTGCTGCCACGTCAAGTGAGCAGCTTGAAGTAAATGTGAAATGGTTGGACGGTCTAAACCTAAAAGAAAAAGAAGGTTTTTATTAATCAGCGTTCTAAGAGTAAGCCCTGCCAGTTAAAGTATTAAACTAAATGCTCCCTTTGAATTTAGAACTAGCTGTTGCCTACGGTTTTACTCACATCCCAAAGGAGTTTTAGAAACTAAATGTAACGTATGTCGCATGTGTCCAATCGATCTCTATTCTAAATTAATCAAAATTTATGTAACTGACGGACATGCAGAGTAACTTTCGCCTAAGTTCAAAAGTAGCCCTACTTGTCTGTCTGTATTATGTATACGTCTTGTAATATTAGTATGATGAATGTAACTTCATGTTATCTCAAACTGCACACAACTATATTTCATTATTTATGTGACATGACTTGTTTTAAGCAGTCTTCTAGCAAATAATATGATAAGCTAAAAACATTGAATAATTCAGAAACCTAACAAATCAATATTAAAAAAACGTACCTTCTACAAACGACTGCATCAACTCGTGACATTTAATGCACATTTCGTGGTATTTACTGGGTAACCCGCAGGAGGATAACAAAGAGGTCAAATCAAATAAGTTCTCAGTTTCAGACACATACGATATTTGCCAATCCTCTGGTTTTATTAGGGATATTTCGACCCCTCTATTCCTCATTGCCCTCGATATCTCTCCATACTTCGGGTCCATCGTGAAGAATACTCTAAAGTTCGGATGAGGTCTTATTTCGCTGATATCCCCTCTTTCCGGAATGCTCAGAACACCGTTCGGTTCTAACAAACCATTCAGCCTATCGAGAACAGCTGCAGAAGTGAGATTGACATTATCTAAGAGCAACCACGAACCTTCGATCATGGTTTTGACAAGTAAAGAATCAACGAATTCGAATTTTCCACCAGCATTTACTGACGAAGCTTGCGACACTTTGATTTGCAACTTTTTCAAACTAGTCACAACCTCCTGAACTTTTGTCTTCATTGTGTCGACAGATTCGTTATTTTCAAGTAATTTCTCGCAGTGCATATTAAGGAATTCAATTTTTTCTTTGAATTTATCCATATCATTGTCTGAGACTTCATTGCTTGAAACTTTCTGCAGAGATTTATACTGATATAACTGATCCAGTAGCCGGTTCGTCTTCCATTCGAAGGGCCTTAGTTCCAACCACATCTTCCTAACAGTTTGTATTGTCAATGTCTCAATTTTATCAAATAAGCTCTCAAGATTTCTGTTAAAATCTACTTGTTCAAAGCCACCCAGTAAATCTGAGACATCCATTGCTGAAGTCACTGGGATGACTTGAAGTTCATTACCGGACAAATCGGCAAGGACTTGGACTATGCTGCTTTTCCCAGTAGCTGAAGGCCCAACTAGTATGGTCAACCAATTCATTTTGATACTTTGGGCCAGAGCTTTTAAAGTCGGCAGTTGACTTCTTAGCAATAGCAAGTCGGTGTTAATAGCTCTGCGGTTTTTGAACCGTTTTTCAACGTTACGACCAAGGAAAACGTCTCCTATTACAATTTCTGTGTCGTTCATATAGAACTGCGGGCTTTTGTCACTTCTTGGGAAATCAGGATCAAATACTTCATCATAACTTTTTATCATTTTCTCTTTATCTTCTTCGGTTCTCATACGATTCACGTAGAGCATGTCAACGAATTTTCCAGGACACAATGGTTTGTTTTGATCTTGGTCTTTTATCAGAGCCTCGCACCATCTCTGGATATCTCTCAAGTTCATTTCCCAAGGAGCCCCTCTGTGTCCCCATAACTGTATCTCTGTAACTTCATGCGCAACTTTACAATTGAATTGAACAATTCTGTGCAAAATATCTTGAGGAATGCTTGGGTACTGTGACTCTACAATGTATATCAAGTCCTCTTTAGTTAGTGTATCAATGTAGACTTGAGTGAATCTATTGAGGAATGATATTGGGAGACCTCTTCGAGCACCACCTTGTTTCAGAGGATTTTGACAGGCAAACAGTTTCGTTTTCTCTTTAACTTTAAAAGACCTACCTAATTCTGGTATAAAAACTTCCCCCCTGTGATCTAAACATGCGTTCAGACCTTCAAGGACTGGTTGAGGCGCTAAATTCAATTCATCTAACAAAATCCAGTCACCATTTTGTAAAGCGCTTAAAAATGCACCTTCTTTGAATGTAAATGACCCATCTTCTGTCGGAAGGTCTGTTCCAAATAGGTCTGTTATATCCTGCAAAAGTAATATAACAATTAATTAACCAAGAAACCAAAGGAATAGAATCACTCTTATTAGAAGCTTATAGCGTATACTTACTGTTTGATCACTCAAATTTATGCGGACAACTTTATGCCCAGAATATTTAGCTAATGCAGTTACTAAACTTGTTTTCCCAACTCCAGGGTTACCTTCCAAAAGGATTGCTTTATTTAGTTGCAATCCGCGCAACAATCGCAAAGTGTTTCCTCCAGTCGTTGGTGCTGTAAATGTGAATTTTTGTTCTTCTTCCGTTATTTTGCTATGTTGTCCAACTTCGATGTAAAAAGGTTTTATGCCGAACTTATCAGAGCCACTTTCGGCTACGAATTGAGTCTGTTCATTGCTCAGAATGTTTCGCAAATTTTCTAAGTATTCCTTTTCAGCAGACTTAATTTGGTTGAGTAAGAAATTGATTGCCGTTTTCCTTACTAAAACCAAAGTCTCAGAATCGATATGGCCTGTTAGGGCTGTGCCAAAACAATCCAGGAATGTCATACAAGCGCCGTGTACGTACGCTTCAGAGATGTCTAAAAGCTTTTTTTCAACAGTTATATTAATAAAGTGGACCCACGACAGTAAATCACGTATACTGAATGGGAATTTGTTAGTCACTTCTGAATTTTTCAACCAATCAGTGAAGTTGAGTATTGATGTACCGATTCCTGATGTACCATCTTCTTGGTTTCCTAATGACACTCCGTTGTTGACGCTTTTTTCGAGAACTTTAAGTAGATCCTCTCTAGAAGTTACACTGTCGCACCATATTTCCGTAAATCTATTGCGAAGAGCTGGGGAAAGCTCCTTTTTGCCAAAATCTCCTCCAGGATTCATGGTTCCAATAAAGTGGAAATTCTTAGTTGCAGTGATAACGACAATATCAGAATTATCTTCCATTCCTCTTTCAGCTAACACTAGCTGCCTTTCAGGCTCTAGTAAAGAGTTCATTCTCTCCAAGACACTGTCATCTGCTAATGATATTTCATCAGCTAAAAACATATTTCCTGTTTCCATGGCCTTTATCAATGGTCCATCGACCCATTCGAATAGCCTTCCATCATTTTTGTATTGACGGACAGGCCGAAGTCCTCCTAGGAAATCAGAGCTTTCTGTGTGCATGTGACAGTTGACTGATAGCAACTGCCTTTTTTTCAAAGCAGCCAGTACTTGGCAAATGGTGGTCTTACCACAACCTGTTTCACCGACTAACAGGACTGGTTCATCAAAACTGAAAGACTTGGCTATCAAAACCGCCAATCTCCTCATATTATATGTCCACACTACGTGGGAAAATTCTTCAAGTTGGTTGCTCAAGATAGTCTCGAGTATCGACTTCGTAACGGGAGATGTAGCTGGATGCAATGTGAAAAGATTATCTGGAATAACTTTTCTCTTTATATGCTTTTCTATAACTTCCTCGATTATAGACCGTTCATCAGTTTGTCGAACTTTTCCAGCTAAGATCAGGTATCCCTCATCCGCTATATGCTGGTCCCAATCATAAAATTTGTCATCAGTCAAAGAGTCTTTTGAGACATGCTTGTATCTTTGACCCCATCTAAACAAGTCTCTGAGAGTGATGAAACCATCTTTGCCCTGTACAGCTGCGGAACCACGCCGCCTTATTTGAAGATCTGCCATGACCGCTATCATCTTCTTACTATAAGCTGGCGGAACATGACATCTCTGGTGTAAAATCGTCTCGAGTTCATTTTTTGGTATCTCATCAAAATGTAACTCAACGAACCTATTCCTAAAGGCTCTGGATAACATTTTTCGTCCTCCATACAAGCCCGGAGGGTTTTGAGTAGCAAACAGCATGAAATTGGGATCTGCTCTAACAACTTGCTGAGTTTCCGGTATAAACAATTCGCGATTGTCATCTAAAACACGATTTAGAGCTTCTAATACGTCACTAGGTGCCAAATTAAGCTCATCAAGTATAATCCAATATCCTTTTCTCATGGCTTCGACCAGGACACCTTCTTTGAAGACTAGTTTACCACTTGCATCAGTTGCATAAGACCCTATATATTCTTGAAGATCTGTATGTTCGTGATTATTTATTCGAACACAATAATTGCCAGAAGCTTTCGCAATGTATGTTATTAGGGACGTTTTTCCCACCGACGTGTCACCTTGTAGTAATATTGGCAATCGGCCAAGCGATATAATCCGAGCAATGTCACGGAGATTCTTTCTAACTGTTGGGGTAAGGATATAGCCTTCTGGTATAGCTATTTCCAATTTTCCTTGAGGTATCCAATGTCCTTCAAAGAGCAAATAATTTTGACCTAAAACTTGTGGCTCAGGTATAAGTTGATTTACCACTGATTTTACATTCTTCTTGCCAATGACTGCCCTAAGAAACAATTGAAGGAGTTAGCAAATGTGTGTATTTTTGTATCCCGAATGATTTCTAGTTTAATAAATATATACTTACTTGGCAATCATAGCTTCTACCTTTGGATGCGATGAACTATCCAGCTGGGTAAGAAAAGATAAGCAAAATGCTTCGTACAGCGATCTTGCTACTGTTCCACATTTTGCTTTGGCAGCGGCTGTCAAAGCTCTGCACAAGGTCCTTAAAGAATAATGCGGCGTATTTCCTTAAAAAAAATATCTGATTATTAAAGCATATTAAAATAATAATTATCTGATTATTAAGTTAAAGAAAGGTTGTATTACCTGATCCATCCACTAAATTTAACTTAGCCTCTTTTTTAATATTGGAATAGAAACTATAGATAGTTTCCAGAACAGCACCACTGAGGTTCATGTGGTACAAATAGTCACCAATAAGCAACATCAAATCATTTCGTTCAGTCAACTCATCGATAAAGAACTCTGTGAATCGATTTCTGAGACCCGCCGGCAAGTCCTTTTTACCCACATCTGTGGCAGGGTTCATACAAGCAAACAGAGTAAAATCAGGATGGCGTTTTATAGGAACTTTGTCACCTTTTTCCAATAAGTCTATAGACTCATTTTTATCTTCAAGCAATCCAGCAAGACATTCCAAAATCTCAGCTGACGCCAAATTAATTTCATCTAACAGAACCCAATGTCCTTCCTGCATAGCTTTGACTAGAGACCCTTCAATAAACGCGAACGTCAACTTTGATGCTGCCTTTACTTGCTGCTCTAGTTTCGAAAGTTTGTACCCAAATGCTGTCCATTTTTGCAGTTTGTTTTGTGATTTTTGTGCTGTCAGCCTAGAAATCGCTGCTTTGTGGCTTTGTTTCATCAACGCTAGCAAGGCAGTCCAATTTTCCGTTTCGTAACAGGTCTCAATATGGCCCAAGAACTTCTCGTTCTTGTTTGTATTGTAAAAGCTTCGGAAGAGTTCTTCAAATTGGAGTCTTATAGGTCCAATGACATATTTTAAGTCGACAGGTTTGTACCCGCCTAGGAGATCAGCTGAGTCAGACTGCTGATTCATGTTAATTACAACCAACTTGTGCCCTGTTTGCCTGGCTATGTATTGCACTGATGAAGTTTTACCAGTACCGGTTTCACCAACAAGTAGGACGGGTTCATTTGATGTGATGCAACAAGCAATTCTTTCGAGCAAACAAGCGGACTGTCGCGTAAATGAAAACACAGTGTGTCTGTTATCAAAATCAACTGTTTCTAAACTCTTTTCTATCCTCGGAACTTTAGATCTGCCAACTTCTAGGAACTTTAGATTCAGTGATACATTTGGTTTGTAATGTTTGCAATAGAACTCGGATTTTGTCTCTACGATACCAAGGCATAAGCCAACCTTTTTAGACAATTCCAGTCTATGTTCTGGTGAAGACACTGAACACGCAAAAATATCTAAGGCATCTTGGAGTACTTTTAACGCAGATTCTGGACTAGCCACGTCAAAACCAACTACTGATCTGGAGCACCATTTTAATAAGTCTCTGGTTGAAATCAGTCTTGATCCTCGTATAAGAATAAGGTTCTTTTCCTTTTCGCTATTGACTACTTCAGTAGCTTGCAAAGATGTGTCATGACTACCTACCGAAAACATCATGAAAACTTCGATCATCCTTGGGCAGATTGTTGTAAGAGCTGGATAAAGTGCCTGAATGATCTCCGCGAGTTCAGACCTTGATAGAGGCTCGACATTTATTTGTGTCAAATGCTTTTGAAGCAATGTACTGGAGCTGGACATTTTCTTTTGAAAGCCATAATTAGTCGTCAAAGTTCTAAAACAAATAATAGTATCATCATTCAAAGTAAATTGGGTTTTATTTTTATGGATATTAAGTATTATTTAATTCTGTGATGGCTTACCGTTGAGTAACGAATAGTTGGAAGCCAGGTGTGACTGGCAAAGAATCTCGGTAGCCAGGCACGCATAATGAGTTTCTTTCTAGAAGAGAACTAAGAGTTGATGCCACATCTAGTGCCGCGCAATCTATATCCTCTAATAGCAGCCAGTGTCCATTTTGCACGGCCTAAAATATAATGTTAATGATATCTTGGAACAAAAATTAAAAAAAATCTTATGTAAAGCAGAATATTGTAAAAGTAAGCATTATAGTAGGATAGATTTGGAAATAACCTGTTAAAAGAAACAGGACACAACAGCTACATACTTAGATAGCATTATAAAACCTGGTGAGTATACCGAAAACTCAAATAAAAGTGCTTATTTTTTATTATTTTTAGCATTAAATATTGCGAAATTTTCACAAAGAACTGAATTTTCTAATTAAAGAAAATTTCTAGTGAAAGAAAAATTCGATCTCAGGCAGGGTTTGAACCTGCGTCTCTCTGGTAAAGTAAAGCGTCTGGTGTACTTAACCAGAGAGACGCAGGTTCAAACCCTGCCTGAGATCGAATTTTTCTTTCACTAGAAATTTTCTTTAATTAGAAAATTCAGTTCTTTCTCAAATAAAAGTGTTAGGACTTGCATAAGATTGGCAAACATACCAGACATCTGTTTAAACAATTCGTGTTTACTTTATACAAAATTTGAATTTCGTATTTCCATTAAGTAAGATCATAACATATATTATAAATACCTCAGTCAAAACACCAGGCCTCCACACGAATTCTCCGGGAATATTAGTACATTGGTGGGAACCTAATAGCATGCGGGAGTCCGTCTGATCTCCCAATTGCACTTTCTTAAAGGCGACGCCTTTACGACCGGTTATAGCAGCTAAATGTTCCACAAGAGATGTCTTCCCGGAACCAACGGGACCCATAAGACTAAGGGCTTGACCTGCAAACAAAATTAAAATTGACTACATGTGTGAGGGGTTCATATGTACTTTTTATACTGGGCTTGCATTTGACCGCTTATTTACATACACTCACAACTTCAGAGGTAGGGTCACCGTCATGTGTTATATAGTTTTTGTTACTTTTGGCTCGTCATAATCATAATCATCTAGTACAATATTATATCTTGAATGCAACTACAGAGAAGCAGTAATTGAGTGCATAGTACCTCTGAAGTCTTGCAAAGGGGCATTGCAAATTACAATCGAACGAAAAAAACAAAACTCGGTAAAAAAAATAAAGAAGATTATCTCCCCCTTACCTGACGCAACTGCCAAAGCCAAACTCCTTAGATTATTGACAGTTGATTTTACTGGTACCAAATTACCACACTGAATATTATCCTTGTCATATGTTGGCAGTAATATACCATCAATATTAACGACATTATCAGGGTTTAGATCAGCTTTAACAACTTCTGTCATGGTATAAACTGTATCAGTTTTACTTCTGTCTATACTTTCTAAGCAATCCTGCTCTTGTATCATCATTTTGTTTGAGAGTAACACTGACTGAGTTTCTGCCATGTTTGTAAGAATGATCATGCATTGTTTTACCATCCTGTTGAGTTTATAATAGATAAAATCATATATCATAATCCAATATGTATAGGGTAAAAGCCAAAAGTTCGTGACTAAGTTTTCTACTTCATATTGTGATGATACACATTATGAAGTAGAAAACTTTTATGTAAGAGTTCCTGTATGAAATACATTTCTCCATTATTCAATGTTAGACAATACTTGCACATAAGATCCAAATTAAAAGAACCACGTACCATCTTACATCCGCCATTCCATGTTTACAGAAATTACCAATGAATTTAGACCAATCCCATTTTGCAGATAGTTCATTTGGCAACTTGCTAAGGAATGTATAGCAGCACGACACAATCTGTTTTTCTGTAATTTTGTTGCGACAATTAAGGAGTCTCCGCTTCTTTGGAGCCACATTGTAAGAGTCCTCATGATGGATAAACACTTCAAATGGTGGCACTTGATTGATTTCAAAATATTTTAAGGCATATCTAAAATAGTAAGCAATACTTAATAATGGTGAAACAAATTTTTGTAGCTATCAGGCCGCCAATATTAATTCAGTTAAGTTGACCAGGCCGGCGATTCCGAAAAATCTTACAGATGCAATAGGTTTATTGTTAAATTATTTTTATTTTTATTTTATTTTTAATTTTATTTTATTTGGGAAACAAACAGATACAATATATTATTAACTTATGACATAGCAGGTTACACACAATCCAAAACAGTTTCCGCATATTAGCAAAACAATATGTGACGGACTTAAAGTTAAGAACAAGACAAGGGAAGCGAATATATATGTAATTAATTAATTATGTTATTCAAACAATATAAATTATGGACAGTTTTCGTTACTTTTATTATGAAATATAAGTAACGAAAACTGTAAGATTATTTTACAGAATATAAATATGAATAGACCATCAATACCATCCGGACGATATATATGCTATCATGCATTAGTTGCAGAAAACAACCCCCTATCCCATACCATATCAAGGATAGATTAAGGCTAGTGATGATCCATAAAGACTAGATGACTGTATAAGTAATAGCAAGTCTAGAGGCCGACCGTTTAACTCGCGTATCGCCTGCGCGGTAAGAAGGGCTACTACTAGTAGGGATACTTATTATTTTATTCTTTACCAACAATGTCTATCTCGAGATAAATCTTTGGATTATTGACTCCGTGTGTAGCGTTACCCGCCCCCGCTCCCTTCTTACCGCGCAGGCGATACGCGAGTTAAACGGTCGGCCTATAGTGTAGAAGTGCCAGTAACTCAGCATTCAGACCTTGTCAATTCTAAAATATTCTAGGGTAATTCTTCCAAAGCTTACAAAGCAAAATTAAAAAAAAAAACCCTTACTGCAAAATGTCTGGATGATCACTCAATTCAGCTAATACAACTGAATACTCCAAATGGCTAGTCTTCTCATTGTCATTGCATATGTCAAAATTTGAATTAGAAAAAACTGGTTTCATTGGGATTTTAGCTGACACCAATGCAAGTAGAATATTGGATAGATATTGCTTGAAAAGTTTGGCATCTTCAATTTTAAGTATAAATTCTGATAATTGTTGAACAACATTTTGTATATCAAATGAGTTTGAATTTATGGATTCCTGCAATAAAAAAATACATTTTATTATAACTCTTTTCACACATGATTTTGTAAACGTTTGTGACCCATCATGTTGCTTATGATGTCCAATTTATCATCCCTATTACAACAGCTGTTTTTTTTATAAATTTTGAGGATAATGCCATGTCCAGCCAGTGGAACAGTGAATGGTGATGATTATAAAAAAATGATTTTATTTTATATATTTATAAATAACTAGCTTTTGCCCGCGACTTCGTCCGCGTGGAATAGATTTTCCCGAATCCTGTGGGAATTTCCCAAAATATCGTTATAAATGAAAGCCTATATGTTATTCTGATGTCTAAACAATAATACTGTAAAGTTTCATCAAAATCAGTTCAGTAGTTTTTACGTGAAAGAGTAACAAACATCCATCCATCCATCCTCACAAACTTTCACATTTATAATATTATATTAAGTAGGATAGGATAGGATAGGATATATATCATAGAAAATGGGGCATATCGAATATGTATAGCACCATAATTATGTATAATCCAAGCTAATCTTGCAAGCTAGCTGCCAACCCATGTTACTACTACTATTAATCAACCTACAGATATACTTATATTTTATCATTAATTTTATTTGACTGCCCCATGCGTCTAGATGCGAATGCTAGCTGGACGTTCTGGGTTTGATTCCCAGGTTGAGCAGTGTTATTGAATTAATCTATAAAATTCTCAGCAGCAGCTTGGAGTCTGGGTTTGTGCTCGGTTATTGGCTATAGACACAGGCCCGGCGGCACTTCGTTTGCGGTTCAAAATGGTGCCTGACACAAAGTTAGCGGCATGTCAATCTGAAACCCGGCGGTAAAGCCTACGACATGTGTGGATGCACCATTACATAGGACCTAAACATACCAGTGAATTGTGGCTATACATTAGTACATCACTGCCTAAGCCATCGAAGCAATACAGATGTGGTGGTATGTTATGATAATTTTAGTAGTAACTAAAAAGAAATCAAATGTGTTTCCATAAAATTGAATATTAACTCAATTAACAACTGCTAATGTTTTATACACGAAAAATAGTCCATTGAGTTAATTTACACTTCGCAACCTCAACCAAGGTTTTTGTGATGTCACAATTTTTAAATACGTAGATTCTAAACCTTGCAGTATGCTGATGTCATTAAACAAATATTTTATATGAAAACGGAGATTGATCTTTACAAAATATAAGAGCAGGTAAATGTTAGCTAAAAGAAAAAAATCTTGTATGAATTTCTTTATTGTAAGTCTATATTGTTGATTTCCATTCATTCATCCCATAAGGGGTGTACACCCTACAATTATACAAATACATCCAGAGGATACCTCTTACAGTTTGTTCGAAATAACTAAGCCTGTCTGAAGTCATCCACAAGTGCATTAGGAGTGTTAAATTTTAATAGAAAGAGTTGGTGTAAGGCAATTGGATTCATACATGTCTCACATTTCTGATTATGTATTTATTTACTAATTTCGATATTTATGTATAAAAACACTTCATTTTTGGAACGGGTAACTTCAGACCAGCAGAGTTAGTAAGAACAAACTAAGTAAGTAGTTGTAAAATTGAAAACATGAGCCACTTGTTGGAAAATTCAGACAGTAAGTTTTTTGTTGATTTGGATCTATGCATTGGCTCACTCACTATGAATCATGCGGGTTGTCGACAGAGGGAGAGGGTGGTCAATTTATTTTACTGCACTTCACAGGCTCTCCGCAACTTGCCAACAGTTTGATATTACTAATATTTTTCGTTAAGTGCTGAGCTGTGTATTTTGTCTATGTGTCAGCAGTTCACGTTTTTGTGACTCTTTGAGCCAATTCCAAGCTTAGACACCACAAACCGAAACAATCGTTGTTATTTCAACCATAGTGTGTTTATGTCATACCATCACACCTTTTTCCTCACAGGATTAGCCAGAGGTTTTATTTATTTTATTTATTTATTTATTTTACTTCAACTATAACGGTACATACCAATTACAATAATTGAAGATACAGAATAACTGATATTGAATCATACATCCCTCTCACACAACTTCAGGCACACCGTCAACAGCTTTGCCCGTCCATCCTCAAACAAATCAGTGTCTGGCCATGAGTCCAGGAGATCGTTGAGTGCAGAGAGTTTGCACGGTATTGGGGCCTTAGCATGAGTTAGGGTACGGCAGATGTACCAGTGTGAGCCTACAGTTCAGTGGTATGTTTATAAGGCAATGCAACAATGGCCGAGCCAATTGTTATTAACTGGTCCAACTGGTTAAACCAACCCAAACTCCCAGCAACTACTGAGTGTATCATAGAAGAACCCAATAACAGCTATTCCTAGGAACTGTACCCAGGTCCTCACGGCCATTAACAGTTGCGGCCTCTGAACCCCAATTTAAATAGATAATTATATTATATTATTTATCACACCCTGATTTTCTTGTTCAGTACAAATTGGGACTCAATTCTTTATTAACATCATGAATTATATCAACGTAAATTTTAATTTGTGTTTAAATAAAGGTGCTAACCTGAAGTGCAGTACATGCTTTCTTTAATTCTGTCGTTTCAGTTTCAGCTCCTATAGCTTTTAGTGCCTCCAAGATATTGCACACCGACATCTTATCATACCGATATCTAAAAACAACGTGAATCAAAACAAGTAACAAATATTTATATAGAAACAAAACCTCTAGCCGGCCGCGTGCATTTATAAAGCAAGAGCAACACGTGAAACTCGGATAGTCCTTGACGAAACTAATTTATTGATTTTTTTTAACTCACTGTCAGCTCTGTCAAATGTCAATGTCATAGGCAGATGACTATGAATGTCACTGTCATGTCATACATGGCGAAGTCACTCGGCAGCATGCAGCAGGGGCTGGACACTTCTATACTTGATACTTATTGTGTAGGCAGTAGCGCTATCTCTCGATAAATCCCATAAAACAAAAATAAGTTTCATTGCGTTGTGCCTCATAATACCATAGATGGAGCTTATTCCAAGAATTGGTACTAGTGTTACTGTTTTATCGACATTATGTGGAATATGGTGGTTGTTAAGTTTGGTTGTTTTCTCTCAACTTCAGTCACTGTTTCGTGATATTTTGTGCGTTATTATTCAGAAATTGTGATAAGTTTTAAGTTTTCGATGTGAAACACACAAATACAAAGTAAATATATTGATTTACAGTTAGTGCAAAAGTGTTAATCGAATTCTGTGCGGTAAAATGAGGACTAATAATGCAATGGACGTAAATTGTAATGGCGTAAATTTATTATGAAAAACAAATATTATAAAGCACCGAAATAAAGAAATTTCTGAAAAACTTGTTTTTTATGCACTATGACCACATACAGAAGTATATAAACCTAATATAGGTTAATATATATATTAATATATAATATACGTAGATACGTATATATATCTATATATATCTCTATATAAAACAATCAGTACATGGGAAACGTCAAAAGATGGCCTTAGTGTTCAACAAATGTCAGTTGTGGTGAGTGGTGACACGAATATTGCTGAGAGGGCTCTCTTTTCCTAGTATATTATTCTACTCTTTGGCATGCAGCGTCCAGCAGCCTATCCCGGCTTGTTTGTACACACGGCTACATGTCTAATATAAATATAATATAGACATTCTTTAAAATAAGAGACCAGCATAAACTGGTTTTGTATAGCTTGATGTATAGCCATGCGTACACAATATACATCAAGCTATAAAAAATCAGTTTAGACTGACCTCCCGTTTTAAAGGTTTAGCATTTAACATTTTGGAATAAACGTAGAGTAAAATGTTTCTTTAAGCAGAATGCTAGACATAAGCAGTTTTTTTATTTTTATTTTTAATATAACATTTTTTATTATTCATATTTTTATCCATATACATAACATATTTTTCATAGATGTGCACGCATAAGCTTAACATTATTTCATATATTTAAATATTGGTATGTTTTCTATAATAAACTAGCTTTCCGCCCGCAGCTTCGCCCGCGTGGACAGCACGATTTTGACTGTTTAGTTTTTTCAAATTCTGGCGGGAAATTTAAAAGTATCCTTACATATTATCTTTCCGCCCGCAGCTTTGTTCGGGTCAGGTATATGTGTTCTGTGGTTCGGGTAGACCACAAAATTTGCCCAACTTTATTATTTACCGAAATATAAACGCAGCTTATAATCCTTTCCCAAGGTCTAGTCTATTTTTGTACCTAATTTCATCACAATCCAAACGGACTTTCATCCCCTATTTCATCCCCACACAACTGGAAATTTTAAAAACGCTGGAAATTTTTTTTACTTCTTATCAAGTGCCTAAATTCAAAGTTTCATCGTTTTATCTTCAACAATGACAAACTCCCATACTTTTCATCCCTTATTTCAACCCCTTTTTTTACAACAAAACGTAGTTTATACCCTTTCCTAAGGTCTAGTCATTTTTTGTTCCAAATTTCATCAAAATCGGTTACGGGGTTAAAATTGAAAGCTGATTTGTTTGGACTTCTAAACGAACTTTCATCCCCTATTTCATCCCCACACAGGTAGAAATTTCAAAAACGCTACAACAAATATTTATTTATTTCTTATCAAGTGCCTTAATATAAAGTTTCATGGTTTTATCTTGAAAAATGACGAACTCCCATACAAACTTTCACCCCCTATTTCAACCCCTTCAAAACTATTTTTTGCAATAAAAGGTAGCCTATGTCCTTCCTCAAGCTTTAGTCTATCCCAGTACCAAATTTCATCGAAATCGGTTGAGTGGTTTAGGCGTGAAAGCGTAACAGACTGACAGACAGACAGAGTTACTTTCGCATTTATAATATTAGTAGGGATAGGGATAGGGATAGTAGGGATTACAATACAATTCATTTAGCTATAGCGTAATTTGGATTTGTTCAGAAAGACTGATTAGTTATCTAAGTATACTTCTTTAATTCAACAACGCCCTTACCAGCCCCCAGTGATCACAATCAATTGTTTCTGTAATATAGTACTTGAAGGGCCACTCCTCGCAACTCCTCCCAACCCATCTTTTAGTCCATCATCATCATCATCAGTCCGGATTCACTGCTGTCCACTGCTGGTCGTAGGCCTCTTCTTTAGGTGAACAGAGCCCGATCTTCAGTTCTTGCCTTTCAACCAACTTTCAACCCATAGGTCCATACTTCATATTTACATTCATCATCATCCACTGACTTCACCCACTGCTGGGTATAGGCCTCCCTACATTACAAATTTTATATAAATATAACACTGTCTGTTTGATCGTTACGTTGTCACGCACAAATTTTGAAAAATATTGCGTGTAAATGCGGGAGAACAAGTTGCTCATTAATTTATGCTCTGCTAGTCCGCTATAAATAATCTTATAATCTGTTGGTGTCTGCCACCTGTCACTGTCACAAGACAGTGACCCTGCCCTGACAGCTGACACTTCAGACAGAAAAGAAGACAACTGATAACTTCAGTTTGCAGAACTTTGAGCGGGAGTATATGTATATTGTTTGATTGTTAAAAATTTAAAGTTTTCGTAATTATTTAATTAAAATGGACAATTCTCAGAGCTCTGACTTTTTATCTGAAAGCACTGACGTATTTTGTAATAGTCCTACCAACTCACCAATTGTATCCTTTTATATTTTTGATATTACGTTATCAAAATAATGTTGAATTAATGTTACATATTACATTTTTAATATGATTTTCTTAACTAAAACAGCAGATGGATACTGTAACATACGAATCTTTAGTGTTGACTACAAAGTCAACCTTTTCTAGTATTCGAAAGCAATTTAAAAGTTCTTCGTTTTATGTTTACTTCTCTACCCTGTTGAAAGATTGCGGTACTTGCATTTCTCAGGTGAATAAACACTTTAATATCAATATTATTCTGTCTTCTGATGGACGTAGATGGATGATTATAGAGTTGTTGGGTCTGGCCATCGATATATAAACTATAGATACGTTACCCGCTGTCTAAAATGGCAACAAGAAATCAAGGCAATTGCCTGGATTTCGTTTAGTTACGCACTGACCAGCGTTGCGCTTGACGAATTAGAATACAGCACTTAATAGTAACATAACTAAAGATGTATATTCGTCTCTTTTACACAACAGGTACACTGTAAGGTGGCATTTATTTTCTTTCTCTTTCTTTGCACGTATTAGTTGCTATCCTATAGTTGTGCTGTTTCCGATAGCCGTAATGTTCGTGAATAACGCGTCTATATAATTTGGGTCTGGCTAGTATTATGCAGAGTTCTGAATACAATCATAAAAATAGTTATTGTTTTTTTTTACTTTTTTATTTCCAGGGTTTGGACCTCATTTCGGATGTACTGGCTGAAACAGATATAAATCAGAATAAGTTAAAAGAATACATGAATGATGCTGTATGCCTTTTACAGTTATTATCAGATTTAATCAAACATGTCATTGAGTCTATGTCCATGGCGTGTTGTTCTATGAAAACATTTCCTACAGCTACTGGTCGTATTATTATGCTGGTTTTCATACATTGTAAAGATAGGTAAGTTATAAGGAAGTTCATTATTATTTTGCAGTATAAGTCCTGAAATGCAGTGCAGTGCAGTGATGTGATTGCCTTGTGATATGACCATTGGACTGCCAAGTCAAAGGTCTCAAGTTCGAATCCAAGGCATGCACCTCTGTCTTTTCGAAATCATGTGCTTATTAATAATTAATTATCACGCGCTTAAACGGTGAAGGAAAACATCGTGAGGAAACCTGCATGCCTGAGAGATTTTCTTGACGGCATGTGAAGGCACAGTAGGCTAGCGTAGTGGACTTTAGCCTAATCCCTCTTGTTCTGAGAGGAGACCCATGCCCAGCAGTGGGACAATGTAATGGGTTGATGATGATGATAAGTCCTGAAATAAAAGTATGTATTAAAGTATTTTTTAACTTACTAGCAATTTGGGTTAATTATTACTTGGTAATCTCCTTCACCCCCATCCTAAGCTTAATGCTTGTGGGTTCAAGTACAAGTTGGTCCATGTCAGTAGTGCAATGGATGGGTTTTCAAACCAGCAACTATATGATTCAAAGTCTGACGCCCCAGACATTAAGCAACCACCACTTATAATTATTCTGTTGATTGATAGCAATGCTGAACGTCTGATGTGTGCACTTTAGTTGGACAAGCTTATTATCATTTCCATCTTTGAAGCCTATATTGTCTTACTGTACTGTTTTGGACCACAATATAATAAAACCAGTCACCTACACTGCCTAATGGATAATCCGACCATGGTGTTAACAAACCAATTATTTTACCGTTATGTACAGTCAACATCAAAATTATCAGAACGAATAAGCAGATTAAACCTTATCGCAACGGCACAAAGTATGTTTTAGAATGAACATCAACAGCCATCATTCTGAAATGTTTTTTATCCCATTGTGATAAAGTTTAATTTCCCTAGTTGCTCTGATAATTATGAACAGTGTTCATTCTGATTTATTTGATACTGACTGTACAACAACAAAAAATAATATTGTTCTTTTTTGTGCTTACAGTGAATCTCTATATGGCAACCAGATCAGTTTTGTAGAGAAACAATTAAAGGATTTATTTAGAACTTGCCATGAACTTCAGTTGACATACTTAATGGTTTTGGAGAAACATTTCATATTTGATATGACTGAAAATGAAGAACAGGATATACTTACTGAGGGTAGGTTATGTGTTCCTCATTAGTTTAGTGGTTGTTAGCATGACTGCTATGCTAAAGGACCTGGGTTTGATTAAATTGAATAGTGTTTTTGGATTTCTCTACAAAATTCTTGGATTGGATTTGTGCCTAGTTAATGGCAATATGGCACCCAATAGGCGGCGGTAGCCTAATGGCTAGGGCATTGGACTTGCGATCATTTGGCTGCCGGTTCGAAACCCACCCATTGCACTACCGACGTGAACCCACTCGTAATACAAGCATTTATCTTAGTATGAGGGGTTAACAAGATTACTAGTAATGTGCGACCCACATTGCTAGTAAGCTTTAAAAAAACATGGAACTTAAATAAGCGGCATATTTTGGGTGCACATTTGTACACCATTGCCCAACCTTGTGCGGAATATAAGCATGATGTTATGTAATATATTATTGTCAATTTTTTATTTCTCTTGTCCAATTATTAACTACTAATTATAAATACTATTAATAGTTAGATACGAGAGTTTACATTTCTTAAAAATTCCTTTTTCTGATCCAGTAATATCAGTGTCTAGTTTGTCCAAGTTGAAGAACATAGTAATCTTTTACAGTAATATTAACATTTTTTTGTACTAAAATGTAAGCTAGTATTCTCATTGATTTCAACGGCGTGTCTGACTTTACCTATTTGTTTATTTTACGTTTCTAATAAGCTGGATTTGTCACCTCGTTGAGAGTAATTGCAGCAGAATTCAAAAAAACTATAAACTGAAGTATATTTTCTCTGTTTCAGCTTTAGATATCAACTTGAAGATCGGCGAGATTGTTCAGAGCCTTGATGTAAAAACAATGGCTGAACAATGGAAGGCCTACACTGTGATATGTGAGAAATACTCAAACTGTCTCGTAGATAAGAAAATCTGCAGGGACTGCACTAAGATTCTGTGTACAATGATAACAAGCAACATTAAAACAGCATTAGAGGTAAATAAGTTCTGTAGATATTTAAACATGACTGAGAACAACCCAAAAAAAGCTAGGCCAATCTAGTTCCTATCGTCAGATTATCGGTATTTAAAATTTAATAGAAAAACTCACTAACACTCCTTGATCCAGTTTTCAAAACCAGGACCCCCAACTTAGCAGTAGAGTTTACGCCCACTAGACCGAAGAGGCAATTTGTATTCTGCTCTCAATTTTGCCGCTCTTTACCCGACTACGAAAAAGGAAGGGTTATGAATTTAACAGTCTATGTATGGATGTTTAGCTGTAACTCAAAAAGTACTGCTAATATTGATAATGATGTTTCTTTAGATTAGCCATTTCTAAAAGCCTATTTGACAAATATTTTTTTTTGGTCCCATAAAATCTTCAACATAGCCGAATAACAATTAAAATGAAAATTTGTTAAAAAATAAGCATTTTAATATTATGCGAGATAGAGAGCGCACCTCGTGACGTCACACCTTGCGTTCGCCATATAAATTCTATATTAATAGTCGTTTATTAAAGGGACAAAGCATCACCTCTCAATCCCCCCTAAAAACTTTAAGAGCTTAAATTATTTATATTTTTTTCAGTATACGAAGTATGTTTAGTATTTTTATCCAATAGAACTGATATTTTCAATAAATAACAAACACCAGTCAACTAAAGTATTCTAATTAAATTTCTTGACAGGATAATCAAGAGGAGAAAATATTGTTGAGATCACTTAAAATAAGCAGTTTTACTCTAAAGATATTGCTGCGGGTGTGTGTCACTTTCAGGCATGCGGTACTTAAAGACTACGACTCTTTAGTGAAGCTACTACTTTATGTTCATTTGTAAGTAGATACTTTTATGTACTGTGCATACTAGTAAGATGTATAATAATAATAATGGTTTATCGAAAACAAAGTATTTAAGTACCCAGTTACATAAAAGCCCTGCCTCCTAAACTATTATAGGTTGTTCGCCTGTACCTCAGGAGTCAGTTATCAAATAATATTTGGAATTGGAACATAACAAGAAAAGGGAAAAGATTAAATAAAATATTAAATACACATTTAATTTAACTAGAAGAGGAATGGAAGGAGGGTATGTAGGCCTTTGCCCTGCAGTGGGACTAACCGGGCTGATAATAATAATAAATCACTACATATTACAAAACCAAGTCCTCCGCCACGTCTGTCTGTCTGTCTGTTTGCGATAAACTCAAAAACTACTACACTGACTTTCATGCTGTTTTCACCAATGGATAGCGTGGTCTTGAGGAAGGTTTATATGTATAAAACATACGTATTATAGTACAGAAAGTCGACAAACCACGCGGGCGAAGCCGTGGGCCGAAAGTTAGTAATAATTAAAATTTAAAATAATGTATAAACGACGTGCGTGTTTGCTACATGCTCAGCTGAGAACATTTTTTTTTATAAAATGCTTACTAGCAATGTGGGTCACACATTACTAGTAATCTTGTTAACCCCTCGTGCTAAGTTAAATGTTTGTGTTACGAGTGGGTTCACGTCGGTAGTGCAATGGGTGGGTTTCGAACAGGCAACCACGTGATCGCAAGTCCGACGCCCTAACTATTAGGCTGCCGCCGCCTGAAGAATGCGAGGAAACCCTTTGAAGGGGTCAGGCTATCATGGTTAAGCCTACCATGACTATACAGGTAGGAAGGGACATCGACGCACAACTGCTTACCATGAATTTAGTACATGATTCACACTCCTGCGTTGATATATTTCGTCAACCTATAATATAGCAATTTTTTTTTCTAGAAATAATGAAGCTTATCTACAAACAATAAGTGGGAAATCTTTACACTTCATAAACCTTGTAATTACCAATGTCACAAATCCAACCAACCTTCTACTCAGTGAACTGATGAATGATGAGAAATTATTAACTGTGAGTATTGTAATAATTGTTTTTTTACCGCCTAATTTTGTACTGAAAAATGGAAATGGAAAGTACAAAATGTAATTTAAATTTTGTAGTTTTAAATTTATGTATTGTGTTGCCTTATTAGTCTAGTTGTTTTTAGCGCGACTACTTCGCTAGACGGCTTTGGTTCGATTCCCAGGTCGCACATAATGTTATTGGGTTTTACTATCTATCACTATCATCAAATTTATGGGTGCTTTTGGCTAGGGAGATGTTTTTTCATAGATTTTTCCACAAAGCCTGTCTCATTAGCCTAGTGGTCCTAATCGCGACTGCTACGCTAGAGGTCTTGGGTTCGATTATCAGGTCGAGCAAAGTGTTATCCAGTTTTGCTATGAAATTCTCAGTAGCAGCTCGGAGTTTGGATATGTGTATAGTGAACGGCAATAGGCTCGCCCCCTATTGCATGGTGCCTAAATATACCGGCGAACTGTGAGTTTTACATTAAGTACAGCTCTGCTTAACCCTTAAGAAACACAGGCGTGATGGTATGTTTATATATATTTTGTTTTATGTTATTGGTCCTCCAACGCATTCTCTTTCAGTGTATATGTAATTACAACGTACTTGAAATTAGAAAGGATGATACATTGCTTGGATTAATACTTCTAGTATTATCAGTTATAAGGATATTCGTACAGAAATGTGGTGATCAATCATTTAAAGCACCAAGCCATATGCTCATCAACACTATTTACAATTTTTTGCCATATTGTAAGTAATGCTTTGTTTTTTTATTATATTAAGTTGCTGACGTCACCTTGAGGTGGAAAATGTGGAAGCTAAATTCGAAATCACAAGCTGATACGTCGGTGGCTTAGTTGGCTAAAGCGTTTGTACTAACTTAACAATCCCGAGGATGCTGTTTCGACCCCTACATGCGGTCGAATTTCCTTTGGCAAATGTATATCTAGCGATAATATAATAATAGCTATTCGATTAAGTCATGCAATGTGAAAAACTGAGGCATCTTTGAATGTATGATTTTTAACGATAGATTCAAAGCTTCAAATTCTCAAGAAGCCAATGTTTCTTACATTTCGTTTACAGACTTTTTAACAGAGAGTAAAAAATGGCGGATAAAAGTTCGAAAACGGGCAAGTCTATATGCATCTGAATAACTTCGTAATAGGCTCGATGACTGATTATTTTGTATGGCTTCATGATAATGTTTACTGTAAATAGAGCCGATCAACAAAAAAAAAATTGTTTAAAAAATAAGGATGTTATAAGCTTGTCAATTTTAAGCTAAACACTGTGTACTTTAATGATTTGTGACGTTATATCTCACTGCGCCTTACAATTTCTTTACTAACAATCGTTTTATCGTAAAGGGACACAGCATACCTTCTCAATCTCCATTAAAAAGTAAAGATTTATCTTAGAATATTTTTTGCCGATTTCAATTATTGATATTGGGGATATTGGCTAAGTATAGCGTAATTTTATACCTGTCGACCCAAAATCGTCACATGTTGAGCGTATTTCAAATCTAAAACGTAATAAAAGGTTGCCTGGAAGAAATCGCAGACCGCGATAAGGCCGCCCATTATATATCATCAAATAAAAAAACTTTGTATATATTGCAATAATACTTGGTGTACAATAAAGTATAAATAAATAAAATGTCATTTCAGGTCACGTTTGGTTCAACATGGGTTTCAAATTTAAGTGTGAGAATAAATCGAATCGCTATTACCAAACATATGGTTTATACGAACATTTACTTGCGCACGCGCTGGCTTTGGCCGGAACATTGAATCATCTGGATGTACTGGAGAAGAAAATGATCGAAGCTTTGCTTAGCACTGATCTGTATAGTGCTATGTTTTCATCGAATTTATGGGTGCTTTTGGCTAGGTAGATAATTTCCTATAGATTTTTCCACATTTTTTTTTATTTCTTAAAAAAAAAGCTTACTAGCCATGTGGGTCACACATTACAAGTAATCTTGTTAACTCCTCGTGCTAAGCTAAATGCTTGTGTTACGAGCGTTATGTCCTAATTGCGACTGCTACGCTAGAGGTCTTGGGTTTGATTCCCGGGTCGAGCAAAGTGTTATCGGGTTTTTCGATAGGAAATGCCGGCGCCAAATAGTAAAAAAAACATCGACTCTCTTAGAAACTCGATCTTTTATCCTATGAAATTCTCAGTAGCAGCTCGGAGTTTGGATATGTGCCCTGTAGATGTCTATAGGTTTGCCCCCTATTACATGGGAATTTAACATACCGGATAATACCGACGTGATGGTATGTTATGTTATGTTTTCAACACAGTTATGATTTGTGCCTTAAAAAACGAAATGATTATCATATTTTTTATTCTCATTTTTTCAGAATGTCTAGACAGTTCTTACTGGCACAAGTCGTATTATTAAGCAAAATATACCAGAAACTGGATAATAAATATCTTAATGCCGATTCACCACAAAAAGTACACCTTATACATACCATCAGCTCTTTGTTTGAACTGATGACGAACGAAGACAAAATGAGTATTTACAATATGTTCCCCATACATGATGCGAAAAATATAAAACTATGGACTTGTTTAAAACTAAGTAATTTACCTAGCGAAGTACAAATTAGTTCAGAAGAAATCGTTTTTGAAAAGTTCAAAAATCAAATGCAGAATATAATGTCAACTGAAAATGTACTGGACGTCGGCGATTTGGTAAGTTTATTTGAAATTAATATGGGATTTCATTATTTATTAGACTTTATACCAAATAATAAATAACTATGTTAGTTTAATTGTATTTTAATATCGTTTTAATTTCTTTTCCTTTGGCCCAATGCGGATGTCCTCTAAATTTTGTTGACTTATTTCACAAAAATGTGGAAAATTATTTTTCTCAATGCGTGGAGTAGTGTGAAAAGAGCCCTGAGAGTCAGTATAGTGTAGAGTATAGTTTCTGCCTACCCCTGTAGGAAAAAGGCGTGAGTGTATGTATGTATGTACAGTGTGTTAACGCCAGATTAGAACAATAACAATAGACAGAATTTCTAGACTAATGCTGTCTGTAAACCTAGATTTATCGTTCAAACTTGCCGATAATTGCACGAGAGATCTTTGTATAAAGTGTAGAGAAATGAATAGTGTCATATAACTCTTAAACATTTTATCTCGCAAGTGCTATATTACAGACACAATGCACAATGCAAAAGCTGTCCAGGTAATAAACAAATTGTAATAAAGTATTTAATAAGGTAATAGGATTTTTTTAACATGCTGTTAACCTGCCATGTGCATGTACTACATAAATGTTACATAAAAAAGATCTTCAATAATATGTCAATGATCTATGCCGTAAAATATTAACTTTCTAGTGGGCTATTAAACACAATAGACACTTAATCATCGTTTAGTTTATGATTGTTAATTTGTATAATATTTACGTAACCAGTTATAGAAATGGGAGTTCCCATTCTAAGGCGGTTCCAAATATATGCCGCAACTCCACAAGTGATTAATCAGGCCATTTCATTGATGCGCCCAAGCCATTTTCCAATTTACATCATTTTAAGGTCTTAAGTTCGTGCGGGGATCTAACCGATAACCCAGAGATGAAGCTAATCGCTCAAATCACTGCGCAAAACATTTGAAGCTAATCGCTCAAATCACTGCGCAAAACATTTGAAGCTAATCGCTCAAATCACTGCGCAAAACATTTGAATGTGGGAGACTAGCAGAAGTACACTTAACTGAATAACATTTAAACAGGTCCTTTCTTTACAGATAAATATAATAAATTTAACGAGTACCTGTTCAATAATAAATAGAGAAGAGGAAATGGAGAGTTTACTCATACATGCTTGGATGAAGGCTTGTCCGAAAAATATTCAACACGTGGCAAAAGAATTAGATAAGGGCACTCTATGGTATTACAAATACATTGAAGCGTTGGTGTCACTAACCGATTCAATGGAACATATATTTCACGGCGGCAATGCTAATTTAGCGAAGGTAAGATTCAGTTTTGCGTGTACTTGTGAACATAGCAGATAGTTTAATGTTATTAGAGTTTAAAAGATAAGACTATTATGCTGCGCGTCCCAGCAGACTCCAGACTAAAAATCGTAAGATATATTCTTTTATTGGATAATAGCAAACGAGCGAGTCACCTGATGGTGAGTAGTCATCACTGCCCATGGACATCTACAATAACATAACATACTATCACGCCTGTATTCCCCGAAGGGTTAAGCAGAGGTGTACTTATTGTACACCCACAGTTCGCCGGTATGTTTAGGTCCCATGTAATAGGGGGCGAGCCTATTGCCATTCACCGGGCAAAAAAACCAGACTCCGAGCTGCTACTGAGAATTTCATAGAAAAACCCAATAACACTTTGCTCGACCTGGGGATCGAACCCAAGACCTCTAGCGTAGCAGTCGCGATTGGGACCACTAGACCAACGAGACATCTGAAATAAACTATCAAAATACCAATGAAGTTGCAGATGCGTTGCCCAGCCGATTTAAGAAAAGGGAGGGGAAGGGGAAAAGGAGTAGAAGGGGTACTGAGGGAGGAATTGGGCTTCTGGCGCTCCACACTCACCGTACGAAACGCAACAGTATACATACTGCTACGTCGATATTCTGTGGGAGTTTAGTACTTCCCCGGTCATGCCGACCCATTCATGTTGGCATGTAGATATGCCAGTGAGACACTACTACTACTAAACTGAGTTTAGTTTGACTGGGACCAATATACAATCGGCTGTAGTACCTGTGGACTATGGACCCCGTAATATTCATATCTCAAACATTGTATTTCACGAAGGTTTAATTATTATATTATCAAATAAAAAGTTAATTATAGTTCGTGTAATTGTGTTGTACACGCAAGGCGTAGTTTTAGCCGGTCTCACTTCTTTGTTCTCAAAGTTCTATCTTAACTTTTTATTTGATCTGTGATTAATAAATTTATTATACATCATTACAACTAGTTCTAGTTTTTGAGAAAAATATTTTGTAACATAAATATATCAAGACAGTATTGTCTTGCGCCAATGTTTCAGTAAATGGGGGCAGGGTGATGAACTCGAATATTCAGTGAAAAAACGGGTATTTTTAGAGGGCAAAAAATAATATTCTATGCAAACTTATGGCATACTTGTTTTTTATAATAAAAAAATATATAACCGGCCCTTGTTATTGTGTTTATCTTCAATGTATTTATAACTCTATTCGAGTTTTTCATTAAACATAACGTTTTAGTTAGATTTGTATCTGCAAGTTAATTGTTTTCTTTCGAAGTTATTTTAAATCCGTTTATTAGTAGATGTAATGATAAGTTTTCTGACTAATTAACTTTACGATTTTAGGTGCTACATGTTATATCCCACATCCTTCAGTCAGGGTCTAAAGAATTGAAATTACTATTGATTAATATTCTATGTAAATTAAGCAATTTTGAAACATATGATATGAATAAACATCTTGTGGATTCCATACTCGTGCAAGCAATTAGCGAATTATTTAAAGACACGGATTTCAATGTAAAGAATAAATTATTCAATATTCTCAGGAAGAATATTACTAATACTCTTGATCGAATAGTTTACAACATAGTCAATGAAGATGAATGTTTGCGAGAAATGTGGATCAACTTTGTTAGACATGGTACACTAAAAAAAGGCATTAATTTAAAGGACCAGTTATTATCCACCCTAGATTTCCAATACAGTCACAAATGTATTGAAAATGTCGACAATGATCGCACCGTGAAAATACAGAAGTCATTGAGTAATCATTTCGATTTTGTTGATATCGACTTGCTGTTTGATGCTGAAAGCGATGCAGAGCCGGCGTGCAAGAAAGCAAGACTGAACACAAATGATGTAGAACAAATTATAACCAGACTGGAAATGGATGCATCTTCACTGAGCAAATTAAAAGAGAATATTTTTACTACCGCACACTTAAATAGAATTAAAAATGTATGTAATAAGTTAAACAATATAGTTGATTGAGCTCAATGCAGTGTTTCATGGCTTTGAAATAAAACAAAAAGTATTTCACATTTATATTTATTGTTGTGTTAAAAAAAATCTTTACAATTAAGTGAAATATAGTAATCATTATAATAACCGTACTTAAAGCCAGTATTGCTTACACTGTCATAAAAGATCTTAATAAAAAAAATTAGATATAAAACATCTAAGGGCGAAAATGTTTATAACCAGGTCTAGTTTCTATAAAACGACCATTTGTTTCATAGTTATGGCAGTGTAACAACACGGATCCACGAGAATAAACTAAAATAGATTTAATTGATACTCGGAGGTAATAAGACCTTAGTTCACATGTCAAACAGTATCAACTATCATCAGTCGCACTTGAAATTTATGACTTCACCCTAAATCGCCGAAACACTTACACTTGGTACAGTTGTACAGTACCGTAACCAAAAGTATAAATGTCATGTAACACAGCAACAGTTACTAAATAAATTCTAGTTAAATATTTATATCTAACATACATCATTCACATAGCTTAATCCTATATTCGTTCTATTGATTTTCTCATAATTGTGATGGCGAAATATTAAAAAAAAAATACTTAAAATTGGCTAACTAATAGTTAAAATTATTGAATACATTGATAATATTGCCGTACATGTACATATATGGGGTAGACTTAGCGAACGTAGCCATTCCAATAAAGCATAAAGCCTAAAGCGTATCATACAGCTAAAACTTAAGTTATTATAGAAATAAATTATAGAAGTAATAATAATACATAAGAGTAAACAATAATAACGTTGGAATTAATCATGTGAAATAAGATCGTACGACTTGTTAATATTAATACTTGATGGGACACATTTCCGTTGCCTTGATAGTGAACACCGATTGTGTTTTTAGAGTTTATTATAATAAGGTCCAAAATTCAATATTTACTTTCGATCCTAGATAATCTTAGTGCTTTATCCACAGTGCAGTGAGAAAAATACAGTCTGAAAATGAGTCGTGCGCTGATGTAGGTGGGAAATCTGACCATTAGAAAATGATAACAATGTGCAAAAAAATGCCATCGAATGACGTCAGTCCACACCAAACCAAAACAACCACTCATTGTCAGAGCATACTTAATTTTTTTTTGTGACGTACAATTGCAATTATTTCAGGCACCTTACAAATACGTTACGAATGTAAATTTGTGCGATGTTTTTTTAAAAACCGTGATATAAAGAATATCATCTTTGTAATGCCTACTTCGTTTATTTGTCGATTTTTAGTATATTGCCTTGATCCAATTGGAATGATCGAGTCAGTGGACCTTAGGGTATGTAGCTCACCAAAATACCAACATTCTAATATC
The DNA here is from genome assembly GCA_958496365.1 of Subacronicta megacephala. NCBI lineage: Eukaryota > Metazoa > Arthropoda > Insecta > Lepidoptera > Noctuidae > Subacronicta > Subacronicta megacephala. The sequence continues at coordinate 8,094,250 of OY292530.1, read as the reverse complement.
ACTCATTACCAATACTACGTTGGGTACTATTTACAAAGTTAAAATTGTGGAAAGTTCAATGTACAAAACAACAATTCACTGTTGTACTGTTAATGGTATTAGTAATTTATTATAAAATTATACAATTAACGTTTCAAGCTTACATCAACAGTTTCTTTAAATGTTCTGAGGATGCAAGTTTACAATAATATGAATCTTTCGTAGCATACAAACACACTAAGCACCGGGTTTGACAAAACAATAAATATTGCACATACTTGTGACATTTTCATAAAAATGTGCAGCTTTAACGAATGAGAATAATTACGATTGATATTGAGTTATTAATGAAAATATCGAATATATACTAAGTTAGTCTAATAAGTTAGGATACAAAACTTACACATTCAAAAATACTTATTTACTTAGGCCAATTATATCTTAGCTTTAAAGTAAATGGTTAAATACGTAAATAGTTTGTGTCCATACAATTTAGATTACAATGTGGCCACTACAACTTCCACTTAAACTTAAAGCCTTGGCACAAATAAAATATCAGTTTAGAATTTAATGTTTTGATACAATCAAATAAAAATTAAGTTCTTGAGCATGATAAATAGTGTTAAATTGATTACGAGCAAACGATAATTCACGAAAGTCAATATATATGTCATTACTACAACATATAAATCTGAATCTAATTATGTTGTAGAACAGCTTAAATTAAATAAAATCCTAACGTCTAAATACCCTCAGAACAATTAATTATGTATATAAAATTCAGTTCTTTATTAGGATTATTTGGCATCTATCACCAACATCGTTATCTACTAAACATGGTATACGAAGGTGAAAATACCTAATCTGTTAATGCGCCTCTTCAAAACATAAATCCTTATAAAAATGCGTATTTGACGCACGATAATTTAAATCCCTGCCGAGCCTAAATTTCCTCCTATTCACGCACACACTGTCCTCTTGTCCGCTGTCCGCTGCTGACAGCCCGCAGCTGCTACCAACACAACTACACCATAGCGCCACTTGCATACCAATATGACAATGTAGACTAAACCAATTTCGTAGCTAATTTTATAATGGCCTCATGCCTCGAACATGAATATAAACTACGTTGGATTTTTGTTAGAGCCTCAAATGTATCCTTAAGATTGATAAATCGATTAAAAAAATGCAGCGAAGCAGAGAACATATTTTATTTGATTGCAAGAGAAATGACGTAAGAAGCGATTCACGCGGCGCCAATAAATAGCAAAATGTAATATCGATGATATCAAGCGTCATGAAAATGAATAAAGCGCTGATATGTTACTCATATTATTGCCATATGTGAAAATGTATTAATATAAGGCGCTGTAAACGCTCCAAACAGGTCTCAAACGTTTTTAACTTTTCCGAATAATATTGAAAGTAATCACCCTACACAAGAGGCTTATATTTAAAACTTGAAGAACCGTAAAAGTTAACCTATGGCTAAATACATTTAGGAAATCGTAGGCAGTCTAACTAAACTTATTACTGATTGAAGAGTAATAATATTACGTCTACGTCGCCGTTTCAAAGTCGCATATTATCGTACTCGCTTCGTCTTGCAAAAATAAAATCATGACCTCTCGGTGAGGGGTACAAAAGTAATCAATCGTCACTAGTAGAACAAACTTTCCTGGGTTCATGAACGGAAACTTTGTGTTCATTCAATCATAAAAGGGAATGTAACGGAAGGCGTGTGACCTGCACATCGCTGCTCGTGCCAACATCAAACGTAAAAAATTAAATCGTTGTCTCGCTCACGACTCCAAATCCCTGCTCATTTTTGCTCAACGGTTGCTACCGCCCTATGGTTGAAACATAGACGTTGGACGAACTGTTCGGGAGTGTTGTTATTGGTTCCGTATTGTATTGGTGCGGCGCGGTGCGGTGCGGCGCGGTGCAGCCTAGGGCGCGCGGTAGGCGGCCGGCGGCGGCACATGGCGGGTGCCGGCGTGGTGCTGACACAGCGGCCGCGCCGACAGCTGCAGGCTAGCCTGATGAGCTGCCTGCAAGCTAGCCTGATGAGCTGCCTGCAAGCTAGCCTGATGCGCTGCCTGCAAGCTAGCCTGATGCGCTGCCTGCAAACTCGCCTGATGCGCTGCCTGCAAGCTAGCCTGATGTGCCGCCTGCAAGCTAGCCTGATGAGCGGCTTGCAGACTAGCCTGGTGAGCGGCTTGCAGCTGTATACTCGCTTGGTGCGCCGCCTGCATCTGTCCAATGCTCGTCTGCGCCATGGGGTGCATCTGTAGATACTGCATCGACGTACTGTTGTGCAGCATCTGCAGTTCCGGTGGCATGTGATACAGGCCTGGAGTCTGCGAACAAGTAGTTTTTATAAGTTACCCTGTAATATAGTGAACTTTAAATATTAAGTTTTTGTTGTAGTAGTATCACAAATACATACATGATGCGAGTGTGCGTGTCGGTGGGGCGGCAGGGAAGGCCTGGCTCAGTAGGCTGAAGCCTCTTTGTACTCGGAGTTGTCCATGGTGAAGAAGTCCTCGAGCTTCCACTGTAGAGTCTCGAAGGTGGGTCGTTTGAGCGGATCCTTATGCCAGCACTCCAGCATGATCTCGTAGAGTGCCGCGGGACAGTTCTGTGGGCACGGCATGCGGTAGCCGTGCTCTACTTGGTGTAACACTTCGGCGTTTGTCATTCCTAGGAACAGATACATGTTTTTAAATCAAGGCTAAGTCGCTGATGTGATCCCTAGAGGAAGTGGATGGCCAGTAGGTCAAATATATATTTCATTAATTTTAGCTTTTACTTATTTCTGAATATCTACCAATCACTAGTTTTTACCATATTTAAAAAAAATGCCTCGTATCGTTAAAACATAATTTTAAGAATTGAATGTTAATTTAGTGGGAATTTTGAGATTTATTGCGTTATTGAAATTATCTTGGTATTTCTTTTATATGGTAACCTTTACAAGATTCATTTTCAATTAAGTTAAGATTACGAATGATATGTCAAACATACACGCAAACAAAACAATTTGACATACATGGAACTGAATGACAGTGCAAAAAGTACTGTTATTCGAACGTCTAAACACTCACCTGGATAAGGTATTCGTCCGTAAGTGACAAGTTCAGTCAAGAGGATGCCGAACGACCAGACGTCAGACTTTACGGAGAATTTACTGTAGTTAGCTGCCTCGGGCGCCGTCCATTTAATGGGGAACCGGGCTCCCACGCGAGCTTCGTATTCATCTTCCTGTTAACGGCACACATGGCATATAAATTTAACTGAACATTTCGTATTTAGAAACCGTACTGTGATTTATTTAACGGGAACACAGCATTAATGGAGAAATAATAGATACCATGATTACAATTTAGAAATAGTTCTTTACAAAAAAAAAAACACTGTAATAATACTATTTGAATAAGTTCTGTGTAGTTTTACTTTAAGCCTTCTAGAATTTTAGTAACTTAATTTATGTAACATTGGCATAAAACAAAAGAAATAATTTGTCTACTAATTACTACTTACAAACGAATAATGGCAATATATTAAATTCATGTCTCGTTAAACAATTACATTTACACGAGTAAGAGTAAATTCAAAATTACGTGAGTGATGTGAAATGAACCACAAGCACTTCACGGTTATTTATTAGACATTGTTATAATAAATATATTAATTTAATTGGTTTTCTAAAGGGAACGTCATAAAAATGTGACTCAGAGAAAACCACAAATAATGGCTTGCGGTCGGGTAAAGTTAGTTTACGGAAAGTTAGCTTTGAGGTAGATATAAACAAATATATTTAAAGGAAGTCACTATACAGGAAAACTGATTATCTTAATGGTAATAAAGACTGCTTAGGATGAAGGAGCGATACTACTAGACGGAAAATTATTTATTGTTCTCTTTTCCGTCCCATCGCCTTGCAAAAATCCCTAAGTGTCCCTTCTTATATATAAAAATTCATTGCTGTTCATTAGTCTCGCTAAAACTCTGAAATGGCTATACCGATTTTGCTGATTTTGGTTTTGAAATATTTGTGCTAAAAGTAAAATTGGACCCGGCTGCGATCGTCTTTGGACAGGACAACGACTGTCGGGTCCACTATTATACAGGGTGATTGGTGCATCGTTTGCCAAATGGAAATGGCCGATAGAAGAGGTCATTATCAATCTCTTCAGGCCCAATAACTCATTCCTTGTCACACTGATTTTTATATAACAACTTTTGAAACTTTATTTGAAAAAAAAAAAAAAACCAGAACTTAGCATTAAACCTTCAATTTAAAAGAATCTCATTAGTGTAGCATTTAAATTTCATTTTAATTTTGATGTCTACTCTTGTATGGTTCTATGAAATTCAAGATTACTTGCTAATAATGTCTAGTTGCTTTTTAAAAACGTCACAATGTTTTTTGAAAACGAAATATTCAAATAAATCTCAACTGAAAATTGCTGTAAAAAAATAACTAAAAGCGATTGGGATCTTCGAACTCTTTTAAAATGTTCTCTAGTCTATCCCCTTTCCAACGGTATGCCACAAGCCAAAATAAAACTTTTATTAATTTCACTAATTTGCTAAATGTGTAATCGAGGCACATCAGTCTGATTTTCGATATTACGGTATTCGATATTTCGATATTATGATATTCAAAATTACTTGCTAATAAGCAAGTAATTTTGAATATCATAGAACCATACAAGAGTAGACATCAAAATTAAACTGAAATTTAAACGCTATAAAATTAGCTTTTTTTAATTTGAAGGTTTAATGATGAGTTCTGGAATTTTTCCAAATAAATTTTCAAAAGTAGTTATAAAAAAACTGGTGTGATAAGGAATGAGTTATTAGGCCTGAAGAGATAGCTAATGACCTCTTCTATCGGCCATTTCCATTTGGCAAACGATGCACCAAACACCCTGTATAATAATTAGTATATATTCTACGTACGAACTAAAATAGATATTTAAATAATGCGAGAACTTACTTTGATGAGTCTAGCGAGGCCGAAGTCGGCGATTTTGACAATATTAGCGTCAGCAACCAGAACATTTCTCGCGGCCAAGTCGCGATGTATGTAGTTCTGTGACTCCAGGTACGCCATTCCGGCCGCAATTTGCGCAGCTATCTCGATCAGCTGCTGCAGTTTCAGACAACGACCTTTGCCTGAACGAAAAAATTAAACATCAGATATTGAACGAACGGGATGTGTATCTATAAGTTGGATTTATTGGAATCTCTCTTGTTGCTACTGCATAGAACCAAAACATACCGGCGAACTGTGGGTGTACACCTCTGGTTGACTCTGCAGGGATACTCGAGTGATGAAATTATTGTTTTTTTTTTAATTGTTGTAATGACTTTCAATTTATTGATGACTGTGAACAATGATATGTACTATATAAATTTTACCTTGTAGGTAATCCAAAAGAGATCCGTTCTTCATTAGTTCAGTGATGATGTAGATAGGTTCTTCCAGTGTGCACACAGCATATAACTGAATAAGTTTATTGTGTCTCAGTTTCTTCATGATCTGAGCTTCAGCGAGGAAGTCTTTAGGGTCCATGGTACCGGACTTTAGCGTCTTCACGGCTACCGGCGTTGTATTGTTCCATAGACCTTCCCATACTTCGCCAAACTGGCCATGTCCTAGTTTTCTTACTAACTTCAGCGACGTACGGTCGATTTCCCATTGATCGCGCGTTCTGTGCGACAGACCTTCAGTCACGGGTTTTTCGATCTGTGAAAAAAAAAACGTAAAATATAACATCTGTTGACTTAAGTACCTACTTTACATTGTAAGTTGTAGTAGTGTAGTCGCAACAATAGAAAATACCAACTATACCCACAATAGAATAACTAGAATGTGATCATTATATTCAAAGTTACTCGTACAATTTGCGTGACCGTTATAATTTAAGAACGCGTGAAAAATAGGTAGAACGGAAATCTTTCCTTGCGAATACCAACTTAATCTCCATCCGATTTCGAGGAATTCATAAAATATACCTAAGTACACATTGAATGGATTTCGCATCTGTTTGTTTTGGCTACTTATCATTAATCAATATAATACCTTTGCGTCAAAGGTGAATCTGATATAAATACAATAATGTTGGTGTTTTGTTCATTCAAGATTATCCTGATAATGGACGAAATTTCAACTGAATTTATAATAATGAAGTCCTGCTACGAAGAAGAACAATGAGATTATACTACATATTTTAAGTTTTTTTGCTTCTAACAATAGATCGTAAACGTAACAATGTCGATTGTCATCCAATTAAAATAGTTTAATGTATTTATTCTAAGTGGTTGGTTTAGTAGTTAGCCCGATTCTCACTAGTCCTTAGCTCCTATTACGTTTTACGTAATGTAAGGATTATAACGCATGTTGTCTGCGGACGTTGTAAGTAATATTATCTTAGATTACTTGCTGGGAGTATAATTCATAGCAATGCAAAGAAAGGAAACTATAAAGATAACCTCATTCAAAATACAACAAATAAGAATCCGAACTGTTAGAGTACACGACACAAATTAGGCAGAAGTCACACATAGATTATACGCCTTCGATCAAGATCTGAATACAATATTGACGCGAATGAGTAATCCGTACTGATGGCAAAACAAGCTAGTTACATAATTATAAATTTCTCAAAACTTTTTACTCAATAGTACTAATATGCAAGTAGTACTAGTACACCAGATTACAATACCTACAAGTATAATCAAAAAACTGTACTTATAGGACTGTGGTGTAAATGGTCATTATTATGAAACGGAGACCTGAAAATAGGACATTAGATCATACAAATGCTGTAATCTTAAATTTTTATTAACTTGGCATTGACAACGTGACATTCTCATCCTAATCTTTTAAGTAGACATTGTGTTAACAGTTTTCATTTTCTGCAAAACAATAGAATTACCTCGGTACAAACGTTAGGTAATTCTGTTAGAAATGGAAACTAATAAAACTTGCACGAAATGGGGCTAATTGTAATTGGTAGGTAACTGTTTTCTTCAATATACATTAAGTTTTACTTTTTATTATCAGACTTAGTTTATTGGTAAAAGGTGGTAAAGTTATGTAAGAGCGTGTTGGTCTTACGATGTAAGTGACAATATGAGAGTGACAGACGTCACGAGGCGTCAGTTTTATGCAGGCATAGGCTTGTCCACCGCGATGTACGTAATACAGGGATAGTCACAATACGTACCTACATAAATAATGGCATGACAACGTATACAGTTACAGAAAATAACAGTTTCTCAGTATCGTTACAATGGAATTAAAAACGGTGGCAGATCCCGGAAAATTACTTTCAGGCTGTTTAACTTTTACGTTTCAGTATATATTTTTTTTATCTTTGCGTTTTTGTCGACAGTACTACGAAGACAATGTCCTGCCCAGTTCCAATAGGTATTAAATCCGCGTGTTATTATGTAGTGATGTGATTTTTAATTCACACCGCGTTGTGCGTTTGTAACATGAGACTTTGGTGCTGTCCACCGACCGCGACTGTCGGTCTGGTGTACTTGTCACGCTCCACTACATCGCTTATACAATACATGCTCGGTAAATACTTGTGGACGACCGTACGACCCTTATACAATACGTACTCAGATGTACTTCAGAACAATCGTTTTTTATTGTGGGGTGACTCCATAAAATGCTGTTGCATTGGCACCAATTTAATCCTTAAGATGTTGATGATGACCTGTGATGTTAAGATGTTGCCACATTGTAAGCAATGTTGCATGCCTAATGACTAAATAGGTAAAGTAGATGTGACAATCTATTGTTAAGTAATATTTTACTTTAAAACCAGTTTTTTGGAAGAGGAACTTATGCAAATACTATTTTAATTGCTTGGTTCATTATGTACTACAATAAATGACTATTTTAATGTAGCTTTTTCGAGGACGGTCAGATTACTACAATCTTAATATAATTTAGACAGTTTAGTAAAACTAACTTTAACACAAAATTATTGTTACGTTCATAAAAATACGTGGATTACAATCAAAGTCGAGCAAGTAAAAAGGTACAAATCTAGACGTATTCCACATTGGGCACCCGTTTAAACGGCACCTGAGTGAATGGCACCTGAGGTATTCCACATACAGCACCTATGGATATTTTTCGCAGGTGCCTTTAGTGGAATAATTTATTATTTAAAATTTTATTCCACCAATGGCACCTACGGATTAGTAGGTACTAGTGTTGGGATGTTTAGTATTTATCTTAGTTAACTTTGTCATATTAATGACATATTTTTTTAATATGACACAGTCGGTAAAATCAGTCTTGCTTGAGTTATTTATTATGTACTATAAACATCTAAAGATATTATATAATATTTACTTAAATAGGCACAATTATATTTTTTAAAGGTCAGCGCATAACTTACTTGTGGCTAAAAATGTTCAATAGATATTTTATTAAAAACGCAGTTTTTCCATACAGTGACCAAGAGAAATAAACCCACTTTTGTACTCTTCTACTATATTGTTAATTAATTGGTTCCTACGTTCTGCATATTTTTGTGATTTTGACTTTTCCGCGGATTTCAGCGTAATTCTTGCAATTTTCTTGAAGAACCCTTAAAATCTTTGCCAGATTCTTGCTATCATTTCTATTGATAGCTTTATTAATCACAGAGTAGTATGTCTCAGGATAATTATTAGTCTTGTGAGCCTGACCGTAACAACACCATTTGTTTGACCAGAATCTGTGATCAATCCACTGCGTTACCATGTAATCATTCAAATGTGTTATGTTTATATCGTGTGGACTCTCACTCATAATGTAATGTTTTATTATCATGTTATTATATTAAACCTTCGATCGAAGTATTAAACTTACTACTGATTTTAATCGATTTTTTTATTTTGACATCCTAAAAATAATAAACATCGCAACACTAGTACCTACTAATCCGTAGGTGCCATTGGTGAAATAAAATTTTAAATAATAAATTATTCCACTAATGGCACCTGCGAAAAATATCCATAGGTGCCGTATGTGGAATACCTCAGGTGCCGTTTAAACGGGTGCCCAATGTGGAATACGTCCAAATCTAATATGTGTAGCTGTCAAATTAAAAATTAGAATATAATATTCGGATTTGTTGATATACAGTATTAATTTGATCATTTACACTTGACTGCAGACACGCTATTTGCAAAATTTTCACTGTTTTTACGTCTGAAATGACGTTTGCATGATAATTGATAACATTTAAAGTTAAAACAACTTCGCAATGTTAAAATGAGCCACAGAACTTACCACCAGTAACTTCAAGTGCTAATTGTTGGTGAACTAAAGGACGATAGTACACAATTAACCGTCACTAAAACTGAATAATAAATAACTTAACTTAAAACAACACGAACTATCTCAATACTACGAAGTTATAAGCTCAACCATCTTAACAGTTTTTAAGAAAAACCGCACTATATTTCAACCCAATGGCATGCTGAACGGCCAAAATAGAAAATTAATGGATCAATAATTTGAATGACTAAGTTACGCACCTCTGTTGTGTTGAGGATAGTCGAGGTACGTGATTTAGGTCGCCCTACTACCGAGGATATACGAGATATCATATCGTTTAACAAAAAAACCCCTGATCTCTCATGCAACCCAAACGCGTTCCCGTCAGGCGACAAAATGTGCATTATTCATCAAAAAGTTAGTGTAAACACAAATGGTATCAGTTACAATGATAACGCTTCCGCTTTGCCCTTGTTGGTTAAAAATACCCAAAATATGCTAATTTATAATTAAACATTGCGAAGCGGATTCGCATTTAATGAAACAGGTAAAGTGTACGAGGATAAGCTGATAGCAGAAAGTGCTACATGTACCTACCTATTACACAATCAATCATATAAATGAGTAGTCTGAAGTGAAATCACAACTGAATGATGGCTTGTAACAAGGAGCAAACAAGTTATAGCAAATTAATTCCATTCATTTCTTTTATGCAAAAAGTATGAATGTTTTAAAAAATATTAGGTCGTTTAACACTTGGTTCAAAATATGATTGGTTTTCGGAGAAGGCGTAGATGTAATGTCTGGCTGTCGGAGAGGATAATATAAAAATATATCCGCATTTAGATGGAGTAGGAACCTGATTTATAAATATGCAAACGCGCATCGTGGCCTTTTTTATATTAAATAAACTGTTAGTTATACTCAGAATCGAGTGCTTTAAAGATTGAGGTCTTGAACAAGCTAGGTATTAAGCCGCATGCTCGGCGAGAAATGGTGAGTATAAATAAACGTAAGGAAACAATGAAATTCCGCAAATGCTAACAGTATATCGATAAGGCAGAGAGTGAAGGGGCACTAGTACAAAGCACATACGAACGATTTAGATTACGTCACTTGCGTAGGTCAAACATTACATATTATAACACAAATAGTTACTGATGTAGATACTTAAGTAAAATATTAAGGCAAGTTTAATGACCGAAGGTGTAATATTTTACAATAAAATAGTGAATATTGTGACAAGTACTTATCTAAAGCTTGCCTACAAGGCTTGAGATGGTCAAGCAAACGGGGCTTACAAAACAGTATTTGTTTTTGTATTATCTATTCAGTTGGCTTGTCATTGTAAAATTAAAGTTCATGAATACGCCCTTGAACTTTAACCCGCACCAGCGATGCACACGATTATTTCCATATTACCTACTTCGGTACAATACAACTGTTGGTACGAAAGTAATAAAATTACAAAATAATCTGAAACCTGTACGCTACTGCACTTTACATAACTTTCTACTTTATTGCTATTTTGTAACAGCCAGCAATGCAAGTAAATTAATTGATTTGACTATTTTTTTAATAAATCATCATGTCTATAATCGTATGGTTGATGTATATACTTCCATCGGTACATAGTATGAAGTCAATGTATCGATTAGATGGAACAAATAGCTCATTAGAATCAAAATTTTATACAATTGTTGAAACGAGACTGAAAATTGACAATAGAGCTCGTTATAATTGGTTGACGTCACTTGATGAAAAACATAATTACAATACCATTCAAAAAGCGTGAAGTATACATTTCCAGCGCATTTTTTGAGTTTCAATAGTAAATAACCTCCATAAATAAACGTGTATGAAACGAATTCAACATTGAAGGTTCCAGTAATCGGGTTTAGGTTTTACCGATCGAGCAAGGTCGAGATTATCACCTTTTTTAACAAAACCTTTAATAATGCAGTCGGCAACGCTAAACTTGTTTCATGGCTAAGTAAGAGCAGTATTAGACATGAAAATTTATTTAAACACATTTGTATAGTGTTGGAAAGCGGTTGTTCCGTATTACTATTCCGTCATACGAAAAACAAAACGAATTTTTATTAAAAATTTTGCTAGTTGTTTTTGAGCGCTTAAATAGTTGTAGAACAGTTCTTTTAAACTTCTATTTTGCCGATATCAGACAAAGGGGTGAAAATCCAAATTTGAGCCATTCAAAACGAAAATACCGCAATACACCCTTAGCTGTTTTTCAGCTGAACAAATATATTACTAATAGAAGAAAATATTGATATAATGTTTGTTTCGGTTCTTTTCATGGAGCAAGAGCGCAGAGAGGCTACAAATGATTGCATACAATCATATCTAGATGAGAGATTAGAATGTGTGAAAGTTAGCTAATTGCAGCGAAGGCTAGTTTTGAATTCATCTAATTCGGAAATACTCGATAATATTGATGGCCACCACAGGGTAGTATATTGGGGCCACTTTTGACCGATGACTTTATCATGCAAACGAAATACTTTCGAGTTTGGCGCCGCCGCCGTTGAGAAATGTTTTTAACATGACATGATTCTTTTTTTAAATTGATAATATTTATAAGTACCTACCTATACAAAAATTCACTTCTATTTCCCTTGATTTTTATATTTAGGTAAAGTCAATATTTTTGTAATAAAAATCTACACAATAATAACTGTATGTATGATTTTTTTTAAATTATAAGTAAGTACTTTTATTGACTGTGTTAAATCATTTCAAGAATCTGTAATAGAATATTTTTTAAATTATAGTCAAACTCCCACATTATTGCCGATGAGATAACTCGTGAACGCCAAATCCGTCTTTAATATTTTGCGACAACAGCATAAGGACATAGTGACTAATTTTCATTTATGACGTCATTTGAATTTTAGATTTGGAGAATTTGCAAAGGTACTGCACGAAAAGAGGAAAATATTATTTTGTTTACGTGATTGTATTGCTGTGGAGGAAAACATCGACAACAAAGAGTTGTCGTCAAGCGGGACGTCTTCTGTTATGTACGCAGCGTCCGTAACGAAAGTGGGGCCTTCTCGGCCTTGGCGCTAGGTCGATCGCGAAACTGGAACGGCGAATTTTTGACGATTTATATGTTAATTTAATAACGTAATTATATTCCACCATCATTAGAAACGCATAAATTGTTAATTTGTTGTAACATGTCTGCAGTTAAACGGGTAAACAAACAACGAAACAGGGACAAATGATCTTGTCTTGCAAACACTCATTAAAGAAGAATCTATAAAGCTCGCATTTAATTACGTGATGGTGCGCTATATCTATACAACTAGGTATAATCGAAATGGAATTTACACGTGTTGCAATGAGCGAAGCATTGTTAATTTTTAATACGCAAGTGACGCAAAGCTAAATTATAATTCGCTACGACACGAAGCATGAAAACGTAGACATTAAAGAAAATAGTGCTAAGGGTAAAAATTCTTTTCCGCAATTCCTTTGTAAAGTGCCCACGAACATACCGGAAAATATAATAAATAAAAGTTTGAAAATGTTACTGGCCCGTACATACTTACTCGGTTTAAATAACTTAAATATGACGATGCTCTTTGTCCAACAAAAGCAGAGTACTTCGGTGAATTTAAAGTATCCTCGAGCTCGTTCAATGCCTTGTAATATTTCTCACGCGCGCACAAAGGTGGACCGTCGAAAACCATAAATTTTATAGCCGTCCCGATATTGAGTTTTGCAATTTATGCGCCTCCGTTATGACAAATATTTTTTATTATTTATTTCGATCATCTGACCTTAACTTTACACTATCTACTAAGATTCCATGATTGTCTGTTACTGTCAAATGATGAGTTCAATCATTTATTATCGCATCGATTTGGAAGGTCGGGTCAAGCTCACGTGTTATGTGGCATTAATGCTTTCGGAAGGAATGTCAGATCACACCTGGTGGAATAATCGTTTAACAATTTTAATAAGGCTTCCAGTAATAAGTAACTGTTGACTATGGATAAGAAACGAGAATTGAAGCTAGATTTGAATTAACGATGAGGTTTCTTGGGATCTTCTAATGACAAAGTGACAATCCACGACTACCAAGCAATTCGCATTAAATGGAACTATATCAAGTGCAATCACGAACTAAGCTTTACATCTACGGTTTTTTATAAAACCGAATTAGCAAGAGAATTTGAAGTTTTGAATAAAACTGAATTATGACAGAAACTCGTGACCTACCTGTACACAAGGCTTGTTAAGTGATACGCAGAGGCCGTCAGCGTCCTTGCTGTAGTGTTCCACAAGTTCCTGCAGCGTACGGAAGGTGGTGCGTCTGGCTATGAAGAAACCGCCCTCGTCTAACTGCCTAATGCGGTAATGTTTCACCGTATCTCCGTCTCGCACTGTGAACAACAATTATTCATTAATATACATTTTATCGCAATAAAAGTTGCGTAAAATTGAACTAAAATGTTTGTAGTGAATTAATGTGCTGTAAGTTTGATGTAACATTGGTTTGAATAAATGAAGAGCATCACGATCAATTCTTAGAAGAGCAACATAAAGTCAAGAGATCTTAAACCTGAAATATACCGATGATACAACAGACATATAGCTAGAAGCAGCAAATGCAGTACTTCATTGTGAAAAAATAGAGACTCGATAAATTCAAACAAGCAGAAATGCTTGTTTGAATTTACAGGTAGGCTACAATGAAATATAGTCTGTCATTAACCTAGCGACACATCGGCGAGACAAGATCGCCAGAAATAAGAACAGTGTATCCATCAGAATGTCTCAAAAAGAAAGTTTTATTCTAAGAACTTACAAAGTGAGTCTAACTTATTTTTTTTATCGGGACACAGATCTCGAGGTTTTGGCTGTCATACTAATCTTAGGTCATGAAACTTGCAAGTCGACCTTGCTGATACAACTAAGAGTACAGACGAAGTATAATTAATGGGTGTTGTTCTGAGAAGCGACGCGTCAGCTTTTGACAGTTGGATTCAGTTGATGAAGGTAATATTTAACTGACGTTTAATCACGTATTCATTAAAAATGCATGCTTAGAATTTAGTTGCGATGTCATCTTTTTTATTTAGCTTACGTTTGTTATGTAAGTGTTGTGATGAAATAGACCTTTGCAGATGCAGATATGTGCAATTTTAAAAATACAAGAAATCTAAGCGAATATAATTCTTAATGTTATTACAACATTGCTATGAGTTATCTGACTGCGTTTGATTCAGCTGAAGTAATTTCAATGTGACGATAAGTACGTGATGAATCACAAATCGTAACGAGAGCCATGTTACATACGTATTTAACTTGATTTCATTGAATTCTAATCACATAAATATACTCTCTTATTTGTCTGTCTATAGATGTGATTAAAAATCTGGAAGTGAAATTGTTATTTGTTTTGATCGATTAGGTTGAAAGGTTTCAAGTGTACAATGTCCGAAGTTTTAAGAGTGATACTGGAATATAGTTATTAAGTCAAGTTTTGTTTATACAAACTAACATTTAACTATATATTAACTACAGTAAATTTTCTTGTAACCCATAAAAGCTCTCCTTGCTCATATCTTCATCAGTCATAACGACACACGCAATGGGAACTAGCCCGCCATAACTACGTATTAAATATTAATGTTACTGGGTAACAAATAATTATTCTACGAACATTATTAATGAGACCAGGAGAAAAAGTTGGAAGTATGAAATGAGAGCTAATTATCATAACCCGCTCTATTAGTACATTTTAAATTAATTAATACATGACGTTTTAAAAGATAAAACTCGATTAAAAATTGATGGTAATATGTTAGGCACACATAAAATTTTAAATATTTTCTAAAATCGAGTTCCGATTAGTGCTTTCAAAATGTTTATATTAATTTAATGATTGTTGTTAACACTAGTCGACAACTCGCATAAGATAAGAATGTAAAAAGTTTCTTTCTACAAAAGAATTCGTAGGTGGCACTATTGAGAAGATTAAAATTAAGAAATCACAGATTGTTGGATAACTAAGAACAGTGACGCTGTGACTAACTCTAAATAAGTCTAAATAAACGTTTAGGAAGATTAAAGAGATATTAGAGAAATTTGAAAATAAATGGTTAAATAGATATGGTAGGTACAGCAGCTATATTTTTTTGTATTGGTGCGAGTCGTTTGCCCATGCAAGCTTAACACTCTACAACCACGTTCATTATATTTATTGTTAATATTTGATTTTTTCTTTATTTAATGTTTAGGTGTGTGAGAAACCGATATTTTCATATGCAAAACTCAAAACCTCATTTGGTCATACATTTAAGTAGTTACATTGTTTTGGTTCCCTTTGTTACCTATTCATGAAGCATGTAGTCAACTTGCCATACCATACAAAATAAATAGAATAACTTCAGTTTTTGACTGGCGGAGGTTAATTGCCACTCTTAAAATACGAAATTAAGAAAACTAAAAAGCATTTTGCTAAGATTAGCAGTAATAAACAATATCCCAATTCGCACATAAGGAACTACGTATGTACCAATAACTTCACGCGAAATTTAAATATGCTGAAGTGAAAGAATCGAAATTCCACTTTCATTGATTGAGAAAGCAGTAAGAAAATTTATGCGACACCTATTGTAACTTAGAAATATGATTTTATAGGTGAGCCGTATTGACATCGGGGTTTTACAAGGGGCAATTAGAAGACGTCATAAAATTCGTTGAATTGCAGACATATAGTGATTTATCCTAATGGCCTATCATTAGGATAAATCACTTGGATTAGATAAATCGTTCTAAAACGCGGATATTTAATGCCAACCAAGTTTCTACTCAGACAACTGATTCCGAAAACCTAAATCATAAAATAATTTGTAAGAACATTTAAATATTTTTTACATAGCTGACCTTTTTAACCGACGAAAAAGGGGTTTTCAAAACTACACTTTGTTATATATTTTTAATCTATTTACCTTTATTCATTTCATGTTCGAACACAAAATATTAGAGGTACTATTGGCATACTTCCCTGTGTAAGCATTCAGGTAAAGTATCGATTGAGTTTAAATATAGAACAGATTGGCAGAATATGGGCCATAGCCGTGTCGTGTCCCAAATGTGAACAGGAACCGAAGTGGAAAGTATTTGCTTCACATAACAATAAACTATAACTGAAACGAAACTAAGTATAAAAAAATAGTCTATTAGATCACGTAATGACTAAGTTCTGTTGAAAATTGTTGTTGTATTAAAATTCAACAAAATATGTAAATCTAAAACCGCTTTCACCTTCTAATTGTAATGGACGACGCACTAGGTAGAGATAATTTTTTTTTTTCGGAAAATTGTCTTTAAAAGATCAATTTAAAATTTGAATTTATTTTAAAAAATTAGGCACGTCCATAAATACAATGATATGATAACTTTATACTGTTTTATCGAAGTAAAATCTCAGCTGTTTTTGGAAGTTATTATTTAACAATGAATTTTATAAAGTAGGCACCTATACAGGACAGTACCTGGATATTTTTTTTTATGCAGATTTTTTTCCAGATAATAAAATGAAATATGTAAAAAATGAATAGTGAGCCACTACTGTATGTATGAATATGAAATGGTAAAGATTGACAAGGGTCTTATTTATGATATACTTATCTATACTGCGGTTAAATTAGGTTCTAAAAAAGACAATATTGTTCATTAGAAATATTGTTACCTATGGCGATTAATTGCCAATGTTGGCATCCAAACAATGGTATTTGTTACATAAATTATTTTCTAGGAAAACGATAGAATAAAAAAAACAGATAAACGTCCTTGGTGTTACGATAATATGATGCAACAGTGTCGCGCGACTCCTGCTCTACATTATATAAACACGCGAGAACACCTATTAGAACATTCAATTAATAAATTAAAAGATTCCTACATCGTGGAGGCCATGGGAATATTTCGAATTATTGTAGTTTTTATCCTTAAACTTTTTTTCTGCATCACAAGACTAATTGGGATAAATTGTATCTATGTATACATTTCCACGAGATCTGTTGTCTACTAAACTGGACAGTTTTCAGGACATTTGTTAGAGAAGATGAATTTGCATAAATACATTGAGTTCCTCTTTTCTATGGAATCCTACAGGATTCCATAAGAAAGACTTCTTACAGAGTTAAACAAAATTTTAAGCTTTTGTTATGTTAAACTCGACTGATTTTTCAGATTTTCAATAGTTTGTGCAGATTTCAGTAGGTACTAACTACAATTCTTTGTTGTAGTTTTCAACCGATTAACATGGAAAATCCAAACAAAATGCAGGACAAAAACGAACTGCATTGATCGAGACGTCTCGTAACTTCTAAAATATTTTGTGAATAATGACAGCTCAACTACTATTTATTTTCGTTAAGAATATTAAATCTAACTTGAATAGGAATAGCATTGTTTTCGCAATATATCGCAATTCCTAAGAGTTTCATGACGTAACATGACTTTAACATGCGACCATAACAATGAACAACATGTTCTTAACATTTTGGAAATTCAATGTTTCTAAATTGTTAATTTTGTATTTTGACAGTTGAACATTTTCAATAGTTGAAAACTCTTCAGTACAATAACATGCTATATATAAGTATATACATACAATAATATTCATCATACATCAGTACCTAGTTCAGATAAATCTTCTTATTGTATAGAAACTGTATTTGACTAAAGTGCATATAATATTTTCCTGTATTCTTACATTAGTAGTAGTTTCTGCCTATCCCTATGTATTTTAACATACATAAGTTAGATAATTTTTATACAGAAACAGTCAAACTGAGTCAAAACCAAAATAATGTGCATAGTGTATAATATTTTCCTGTATTCTTACATTAGTAGTAGTTTCTGCCTATCCCTATGTATTCTAACATTCATAAGTTAGCTAATTTTTATACAGAAACAGTCAAACTGAGTCAAAACCAAAATAATGTGCATAGTGTGCTCATTGAATAGAAAAAAATATATGGACTGCTAGAGTCAGTTCATACAAGAATATATCTGCCATGGCAGTAAGTTCGTAATGTTACAAGATAACTCTGAATACAAAAATAGTTTTAAAGTACAGCTGAGGGTTAGTTGCATTTATAAACAATACTAATTAGCAGTCATTCAGTTGTTCAGTGTTTGTTCCCAAGGCGCCTGCGCTACGGGCCTTAGAAAAACTTTTAACCGGTTTGGCATCGTGATCGAGTCGTCCAGAGCTACTGGATGCGTCGGTAACAGGATAGCACTAAGCACTATGCTGCGTGCCACAGGACGTACGATGAATCATCACCAACCAGTATCCACATAAAATATTCTTATATTTTCCAAGTCAACGTGACTATAATTGCTGTATATTTCAAGTAAACGATTTCCTATTAGAAAATTATCAATAGAAAATGAATTATTTTATGATGTGAATGTTACCTGACAGCGAGAAATCATTATGGCGGCTCTCGGAGTCTCGGATGAGGAAAGCGCCATGTTCGTTTTCAGGGAGGAGCAATTTCTTCTCCGCTTCGATTCGTTTTATTTTGCGGAAGTACCATCTGTAACAATAATGAAAGGTTATTATGAATCAGAAGTTATTAGTTAAAGTAATCAGAGTGAGAAATCGTAAAATGAAAGTGAGGAATACGATTCTTATCAGCCACCAACTTAAACAATATTGAATTATTATACCTAGTTAAAATTTACATATTAATCGACTCGCTCACATCAGTCTAATCTAATATGCACCTGACTAGTGTTTCATTAGGTTGTTCAAAGTGATTATAGTTGTAATGTCAATAAGACTGCATAAAGACCGGTATCGCTCTCGTTCGTAGGGAGTTCAGAAAGCGGCTTGTCGGTGACTCAACGAGCACAAATGAATAGTATTCTGCATTCAATTGACGTATGCTCACTGCGTCCGCGCCGGAGACAAACTTATTGTAGTAACCGCTTTTAACATGAGCCCCGCTGCTAACAATGAATCATAATTTGTCACCTTATAGAAATAACAGAACTTGTACAGTAATAGTGAGACGAATTGCAAACAAACCATGTCTAGAGACCGATTGTAAATTATTATGATGGTTATACTTATAAGAGTACAAATCAGGTTCATTTCTCGTTTGGAATAGTTGCAAAACAAAGCTGTAGGGGTCTGACAATAGTATTGCATCAAATCCTGCGCGCGCGACAGACGGGGCGAGGTCGTCGGGCTCTTGATATAAAAATAGTATCTAAGTAGTACAGCTGTAAAACGGTAAACTGCGAGCAGTAAAAAGAACCACGATCACTTCCAACGTTCATATTTTTAGAACCGCTGCAACAAATTATAGTAACCTTGTATGGTTGTAAGAGAAAAGTTTAGAAACAATTACCCACGTCAATTATCTTTACGTGAAATCGATACATTAAGATTGAGTTATTTCAAGTGCGTTATATTTTCGACGTTATAGCTATCCAAGAATTAATCGCAGCATCGAATCTGACGGTCAATCTAAAATGATATCATAATAGTTTAAGAGTTTATTTTGACGCGGTAATCTCTGGAATTACTGGAATTACCAGTCAGATTTGATCGATATATTAATAAAATTGATTGAAAAATCCTTTTCGCATTTGATAGGCCAATTCTTGAGAAAGGTGGCATGACATGAAAGGAACGAAAGGCCATGGATGAAACATAGGACCGGGGAATGAGATGAGATCGCAAGGCACACCCAGTGAGTATTTTTTATTTCAATCAAATATTATTTTCTTAGAACATCCTTGGATGTTTAATGGCGAATTCATTAATAATTTCAGAATAACATCGTCTATGTTGGAACGATAATTTCATCTTGTTCGTGACTGGAAAAACTGATTGATCTATGATTACTATTGTTCAACGGATTGTTCCGCTTGAGAATCACGGACGGACCCTTGCACTGTAATTAAATGGAATACTCAGAGCACGATAGTTACAAGAAGCCTAATACCTATCTGTGTAAGTGCGCCTAGCTTATTGAGGATAGAATAGATAGTTTACAGTTTATTTTCGTAAGATTACGTATAACTAGGAAAAAAAATTTTTTACCTTTAGAATACGCTAAAGCTAATATTATACAACAGTTGCTAAAAATGTTACTGCTTTTATCTAGCTGTTGTTTGTCCACACCAAGTTTACATAAACATATCTTCCAATCTGACGTTGATACTTTCAAACATATCTTTACACAATAGCCTGCTAACAGTTTTACAACAATATACTTAGCAAAATCTGAGAGCAATCGCAGAATAATGTTTTTTTTGCGATTCCGAAATGCACATCACAAAGGTCGACAGGCGACCTACTTTTTTGGTAAAAACACATTAAAATCACGTAGCGTTACAAAACTATCAAATTGTACATTAACAATGTTGTGTTATTTATTTTTATCCTGCGAACAAGCATGCATCTGAATAAGCTCATAAGCTGTAGTCGGACGTACGTCGGACAATCGCCCAGCTGCATTTGGATCTAATTACAATTCTATAATCATCAAAGACGTTATCCAGCCAATAATAATTTTAGGTGATAACATGGAGGAAAATTATTATGAACAATGCCGCATAAGCTATAAAAATGAGACATGAAAAGGGCGCCACGGGCTTAAACTACCAATACCTTCGATAAGACCTCGGCACGCACTAAGGGCATACTTAGGGTCATAGATCGGTAACTAGCAGATAGCATCGAAGGTCTTGACGTGGAAAACGCATACAGAATAGATAAATAATGCACATGTTTTTAAAGCTAATTAATTTCCTCAATAATAAGAAATAGAAAGTGTTCCAAACGTCTATGTAATCATGACTAGACGGAAAGTATGTTTCAATGAGAAGAGGTGTAACATTTAACTGTGAACTTCGCTCATACGAGAAGAAATTATCTAAGCGAAAAACATCTAGAAAGTCCACTCGTAAGTAAATACAAGTTATTATTAAGGATCCCGCTTCATTGAATATGTGGATTTCTTACTCAATCATTGATAGTTTACTCGAAAAACCTAAAAATTCTAACTTGAACTAGTAACCCTCAATGCTTGCGAGTCTCATTGTGCTAGACAGATAGAGCGACCTTGACCTCCTAAAGGCGAAGAGAAATCGTCATCTGTATCATGAATCATGCCCACATATTAATAGACCTTCTCTCTACAGAGAATTGTGAATGATATCATTTTATCGATTTCCAAAAAGTTATGAGTACTTGCGTAACAAATACTGAGAAGAGGTGAAAAAAAGCAAACCTTTTAAAGAGGATATAAAAATTAAAATATATTTTTTTCCTTGCGAACGTTGACACTTAAAAAAAGTTAAACAAACAAGTTATATTTGTACAAAATGTCGGGCGACACTAGACAAGCTCACAAGCATGTTCCCGATTTGAATAAAGCTTATTTAAACGAGCTGGTTTGCCGCTATATTTATTTTAGAAGATTCGTTTCAATTGCAGATTTTCGAAAGTGCAAATAGCATTGTGCAAATTTAACTAGCTTCTTTGTCTAGACTTCGAAAAAGCTTTGTAAAAGTGTTAGATTGTCAATAAAATAGGTGTAATTTTGTAAATTTTTGATATGTGACTAGGAAATGTGCTATTCACGCCTTTTTTAATTATTGTTCTTCACGAATACAAAAAAAAAACGAATAAAAATAGCTTACGTAATGGCAACTGTCAAAGCTGAATAGTTTCAAATAGAATGTCGCAGGCAGTTTGCTAACAGGTGGGGGACGGAAATTCCTAATAATATCATTATTGGGTTTTCTTATGTAAGCGAGTTTCCGGTTTGTAAACATCTCAATCAGAATAATCCTATAGTATTGATAACTCACAGATATTATATTGAAACTTGAAATGCAAATTTTATTTACGATAATTGCCGTGATGTTGAATGACCGACTATTATAAAGAACCACGTGCCAAAATTGATGTATTATTTGATAACATAAATAAGGATTATAAAACTTATTATCATTTTGTGATAAGAAAACTTGTATCATAAACAAACAATCTCTATTATGTAAGACATTTTGGAGTTAAGTGACAAGTGTCCATGGAGTTTCTTGCCGGATTCTTCTCCATAGGATCAACCTTTTGGAACCGTGCAACTAGAGTCAATAACGTTTCATAAACGCTTGTAAAAGCTTATTTGAAATAAAAACATTTGATTTGATTTGATTTGAAGGAAATCGATTCGACCTAAACCTTTGACATAGAGTCGTTTACTGGCACAATAAAGGAGAATTAATTCCTTGACTTTCGACCAGAGTTGCATTATATATAGCGAGTTAAGCAGAGGCTCTGGTCATCGACCTTCGCGTGCCGATGTAGCCACATCTTTTTTGCTAAGCCAGTCTCGCCTGGCCCCGGGTTGCTCGCTAGATAGGTAATCTAATTATAGGGTCTCCCTCTCTGGATGGACAAGTAAGCTTGCCTTAAACTACAGCTAGTTCTTTTTTTCTAAGGGATAGGTCGATACCGTTTGTACTAGACCTATATTAGTCGTCTAGAATTCAGAATAAAGCAGGTTAATTAAAACCTCTACTATAAACTTATAACTTACACGGGTAAATGTAATGATGAGAAGTTGACCAGAAAATTACCGAGATAGTACACGTGTGTCAAAACGCTTAGTTTAAGTGGCATATAATTGTTAGTGCGTGTTATTTTCCATGTCTTAAGAATAGAGTAAATTGATTTTAGTCCCGCAACAGCATTAACTTGCACTGTAAGATTGTTGTTGTGGTTCCGTACCCAAAGGGTAAAAACGTGACCCTATTTCTAAGACTCCGCTGTCCGTCTGTCTGCCTGTCTGTCACCAGGCTGTATCTCATGAACCGCGATAGTTAGACAGTTGAGATTTTCACAGATGATGTTTTTCTGTTGCCGCTATAACAACAAATACAAAAAAACCATAAATGTTTAAGGGGGACTATACAACTGACATGATTTTTGTGCCATTTTTATAGATAATGGTACGAAACCCTACGTGCGTGAGTCCGACTCGCACTTGGCCGGTTTTTAATGATACCTATGTTGTCGTGGGAAATGTCTTTGTTGGAGATAAAAGGATGCTCCACTTAATTATAATTGATATCTTCGCTTTTCCATTCATTATTAAAGAGACGGTTACGAAATGACAATACAAAACACACTTCCAATATGAGAGAATAAATGAGATCCGTGATCTAAAAACCTCATTCGAAATCATTGTCTTTTGAACGGTATTTTTCGCGAGCATTATGGGTTCATCCGTTACTTGTTCAGGCAAGTGACAGATAAGGATATCAGTCATACAAATCGCGACATCGACTGAATTCACAATAAGAATAACCATATCTACCTTGCTTGTTTTCTGGGTGCTAAGAACAGTGACACAGATAAAATGGTGCTCGAAGCCAAGTCTCGATAAACTGCAAAGTTATCAAGCAAGCACGATGGAGTCGATGGAAATTCTCATATCACCGTCGGCAGTCAAACTAGTCTTTTTGAAACACGTCACAACAATCAAAATGGCACTGCTGTTTAAGATTTAAAACATATAGAAATCCGCTGGCGTAGTTAGAACTATTAGCGAACTTCACAATGAGTCGTTAAATATTACTGCCTTCTGTTAATCAGGTAAGGGCATGATGCGAAACGTTAAAGAAGCGATGATAAGTACTGCGAATTGCTAATAGAACTAAAGTCTTTGTCGTCAGCCATCGTTGTATGGATTCAGTAGGTGATGACCAATTTGATTATGGAAAAGGCGGTTGTATAAACGATTGTATTTGAAGGTATATTATGTCTTTAGGGTCTATTGCCTAACTATGAAGCGATAAAGTTCACTGTAACAGCGTTTACTGCACGGATTAATAACAACAATACAAGATGTTGATACGACTATTGCCGTTATAGTTAGTCGCATTCGAAAATGGTTGCACAAAAACATCCGCAAGTAACAATTATCGACAGAGGTCGGTGTGCGGCGGCTCAAGCGGCGCGCACTGCGGCCGTAAAAAGGTAAAAACAAATCATAAAAACCTGTTGTATTGTTCTTTCGCAAAAGACGACCTCAAGCCTTTTGATAAGAAACGAGTCATTTTCATCGATTTTCTAACACGTGTCTAGTTTGTATAACAAAGAAACATTTGCAATGCAAAGTTATTGTTCGATAAACAGAGCATTTGTGACAAGTACGCTGAATGACTTAAACGATTACTGTGGGACTCTCTGCTTGAGATTGTTATTGACATGATAGATATATTATACGACTTGATTTACAATTTGAATAGAAAGCAAGATGTAAGATATTGAAAAAAGAAGCAAGTTAATTTTTAACGCTATAGAGACTACTAAGTGAGACGAAACGACGAAACGGAACCTAAATATCCGACATAGTGAAAGTGAGTAAGAAGCAATTCATGTTACAAAACAAATTTTAGTCTGATTTAATTTTATCAATATCAAGTTACGCGATGTTTGGGAATACGCAATACTTGTTTTGGTAGCGCAGCGATAGGGTCGAGGTTGGCGAAATGTTGATTATCATATAGCACATGAGGAAAATGCAGTTACTTTTGATTCCCAATGAGTTTTCTTTCGTTTTCGAAGGCCAGATCAGCTAGCATGATTTGTTGCACAAATAAGCATCGCTGGTGGGGCGGCATCACGATTCACAACCACACACAAGAGATGTTATAGAAGATATTAAAACACGTTTAAATAAGTTCCATTGGAAATGCACAAATGCAACAACATTTTTATAAGATGGGTACAACAAATTTACAACGAACAAGAGACACTTATATATTTAAATAATTATTTATAATTAATATTGTCAACGTCTTGTGCATGGCAAAAACAAACACAAATGACGATAAAATATAGCTAACAATTTTCATATCATTTCTCAATCAAAGCAATGCTTACTACATAGATAATACCTACGACATTTCCTGAACATTGATAAGGATTTTTTTTCTGTTTAGAATATCTACAAAGCATTCTACAAGGTTGGTCGTAAAAACGAACATATAATTAATACGAATATTGTTTTTTTTTTTTCAAATAATGTAAATGAGCATAAATCGATTTAATCAAGGCTTTCTTGAAAAGCAACAAGAAACTGTGAGAAAATGAAAAACAAGCAAATATTTCGATGTGAATGCGTTTGTTTCCATCAAAGAAAGCGTAGGCCCATTTGGTACAATAGCCGTGTTGATGCACACTGAGCACAACATTTTTGTTTTCAGAACGGTAGCCGCACAAACAAAGTAAACTGACGTTGAAGCGTTGTAAAACGAAAAACCTAGTTCATATGGTGTGTTAAATTTTCATGCGTCATTGTCAAAACGCGTAGATGGTCTTATGATCTTAAATACTGCACGTACATTACTTTTATAGTAATTCACCCCATTTAACCAACGGATTGTGTAATAGTTACAATTTTATTATGATGAGCTGCTTTATTGAGCAAGTGGAGTAATTATCAAGGCTCGTCAGTGAAACTGACGACGGTGCATCCGTTTACCTCGCTTCTAGCAAAGGCTGGCATGCCATTTCCCTGAGGCCTATTTTTATAAATAGAATTGCCAATTTTTAACGAGCCTATATTAGGCCAGCTTGGTGGATTATATCGCCTAATCCCTTAGGACAAATAATGGGTTGATGATGATATCAAAAGAAAATTTGGTAATCCGTTTACATTGCCAACCTTGTATAGTTATAAAAGTTTTGTATAATTTAATGTTTTTATAGTGTATTAGAATTGATTATATGTAATTGTTTGAATATAATGTGATTTTTCTCTGGGTCTTAATAACCTGACAAGTCACTATAGTTTATCAAAATTCAATTTGTTCCGAGTGCAAATAAATCGAATGAATTATTCGTGTCCTAATTATTCAAGAGGATTGAGGAAGCGCATAAATTCCGAATAACAAAAGGTACGTCAAAAATTCAAAGCACAGTCGCTTCCGATCAACAGGCAGTTAAGTTTTCTGAGCGTCACCTTCACGGCTCACTTCCTGAGCCTGCTTCCAATTGCCGAACAGCGGAGAGGAAGACAGCGGCCACCGGTGCACCGACCGACCGCGCAACCGTAGCCTTGGACGCGAGCTCCCTGCATTCTAATCGAGCGGCCTTGCGGAAGCGCGTGCCTCGAACCCGCTCTCGTAACATGGCCCCTTATCAACGGGCTCGACAAATCACTACACTGACAGATATCGACTTATCTCAATCGTAACGTGTTGGAATCAAAAGGGGAAACCCGCGGCTTTTTTAACGAAAAGGCGATTACAATGAAGAGAGCAATACCATCACAAACCCGTGAATAGACATAAGCACTTTAAGAATGAGTTACACCATAAGTCTAGGCACATAATTCATTGAAAATGATTAGCAGTTTAGCACAAAGCTGTGGTCGGCCGCAGACGGTTGTGAAGTGGTAGCACTGGTAACCAGTTCCACTCGTTCCTGAACAAGTCGTCTTTGGTAAGTAGATCGATGGCTTGCATGGACGATCGAGTCCAAACATATCAAGTACGAAAACACAGAATATGTACTACAAGTAATTTTGTTGTGTTCTTGGAGGGTGGCAAGAGTTGATGTATTTATATCACTTTTCATTGAAAACACGGCCAGAGATGTAACAGGGAAATGAAATAAGTTCTCTAATTTCAGCCAACTGCCTGCGGCCGATACATTTTTCTAATATGTAGTTACAAGAAATCGCGATAGGGTTATAGAAGTCTTAGGCCTAAGGCAAATCTTTCTTAATACATTATACAGCCAATTATAATAAATAAAAATTTTCACAATACACATTTTATTAAAAGTACCTAATAGTAATTAAAATGGCAATACGGTAAATAATTTTGAGTTAATCGAACTAAAGTTAGGAAGTGTTCGTAGGTCATTAATACAATTAACCAAGAAAGTTGAGAAAATAGAATTACTTTGTTATATACAATAGCATTGACTAGTTAGTCATATTTTAATTTGCTGTATAGTTTTCTTTCACAATGGGAGATATTTCATAATATTAATAAATGCTAATCGATACAATTGGTTTATGTAGTATAACTGGGAGCATTAAGTCTGCTATTTTGTAAAAAAAACGTTAGAAATCAATACTTTATTACAACAATTATTAAAACTGACACTTACGGCATAGTCTGAAGTTTCATGTATGGATCCAATGGCAAAGATTCCAACTCTTTGTGGTTTACATTAGTTCCAGACAACCGTCTTGCTGTTCGCATCCAACTGCCTTTTTGCCGTCTTAAACCCTTTTCGCTCTTTAATAACTGAAGGTGGCGTTTAACTATATCATGCCACTTCCACTTCACTGTAGCAGGAGAGTCACTTGCGGCATCTTCCTTGCATATTTGCAAGCTGTCACTAAATCTCCTCATATTTTGGAGATATACTTCATTGGATTTTGGCGGAAGGCTTTTTCGCCTTTCGTCCGCAATTAATATTGACTCTTGCGAATTTTGCTCTGCTATCCATTTTGTTATGAAATCATTTTTATCACAGACTTGCATAATCACGGGCTCTTCTTTGGGAGGCGGTGGAATCCAATCCAAACTGACCCATTGACTAGATTTAGGCTTGGATTTGAATATAACATCTACCTCATCGTCGCAGTCCGAAGAGCCAATCGAACATACCGACGTTTTTTTTCTCGGGAACCGAGAATGGATAGATCTGCCAGCGGGAGCTATTTCAGGATTAACACAGGTTTCAGTGTTTTCCTCTTTTCTAACATCCTGCAAACTCTTTATACACTCAATATTAACATAAGAGTTTTCGGAGCACGAAGAGTCAAGACTAAACCTAGGGGTACTTCGATGGACAAACTTAGACCTAATAGTCACTTCCTCGTTACAATTTTCAAAGTTTCCGCCTCCAGTTTCACGTTCATTCGTTAAGGAAATTCTTCGTTCATTTGATATATCGTTTTCCATTTCAATTATTTTTGTCATGCTCGGAAAGATGTTTTCTTTTTCAACTTCCATTATTCTAGTTAATCTCTGAGGGCATTCCTTTTCAGTATCTGTATTGTTCGTAATAGTAGAAAATGAATTATCCTCATTAAGTTCTATTATTCTTGTTATTCTTTGTAATGTTTCATTTTCACCATCGGAACATACTGGTGAAGGTGCCTTATCATTTTGAAATTCAATAATCCGAGTAATCCTTTGGGGAAGTTCTTTTTCAGAGTCTATATTTACTGAGTTCGGACTTAAGTCATCTAATTCTATAATTCGAGTTATTCTTTGAGGGTAATTATTTTCAGTTAAAGATACAGATGACTCGGAACTATTCGATTTGATACTATCTTTAATAAGTTCTTGGTGGTTATCTTCAAATTCTTTCATTTCTAAAATATCTGAAGAACTAAGAAAAGAAGATTGACTGTCTAACATTTTGGTTGTAGTTATATTACATCTTTCAATTGTTACCTTTTCTTCTCTAGAATTACTGCGACTTTTAGCTTTTTGTAAGGCGCTTTCAGTAAGGAAAACACAAGGCACCTCCACTTGCATTGACATTTTTCGTCTCCTGGTTGAATTTTCTTTTTCTTGATTAATGTCATTGTCAACATCTTCAGAAACCGCAGTATGCGGAAGAACGATAGGGGTTCCTGCTACCATACGCAAAAAATCAGTAACTGCGGCTATATGCGCTCCTGTGACGGCTCCTTGTAACTTAACACCGGATACTTGGTGAGGCACAAGTTGATTATCGCGTATACACCAAACTACGGGCAAAGCCCCTTCAGACACCATCGTCGTTACGGTCCAGTGATCGTTTCGGTATTGTCTATACAATCTACTATTGTCTTTGATAAATACAACAAAAATCCAACAAATTGTCACAATGTTTAACTAAGTTTCGATTCACTGGCGCATTTCCGGGCTACGTCCTACACTTTGAAATTGAAAAAAGTTTAAGTAAGTGCACATATAGGATTGTTGTCGAAGAGTCGGCATAGCGCAAACGCGGCGCGGTAACGGGTGGTGGAGCGCGGCGTGCGTGCGCGTCCGGCGGAGGTCGCGAGAGATAAGGCGGTGAGAGTCGCACGCGCACCACTGCCGCCCGCCGCGCGCCCCGCCATGCCACGCCGCCTCACCATCACCTTCGATCATACATCAATTTTCATCCGATGCACTTCTCTGGGGAATTATGTAACGGTACGGATAACCCATTTTAACAGTTAACCAACCTAGTCAAAACATGCATAGTAGCACAGTTAAAGTAATTGGCGTTTTGAAGATATGTAAGTAATTATTCACAGATTAAGCGATAATCGCCAGTTCAACTAGATCAGAACAATTGCATGTACATGTAAATAAGTATCTATTAAATAACTTTTTAAAGTCTAGACCAAGACTAATGTCAATTGTTTCTTGTCTTGCAATCTTCGTTTTATTTACATAAAATATGCAAGGACTGGAATTCAAGTAGGTTTGCTTCGGTGACGTAACGAATACGTACCAAAATTAGTAAAACATTCGTCGACCACGGACGTCGTTTATAGGCATTATCAACAATTTAGATTCTCAGTGATTAATAACTTATACTGTTTTCAATATTGTAAATGGAATCGAATTTCATTGTTGCAAACTAAGTAGGCAATCGAGAGCAGAAAGTCGTAAGTCACCCTATCTGATGTGGGGTCATCCTGTCGCTTACAGTTAGGCCGCTTTGTGTTGGCCCTATTCGTGTCAGGACGGTCCATCACTCAGTCGTCGCGTCGGCCGATGCAATACCGCAAGCTTTATGCAAGCTCCCCTCTTGTTTGTAATATTGTCGAGAGTTCTAGCAGACCTTCCTCAGTAATTACATTCCGCATTGTTTTACTAGATTTTAGTCGCGATATACAATAATAACTATTCTGGTGTATCATTGAAAACATCTACGGTATTTAATATTATGAATTGTGTAATAAGCCTTGCCAGTATTGCTGAAGTCATGAAGAAAGTAATAAGGTAATTAATAGTTGCTAGATAAATAAACTTAATGCGCATAAATAGTTGGTATGTGCATGTAACACCGTCATGCACAAATGCCAGTGGACAGTTAGGCTCGGCGCCAGTGTAGCTTGCGATGCGCCACCCGTATCTGGGACGGGCAAATCAAGTATTAATTACCCATACGTTGCTTAATGAACCCTTAATAGTTAAACTTGAGATATAAAAGCATTATTTTCTTGTGCTTTACAATGGTAGAACAACTAAATAAAATCATAAAACATATTGACGTAAAATTTGATCTTATTATTCATAACTATATCATCGTTTTTTCCATTTTTGTAATATTTTATATATAGATAAATCGATCTGCAAGGTTAAAATGTGCGCGCTTGCCGCTGTAAGTTTCTAGACGGGTGATCATTCTTAACGCAATCAGAGCCGAGTCGTGCCTTTGAGAGTACCTTTAGTCGTTGGTCCCGGTTGTCACACATAAACATCTATGGCAATTGTTAGTAGAATATCAGAATAAGTTTTTGTGGCAGCCGCAGTTGCGACTGGAAGCCGATTCTATCATAGGAAAAGGGTAGAAGGACGAGGCCAAAAAAAATGTACTTATGTGTGATAAAATAAATAAATTCGAAACCGAATTTAGAAGTTTCCGTTTATTTATAATCGTCATTTAAAAATGTTGAAATTTATTTATGCGTAGGTGTATGCGCGTGTGATTATGAACGACTTTTTAACGCTGATAGCAAACAAACTCTCGCATCAGTTTCGAAGAATCGCGTTCCGTTCAATGAAACCGTCGATTTGGGAAAGTCCAACCGTCGACTACAGGAAAAAAGAATTATTTATTCAAATGAAGAACATTGATTGGATGCACCGAACAATAGACAAACACAGACCTTGGACCCACGTACAACGTTGCATCTCCTAACAACTCCTATGAATTAGAATTAACCAAAAGGGAAGAAGTATTTTTTTATTACTAATTCGTAGAACATTGTAATTGAAGCTTCTATAAGTAGGCGTTATATAAATAATGGGAGTTTCAATGTGTATTTTTCTTGACAATATACAAATTGATTACGACAGGGTTTTGAAATTGAAAAACCTAATAAAAATTTATGATGTGTTATTGATGATATTTTTCCTAGATTACAGTAGACGTGCATGTCATTAACAGTAGTAACAGGATTGTTAAGTTATCTTCTTATGCCTGTAGCATGGTTTTGTCTAGCTATTCTTATAATCTTATTTTGTATTCTAAGTCTTACTCATTTTACACCGAATAAGTCCGAATAGGGCAAATTAGTTCTTTATTGGTACCCTATCTCTGTCTAATCTGTTGTGTAATAAATTTACTTAGCAAGCCATTTTATAACACGTTTCCTACTTCCTAGTTCAGAAGTATGTTCTTCTCGATATTGAAAATTAAAACATGACATTGACAATGTTTTTATTTATATGGAAATATTGTTTTTATGTCTCAGGAAAATAAATGAAATGCATTGCAACGTCGTCGTTTAAATCGAGGGCAAGGACGACTATATGTTTGTGTGTCACATTTAATTCACTATACCGGTCGGGTTTTTTGCATGGGTATTAAAATAATTTGCATATATCTCCAATGCATTTTAAAATTGACATATGAAGAATTGAAGTGTTATTTGAATGTATGATATATACCTTCCAACACAAGACATAAATAAGTATCTGTAAGAAGGAACCAAGAGGAATAAACAAGAAGAAAGTTGCAGCCAATAGCAACTAGAGCATTCAGTCTCATTGGGTCACTCATATAATGTAGAAGATGCGTATTTATTACATCTGAAATCTAGGTCTCACGTACCACGTCGTGCAGAATCCGAAACACTATTTGTATTTTAATGCAAAATGAAAATTCATTCACCCCAGCGTGTTAAGTAACATGGTTGCTACGCAAAATTCTATACTAGGTATATGCACATATCTTTCATTATTAATATAGAAACTTAGTGATGAAGATCAATAGACGAAAATAGAGATTAAAAATTAATAGACAAAATTATTATTAATTACTAAATAATCTACGACTAAACAGCAATTACCTAACTACTTATGTTTATTTACATAAGTTTTATTACCTGTTATTAAATATGCAAATCGGTTTTGCAGAAATACAAAATTTATAGAGTGTGGAATAAATCATCATGTTATAAAATAGATAGCCGATAGATAAACAAGGATGGCATACGAATGAAAATTCTCCGCTCGTGTTTGTATTAATGAGACGATTTAATGATGTGAAGGTTGTCGAATTTGTTACTTGTTGTATAATGTCGGCCAGTGATAGCACGGTTCGAGGAAGCAAGCGGTCAGCGGCGTCGCCGGCGGCGGCGCGGAGGTTGTGGCGCCATGGGTTGGCGCCCGCCCGAGCAATCCGTATAGCGCGATTTTTTCTTTACGTTATAAAATTATTAACCGTATCCCTGTGTAAATTCATAACACTGCTTGATTACTTGTAGTATTAATTAGTGGCTGCACGTTAATAACATACGCAATTACGCACGCTAAGCTAAACAGGCAAGCAGCTAGGCAAATCAAGACTATTGTTTTGAATCAAAAAATGAAATGAAGGAGGTAATTTCATATATTTACAGTAGCCACAGAACATGTGTCTGAACACGTGCATTTAATAGTTTTATACCTAACCAATAGGAAAACCTTATGTTGACCTGACAGACACAGGTACTTACCTACCCATGTACTTAATTTTATTATCCGATACTAATCTGATGATACTTTTATTGTTTATTTGTTCATGTATAAATTAGTAATATTTTTTTTAGTTTATAGTAATTATTTATTTTATTATTTATAGTATCGAAATCTATACTATTCTAGGTATTTTGCATTAAATTTCAAGTGATAATTAGTTTAACAATAAAAGCGTTTAATGATACAAAGCGTCACTGTAGCAGAAAACCTTAGGTGGCATTTTAATGAAGTATTGTATGGAAACAAGCTAAAATCTACAATGACATGACCATACCCAATTGTGAGGTTTTCACAATCGGTCTGCTTGTATTTACGAATGAATGCTCTCTTGTTATCTACCTTAAAGAATACATTTATGAGTGAGCTGTTTTTCCAACCTTGTCCAAGTATAATATTACAATTAGTTTTAGCTTGTTACTTCAAGTCAGACAGAGATGATAAGATCACAAAGTTGCATAAATTATGAATATTGAACAAGGAAAATACAGGATTTTCGCGCACACTCATACGTTTCCGGAAAACCGGCAGCATTTGCATGTCAGAGTTGATTAAGTATAATATATATGTATCGAAGAATATTATTAAGTATGCCGTCAGTTTACTGTCATTAGTAATATTTTTAAAACCAGTCTTAAATGGAGCACATCCTTGATGAAATGCTTTTTCCGTGTCAAAATATTCTTGTTGAGACAAACATTATTTATTCGTGAACATCAATTTAAGTATGTATTTCAAAATTTATTAAGTTATAATAAAGACGGTTTTTTTTTTATTTAGATCGATATTAATTAGATACTATTTAAATTGGACATACGTATTAAGTTTTTTATTCAAAGATATAAAAACATTTACTAATTTTGGCTAGGTTAGCGGTTTCGGCCCGTTGAATTGTGTTACTATTACACAGAGAGAAATTCACGGTCAAGTCGACGGATGAGGTGGAGAATCCTCGAAGATAATTGAGCATTATTAGCACTAATGTGCAATTTAATTTGCCTGTCGTAACCATCTCGAAGGTACGTCAATCTGCAGATTACGGTTTAAAGCGTTCTAGACGCGGCTGTAGAAAGTTGCTCGCGGCGCGACTCTGCGGCGCCCGCGCATGTCCTGCGATCCGCATTCTCCCTGGCCGTCCAAGCTTTTAATAAAACTAAAAAAATAAAAGCAGCACCGTAAAATACAGTGTATCGCGGAGTAATGACTTTAGAAGATTAAATAGGGAATAGAGAAGGTCGTGTCTTGAATAAAATAAAACAACTCTTAAAAGACATCTTAACATAACGCCAGAGGACATTACAAGAATAGTCTCACAGTGCTACGGGCGTTTAGTTACGGTCTGGGAATAATAGGCAATGGCTGGCCATTATACGAAACATATTTATACACAAATACATGTATACCTTATTAGGTTTACACGTTTTTCTAGTAGTCAATATTAAAAGCTTTTGCAAAGCCCCACGTTTTAATAGCATAAGCAATACTGAGTAAAAAATGATCAATTTCTTTAATGAACTTTTATACAGTTTGAAACAAATTTTATTTAAAACGTAACTGCACACTCATCTTGTGTCATTAATCTCAGGATCCTCCTGCCGAGGATACGATCTTTCTTTGTAAAAGGAATTACGCTTATCATTTTTTTAATCTTATGAATGCATAACTGTGAAGTCATATTGGGCCTCAACACTGCAATTTTATTGTGCAAAAATCCTCATTCATTAAATTCAGAAATGCTTTTTGTTGACACTTTGTTACCAAATCTATTAATCGTTACGTCATTTAGTCCCCTTTGAACGATAATTTTAATACAAAATTAGACTGAGCCCCTGGTCTGATTATCTGTTGAATTGACGATTTAGCGGAAAATGCAACAATAGCAAAGTAACGTACCCCCTTTGTTAGAATGATAACACAAAGGACAATAATGAAGTGAAAAGT
This sequence comes from Subacronicta megacephala, assembly GCA_958496365.1. Lineage (NCBI taxonomy): Eukaryota > Metazoa > Arthropoda > Insecta > Lepidoptera > Noctuidae > Subacronicta > Subacronicta megacephala. Next base: position 8,059,254 of record OY292530.1, on the reverse strand, counting down.
GAGTCTTTCGATTTCTTGTAAGAGAAGCCTTAACCTACATTTCAAAATGATTACAAAGGAATGTCACGAAGTGAGCTGCAAAACAGTGTTTAGATAATGGTGGTGTATAAACAATCGCATCTGCGGTCGACGCGCGGCGGCGGCGGAGGCGACGCGGCGGGTCGATGAACGACCTAGCTCAGTGTGAGGCTGTTTCCTCGGCTACGGAGCGCGGACCCGCCCCGGTCCGTCTGCCTCAGCACAATAAACAATGAAATATTCACACCAAAAGAAAATTTTAATTAACGCTAGGTCGAAATTTATCGGATCCGTATTATCATATCCCTTTCTTGATTTTATAACATTTTGTTGACAATTTCTTGTTTCGTTGAGAAACTAAACACCATTCTCGTTTTTTGAATACTATATTCAAATATGAAGGTTTTTGCACTATAGTCACCAATTACGTCAGATTCACGTAGATGTCAAGACAAGATTATAATATTGTTGCAACATTTCTTTGCATATCAATAAGTAATAGAGATTTGGTTGATAACTTTTTTAGCAAAGATATCTACGTAATGAATGAGCCATAATTTATGGCGTAAGCAGACGATGTTTATATGGACGGAGGGTTTAATGAACGACCTCACTTACACTTTTGCTGACATGCTGTACCGGACATATCAATACTCTCTTGCCAATAATAATTACATTCGCGCTAGAGTGGTCCACGGTACACATACCAGTTTCGGTGACAAGTCGCAGAACTCTCACTTGCGGATGTCGCATCGCATTTCGTGTGCACGACGCTCCATTACCGATAAATTGGCACTAGCAAAAAATATCATTTTAGCTGTACGTTGACGTACATACGTTTCTAATCACATCATATCTGGGTCAACGGAAATTTACGACGCAAACGATTCACTGAAAGCCTTTTACATCACATCTCGACGACGGACACCTGGTACTACCAGGATCCGATCTGCATGAGGCGTAGCACGCACGCTAATTGGTGGGAGTTTTTTTTTGGATATGATTCGCTAACTAAAATCGAATTACCGCTTCAAGATTATTTAAATATTAATTTGTAATGCAAAGTCACATTCAATTTGATTTAACTTAGTAATTAAGATTAGCACCGACGACATCGAGCCTTATTTAGAGACAGTGAAAATGTTATGAATGACAGGCGCATTCGAGATCATTAGACAGATATGCAAGAGAAAAAAATCTGGGAATTAGAGAAAGTCTTCGTAAAAGAACACGGTGAAACACTGCATCAAAAATGATCAATAATAATCAAGTGTGGGTGTGTACAGTGCAGTGATAATTGAAAGTGCCATCACTTGCAGGCACTATGTACCAGTTCAAATGTGTGTCAAGTAGTTTTCACGGTCTTGGCGCTGTTCTATACAAAATCGACCATGACTTGGGATGGGCGCGTGTTGTAGGTACTTGTGTAGGTGTCTTGTAATAACATCCGTTCAAAAACTGTTATTATCACAGGTGCTTATATTATTGATTGTTACAACTGCTGAGATGGATACGAGACGATATTTCACCTGTGATTTTCATATGGTTTTCTAGAAGCAGCCTAGGCACGCAAAGCGTCTTGCTGAAGTACTAAACGTATTTGAAACGGTGTTTTGCCCTAATTTGTGGTAATTTACGTTGTAGAGTGTTGAGTACTATGGGGAGGTACCTTAGGCACGCACGCAGCATTACGCAGAACTCGAATGCAAGGGAAATTACTTTGCGACCGTTCTGTAATCTGCCTAACATGGCCATTTCAATTTCGTCATATCTGGACACTTTCTAAAGAAACTGCAACATGCAAGAAATACCTAACTGTGGCAGACAAGACGCAGCCTAGCTTCCAGTGGAAACATGCGATAATAAGGTGTAATTGCACGCCACCTCTGTGACTATATTTAGCAGCAAACACTCGGGATCTAGCTGCGCATGCGACTAGTGCAATTACGTAAAGCGGTTGAGCCATTTCTAATCTAAAAATAATCGTAGGCTTTGCAGACATCGGCGCCACCGGGAGCGTACGAGAAAGTAAAGACAATTATATCTCATATCACACTGACAACAAAGTTGATATTATGTTAGTTATTGTAGACAATTCCTTGAACAGTTTTGTTTGGTGTTTACAATTGAGCAACGAGTGGTTAACATCGCAACACAATGATTTAATTATTCAGTAATGTATTGTTTTTAAATTAATAGTTCTCTATCTTAAGAATTTTTATTTATCTACACAGTGAATAAATAGGTTTTTCTCCAAAGCTTTTTCTTCTTTTTTTTCTTCAAGGTTTCCTTAAAGCCAAAACGCAACCAGAACTGCGCTTAAATAAATTAATGTTAATTGCTCTCATTACCATTAGGTAAAATGTATATTATATTTTGCAGGGAGTTGACACGAACACTTTGCAGCAGTTAAGTATATCCGTGACGTGGACTAATACATCAGTGGCGCCGGTTAATCGTTCGTCTGCGCGTGTGACTGTGCAATGCGAATTTTCCCCAGCAGTCATACCATTAGGGAAGCTATCATTACCGCGGCGACAGGGCTGATCACCCGTTACGACCGGCTCACGAGTTGAAATTTTAATACACACGTGTAAATTGCATTTTAATTGCAAGACTTTTCAAATACTTTGTTTCTAAAATAATGTCGCATCTTAGAGTATAGTTACCTGCAACTTACAGTACCATAACTTACGGTTCAGTATGTCTAGTTCAATGTGTGAATGAGGGGCAACGTACACGCGACACATGGTGTGCACCGACCTTAATTGCACGTCTGATCTGGGACACTGCTCTCTCTTAAATCAAACTTGTAGGCCCTAGAACCCCACTTATCAACTTTGGATGATCCGCCCTGCACGTGAACGTTGCCTACTCGCGTATCTTACGTAACAAGTCACCGACCTCTTCGACTTGTTGTGTTGTATTTCATTCAATGATAGCATTTTGTGTTGAGGGACTCGCTAATTTAATGTACTGTTACTTGCTAGTGATCGCATGCCTTCTGTAAGGCAACGATGTTTTGAATTCTACTGTGATGTAAGATTTCAACATTTCTAAATTATTCAATTGAAGAGGATATGATATGCTAACGGTGATATTTATAAACTGTAATGAGAAAAACCATCCATTTAACTTAAGTATTTAGGCGAGCCACGAAGAACGACGCGCCCGAAGTAAAGTATCTATTTGAAACCACATTAATGTTCACCTAGTGTGGGTTTACAACGTTGTAACGTGACTTGAGGGACGGGAGCAGGGCGGTGAACTCAAATGCATCCTGTATCCAAAGTCAGTGATGTCGGCCAACTAACTATCTTTACTAGGAAATGTGGGTTTTTAGAAGCCAGTGTTAGTAGCACACCCCGCCTCACATCTTCATGGTCAGGTTAATTGGTCGCTTGTCTCCACAGTTCTATTTCTTCATTATATTGCCTACAATCATGTAAACTCAAGTGAGCCTTGTTCTAAAAATAATTACATACCTCCTCATTCTGTTTGAGCGGATAATATTTTACATAGCTATTTCAAAATTTGCAGCAATATTTACATTAAGTATAGATGATAAGCGTTCATTAAATTAACATAATATGCGGGTAATAAACCTTACATATACCCACATGACATTTGTACTGTATTACGAGGACATTGAATCTACAATCATCTTCCATCTCGAAAGGACCTAAATACGCAATAATATGCAAAACTAGGAATTGCAGGATTAATAAATATAATAATTTACAGAGACATATGTGTCGATAGTGGTTATTGTCAGTGTAAATGTAAAATGTTTATTGATAATGGCTGATCAGAATGCGCAAGCGCAGTGTCGTATGTCGGTTGCCGTCGCAGGCACTCGATTCACCGAACCGGCTAACTTCCTGCAGGCCAGACATGTAGCATGAATAAACACATCTTCCAATACGCCTTCACCAATATTCATATAATTTGAGTATTTTATTGCAAGAATGATTACTTTGATAAGGCATGTTTTCAAAGATCATTCACTATCGTAATAGGTACCGATGGTTGTGTCAACCAATAGTCTTATGGCCAAGAACCTCGATCAACGTCTAAGGAGGCTGTCGTTGAGTGGCTAGATCAAGGCCTTGATACAGGAAGCATATTATTTTCTTTCTGGGGAGCTAATCACCGGCAGCTTGGATCTTGCTCCACCCGATACTATTACTCTTATGATTTTATTCTTTTATCTATTTTTAAAAAAGTAATTTAAGTAATAAATGAATGAATAAAATTAAATAAAGAGAATAATTGTAAATCAAAATTTAATTAATAACGTCGACTGCACGTCGGAAGTTGTAGTATTCTCAAATACTTAGGAACGATAAAATGTTTGTTTTGCTGGCTCCAATGGTTTTATTCAAGTCATCAAGCATACCGTTAAGCAAGCTGCAGCTAGGGAATAGCTATTAGTTGGTCATCCGTGTGTTAGCGGTACGACAGCCACATACAAAGCGTAGGAACCTCGCCATTTTAATATTTGCCATACAATTTGCATGTTTGACTAGGAAACGTTTTCCGGTAAGCCCCCCGCGTTTACTCGGACCGCATTAACTATTGTTTATTTTCGTGTGTGTAACAACGATTCAGCGGACTCCAGAGTAAATAAGTAAACCAAGTAACGTATCTCATATTGTCTCAAGGGTACTCAAGGACCGTTTAAAATTCAGTGGCAATTAACAGTCCTGGTGCTACTTGTTGCATCTGACCTCGTTTGTCAAGCTGGAGTTCAGCTCGTGCGGAACGCGATGCAGTTTTAATTACCGAGGCCGTTCGTCTTTGGCGCAACTCTGATTGTCGTACCGTCTGAAGGTGACTTTTCGTCCCCATAAAATTTAAATGTCTAACAATCGAGTTCCGTTTCTTGTGACCTTAGTAATTATGAGTTATTGACGACCGTATCGAAATTCTGAGATGCATAATGACGTTGGTTTCGCTGTATGATCGGGTTTTATTACGTTGGTTAGTGACGTAAGCAAATTATCTGAGAAACTATGATACAAAGCAAATATGCAAATTTTCATACAACTTAGAAAACTATGATTTTAGCAGCGTTACTAAAGAGTGGTCGTTGGTGTTTGTCCTTCATGGGCAACTACCTCAGTATCTCTGCTAAAGGGGTATCGAATGGAGCAAACAAATAATAACTGACAACTCAACAAAAAGGTTTGTGACGTCAATAGACTGCGGTTTTGCAGCATCGTGATAAACGTGAGATCAACTGTCTAAGCTGTTATATCAAATTATTAACGCAAAAATCTTAAGGAACTAATTAAAATTTTCTTGAAAGAAAACTGTCATAAAATGTTTTATAAAATTGACTCGATATTTATCCCATGAATGTAGTTAAACGAGTTGTACAGATGGCTAGGTTAAAATATTTTGCATATAAATAAAATTCCTTTCCTCTTGTCAGTTATTAATTATGTCTTGTTAGCATTATATCATAAAGTTAACTATTGAATACATACGTAGTGTAGTACTTCTTTAACATACGTAGCTTATGTAAGTGAGAGATGACAAACAAGAGATAGTCAAATTAATAATAACGGTCAGTGGCGTCAAACGTTGGTGTGAGTTATAGGAAGGTAAATAAGAAACGAATATTATGACAAATGTGGCTAATAAATATAGTTAGACGTAACATTACGGTCGTGACGTGAAAATAATAACATACATTTATATGAGCGACAATTAATAATAACGGGTATGTGAAATAACTATTATCTGTCACAGTGTTGTACGTCAGTGTGGTGCCTACTTTCGCTTGCAAATTTTCTAGTACAACGTTGAGTCCACTGCCTAGTTGCGTAATAGTCAGAAGCGTGGTAAACACTTGTAATTATTATTGTAATAGCGTTCTAATCTAAACGAGGTGCAAGAAGACTGGGCGTGGCGAGAAAGCGCATTAACGACCCATCTTTGTAGCAAAATAGACTGGAAATATGGTATCATTGATAATACACTAATAAATGTCTCTTCTTTTAAAAAAAGCACACGCCTTCACTTGAAATTCACCACAACCATGATAGGCTGTGGCCCAGCATTTTCAGAAACCCTTCAAAGTGATACAAATATCACTATTTTAAATATTAATTTCCCATAAAAAAAAATGCGAGGGTACATATGCAGACTACAAGCATCGTTTTTAAAACAACTTTTCAGAACATTATAGCTGTAGAATCTATTATTATGTTGTTTGATATTTTTCAATCTAAGATTTTAGGAATCGAATAGAGTTGTCCCTGTTTAAATTGCTCCAGTCGTACAGTTTTATTTACTCGTAAACGGCCAGTTTCCGCCAATGACCGACCAAAGAGGATTTTGATAATAACCACTGGACTTGGCAAACGGATTGGTGATGTCAGTACCTATGTTGTGTAATGGGTTAAAGAGTACAATACTATCTTTTAAATAATCTTTGAAGTCATCCAAGAAATCCAGGTAATGTATAGCTACAGTATTCGGATAAGTCAATACGAATATAATTCGATCTGAATTTTTCTTTAAAATTTCACTTTCACGTTTCACTTTACGTCGTAATAAGGTATGTAACTCCTTTGGTTTTGCAGATGTCCATAGCTGGCGATGAACAATCAGGTAGCTCGCCTGCTCGTTGACCGAGTTATCCCATTAAAAAAAAGGAATTAAGCCATGGACTCATACTCGGACACATATTTGGCAGGTATTTCAAACAATTAAGTCAATGTGAGTGATCTATCGATCATCTTACGGACAACATGAAAAGTATCACATCTCGCTTCATAATAATAAACATTTTTTTGGAACATCTTACACAACACAATCTAGTCCCAAACTAAACAGACTCTGTACTATGGATACTAGACAATGGATACTTAACTATATACCAACTTAATATTTTTTTTTTATTGGAAATACATACTGGACACAAACTTATTGTAACTAATTTGTTTTTACCAATGCTAATGGCTATACACAGCCCTATCATTATTACGCGTGAATAATAATTGGTAACTAATAAGGTGTAACAAAGCCGTAAAATGAATTATTCGTTCCTATTTCTCAATAACTGGAAAATAATGATAAAGAAATAGGTTTAAATCTTGCAATAATTGGCTATTGTGGTCAGCGGCAATTTATCACTGACGATACTTGGTCGAAATTTGAAAACCTAAGGCATGGAAGTCGTTTATTGTATAAACAGGTCATTTAGAGCATTCTTTGTTTACCGCTTTGCGGTTAAGATTTTTAAAAGCGAGTAAAATTAGACAAGATGTCATCAGGAAAGAGGGAGGCAAACTGACAAACTAATAGGTATTTATTCTAGCTATATTTAATCGTAACATACCTACCTGTTTTGCTGTCGTTTTTACTACAGTCTTCATAACATGGCTGTCATTTTTGGAAAGGGCAGCAACCCAAGTAATATTTCCTATCCGACTGTTATTAAAAACTGCTAGTTATATCTTACGAACTACAGACATTTTTGTCAATATTCTCAACCAATTTGGATAGTTTTTTCTTCTCAATGAGCAAGGCATCTTTCTAAAACTTTTATGCCGACATAACCGACCGCGCATTGTTAACTCATTTAAAAATAAGTAGTAACTAAGGTAGTACTGTTAGGTACAATAGTACATAGATATAATTGTTAAAAAACAGACGGCCTCGTTAGTCTAGTGGTCCCAATCGCGACTGCTATGCTAGAGGTCGAGCAGTGTTATTGGGTTCTGCTATGAAATTTTCAGTAGCAGCTCGGAGTCTGGATTTGTGCCCGGTGAATGCCAATAGGCTCGCCCCCTATTACATGGGACCTAAACATACCGGCGAACTGTGGGTGTACAGTTTGTTCGAAACAAGTAAGCCGAACGGAAGTTGTCTGCAAGTGGTTTAGAAGTGGTAAATTTTAATAGAAAGAGTCGATGTAAAGATAAATAATTAGAGTCGTATATGTTTCTAATTTCTAATTATTTTGTTTACTCATTTCGATATTTATGTATTAAACTAAACGATTAACACTTAACTAAACGATTTTATCACCGCGGTAGTTCGGAACGGCTAACTTCCGATCGGATTACTTATTTCGAACAAACTTTACACCTGTATACCTCTGCCTAACCCTTCGGGGAATACAGGCGTGATGTTATGTTATGATTGTAAAAAATCAGAATTTAAAAGGTTCTAAATAAATAATTAGATAAGGATACCGTACACTTTTTCCTAACTCATGGTTCGCGAGTTGTGTCGTCACGTCTCGTTGTGTGGTTTCAACGACCACAACTAGAGGAAGTAAGAGAGTTACTTTATAATGTGTAGTTATGTACTTATTAAGCTTATTTTTATGGGTTTAATGTAACCATTTTTTTGCGGTCAGATCAGTATTATGAACCGGTACATTTATGATATCCAAACGACATCTCTAGGAATGGAAACCGCAGTCTATTACTGCTGCTATTCGATCCAGAAAAATGTGACTGTTGATGTTATTGGCAGACATCTTAAGGCCTTGTAGGGTGACCAGGATACCGCCCAGCCAGGGTGGTATGGTATTCGAGCGGCGGGCGGCGCCAGCTAACTCGACCCGGTTCCTACACAATGAAAGCGACCTACTGAGGCACTTAACAGATTACCTGGTTAGAAGCAATCATTTTCAGGAACCATATCAATACTCTATTCTTTATTGCATTCCATAATGTAATGTAGGTAATATGCAATACAGATATAAGGCTTAAAAGTAGGATCAATTATGGACCCTGACAGGCACAGTGCCGTTTAGTAGGAGAGAGGAGGAGGAACGCTGATTTGATTATATTTATAATACACTAGTTTACAATATAATATTAAAAAAATAATAAAAAAAACGTTTATTTCATTCAAGTGTTAGTGCAATACATACCTATACACATTTACAATTTTTAGTCTCAGACACTAGGTAATGAAAAAGAAAAACAATATATCTCTGGCCCCCACACTAGGAAAACCTGTGTCGTGGGGTACCAGTCCCTTCCGTAAGTTGACATAATTTTTTAGTATACATATATTTACTCAATGTGTGTATCACAATTTTTGTATCCTACTTACTCCATTACGCAGTGAGCGTGTGTGCGTGCGTGTGTGTGTGTGTGTGCGTGCGTGTGTGCGTGCGTGTGCATGTGTGTTCGTATGTGTAAGTTCGCGTGCATGTGATATTAAATAGCCGTTTTCAAGAGGTTTTCGGTCTGTTCATAGTCTTTCGTTGTTAGCCATTTCCGGATGCTAGTTTTAAGGCAAGATAATGTCAGGTTTATTATTGTGTTATTGCTTTTAAATAATTTGTTATAGAGGTAGGGTCCCATAAATAAATATTAATGATAATTATCAACAATTCATATAATATGGTATTATTTTAATATATTTTTTTATTTCCTTGTATAATTAATTAATAAGAATAGCTGTAACTAAATTTTTTATTATTATTGTTTAATACAACTAAGAAACGATATTATTGCACTATTTATATTAATTAAATTTATATAATATTACTTAATTGTATAGAAGGTTTGACTTATTAAATATTATCAATAATTTCATTATTTTATTGTGTAATATTACAAAATAAATATTATTATTATTATTCCATATTATAAAATGTAAGTCAAAAGTAGTATGAATTTCCAGTAATTATAGTTTATCATTTAAATATTACTTTATGTTATATGGTTACTTTTATTTAATAAAAACAGTTTTAACTTAACCCGTTTTGTAAACAGACGAATTCAAAACGAAATACTCTTCGAGAAGAATAGGTACCAAAGATAAACAAACATTGCTAAAGTTCCATTAAAACACATTTATCAAATTAGAAAATTAGGCAGGTTAAGTTATTTATTTAATCTCCTCATTAGGAAATTAGGTACGTTAAGTTACTTATCTAATTTCCCAATTAGGAAATTAGGTAAGTTAAGTTACTTAATTTTATAAAATATGTGTGTGGAATTCTCATTAAAAGCTCGGAGTTCAGTTAGCTGATAGGTTAGCTCCCTAGGTATTCCATGGGACATCTAACATCGGGTATCTGCAAATTAGTACTATCTCCACCTAACCCTTTCTAAAAACAGCCGTGCTAGTGTTATGTTTGAAGTAAACGTCATCATCTAGCGAAAGTCCGCCCTTCCTGGTGTCATATTCGTGGTAAAAGTAAAAAACTGCTACTTTATAAATAAATTGGTATGCCCCGCTCTTAAGGATCGTAGCGTGATGCAAGAAAGCCTACCGCCTTCCTCCTGAATGTGGCTTTCATATCCAAAAATATTTTTTTAATCCGACTTGTATTCAAGACATTCTAGCGTTAAAACAAACAAACTCTACAGCTTTATTATATTAGTATAGACTACGTCAGTGGCTATCTATATTGATCTAACTAGGTATAAACTGTTTATTCGATTAAAATCGAATATATTTATCACTCTTAACAAGTTGATCTAGATAATTAAGGTCAATAAAAAGTATATCCTGTTAAATAAATAGAAAGTGCGAGTAAATAGATAAATGCATAATTAATTCAGTCATTATTTATTTAATGATAATTAGTTCAAGTGAATATTCAGTAGGTATTTGAAAATCGTTGTTTATTTGATCATTGTAAGGAAACATGACAGATTCTGAAGTACATACCTACTCAAAATGCAGAATAGTAATTAAAGTTAGAACAATGACTGACAACTGACTAAATTATAAATGGTGTGTATAGGTACCTATTCCTAAGTACCTAACTTTCATAAGTATATTCTTGATTATCATTAGGAAGTTTTACTATAATATCAATGCTACTATGTAGGTTAATAAGTACCTACCTACCTACCTAGGAACAACCTCTTTTAGATAAATTATGTATAACTAGGTACTACCTAAGACTGACTGACTTTATTATAGGGCATTATTACATGCAGTGAGAGGTCATTGCACTCTTGTTGTTGAACTATGAAAGTGATGTCTATGTGTGAACAGTAAAACTGAAATGTGACCCAGTTTTCAGTTAACAATCCTGTTAATATCATGCACATACAATGTTTTTAGCCTACAAGTGATAAATGTATTGGTTTATCCATAGTAAAAAAAGAGGTAAGTAGAAGGTTAGTGTACTATGTAAAATGTTATAACTAGCCCAATTTTTAAACCTAATAGTATACCTACATTCTCCATAACTGTTTTTGGGGTTCTTGCAATAAAAATATTGTATAATTCCTATTTTAGGTAGGGCAATGAAACATTCAAAGGCTATATAGTTTGTTACAGTAATAGAAAAAGCAGCACCCTAGGAGATATCCAGTTTAGATATAATATTACCATCTTGTTCATAAAAATAGAATAGAATGTTTTATATTTTAGACAGGACGGGAAGATTAGTCAGTCATCTTTTGCCAATAAATCATTGTTAAGTTAATTATTTAGTGTTTCTGTAATTATTAATAAATGAAATTCAGACACAATTGATTTTTTTTTGTGAATAAATGAAATGATGTTTATCTTGGTTATTTCAAAATTTTCTACCCTAAGATTCTGCAAGAACGTTGTATAAAGGATTGTGTAATAAAACATGCAATCAATTAAAAGTAGTGATGTTACCACTGTGCAATGCTGTAATTGAGGGCAGCTGCAAGTGTCACTGTCCTACTATCTACTATCACAGCCCACTATGTCACAACAAGGAGTTGAGTGCCAACAGCTTTCCACTATTCAATTAGACTATGGAAGCTATGTTATGGAATAGACTCATAGCATATATAGCTAACTAATAGAATAGACTTATAACATACACACCATCACACCTGTATTCCCTGACGGGTTAGGCAGATTTGTACTAATGTACACTCAGTTTGCCAGCATGTATTTGTAATGTAGTAAATTAATATTTTAGTAATAATAATATTAGTGTAAACAATTGTTGGTTGGCCAATAAACATAAATATAACCTTATTAGTAGTATGTTAAAGTTTAATGCAATATGGGGCGAGTCTATGGCTGGCTGGATCTATGGACGCTAACGGCCATAGACTCGCCCCATATTGCATTAAACTGGGCACAAATCCAAACTCCATGGTGCTACTGAGAATAACGTTATAAAGATCAAACACAATAGTTCTAGCATAGCAGTCATGCATAGGACCACTAGACTAACAATGCAGTTTACACACTTCCAAGTTCTTTTAATTCTTGAGGGAAGAGCTATTATTATATACTAACAAATTCTTTGTCAACAAGGACATAACATGTTGATAAAAGGTACCTTTACAAATTATAGTCATATAATATAACAGTGAGCAGAATAGAGAAAAGATAGGTAACAGAAATATATGATTTGATAACGGTAATACCATGTGAAAGTAAAAGCAAATCAAGACACTGCTTTGGAAATTCCACAGTAATGGCAGAAAACAAGATTTCTAATATCACCTTATCATTAAATTAGTCTGGTTTTAGTATTAGTCATACCACAAAGCATGTGGAAGGCAGCAGTTGTTCACTTCAGATTTGTATGAATGCCTAGTCCATTTACATGATGTAAAGATTGAATAGGAAGTTTGTATGAACATAGAATAAGTGTGATTTTAGCTTAAACAATAACCTTTCTATGTCATGTTCACAGCCTATTAGCAGTGTAAGTGCTAGTGATAATGTGAACATGCCAGTAATGCTTTCACTTTAGAATTCTGATGAAACATGTCTCATGCCGAAACCACTTAGTTTCATATTTTAACGGCTATCTAATTTAATGAACAAGTCTCTTGCATTTATTGTTTCAAATAGTTGTTTTGGGTATATGTGGGTTGGGTTACCTCGTTAGCTTTGCTTTGGTTAGGAATGTGTATATAGCATTTGAAGACAATTTGTCTATAGCAATTGTAATGCGACTTCCGGTTTTGGAAAATAGGTCAATTTTGTTTCTAGAATCTAAAAGTAAAATACCTACTGTACATGTTACAAAACAGGAAAGTATAGAAACATGGTAATTATATTTATTAACTAGCAAATAAAAACACTGGTATATTTAGATACGATGGAAGTGAGGAAAATCATGGGTCTATGGGATTATCCGATTATTCTAATGTTTATATTATGTGATAAATAATGTTGAAGAGTATACTTTTTGTTTGATTGAAATAAACCTACAAATTCAAGCAGCAGATGTATAAAACATTGTAATGGCCAATGCATGATTTTAATTATGTATTTGTAAGTTATTTGTTGTCCCAGAAATTAGTCTTCTGATAATATACGATAACATGTATGACTGGTTGTACGTAAAGGAAAAGAAATCGCGCAGGAACCGCTCACTGTTGAAACGATTGCATAAAAAACAGATATGATTACTCACGGCTCGGCCTCTATAGATTGCAGGCGTGCGACATAATTCGATGGAATGTAGCCTTCTTGTTTGGTCTTCTTGCTTCTAGCTAACCACCAGTCACCTTGTGTATCATTTAATATTTCTAAATGTTCCCCTTTTCTAAAACTAAGGTCCTCATCGGTACGGGCATCGTAATCGTACAGTGCAACAAATATTCGGGTGGGAGGGACCTCACTTGTATCTGTACCTTGATTTACCGTAGATCTAATTGGATCTGGCGGAGGGGTAGGCACTGGAGTTTGAAACTGTCTAGGGTCTTCTTCATGCGGGTTAGCCCTTTCATTTTTACTTTTAGAATCCTTTTCTCCTGTACTACTAAAACAGTTCCCCATTTTCTCTTTACAAGGTGAGTCTGGTATCACTTGTTTTATGTCAAATCACACACTTGTATGAACCCAAACTATTGTCCAAGGTTTCTATACCTATAAACATTTTATTTTGTCACATTGAAACCAGAAATTTTTAACGAATATTATGTTTTTATCGTAAACAAAGAACATAAAACTCCGATCGGACATCACTACAGACGGCCATTTTGATACGCCATAGACAAATTATAAAATAAACATATTACACAGATAATGCAACGATATAGTTATAAACAAAGTCGTAACTTTACAATAAAAACGAATCTTATGTAGTATTTTGATTACAGTTTCAGTTTAGTAACGCAATTCTTAGCAAAATATAATATTATCATTCTCTTTAAACTGAGAAAATATAATATTATGGAATTACTCACACGACATCTAGTGTTTGTATTAAAAAATATTTAACTAGATATTGACTGCTGCGCCATCTTTTGGTGCATATTAGAATTCGTTTAGATCAGTTCATACAGAAGTTATTATTTTCATACCTAGATGTCGGTACAAGAAACAATATTGGAGTTTTTAACATAACATAACATAACATACCATCACGCCTGTATTACCCAAAGGGTTAGGCAGAGGTGCACTTAATGTACACCCACAGTTCGCCGGTATGTTTAGGTCCCATGTAATAGGGGGCGAGCCTATTGCCATTAACCGGGCACAAATCCAGACTCTGAGCTGCTACTGAGAATTTCATAGAAAAACCCAATAACACTTTGCTCGACCTGGGGATCGAACCCAAGACCTCTAGCGTAGCAGTCGCGATTGGGACCACTAGACTAACGAGGCAGTCTAAGTGGAGTTTTTAAATAAATAATTAATAGGGACACACGGCTACAGGTCAACCTGTACTAAACCAGTTTAAGCTGACCTACATTGTAAAGTTTTACCTGGTTAATGGCAATGGGCTCGCCTCCTATTACATGGGTGATGGGGCTTAAACATACCAGCTGTTGTTCTTCCATAAAGGTTATAATACACAATGCTAGCCACCAAGAAAATAAAAAGTATATTAGTATATTTTTAATGTAGGTACGTTGCTTAGCAACTCTTCTTGTTTATTCTACATTTTCTTGTTATTCATTGTAATAAGTAATTTTTATTATATAAAAATACTTCATTTAATTTAGTGTCTCTTATTTCAATATATCCACTGCAGATCCAAATACTGCATACTTGGATACGTTGTTCTTCCATAAAGGTTATAATACACAATGCTAGCCACCAAGAAAATAAAAGTATATTAGTATATTAATTTTAAGTAGGTACGTTGCCTAGCAACTCTTCTTGTTTATTCTACATTTCTTGTTGTTCATTGTAATATGTAATTTTTATTATATAAAAATACTTCATTTAATTTAGTGTCTCTCATTTCAATATATCCACTGCAGATCCAAATACTGCATATTTGGATACCATTACAACAGGTTATGGGCCCAGGACGGGTAAAGTATTATCTCAAGTTGTAAATATATTTTTTCAAATTAACATGCAAGCAGCAACTGTCCAAGCGGTTTCCAGTTTTGAAAAACTGAAAGGCCCATCTAATTATGGCACTTGGGCATTCGCTATGGAAATGTTTTTAATAGATTTAGATCTATGGGAGTGCATCGACGACAATTTTAATAGTGACTCAGCGGAGGCACAAAGGAAAGACGCCAAAGCTCGGAGTAAAATATGTCTGATGTGTACGGAAAAAATATATCCAAAGGTTATGAACCTTAAAACTGCGAGAGACACCTGGTTAGCACTAAAGAGAGCCTATGCTGACAGCGGTTTACTACGGCGGCTTTATCTGCTGAAGAAACTGTTTAGTGTAAAGTTAACTGAATTTCCCACTATAGAGGATTACATAAATGATATCCAGGTAACAACACAAGCATTGGAAGCTATCAAAGCTGGACTTGATGATGAATTCGTCGGGATCATAATGTTAGCTGGATTATCAGATGAGTATAATTCATTAGTGATGACGTTAGAACATTCAAGCATACCCATTTCATCTGAAAATGTCATGGCGGCGCTTATGAAAGAAAGTTGCAGAAAAGGTAAAGGCTCTAATGATGACTCAGCATTGGCAATTAATAGTGATACCGCTAAGGTAGTGATATGTCACTTATGCAAGAAGAAAGGTCATTATAAATGGCAATGTAAAAGCAAGAAATCAGCTAATCGCAACAAGACTAAAACTCAATTGGAGAATAAAGACAGTAAAGAGAAAGCAGGTGTGGTCACTTTACTATCGATATCGGATGACGACGATTGGGTAATCGATTCTGGAGCTACATGTCACATGACATCAAAAAAGGACACATTAGAAAAAAGGAAGGTCATTGATTCAAAGGTGGTGACTACAGCGAACAATGACAAGATTGTATCCAATTTAAAAGGGGATGTGTTCACTAAAGGGCGTACTGTACGGTTTGAGGACGTTCTTATGGTTCAAGGTTTGATGACAAATTTATTGTCAGTGAGTAAACTTTGTAGTAAAGATTGTGTTGTAGTTTTTGATAAGAATTGTTGTAAAATATATAGAAAAAATGATATAACTTTAGCTGGTAATGAATTGTTAACAGCACCACTAAAACAGGGTTTATATGTTTTAGATAAAGAGGCAGCAATGGTTCTTACATCTCCTCCAGATACCTCAAGTGCTTCTAGGGCTTTTGATTTATGGCATAGAAGGTTAGGTCACTTGAGTCGACCCTTAATGGATAAGTTAAAGGGTATGGCAGACGGGATGTCATATGGAGCAGTGAGTATGGAACCGTGTGAAGGTTGTTGCAAAGGCAAAGGATGTGTTAAAAAATTTCCTAAACGAAAAGGTAAGAGAGCAAAGGAACTGCTCGAATTAGTGCATTCCGATTTAGCAGGCCCCATGGAGGTGGAATCCTTAGGTGGCAATAGATACTATTTGATATTTGTAGATGACTTTAGTAGGAAGACATTTGGGTATCTATTGAAGTCCAAGACCGAAGTATTTGCTAAATTCAAAGAATTTAAGGCACTAGTTGAAACACAAACTGGTAAGAAAATGAAAAAGTTTCGTAGTGATAATGGGACGGAGTATACCAATGGCCAGTTTCAAGAATTTTTGAAAATGCACGGTATCCAGCATCAAAGGTCTGTACCGCACACTCCTCAGCAGAACGGAGTGGCGGAGCGCACAATTCGTACCTTAACTGAGAAGGCAAGATGTATGGTGCACGACGCTGGTCTGGATAAGAGATTTTGGGGAGAAGCCATTGGATGTGCTGTATATCTAAAGAACCGATCTCCAACTATGGCTTTAATGGATAAAATTCCTGAGGAGGTTTACACTGGAGAAAGGGTCGACCTGTCGAATCTTCGAATATTTGGGTCCAGGGCTCATGTTTTGATAAAGGATCATAGTCGAAAAAAGTTTGATCCGAAAACGGTTCTAATGATAATGACTGGATATGCGATTAACCAAAAGGCGTATCGATTTATCAATCTAGATAAAAGTCTAAAAAATGTTATTATTGCTCGAGACGCAACTTTTTTCGAGAATTTTCCCGTAACTAAGGTAGGTGAAAATCCTTCTATTTTAAAAAAGGATTCTGTCGATTTATACATACAGAATGAAATTATTCCTGTAGTAAATGTTCCAGTTGGACCATCTAGTCAAGCAATAGAATCAGAAGATGGAGAGCATTTTTATGACTCTGTTGATTCAGAAAGCCAGATTTCTGAGGATTTGCAAGAACTTGTGAACGCAAATGATCCTGAACCTGAAAGTTATACTACAGAGCAAGATTCAGTGAACTCAAATGTTCCTGAACCTCCAAGTGATGTGGTTGGTCCTGTCAATCGGCGTTACCCACTTAGAGAAAGACATCCAAAGCGAGAAAAGGACTTTATATATAACTTTAATGTTGCTGATTTTCCTGATCCTGTATCAGTTCATGATGCCATGGAGCGCTCAGATAAAAGGTTGTGGTTGGAAGCCATGAAGGATGAATACAATTCTCTGATGGTAAATAATACCTGGGAGTTAGTTGATCGACCATTAAATGTAAATGTCGTTAAATCGAAATGGGTTTTTAAACTTAAGGTTGGAGCGGATGGAAGCGTTCAGCGCCACAAGGCCAGGCTGGTCGCAAAGGGCTATTCGCAAAAACCTGGTGAAGACTATTTTGAAACGTTTGCACCTGTCGTCAAGTTGTCATCTATTCGATTTTTACTAGCACTGGCAGCTGAGAAGAACCTAAGCATTCATCATATGGATGTAACTACGGCTTTCCTTAATGGAGATTTGCAGGAGGATATTTATATGGAGCAACCAGAATTTTTTATTCAAAAGGGAGAAGATCGGAAGGTTTGTAAGCTTAAAAAGGCATTATATGGTCTTAAACAAGCTGCGCGTTGTTGGAATCAAAAAATTCATACTCATATAATGAAAATGAAGTTCCTGCAATCCAGTTATGATCACTGTGTCTACATTAAAAAGACGGAAAAGGTTTTTATAGCCATTGCGCTATATGTAGATGATTTTTATATTTTCACCAATGACGTTTCTGAGGGCGACATTGTGAAACAGCAGATCCAAAGTTCTTTTAAAATTAAGGATCTTGGTGAAGCACGTGAGTGTCTTGGGATGCGGATTGAGCGTACAGCAGATACACAACAGATTCAACTCTCACAGAAGACATATATCACGAAAATGTTAGAGAAATATGGAATGGAAGACTGCAAACCAGTAAGCACCCCAGTGGAAGCGAATATTCACCTGAAGCCTGGACCGAAAAGTAATGATACACGTTACCAAGAAATAATAGGGTCACTTATGTATCTAGCATGTTGCACAAGACCTGATATATCATTTGCAGTTACAATGTTATCGCAATATAATAATTGTAATGATTCTACTCACATGGCAGCAGTAAAACGCGTATTGAGGTATCTGAAGGGGACATTGGACCTATCCTTATGTTACAAAAAATGTAATAAGTCTATGGTCGCTTATACAGATGCTGATTGGGGTAATGGACCTGATGGGAAATCTTTCTCTGGATATACTCTAATTTTTGGCGGTGCTGCAGTTGCTTGGCAATCAAGGAAACAGCGATGTGTTGCACTAAGTACCGCAGAAGCGGAGTACATTGTTATTTCCGAGGTTTCGAAAGAAGTAGTTTCTGTAAATGGTTTATATGCCGAACTAACTGACAAAATGAACACTATAACAATTTTTAGTGATAGTCAAAGTGCTTGTAAGCTTGTTTACAGTCCTGCAATTGGAAAACGTTCAAAGCACATTAACATTAGGTACCATTTTGTTCGTGAGTTGGCAGAGCAAAGGGTAATCAGCATTGAATATTGTGAAACTGCCCTTATGCCTGCAGATATGTTTACAAAGGGAGTCTCTAGGCAGAAACATCAATTCTGTGCCAAACATTGTGGATTAAGTGGGAGTGTTGTTCTTCCATAAAGGTTATAATACACAATGCTAGCCACCAAGAAAATAAAAGTATATTAGTATATTAATTTTAAGTAGGTACGTTGCCTAGCAACTCTTCTTGTTTATTCTACATTTCTTGTTGTTCATTGTAATATGTAATTTTTATTATATAAAAATACTTCATTTAATTTAGTGTCTCTCATTTCAATATATCCACTGCAGATCCAAATACTGCATATTTGGATACCATTACAACACCAGCGAAGTGTGAGTGTTTATTAGTACTCCTCTGCCCCTTCAGGGAATACAGGCGTGATGTATTATCTACAATTTTTCGAAAAGCTTCCTTGATTCCTTCAGTCTTCACTCTACAGCAACTCAGCAAGGCCCATGCTGCGGGTGTCGTGATGACGAAGTCGCCGCCGTCTCTGGAAGATCACCCTCCCTGTGATAGCGCGGTGATACCTACTGTTGTGTCCACGGAAGAGATAAATAAGGTTGGAAAGGCCCTATCTGCTATTTTGTTCTAGGACCAGTGTCGCCGCTTTACTCCCACTACTTTACGCAACATTATCTTTACAAGTTTTTCGCACACAATCAAATCACACACACATAAAGCGGTGGGCAGCAATTTGTTCACACACTAGCACCAAGCTCCCGTAGGCATAAGACACACACTCGCAACAAGCATACGCTAGTGCTTGAAAAGCTGATATTTTTTATCGATAAATACTGTCCGTTATTTTTTAAAAAAATCAAGAACTATTTTTATTTAATATTAATTAATTTAAAAGAAACTATGTCCTTGGAACAAAACGTAATCATTAAGCAATTGGGGGAAATGTAACATAACATATTAGAGTTATAACATAACATTATTATAATTAATTGCATGAATAATAAGTCGAATAGAATCAAATATTAAAACTTAAATAAAATAGTAGGTATAGTATTTGACTTAGATTTGACTAGACTATATTGTATCTATTCAGTATTAAAATCGAAGTAAAATAAAATGGTCTATGCCGCTTCATCTTCATTCATTCATCAATTAAATATTAAATATTTCAAAAATAATCTTTGTCAAACGTAAATATAGTTGAGAATTCTATCGATGCTTTTATTTAACTACACGGTCACCTCGATATCGATAGATGTACGCCGTGCATCACTCACGGCCAACCCCGGCAAACGACGAACAACGGCTATGGTTGAAGAGTAGAGAACGCAATGCATGCAGTACATTGCAAGCGGACTACGACATCCTGTTGATTAAGAGAGAACACATCGGGCAATGTATTTTATTTGTAACTTGTTGCAATAATATGATTGATATTTGGCATTTCATAGTGATCAGTATATTTTTATGTTTTTACCAATTATTTTGCAATTAAATGCTATTTTTGACTTACAGATGGAAAGATATAGGTACCTCCTCGCTATATACTGGTGGTCTGACATTTTGTCTATTACGTAAGAATAACACAACACGGCAGTTTAAAGCGGAGCTCTGTTCTCTGAAGTAGTCATAAGCACACTAAACGCGGCGAATGTATGATTCGGGCGAGTTATGATTTTCTAATCAAGACTGTGGCGCGCCTGCCCCGCCCACATGGCCATTCCAATCTTCTTTATCTCTTCCGTGGTTGTGTCGGAGTGCTTTGGTTGGTTGGGGGACCTTTAAAATTGGAAAGCGGAAAATAATCATGGATCGTTTGCCGCCTGGAGAGGTGGCAGGATACAGTCTGTTTGAAATAACTGTGCGTGTGCGTGTCGAAATAAGTTGTTAGCAAGTGGTTAAGCAATGGTAAGTTTTAATAGAAAGAGTCGCTCACTGTAAAGAGAAATAAGGTCGTATATGTGTCGTTTGTGATTATTTCGAACTAATTTCGATATTCGAAATTAGTTCGAAATTCGAAACGGCTAATTTCAGACAGGCTTAGTTATTTCGAACAGACTGATCCGACGCGTAGGTATCGTTACAGCAGGAGTTAAATCAGTAATCTACGGTGATACACGCCCGCATAAGGTGACAGTGACATATAGGATAGCAAGACCCAGGGGTTTTGGTCTGCGATAGGCTGATTGATTGATAGATATAAGCTATATGGAAAAAAGCGATGTATATATGGTACATGCACGTGGGTATCATGTGGTATTCGTCCACCGCTGGAAGCAGGCCTCTTTAAGCTAACACCACAGACCGAATTATATGCGAAAACTAGTGCTACTTACCGTAATACCGAATGTCAGCCTGATGTGTCTCGATTACACATTTACTTATTACAGTAATTAAAAGTTTCTTTTTTTGGAAAAGGGACAGACTAGAGATGATTTAAAAAGAATTCGAAGATTCCAATCGCTTTTAGTTATTTTTTACAGCAATTTAAAGTTGAGTTTTAATAAAATTTTTCTTTTTCAAAAAACTATGTTAGGGTTTTAAAAAGGAACTAGATTTTATTAGCAAGTAATTTTAAATTTCATAAAATCATACAAGAGTAGATATCAAAATTAAAATAAAATTTTAATGCTATATTAATTAGATTTTTTTGATTGAAGCTTGACTGCCGAGTTCTGGATTTTTTCCAAATAAAGTTTCAAAGGACCTATTCTATCGGCCAATTCCATTTGGCAAACGATGCACCAAACACCTTGTATAATAATTATAAAAAAAGGTGTAACATGTATGAATGTGGAAGAAGTAGGCAAGAATCGTAGCAAGTGGCGGCTGGTAGTTTCTGCTTATTCCTGTGGGAAAAAGGCGTGAGTGTATGTATAATATCCCGATGATTTTCATGAGTATCGTTTTAAGCATATATTTTTAGTCCTAAATACTAAGTCCATTATTTTATTTACTTTGGGCATGGCATTTCTTATCGTAAGCCTGTCGCGTAATCCCTCGTAAGGATTGCTTCATTTACTAAGCCATGCTTATCACTACGACTTCAATTAAACAAGGATCTAACTTGATTGTTGTTACGGTCCCTCTTGTTCAGAGTATTTGTTAGAATTGTTTATTGTATTAGGTAAATTTATCACTAGCCTAGATCTCTAGCAGACGTAGAATTTTAGGCATTTCTTGGACTGAACTTATGGACCTAAATAATGGTCTTATGTATTTTAGTCTGAAATCTATAGGGCTTATCTGGCTAAAGAAAACTGAAATTGAAAACTACCTAAGCTTCTTTGGTAGTCTGCAAATTGCGAAGTCACACTGAACCTGGCCATTGCTGCAATGGCATAAGTATTGATATTTATTTATTTAATATTTTATGTACAAATCAAATGGTACACACAGTTTTTGCTGTCGTAAAATATTAAGGAAGATGTAAAATGGATATTTGGGTTCGTGGGTAAGTCATTATTGCTAGCACAACAGACCTGCAAAGTAAGACCTGCTGCGCCTGCAGCAGTCAGTTTTTTTATGGGATAACTATGCAAACCAGCATGCGAGCCATCTGATTGTAAGTAGTCATAGCCGCCCATGGACATCTTGGCTTGCAGATGCATTGCCGAGCCTATTTAAGGAAAAGGGAGGGGAAGGCGAAAAGGAGAAGGAAGGGACTACTACTAAACTAAACGAAACGCAACAACATGTCAGTGTTTGGATAATGACCAATCTTATCAATCTCTCTGTTACCAATCTCTGTGCTTCGGAGAGCACGTTAGGCTGTCGGTCCGAGTTGTCAAATGAACACCTATGACAGCCGTTAGTAGCAGTCAGAAGCCAAAAAAGTATGCCATCTGCTGCCTAAAAAGTATGACATCTGCTGCATAAAAAGTATGACATCTGCTGCCTAAAAAGTATGACATCTGCTGCCTAGAAATTGGTTTGCGGAGGTCTGATGGCGACTGCAATTCCTGCTTCGTGTAAAATACTGATATTCAGCCGCAGACTACAACCCGATTCCTAGAACGTAATTGGGAAAAGGGTAGAAGGATGACGGGTCGTGAAATTTAAAATGAAATGCGATGAGGGTTTGTTCGAACACCAATAACATAAACAGTCCGAAAATGATGTAGATAATGCAAACTTTTCCGATTCAGAGACTCAAAGCAAAGATTCAACTTTACCTTACTTCAATGTAAATTCAGGAAGTTCAGAGAATTTCCGATGACGGTTCAATTAAGTTAAATTAATTTAGGAAACGTTCGATGGTCTTTAACATTATGTTGTTTGACTTATCTGTTTATTATATATACCTTAAGTAAGAACTTTTATTTATAATAAATATGTTTTATAAGTTCCGTTTGTTTCCTCATGTTTCGGTGTGCCTTTTCAATGGGTGTTTCGGATTGGTAGGAAAGTAACGGGTAGCAAATCTACTTATTTAAATTTTGTTTTCTCCTGTAACACTTCGCACAGACCATGGCAGAAAGATGATCCAAAGATTAAGCTTTCTGCCTCAACAGTTTTATAAACTTTGGACTATGATGTACTAACCTAAAAAAACTTTTGCGATGCTGTGGGAAACTTTCCATAATTTGGGTTTCTGCACATCTTCCATCATCCGGAGATTTACACTGAAATTTTTTAATACCTACTAACAAAATTCTAAAAGTCGTGTTTACTAGTTAAGTAAGAATTTATTAAGAATATCCTTCCCAGTTAAGAGTTTTAAGAAAATCCTGCAAATTTTAACACTGCTATGAAAATTGGTTCAAGTAAGTATCTAACTTTTGAACGAAACCTCAACCTGAGTTAATCTTTAGTTAAACTTAGCGCGTTATACTTTAATGCCTGAAGAACTTAGTAGAATTTCATATACAATTAGGTACTTAGTAATTAAGTGGAGCAAAACTGGTCACAGAATTCACCTTGTCTATGGAGGGGTTTGTTTACTCTTAAAGACATGATGTTTTCTCTTTCTTCTCCCCTATATCGTGCTGAAGATGTCACTATTCATCATCAACCCATTTACTCTTCTACTGGTGGGCACGGGGCTCTCTCATAATAAAAAGGATAAGGGTATAGTCCACCTGGCTAGCCTACTGAGGGTTGGCAGACTTCACTCACCGCCGACAAAATCTTTTGGGCATGCAGTTTTTGTCATGATGTTTTTCTTCACCGTTAAGCAAGTGATAATTCATTATTAATATGCACGTGATTCTGAAAAGTCAGTAATACACACCTTGGATTCAACCTCGAGACCTATGACTAATCAGTTCAACAGACATATTACCAAGGTATTAATTAGTGCGGAAAAATCTCACACATAGGTAAACAACACAGGTCGACTCTATTAAAGCTTCTTCTTCAATCTATCCTTGAAGAAGCAGAAGAAGCGCAAGATATATTTCCATTCAATTAACTACAACATACAGCGTTTTGCGTCTACATTTATAGTGCGTACTGCTCTATTGTGGAACTCGTTACCGGAATCTTTGTTCCCTGAGACCTACAATTTGTGTGTCTTCAAGATGAGAGGAGAGTGAATAGGTATCTTCTAGGCAAGCGCGCTCTATCGTAGACCACTTCGATGCTTAACATCAGGCAAGTTGAGGTCAAGCGTAAGCCTACCTGTGATAAAAAAAAAAATGTTAAAGGTGATGATGAATAGTTAAGAAGGCTATACCTCACATTAAAACTTTTAATTCAACGTTTTTTAAATAGATTTGTTTCGTCCCAACAATCAGGACAAATATTTGGACTTTGGAGTTTTGAAGTACCTACCTACTTAGATTTACATTTAATTGTAATTTAATCCCAGCATGAGAGCCACGTCGTCATCCCTCAAATAATAAAACAATTAAGCGTGATCGTCCTCTCGGTTGTTGTAATTTAATACTTTTGTTGACACCATTTGTTTTGCTTTGAGTTTTTGTAATTATACTATGTACTTTCCGACTTTAAATTCAAAGAAACATACATACATACATCACGCCTGTATTCCCTGAAGGTTAGGCAGAGGTGTACTTATGTACACCCACACTTTGCCGGTATATTTAGGTCTCATGTAATAGAAGGCGAGCATATTGCCTATAACCGGACACAAATCCAGACTCCGAGCTTCTACTGAGAATTTTATAGAAAAACCAAATGACACTGCTTAACCTGGGTATCGAACCCAGCACCTCGAGCGTTGCAGTCGCGCTTAGGACCACTAGATGAGGCAGTCAAAGAAACATATTGTTATTTTCATATAGATAGGTATATGCATATTGTCCGCTTTATTAAGAAAATACCCATGAGTGTTTTATTAATTAATCTTCAACCAATGATTAGGAAAGTTGTAGTTACAAAGGAACATTAACTACTCAATAAAACAAATATTCCACCTGCTTTCAGTATTTATTCCGCAGACACTTACTTTAATAAAATTTTGTAAACACCGGAGAAACACCACAGACAAACACAAATTTAATAATTTATTAACCTACTTACAGTTACACAAGTTCATGAATAAACTTCGTAATGTGATTTCCCAAGACGTGCAACATTTCACCGTTTAAATAAAAGCACAGTAAAATGTCTTCAAGTGTTAATGACATCGTCTTTCTTGTAAACTTTTATAATTAATTAATTTCAAAGTTGTACCTATTTTGAGCCACTTCGATTCGGATTTATCTTTTTGGAGATATTCTCTCTTCTTTTTAATTTATTGAAATTGATGCTGAGCCGATGGAATGGAGAGGTTATTTATACCTAATATAATTTTAAAGGGTTATTTTCTTCCAAACTTTTTTCAATGAGCTTATAGCTAATTGGTTCCGAAAACTTATGAGACTAAAAAAATGTACTTAAATAATAAAGCTGAAGTTTTTTATTGGTTTTTTGAACGCGCTGATCTCATTAACAGTAGGATTTGAAAAATTATTTTTTGTATATATAGTTCAATATTTAACATCACGCTTCCACTGTTAGGAGTTGGACAAGCAGGTTAAATCCTAGGGCATTGCTAGCATTCAATATTTATACACGCAGAGATTTATCAACGACTAGTTACTTACCCAAAAACTTACTTTTAAAGATGTTATTATTTATGTATATTGCATTTCTTATTACCTTACTTTAGAAGAGGCTGTGAATTAACGAACCCATACTTACGGGTTCAATATACCGTAGAACGCTTGTCAATGTATAAAGGTATTTGAATCGCAAGCGACAAAAAATCGATGCTTAAATACTTCTTCTTTTTGCCAATCGCCGCTCTTTGAGTCTAAACGAATTTATCGATCACGCTTTCCTTTTTTTGTCAAAAAAGAAAGGTTGTATATGGCAACATTGTCGCCTTAAGTAATGAACGGAACATATTTGTTTGATCGTTGTTATAATAAAGATTGTGTATATATCGTGACGTATTGCCAGCCCTTCGACGACCCCGACAAACGGATACCATTAGTAATCCACTTCCCTTGTTGATTCTAACAACTTGGGCGGAAGGATAACGAATAGTATTATCGGTACTCTATTTGTAGATCGGATATAGAAATATAAGAAAAATAAAATCATTTATGTTTTTAAAAGCTTGTAGGTAGTGATTTCACCATCGTCATCCTATTGCTGTTGACTGCTGGAAGTAGGCGTTCTTTTGCTGATAGGCGCCATTTCACCCTGTTCTCAGCTCGTCGCATCCAGCTTCCGTCAAGAGTTTCACTGTACCTACATACGCTATAATGATACCCCTCGAATTACCTACCTACTACCTACATTATCTAGTTTTCTTAATTCTACTTGTATGCCTACATTTATTGTGATCAGCTGTTTGACCAAACGGCATGACCGAGTTGTAGTGTTAAGGGGTATCCCCATTTGTGCGCATATCCGATCCCTCCAAGGCTCCAACGCAAAGGACAGCGGTCTTTTCTTCATAAAAAATGGTTGTTAATTTATTCATCCATTTGTGTCTTCCCACTCATTGAAGAAGTTAACTTGGCGACATGAATAATTTTAGTACCTTTTACTAAGTAGGTATACAAACTGTACGAAAAGCAAGTGGAAATCCATAGTCTCTGCCTACCCCCATGGGAGACAGGCGTGACAATATGTACGTACCTATGTAATTGTGTTCTTGATGCTACAGTTTCAGCTAAGGTAACTTTACTTTTAATCCAAACGAGCTTCTATATTACACAGCCTTGTGGAGCAAATAATTGCTTTTGTTAACTTTGGTTGAGGTATTTATAATGGAATAGTTACCTCTTACTGACATTTAAATGTTTTAGAATAGAATAGAATAGAATAATCTTTATTGTACACCATAATAAGAAACATTTACAAAGACATAATTAAAATAAGGGTACAATGGCGTTCTTATCGCTACGAGCGATATCTTCCAGACAACCTTTGGATGGACAGAGAAAAAGTGAAAAAAATATTAGGGGGGGTATTCCGTGGTGTACTAAAAAACTTACTTAAATAACCAAATAAATACGAATTTATATATCCATACTTATATACTATATAGATAATATAAATATATATATTAATATATAATAAATATGCAATATTATAAATAAATAAATAAATTGTATGAAATTATTATACAGGTCAAATTGAAATAATATTATAGCAGCGTAGGTAGCCAGAAATACAGCGTGTTTTAGTTGCTTAAATAAAAATATTATTTCGCAAGAAAAATATTTACTTCTAAAACTTTATTAATATCAAGTCACTTGGAAATATTATCTGTATCTAACATAATAAATATATAACTTGGGAGAGCACGTTTCGTACAAAGGTGCATTGACTTTGTTTCTAAAGAAAAGCAATTACTTAGCTATTTTTTAAATCTCATTGGTCTAGTGCTCGTAAGCGCGACGGCTACGCTAGAGATCCTGGGTACGATTCCCAGCAGCAGGCAAATAGAAGCAGGTCAGAGTTTGGATGTGTTCATGGTTAATGGCAATAGGCTCGCCCCCTATAACATGGGACGATAAGACCTAAACGTACTGGCGAACTGTGGGTGTACATCTCTACTAACGCTTCAGGGAATACAGGCGTGATGTTATGTTATTTTAAAATTCATAGAGTATACAACAAAGAAGTCAATTAACTTTCCTTATGAAACTCGTTTAGTGAGTTTTTCATATTTCTTTTTGTATGAGCAGTAAAGCTTTGAAGCGAGATTTACTCTACGTGTTTGGTTTATATGTTCCACAAGCGGTTAAATTTGAGATGAAAATGCTAATACTTTTTATATCATTAGATTTACGTTACGTTGTGGTTTTTTAATAATATAATTAGTAGTAGGGTGTTTCTCAGAGATTGAAGATTTTATTGCCGCCAAGTTTTATGGCTTTTGATATTTGACTACCCTAAAATACGCACATAATTGAAGCCAAAACTACAAAAAGAACAGTTTCATATTTTGGCGATTAGTTACTTTATGTAAATCATGATAACGTGTTTTACAGTAATTAAATCTAATTTAATAATGCCGTTTCTACTTGTGAAAATGCTGTTTAGTTTAAAAAGAAACAGGATGGCATAACATTTTATGTGTAAGAAGCTCAGTTTTGTACACAATACACGACACGCAAAAATGGGTAAGCAGGGCTTCTAATTAATACATACTCTATGCCTACTACACACTTGCGTGAAAGTAAGAAGTATAAATACTTGTTTCATGGCGTACTTAATTAATGGGATCGTGTACCTACTGACTTATCTAAGGATACGATAAGAAATTAAACACCCAGTAGTCACGTAGATAGGTCCCTAATGCACATGGCTAAAAAGGAAAAGCATCGATCTGAATGCTTGGATACCTACCTACTTATACACAGATATAGAACTGAGATGGCAATAGGCTCTCCCCCTATTACATGGGACCTAAACATACCGGCGAAATTAGGGTGTATCACAGATTAATACACCTCTGCCTAACCCTTCGGGGAATACAGGCGTGATGGTATGTTATGTTAAAGAACTGAAGCTAGGTAGTTTTAAGATTAATGCAAGTGAAGATCAGATAAATAAGTTTGTATCCACTATTGGATCCTTCATGGTGGGACCTTGTTTGTTGCAAATAAACTTTATTTTTTTAACTCGTATAAAGGAGCAGGTCAAGTTACCAGACAGCGGTTTCCATAAACTTGTATGTAACCATTAACACCAGCGGAAAAGTAAGTTAGTATGATTAGAACTGAGAAAACTAAATATATCTACATAGTTGTAAAACAAGGTAGAATTTCCACCAAACACTTACGTAAGATTGCAGCGCTTTTCAGAGAATCTAGATTGGATTACTCTAAGTCAGCGAAGGTTATCTGGGAATTTCTCAACGTGCAATCTCGTTTGACCGAGTTGCCAAAATCTGAAGAACTGAAAATCCTGTCACCACGTTGCCTTTCCTTGGTTTCTGTTAGCTAAGAGATTTAATTAATTTCATTTAGAATCTTAGAAATAAATATAAACTTAAAAAGAAGTGCATGATAGCCTTGTAATATCTATGACTACTGGACTGCCAAGTCAAATGTCTCGAATTCGAATCCAAGACGGGGTGAATATGGAGGAAAACATTGTGAGGAAACCTACCTGATAGAATTTCTTGAAGGCGTGTGAAGGCTGCCAACCCGCTGTAGGCAAGCGTTGTGGACTATAGCCTAATCGCTCTCAATCTGAGAGAAGACCCGTGCCCTAGCAGTGCACAGTGGGATATTATAATGGGTTGTAATGTTGATGAAAAAGAAGCTGTATATATAAATTGGTAAGTTTGAAGCCTAAAAATATTTTCATTTTAATATAGTTTCTCCAATTCCGTGATAGTTATTTAGTTATATACCTAAAGGTATCTACACAGATTAATTAGCGTGGGAGTCGAAAATAGTCACAACATACAAAAATAGAAATATCAAACAGAAACCCGATATCGTTATATCGCAAGATGCAGTATCGCCGTTTGTTATGATATTATGTTTTCTTTCTAAACAACAAAGGAAACATTTGATTTGGAAACTTGTTAGCTTTCCCAAAAAAAATGTTCACTTTATAAATTGTTTTCCTAGCACCACTGCTGGACAAAGGCTTGCCTTCACTCTTTCCAACTCGACTCATACGAGGGACATTGGGTTGCTAGAATAACAGACAGAGCGGAAAAATGTGGAAAAGCGGAAACTACATGAAGATTGATTGATTGATTGATTTTAGTTATTAAAAGAAACTACATATTACAATTTTGTATTTTTTTTTTTTTTTTTTTTTTTTTTTATTTCTGTAAATAGATCTTTTAAGACACTTTTACAAGTCGTTTTTTTTACATATTTTTTTTAACTAGATGGCGTCGACGTTTCCTATCTGACGACCTCTGAGAAGAAACGTCGAAACAAACTCAGAGAATCATGGTCTCTTTTAAAGTCCAGACAATAGTTATATTATATGCGAGTTCAATGTAGGGCAAAATCTGAACAGGCCTTTTGAAGAAAGAACCATACCAGCTTTGAGTTGACCTGTCCTAACTGACGGAACGCATACATCAGTCATCGTGTAGCTCAACCATTTTTTAGGGAGCCCAACGACCCGACGCACAACGATACCAGATCAGCAAGACATTTGCGTAGGTCATGGGAAATACTCAAAACTTTCAGAAATCTTTAATATAAATAAATGTTATACGAGTTAAAACCGACATAGTACTCACATTTACATTTTGTATGGTACAGTGTATATTAATAATAATACTATGCATGATAACTATGACCTACAAGGCAACTCAGTCAACTCGTAAATGGAAAAAAATAAAAAATAAAATATTTGAGACACGATAGCCAGCAAGTCGACCAGTCACCACAAGCAGCACCCGTTCACGAGTATAACGCACGGATCAGCCATCACCTCCCTCGCCATTTTAGAGGGAAGGGGGTGACCCGACCAATGACGCTACCGCAAGCAATGACATCTAAGGGAGCATGACGACAATGCAGCCAGGTGTAAATTATGTTACAAAAACATGTTGTACTGAGGACCGAGGTCACTAGTAACTGCATTACACATAAATGTTCACAAATAAAATTAAATAGTAAATAAGAAAATAATATGTAATAATCAAATTAATTGGGTATATGTCAAACGTATAAAGATATGTCAATTATCAATTACAAATGAAAATAATTAATAAAATAATAATCAAATTCAATGTCAGGGTAAATTTGGCATTATACAATCAATAGCCTGGTTCATTAGAACAGTTCAATTCAATCCCAAGCATTTTTGTCATCCATATAATCTTTCACATTATAGAAACCTTTCAAACACAGTTTCTGCTTAACAATTGATTTAAATTTGTTGATGCTCAGGTTTTGAATGTTGCTTGGGATTTTATTGTACAAGCGTATACATTGGCATTTGAACGAGTTACTTATTTTCTGGAGCCTGGTAGCAGGAACAATGAATTTATTTTTATTCCTGGTATTAACATTATGCGTATCACTACGTTTTTTAAAGAGATTAATATTCCTATGAGCATACAATACATTTTCATAAATATAATGTGATGGAACAGTCATAACATTAATCTCCTTAAATTTATCCCTCAGTGAATATCTGGGACTTAAATTATAAATTGACCGAATTGCTCGTTTCTGCAACACAAAAATAGCTTGTATGTCGGCCGCATTCCCCCACAACAGAATACCGTACGACATCACACTATGAAAATAACTGAAATAAACTAGGCGAGCTGTATCCTCGTCAGTTAAGCTACGTATCTTTTTAACGGCGTATGCCGCAGAGCTGAGCTTTTTCGACAATTTATCTATATGTGGGCCCCACTGAAGTTTAGAATCTAAAGTGATGCCCAGAAATACAGTGGTGTCCACAAGGTCCAACTCTTCGTCATTAATAAGTACACTGGTTTTCACCTGTCTTACGTTAGGTGTTGTAAACTTAATACATTTAGTCTTCTTTTCATTCAAAAGTAGATTATTAGCATTAAACCAGTGCACAACTTCTGAGAGGGCGCTGTTTACATCGTCAGAACACATTTGTTGACGTTTAAGTTTAAATAATAGCGACGTATCATCTGCAAACAGCACTATTTCGTGATTATCCCTTATTAGATGAGGTAAGTCGTTGATATAAATTAAAAATAAGAATGGACCAAGAATCGAGCCCTGCGGAACGCCCATTGTAACTACGGACCCCGAAGATCTCTTTCCATTGACGTCCACCTTCTGAATCCTGTTACTCAGGTACGAAATAATAAGATTCAGGGAAGTGTTTTTAACACCATAGTGGTATAACTTCCTGGTCAATGTTTCATGAACAACACAATCAAAGGCCTTGGATAAATCGCAGAAAATACCCAAAGCATCGTATGATTCCTCCCATGCGTCAAAAATATGTCCTAACAGTTCAACACCGGCATCGGTTGTTGAACGACCCCTTGTAAAGCCAAACTGTTTTAAATGTAAGAGTTTATGTCTATTAAAAAACCTTTGCATTTGGTCTAACATAAGTCTTTCAAAAATTTTACTAAATGTAGGTAGCACGGATATCGGTCTAAAATTTGTGGGGTCAGATGTGCAACCTGATTTAAACAAAGGTGTAATCTTACTATTTTTCATTAGATCAGGAAATTTCCCACAGTCGATACAATCATTAAAAATAACAGCTAAGGTAGGTGCTACAATGTCAATTATCGATTTAGCAACGTCAACAGAATTACCCCATAGGTCCACAGTTTTTTTCACATTTAACATATTGAAGGTCTTTATAATATCTCTATAATTAATATGATTAAATAGGAAATCAGTATCGCTAGCTTTTACATTATCTTTAAGTAAAGATTCTGCAACAGTGGGTGATGAGTTTAAACATTTTGTAGTTGAAACAGGAATGTCAGAGAAAAAGTTCTGAAATGCCGTGGCTACTTCTAAATCTGATTTAATTAGCTTATTATCAATATTAAGGCTATAATCACCATTTCGTCTACGAACCCTTCCTGTTTCACTGTTGATAATATTCCATGTACTTTTGATAACATTATTACTATTTTTTATTTTTTGACTTATATAACGTGTCTTGGCCACCCAACAAATCTTTTTAAATAATTTTGAGTAATTTTTAACATAGGTATTGAACTCTGTGGTGTTGACAAATAATCGTTCATTATAAAGTTCAAATAGTCTTTTCCTGCTTTTATGAATACCAACAGTAGCCCATTCACTGAAGGATGCGTTACCATTAACTGTAATCGTCTTGGGTATAAAAGTGGAATCAAACTCTTCACAGTAAGAATTAAAAAAAGTTTCATAAAGTTTATTTGGGTCATTGTTGTATGATAAAAAAATTAGTTTACTAATAAGTTTAGTTTTAAATAATTCCAAGCGACTTGCAGTTTTTGGGTTTACAGTGATATCTTTTTTAGCCACAATTTTATCTTTATTGCAAATGGTAATCAGCTGTCCACAGTGGTCAGAATCCATCACATTAATAACTTCCTTATGGTGCGGTGTTATGTCAGTGAAAATATTATCTAAACATGTGGCCGTTGAAGCAGTTATTCTAGTAGGCTCCAGAAATAAGTGTGCCAGATTATTAGACAAGAAAAGACTTTTTATTTTAGTACTGGCACTTGAGTTTTCCAATAAATTCACATTAAAATCACCGCAAATAATAATGGATTTGTAAGACTTACAGATCTTATAAAGTACTTCCTCCATCACCCTTTCAAAACTATCATACATGCCTGATGGAGGTCTGTACACGCTTAGAACAATAAACCGTTCCAATTCCACACAGGCTATTTCAATTGTTCGTTCAACAGAGAGGCCCACAATGTCTCTACGTTCTTTAAACTTATGGTGATTGTTAACTATAATTAAGGAGCCACCATGGATAGCATTCTCTCTGCAAAATGAACTACCAACCTGGTGATTATTAAAGTTAAACATGAGCTGATGACTTTTCAACCAATGTTCAGTAATACAAAGAATATCTATTTTATTACAGTTCATAAATAATTCTATTTCTAGCTCTTTATTATTAATCCCCTGCATATTTTGGTGAACCAGGTTGATAAAATTATTATTTTTACAGTTCATATAACACTCAGATATGCCAGATGTATTATCATTATCATTAATCAATAGATCTATGCAAGAGGTTGTCTCTGAGTCTCTGTTGTCCTTAATTCTAATTTAAATGATTTGCAATGTCAATTGATGGAATGTCAGATAAGGGCTCAATAAAGCCAATATGTTTATTAGCCAGATTCTTGGCTAATGTCTGAAAATAATATGAGAGAGACATAGCTAGCTGTCTCTTACAATAAGTAGAAAGATAGTAATTATCTTCCGTCAGGTAAAAATATTTGCTAACATAGTTGTTAGTGTCAATTAAATGGAATTTATGATTGTGTATTGACAATGTATGCAAGCTTAGGTTAAGCTTATATCTAGTATTGTTTTCTTCCTGTGGCAAACTTTTTGAGTAGGGGAATGTGAACATAACAATATTATCTACATGTAATGCACATAATTTTTCATGAAAATCAATTAATTGTTGTTTATTCACATTACCCCTATTTCCAATAAATATAATTATGGTGGTGTCTGGACTGAATTTTGAATTAATAATTTTCTCTATAATGTACTTATAATTTAAGCCGGGCATACAAATGTTTGTAGTCACTTGTCCCATGAAACTTGACAACAACTGGCCCATACCATGTCCAATTTCATCACTAAATATTACATACTTTTTATTTATATTTGATTTTAAAATTTCTGGGGTATTTATACTTTCAGTGGTCAGAGAAGGTGTAATAATATTATCTGGTGTCTCTAAACTCTGCAAAATCCTAGGATCACATGTCAACGGTGAATGTGGTGGAGCGCTGTTAAAGTTATTATTTGTCATTGACTGTCTGCGCTCATGGTTACATGTACATGTGCTGACTAACTCATTCATAGCCAACATGTACTCCCTCATCTGCAGTTCAGAACTTTTATATTTATTTGTCATTGAAGTTAACTTATCATGAAGTTTATTAAGCTCATAATTAAAATTTTCAATATCAGATTTATGCTTATAAGCATTATTTTTGAGTTTTGAAGAATAAATATCTAGTTTATCAAGTAACTGAAGTCGTTCTCTATTTAGTTTAACATTTTTTATGAAATATTTTTGTCTTTTTACCAACCTTTGTGTTTTCCTGATGTATTTATTGATTTTTATGTATTTTTTAAGTTTATTTCTGCTGCACTTAACTACCTGCACTGTGTTGTTTGAATCATCTGTGCATGTCAGATCTATGGTGACTATAGGCTTGTTAGATGCAACAGAAACCATATCCGGGGCACTGACTACCAACTCATTGTAAAGACTGTGGTTCAACGCGGCTGTGGTGTTAAATTCTAACAGTAAAATCTTATTATTTGCCTCATGTAGCTGGTGTTCTAAGGAATGCGCACGGCTTAGAGCTTGCTCATACTCAATGCTACAATGGCTGAACCCGTCCACCACAAGTTGGAGCCTGTCCCGGACCTCAACAGCTTCAACATACTCTGAATGCAGCTGAGCCATCTCAGTTTTTAAAACTTTATTTTTATTCAACATTGCCATGAACTCCCTCTCATTGTCATCCCTTTCCCTATTCAGCTGGTCACACAACTCCTTAGTTGCCTTTAATTCGCTCAAAACCAGTTGGAGTTTGGACTCCTCCTGGCGAGCAGCGGCCTTGCGAGTCAACATGATAGAATAGAAAGAGGGGAAAATGAAAGTAGATTGTAATAGTTATGATTGAAGTTAAGGAAAGCGGTAATTGGTAAAAAAGTGAAAAATACAAGGGAAGTTGAGTTGTGTCACCAAACTAGAAATAGGTTATGTTTATGTAGTAGGTAGTAGTAGTAAATCTACAAAGCAGTCTATAAAAAGTCTACCAGTGAACTAAAAATTTATGCTCTAATAGAAAGAAGCACTATGTTATATTATA
Organism: Subacronicta megacephala; assembly: GCA_958496365.1. Lineage (NCBI taxonomy): Eukaryota > Metazoa > Arthropoda > Insecta > Lepidoptera > Noctuidae > Subacronicta > Subacronicta megacephala. The sequence goes on along the minus strand of OY292530.1, from coordinate 8,023,176 downwards.
TTCGTAAATTTGTACCTGATTTAGAGATGACAATTTACAACAAATGTACCGGTAACTGTCACTTTCTAACACACGGTTTTCACACTTATTTACCACTGATTATGTGAAGATTATGCACAACAAACGTTTATTAACCCTAGTATTTATGAATTAATTAGAAATCGGCCTAATCTAACCTATATTTAATAATTTTACAATAAAAAATTCAAGGACAAGTTCAAATCAGCTGTTAGCTGTAGTGTTGCCACAGGAGGAAAATTGTCAATTTTCATCGCTCTCTATCTCAACCGCTACCAGGATCCGAAATTTGCCCAATTTATCCGGAATATTTACCGAAGGCTCAAATCTTTAAAAGGCTGGCAACGCACTTGTGCCTCTGGTGTTGCTACCATCAGGCGATTAGTAAGCTCGTTTGCCCCCTATGCCATAAAAAAATGGGTTTATTACTAATATTATAACGCGATGCAATAATTTTGCTAAAAGTAGTATTATTTCACAAAAAAATAAATGACTGCCTCGTTGGTCTAGTGGTCCCAAGCGCGACTGCTACGCTAGAGGTCCTGGGTTCGATTCCCAGGTCGAGCAGTGTTATTGAGTTTTTCTATGAAATTCACAGTAGCAGCTCGGAGTCTGGATTTGTGCCCGGTTAATGGCAATAGGCTCGCCCCCTATTACATGGGACCTAAACCCGGCCTAATACCGGCGAAATGTGGGTGAACATTAGTACACCTCTGCCTAACCCTTCGGGGAATACAGGCGTGATGGTATGTTAAAAAAATGAAATAAATTTTGAATCTCGAACCGTTCTAGGAAACGGCGTAACTAGATAAAAGAAGCACAATGCAATGACAGACCTAATTTCCCGGCTTTATTATTAGTAGTGACATGCAAATGGCATACATAATAGTTTTTTAGGCTTGATGCCAATATTTAGATAGATGGTGGCGCCCTCATGCGTTGAATTATTTAAATATTTCAACACCGCGGCGGCGCCAACGCATAATTTTAAATGACCAACGGCTGCCATGAGTTAATTTGATACTTTATACAATTGTTTAGTACAAGTAAAGAATTATATCATTCATATTAATGACGAGTTCCGTCCGGTTGATAATACATATACCTAATACATAAAAATTTTATATTTTAGCTTAAGCAATCCGGAAACAAAAACTCTATATGTAATTCCGATACACTACAAAGAAAAGTTCCAACATCTGCGTTGGAGTCAAGTTCCCGACAGTTTCAAAACATAAAACATGAACTTCCGGCACAAGAAGGATGTGTTTTGTGTCAAACAGTCACCACAATTGATTGATCGATTAACCTAAGGATCTAGCTACTTATTATACTTACTGGGGTATACCTCTATTAGGTTTGAGAGACTGTGGGTCTGCTTAATAATGACAAAACTTTGTGATTGTAGATTATAGAGATTAATCTGTATTTATATATTATACTGGCGCGGCAAACCTCGTACCGCCATATTTCATAATTATTATGACGTTTAAAAAATTGCTCGACTTTTAATAAAATTCTTAATACAAATTTGGTGAGCCGTTCAGAAGTTATGCTTGTACATACATTTCCGCGATTCATTTTAAGTCATATGGATTATTAATGTGAATCAATCTGTGATCTCAAAAAACAAACAAAAATGTTTTTGATATTATGTGTATATCTTTTGTTGGAGATCGTAAATAAAATAAAATATCCGAACTCCGACCTGGTACTTACCAAGAATTTCATAGAAAAAACCAATAACACCTTTCTGGACCAAGCAGTTGCACTTAGGACTATTAGACTAATGAGACATTTATGTTGTGGTAGGGCCACGCTGTTCGCAGCTTGAATGGGCCGGCTTGACCGGGGAAGTACCACACTCTCGCAGAAGACCGACGTCCGAGTAGTAGCGTTTAGTTACTGCGCTTCGTTCAGTGAGCGAGAGGGCCGGAGGCCCAATTCCTCCCCCAATCCCCTTCCTTCTCCTTTTCTCCTTCCCCTCCCTTTCCCTAAACAGGCTCGGCAACGCATCTGCAATTCCTTTGATTTTGCAGATGTCCATGGGCGGCGATGACTACTTACCATCAGGTAGCTCGCCTGCTCGTTTGCCGAGTTATACCATAAAAAATAGACAGTTCACATTTATCACTGATTAAAATCACTAAATTTCGAAAACTATAAAGTTTGAACTGTAGACATTAATTATGAAATAAATGAAATCTGAAGATTGTCTGCAAAAATAAATACAAAGCTTTGTATTAAGAATAGAGGATCTACTCTCTATCTATGTATGAATCATTTTGGGTTCTTAACCTTATACATATTATTACTTTCACATAACTGGCACCTATTTTGAATATTTACAGTTTAATTTATGTAGCGACAGATCCTTTTAGACATGCTATTAGCATTAAAGGCGACTAATTAATTCAAAGAAACCTATGGACTAAATAACTTTCCCCCAACTAAGACTTTGCCCTATCGTCGACTTCCTCAAAGGCGGGTTAAGAATCAATGATAGATTTCTCTACATAATTACGAAGTAAGTAGTAAGAATCACTAAAAAGAAAAAAGAAATGCAAATCTTGTACTCGTACGCACGGCTACACATCAAGCTGTACACAACCAGTTTACGCTGACCTCGTATTGTATAAGAACCGTATACAATGTGAGATCAGCTTAAACTGGTTTTGTATAGGTTGACCTGTAGCAGTGTGTACTACTTAGACTTCCTTTTTAAATGTTGTAATTGTTGTCTTATAGTGAAGCGCTTGCTTCGCTCGCCTGGCTCAAATTGTGTTTTATGGACTATGGTCTTAGTTACTCGTATTATCTATTCTAGCCAATATTTGTCATTTCTTTAAGAATCTACCAAGTCTCCCTGTTTCTTTCTAATCGGATAAGACCGCCGTCCTACAGGATATAACATAACATGACATAATAAATAAACCCTCGCTTTACCGGTATGTTTAGGTCTTATGTAATATGGGGCGAGCCTATTGCCAGTAGCCGGGCACAAGTCCAAACTCCAAGCTGCTACAGAGAAAGCTAAAAAAAGAGAAGAGCTGCTAACACTTTGCTCGACCTGGGAATCGAACCCGGGACCTCAAGCGTAGCAGTCGCGCTTGGGACCACTAGACTAACGGACACTTCCTACAGGACACTTTACGGTTAGTGTCTGTCCCTTCGACATAGCAATACGTCTACACTACACGTCAGATTTTCACACAAACTCGCGATTAATAATATGGAAGCTACATTTCAAAGATACAATACCTAGCACGTTTTATTTGAATAGCACTAGTATTTCGATACGCTATTAATATTCATAGACCTAATTAATATGATAATACCTGATTATAAAACTTAATATTGTTGTTTTTTATAGAATAGCGTCGAATGTTGAATCAATAGGATAAAACTATGACGGTGACTTGAATCATTATTAAAAGTGAGTCCACGACCTCGTTTGTTACGCTTATATGGATCAATTATTACAATATCATTTTGCATGTTGTAGTGAATGTAATGAAATCCGGGATTTAATGAAAATCCTAGTAGGTATATGCCCAGCAGATTTTTTGTATTCGCCACTGACTTCCGAAACTATTTTAGACAACATTATTTTAATTATTTTTTGAAGGCGGTTTAACTTGTTTTGTTAAAAGTTGTTTTATTTTAAAAATTTTAGTGACGAGTAAATCCAAGTGCTAACCTTTACTTATGTTGACAGTTTCATAGTTTTTCGAATGGTAAGTACATGCTATTTTTGTTTTCTAACTTTTGAGCAAATTTACATCGGACCACTTCGAGTGTATGCCCTTTCAAACAAACAAAATCGGTTCGCAATGGCGGAGAAATCGATGAGCATACAAAAAAAAACAAACAATCGAACATAGAACCTTCTCCTTTTTTGAAGTCAGTTAAAAATAACTAAATAAGTACTCCTTCGAGAACATAATTGGAACACATGTAGGCAATTTAGTGCAAATACTTGTAACATACGATGTTCAACACGGGAGTGAAGCGGGTATTAATTTATGCGATGTAAGTACCTACAGCGAGCAATGTACATAACCATAATATCTGAGCATACTAGCGCTCATTATTTACATAGAATGCAGGGCTTGAGCCAAGTAATCTTCATTTAGCCATCAAGAATACTATTATGAGTCGCCTCAGCGGACCTGCGTGTGAACGACACATGGTACGCACGGCTACACATCAAGCTATACAAAACCAGTTTACATTGGCCTCTTATTGCATGGGAAGCCTAAACAAATCAGCATAAACTGGATTTGTATAAGTTGACCTGTTATGTAGCCGTGTGTGCGACGGACCTTATTATTCTTTTTTATTGATATATTAGACTGCTTTATTAGTCTAGTGGTCTTAAGCGCGACTGCTACGCTATGGTTCGATCCTCAGGTCGAGCAAAGTGTTATTGGGTTTTTCTATGAAATTCCCAGTAGCAGCTCGGAGTCTGGATTTGTGCCCAGTTAATGGCAATAGGCTGGCCCCCTATTACTTACATCGGACCTAAACATACTAACGAACATTAAGTAAATCTCTACCTTACCCTTCGGGGAATATAGGCGTGATAGTATGTTAATCTGTTTGGTTACGAAACGATTTCTTTGATGTTCCTTGTAAATCATATGGTCGTTTGTTTTGATAATGACGTGGCGACGACGTACAGAAGCTTGTTAGCTAATAAATTAACATGAGTCCCATACCAATGGAGTTACATTGGACGTAATTACGGTGATGTGTCAATGTCCGACTACACCCATCTAGGATATAGATGGGTGTAGTCGCGACATTAATTAAAAGTAATAATAATAGAGATTTTAGTTCACGCATGCCATAGGGACCGCATGCGGTAACCATTTTCATTAGTCGATGGGGCTCGAATACGGGGTACGGGTGATTTAAGTTTAGTATATTTTTAGAGAAACATAACATACCATCACGCCTGTATTCCCCGAAAGGTTAGGCAGAGGTGTACTTAACGTAGGTACACCTACAGTTCACTGGTATGTTTAGGTCTCGTGCCAAGGTCCTAAGAGCGACTGCTACGCTAGAGGTCTACGTTTCGATTCTGAGGTCGAGCAACGTGCTATTGGGTTTTTTCTATGAAATTCTCAGTAGCAGCTCGGCGTTATGATATGTGCCCTGTGAATAGCTATAGGCTCGCCCCCTATTACATGGTACCGAAAAATGCGAAATGTGGGTGTACATTAAGTACTCCTCTGTTTAACTCTTCGGGGAATACGGGCGTGAAGTTTAGATGCAAGCTTAGTGCCCCACGCGGCCACGTTATCAACACGTGAGTCGCACGTGCGAACTCGAAATTGTTTATCTAATAAATCTAGAGCGAGTTTGCTAATGATCTCTTAACTTGTTTCATGTTTGAAGGGACAAGTGAATCTTCATGCATAAATAGCTTGGAAACTCGCTAATTAATTAAAACGAAAACAGATATAATAATAAAATGATGTATCAGACAACGTTAAGTACATATTATTAAGACTTATTTATGTACCTACCTATTGGTAAACCAGTTACAGAGTGACAGAGGCTGACAAATTATTTCGTGGCAATTTTAGTCCCTGAGCTGACCGATAGAAACGAAGGGTTTCCATGTATATAAATACCAGAGACAGACATTGGTAGTAAGTTTTTTTTAAAGTGACGTTAGCATTTACATTTACGACCAAATAAAAGTAATTCATCACCACTGCTCTCAAAACGGTGAATGAAAGACATCGTGAGGAAACCAGCATGTCCATGAGAGAACAAGAAATTTCGAAGACGTGTGACATTTATCAACCCGCACGGAGCCCGCGGTGATTACGGCACGCTCCCTCTCACTGCGAGGAGGCTTGTGTCCCAACAGTGGGACCATTATAGGCTGACTATGTATGCATGTAATGCATTGTAATCTGCTGGCTTCTCAAATAAAAAATATAATTTGACGGATCAGGAATTCATAGCTTTAGGGATTTTTTTAAATTAATCAGATTGATTATGACTGTCACATTAGTCTAGTGGTCCTAAGCGTGACTGCTATGCTAGATGACCTGGGTTCGATTCCCAGGTCGGGCAAAGTGTTGTTGGGTTTTCTTATAAAATTTCCAGTAGCTGCTCGGAGTTTGGATATGTCCCCGGTGCATAACGATAGGTTGGCCCCTTACTACATGGGACCTAAACAAACCAAGGAAATATGGGTGACATTAGTACACCTCTGCCTGCGTGATGGTATGAAGATTATGATAAACTAAAATCCTAAGGAACATAAAAAAGACAACACATTGCAGGTGTTTATTGAATTTTAAAACATGTAAGATTGTAAGTATCACGCGATGCATTTCACATCCAATGCAGATATTTTCATATATGGATGTACTTATTTGAATTTTATTACAGCACGCATATAGAGGAATTGGTGCATGATATAAATAGTAAGCGGCCATTGGAATGACATGCTTATAGTCGTGAATGTTTAGTATAGGTCGCGTCACGTAAAAAGAACGCTGGAAGAAAGTGGAGGGAGTGTGTTTGCGCATAGGGTACATTCGCGCATGAAAGTACTAGGCCTATTGTTTTATTTTTGGTTATAGCCTTTCGCTCGCGGCTTCGAGTATCTGTTATCCGGGCCTCCCCGCTCCGCACCTTATTCAAATCAAATATATATTTTTTTATTTCAAATATGCTTTTACAAGCGTGTATGAAACGTTATTGACTCTAGTTGCACAAGAATCCGGCAAGAAACTCAATGGACACTTTTTTTAAATAAAAGATTCCACTAAATAAACCGTTATATCGCCTAAGCGCCGCTTGATTGCCTAAGGCCGGCAACGCACTTGTGACTCCTCTGATGTTTTGGGTGTCCATGGGCGACGGTAATCGCTTATCATTAGGCGATCCGCCGGCTCCTTTGCCCCCTATCCTGGAATCCCCTATCCCCTATTCCCCCCTACATGGAACCCAAAAATCTGCTTCGATCGGGTCTCAGCAACAACCTAGGGATATGCCCTAATAGGCGCTGCACATGAGGGGTTCTGGAGAGGTCTATTAAGAGAACACAGTGTCTCCCTCTACGTGATGATGGTGGCTACCAGGTTGGTTTTAGTGGGTAAGAGTCCTACAATGTCCGGTCTAATCTAAAGATTTACGTTTTTTTTTGTTTACGGGGGAAAATGAAGGTTTCCCCCCTGACTGGGAATTTCATAGATCTACCCCATAACAATGCTCGTTTTGAAAATCGAACCCAAGACCTCTAACGTAGTAGTTTTTTGTATCTCTGAAATAACAACAATGTCAATTTCATTAGTTTTTCATCGGGCTAATAATGTTATTTTATGCTAGCGTCCATATCTGCTTAAACCATAATTCTTACGGATAGGTAATCGTTTCAACAGTGAATGTTTAAATTTTCATTAGACTGTTAACCATACTAATATTATAAATGCGGATGAGTCTCTGTCTGTTTGTTTGTGACGTTTTCACGCCGAAAGCGATGAACCAATTTTGGTATAGAGATAAATTGGAACTTGGAGAAGGACAAAGGCTACCTTATATCTCAAAAAGTCCTTTGGGATGCGAGAGAAACCTCGGGAAGAAGCTAGTTTGAAATGAAATCAGTAGGTATATTTAAATAAAATACGACACGGTAATTTGTATTCATGAACAAAATAAAACGTGAATGGTTTATTTGCTATAGTGCAACGTACTTTAAACCTTATGCGACATGTAATTTATTAACAGCGAAAGCATGAAATATTTTTTTTGTCGATTCTGTGAAATTGTTTTACAACCAAATTCTCATACAACAACTATTTGCCTGAATAAGGCTATTTAGTCAGTTTCCACATTTACCAATTCTTAGAATAGTCCTATTAACCTGCAACCTGGATAAGGAATACTTAACTGATCTAATCTGGGAGGTTAAGCTGCGTTAAACCGCGTTCAGTGTGTGGATGGGTAAATCACCCATTACCGCTAATCCTAATACATCGAGACCACTCCATGTAGGTAAATCCATCGGTCCCGGTTGTCCTACGAACAGTTAATATTAATTGTTAGTAGTAATCAGAAACCTCGTTAGTCTAGTGGTCCCAATCGCGACTGCTACGCTAGAGGTCTTGGGTTCGATCCCCAGGTCGAGCAAAGTGTTATTGGGTTTTTCTATGAAATTTTCAGTAGCAGCTCGGAGTCTGGATTTGTGCCCGGTGAATGGCAATAGGCTCGCCCCCTATTACATGGGACCTAAACATACCGGCGAACTGTGGGTGTACATTAGTACACCTCTGCCTAACCCTTCGGGGAATACAGGCGTGATGATATGTAATGTAATGATGTAGTAATCAGAAACCTAAAAATCCTTACAACAACTACTTAGTCTACCCTCAGGGTATTGCCCAGGAATTCTGTTGCGAAGTTCTGATTGCAATCCACTTCGTGTAAATTACCGGTAGGTATCTAGAATATACTGCGTAATGGAACTTGTAATGTACTGGTATTCAGCCATTCTCTGGTTATAGTAGAATACTGGAAGTTGGCCCCAACATACTTAGTTTGGAAAAGGCAAGGAGTATACATACTGCAATTAGTGTAATGATTGATGTAACTAAGTACCATGAACGTATACCCCAATAATTCATGAATTTTATCGTTCAAATACAAGATAAGCAACACTGATTGGCAATCGCTATTAAACCGCTTCACAGCTAACATAACGAACAAAATAGAACTACTAAAGAAACAAGGCGCTTGTGTAGACACCGCTTATCGTCCAAAATAAACGCGGTGACGTCATAATAATACCAACACGTATTTTGTGTCACTAGCATTTTTATATAATAGTATTTACTGTGTTAATACGTAATATTTATCGCTTGTCAGTTAAAATAATAAGCTGGAGCTACATGTGAGAAGAATTCTTAGCACGTGAGGTGGTTGTGCACCAAAAATAAACGTTTCTTTCTTTCTTTCTTTACACACTAGTTACGCTCAAGTGAGAATTCGTCTTAAATATGTGCATTGTCCTCATGCAGTTCTAGTTTGACCATGTCTTCCAGTCATATTTCAAGTTATAATGACGTATTAATTATTACCCAGACGCGTAAGGTTTGCTTTATACCGGAGTGAAGCGAAGCAGACAGAAGCAAAGGGAAAGATTTACGCAGAATTGATAAAAAAACCCATAAATCCTAGCTTCAAATAACTAGTTAGCAGGTGAGGAACTTTTGGGCAGCAGTTGCTACCATAAAGACTTGGGAATAGAAGAAAATTTGAAACCCGAAGCAAGATCAAAGCTTTTGAGGTTTAAATTTTCCTTTTCAGTGTTTTATCCTACGTTGTTCTTGTCTGTTATGGATAAACGCAGGTATTAGGAGTGTCGCAGGAACGAGGTCTTTTATACAATACAATAAAAACTCAACAACATCAACATCTAACACAAAAAAGCTCTGGATTACGGCACCACGAAACAGGGTAGAAGTTTTCAAACTGTTTAGCGAGGAGTAGGTATGCAGATTCAAAAGAATATACGTCACCAGACAAGCACCTTTTGAAAAATGACATTGTGCAGCGTCAACACACCAAAAAATCTATAAAATGGACTACCTAAATGATTTTTTTGACGTTTTACGTCGCGCTTCTAAATTCTCTTAAATACTTCGTTCCGCTCCGTTGGACAATTAACCTAAATGAATTGAGTTTGTAATGTTTAACTATGTAATGTTAGCTTATTAATTAATCATCTTCCATCAAAATTGATGCTTGTTTTTATCACTTTAGTGTTTCCCAGACAAAGAATAAACAAAAAAACCTTGAATGAAAATTCTTAAACTAGTACCTGTTGTTGACGTAGAGTAGAAGAATGTAGGCTGAACATAGGATCTTTATTTTGGAATCGGAAGTAGTACTGTTGTTTAAAAGGTTTAGAATGGTGTAAGGCTGATTCTCCAGCGACGTTAACGTCTGTGCTGGACGGTTGTAGATGTAATCATATTACTAGTTTTTTTTAACCATTGACAAGATAACTAGAAGTAGGTATAAGTTGATTTAAAACTTTCATTCATTTCAAAAGCGATAAGGCCTCCCATTGTACCTACATTTGTTTTTGTGGATATATATTTTTAATTTTGCATATGTGGTGTACAATAAAGAATAAAATAATAATAATAATATTCTTGTTATCGTGTATCAATCAGATTGCAATCATAATATCGAGGAAACTATTTGCAGTAATACCTTCATGCCTCCTCGCCGTTTTTTGACCGTGGCTGGAAAATCAGGCTTGGAAAGTAGTTTTATTTCCATTGCTACCGTTTATACCTTTTATTATTTCTTATGTTACGTATAGGTGAATATATCAGCCAGTTATATTAAATAACATTTTAAAATATTCCTATAGGTACTGCTGCGTTATCAAATAAGCATCGTCATTATCATTTTGTTTACATTCGGTTTTTGCATTTTCACATGATTGCGTGCGATAATAGGTTGTAAATTGAATAATTTTAATTTAATAATCTCCGATTGAAATGAATAAAAAATTTAACCAATTAGCAACCATATATAATTATAATGGTTGCTACAAATTTACATTTAAAATGTTATAATCGTACAAACTGCCAGTGAGAATTTTAAAACAATACTTAGGTATATTATTATCGCAATGATAGGTTGTTATCATCGAAAGGCTTTCATTGGAAGCTTGTTATAAAGCTATCTATAAGCTCTTGCAGATAAAGTACTGATAAAGATAGTTTCAAGTTACGAGAGTTTACTGAGGGCTAGGCAGGTAGTCAGTGTATATTGGCGCGTCGCCCCGACCGACCGCCAACTCGCGAATCGCGCGCGCCTACACAACCAAAGGAAATATTATTTTTCGCGTCCCCAATACGTATACAAATAATATAATCTTCCAGTTTACCCTGATAACTACCATTTATTTGCACATTGTAAGTACTTATTCTTATCTTGTAATCTGTTTTATTTGTTTTGTAAACATTGAATTTCGCGGTTTTTGTTTCGCTAAACAAACATTTTTTATGAAGCCGGTTAAAGCGTTTGTTAGTTAAATTCCTAGGTATACGATGGAAAACTTACAGAAATGTGTTCCGTATCTGGTTATCTATTCCCAGCTTTAGTAAATAAATAATATAAGCACTAGTTTTTTAACCATTATGTCCATGCATTACAGGTTCTTCTCTGTCATTATAATTTCCTTGACCTTTTTAATATGTCTAGTTTAATGGGGTTGACTTTTTTTTCCACATGAATCAGCATCAGATTGATACCTAGCTGAACAAACTTTATACAATAAACCGTTTGCATAAAATACTCCATTTTCAATAAAAAAAAAACAACTTGATTTAAATTAAAACAAATCATTCAGCCGATTGTAACCGATTGCGAATTTGAAAAAAATAATGATAAACACTTCGTATAATAAATAAGCTTCTGAAATCCACATCTTAGATAAACAACGACCTCTGAAGAATTAAAAAATAAACACGTTTTTATTTAAAATTCTTTAGTCGTATAGTTTTGAATTTCAGTGTTATCAGTTTTACCTTCGTGATTAAAATAAACTTGCATTTTAATTCATAATTTTTTGTTATTATAATTAAATTTGGTATTGCATTCATATATTTTTTTATTATCAATTTGTTCCTTAATTGTTAAGTCAAATTTGTGATCATTTATTGTGTCTTAGATTGACATCCAACGATAATTATTATTGTTTATTGTTAATTTGATGATGATCATGATAGGTCTCTATTATAGTAATACCTCATCTTGTTCTTCATATATTTATTAGATCATAAGCATTTTTAATGTTTCACAAATCTGTTTGTTTATAAAACACGATTCGTATTTTTAGAATAGGTACCTATTAGCTTTTCCTATGCTTTCGGTGTTGTACAAGAAATGTGCTATGGTATTCAATGATTCAATATCGATAAAGAAGTGTCCTCATAAAAAATAAAACATTAAAATCGTTGATTTGGTTCATATACTTAATGTACAGTCGCCAGCGGGTCAAGGTATACAAAACTGTCAAATTTCTCCAAATGATTTTAAACCTTAAATGGTTGAAGATAAAGTTCAAAATCAACTGAGAAAATTTGACATTTTGTGGTAACTTGATGTGCTGCCCATTGTACTTGGTATTTTTTTTCCAAAATACATATCTAGACTCAATATTGGCCATTATCATGCGACTATATCCATGGCTAGTTAGATGTATACATAGGCATACAAACAATCACGCCCTAATTTCTCCGAAGAGTTAGGGAGAGATGTACTAATTTACACCTAAAGTTCGCCGGTATGTTTAGGTCTCATGTAATAGGGGGCGGCCTATTGTCATTAACAGGGAACAAACCCAAACTGCGAGCTGCTACTGAGAATTTCATATAAAAACCCAATAACACTTTGCTTAACCTGGCAATCGAACCCAGAACTACTAGCGTAGCAGTCGCGCTTGTAACCAGTAGACCAATGAAGCAGTCTAATACATATAAAATTATACGTACATACATTATCATCATTTTGGATCGCCGGAGGCCCAATTTCTTTCTTAGTCCCTTCCTTCTCTTTTTCTCGTTCCCCTCCCTTTCCCTTAAATAGGAAACGCATCTACAACGCCTTTGGTTATGCAGATGTCCATGGGCGGCGATGACTACTTACCATCAGGTAGCTCGCCTGATCTTTTGCCGAGTTATCCCATAAAAAAAAACATCAACCTATATAGGTACTGTCCTACTGCTGGGCGCGGGTCTCCTCTCAGACTGAGAGGGGTAAGGCTTTAGCTCACCGCACTAGTTTACTGCGGGTTCGGCGTTTTTATATACCTAGGTACTACTTTATTTATAAGTAGAAAGCACAACACAAACAATTACCTATTTGTACTGTACCAAATCGTGAAATCGGCATACATATATACGATTATGCACAAAATCTTTCGTATTTCCATTACATTTTCTCTTTGATTCAAAAGTCTATGACTACAGATTTTCTTTCAATGAAATTCCCCTTGAAGTCGTTTTAAGTAACAAAAATAGAATCAACCCTTTGAAGTCGTTTTAAGTAACAGAAATAGAATCAACCAAGCTACTTTGTCTTGAGAATTATGACAAAATGGAATATAAATCCAAGAGTAATTTTGTTGAGTTGTGTATAAATATTAACCTAAAGTTTCCTCTTTACTCGAAGTCAGGAAGATTATTAAGATTTATATAAATAGCAAAATTCATAGCGTAAATCCGCGAATGGTTAAAATTAAAATGGAAACGTACTTATTATTGAAGCGGCGGCAGCCTAATGGCTAGAGCATCGAACTTGCGATCATGTGGTTGCTAGTTCGAAACTCACCCATTGCACTACCGACGTGAACCCACGTAATACAAGCATTTAGCTTAATACGAGGGGTTAACAAGATTACTAGTAAAGTGCGACCCACATTGCCAGTAAGCTTTAAAAAAAAAGTAGTGGTCTTAAGGGACTACTACACTAGACGTCCTTGCTTTGATTCCCAGGTCGAACAAAGTGTTATTGTATGCAAGTCAGTTTTTCTTTGAAAATCTCAGTAACAGCTCGGAGTTTGGATTTATGCTGGGTTCTAAACATACCGCTGAACTGTGAATGTAAAATAATTAGTACACCTCTGCCTAAAACTTCGTGGAAAACATGCGTGATGGTATGTTATGTTATGACTCCTTAAAATCAATTACTTACTTAGGACCTAAAAACTGGGCGTAGGTACATTTCCACACTGCTTTCTAACCTTTAGGGTATACGCTTGATGATTGTGTTGTGTTATAAAACTTAACATCAACTTACCTATATGTATATACAAATAACATGACCTCCTAACTATTGGAATTAACTGTACATGCGTAAGTAATAGAGTAATAAGAAAACAAACATATTGAAGGCAGAACTAATAAACTATTCTCTACTTCTCGATATAATAAACTAGTATTGTTTTTCTTTCCACGTACTTAATAATTCTCGAGTTTCCCAAACAAAAACATGTTTACCAACATTATGGAATTCAGCTAAATACACTATACCATCTTAAAACGGTTCCATCAATAACATTATTGTTGTTAGAAGATTATTTAACAAATTTAATAAAATCTATACGTATAAAAATCAATGCGACTTTTCGTTGTAATTTTATAACTCAAGAACGGGCTCACCTATCCAAACCAAATGTTTAGGCTTTGTTCGGACTATTTAGTAGATGGTTTATGTGAAGTCTGCACAAAATCTGTTGAGCGGTTCTTCATTTATCACATTTTTTGTAACAAATGATTTCAATAAATGGTGGATCATTTTGTTAATGGGGATTTTGCTGTCAAATTGAAACGAACACGCGGGCAACGCCGTAGGCGGAATGCTAGTTATTTTATATAAGAAAATACTTAGTAGAAAGAAATATCCAGTGAAATTAATGGGCATATGCCATTGTTTAACAACAACAGAGGGGCTGATCGGCACGAGGGGCGATCAACAGATCTGCAAGGTTAAGCCACGCATGCCACGGTCAGTGTCTGGATGGGTGACCGTTCATAACACGGCGAGACCTCCCCGTGCCTCGGAGAGCATATGAAGCCGTCGGTGACACGGTCGTGACAACCAGGACTGTAATAGGAACACCATTCGTTAGTGGTAGTCAGAAGCTCAAAAAGGCTGACAACAGTCTATCCTTAGAATATCAGTGTTACCAAGAAATTGGGTTACGAATCGCTTCGTGTAAAATACTGATATTCTACCACATGTAAGTAGACTGAAAGCCGACTCCAACATAATTGGGAAAAGACTAAGAGGATGATGAGACTTAAAAACTGAAGCACCAATTTCCCACATTTCGCCGGTATGTTTAGGTCCCATGTAATACGGGTTGAGCCTATTGCCATTAACCGGGCACAAACTCAGACTTCGAGCTGCTACTGGGAATTTCATAGAAAAACCCAATAACACTTTGCACGACCTGGGGATCTAACCCAGGACCTCTAGCGTAGCAGTCGCGCTTAGGACCACTAGACTAATGAGGCAGTCTGTCATAACAATAGATAGACTTGTTTGTCACAACAATAAAAAAACTTAAAAGAAGACATTACCATCATGAGTTCCACTTGCAGCACGCCAAGCATTTTGATATGTTCTGTTATAGTCTAATGCCAATAACGTCGCAGAAGAATGTCTATGATTGCTATGGCAATAGGTGAATTTCATAGAAAAACCCAGTAACACTGCTCAACCTGGTAATCGATCCCAGGATCTCTAGCGTAGCAGTCGTGCTGAGCACCACTAGACGAATGAGGCAGTTGAATGAGTAGTCCTTTACACATTATATCTTTTTGCTTCAGAGACATAAACACTTAGATAAGTAGATAATACCTTTCCTGTTTTAGTTAGCATTCTTCTGATTTCCCCAGAGCTTCAAGTTTTATGAGGTATTTTAATTAAGGCGTAATTTATTTACGCCTTAATTAAGCCAAGGTGATGTCGAAGATTTTCCCGTATATTTCTATCATTTCCCGCTTTTCCCCAAGGGGAATACGGAAAGCTTTGGTAGTGTGTATGTAGCTAGCTGTTAACTAGATTGCTTTTCTATATTGTTGGGATATGAATGAAAACGGGGTCATATTGCGATACAGGCTGCGTTGACTGTATCCTCGGGTTCAAATAGCTACTTTTAGTGAATCATAATATGATTCACGCACATCTATAACATACATAACGTGCCATTATTCCCAGTATAAGGTGACCTTTAAGTGTACGAGAATCTTATGCAATGCGAGGTCTGATCATACTGGAGAGTATGGTCCGTATTGTCCGTAAATAATATTGGGGCAATTATTGCCCCCCCCCCCCACCTGATGGTATACCTAGAGTTCGACGTTATGTTTTTAAAACACATGTAATGAAAACCGAGCCTATGCGAACCGTGCATCGCAACTGCAAGCTGCTGTTGAAAATTTCATAGGAAAACCCAATAATAATTTGCTCGTCTTAGGAATCGAAGTATTTGAGGCTTTTCTATAATATTCCTTTGTGCCCGGTTAATGATTATTATCGACTTGTAGCTGACATACTGGCGAACCGCGGGTGTATATTTGTATATCTCAGCCTAAACCTGCAGGAATCAGACTAAAAATGAATATTTTAATAGATATACTAGCTTTCCGCCCGCAGTTTAGCCCGCGTTTTCACACCTTGGATTATATTATTGCATTTTTAGTAGGGATCTTTATTTTTTTTGAATATATAATATAGCCTATGTTCTCAGTGAAGATGCAACTTTATAATGGTGAAAGAATTTTTGAAATTGGTCCAGTAGTTTTTGTGCGAAAATATTACAAACATACATACAAAAACACTAATGTTTAGATTAATACGTTCTTAGTTCCTACACGGCATATGGCATTGCTAACAGGATCTTCTGTACCCAGTGGTACCGAGTCATCAGATAGGATAGGTTATCACGGAGCACGAAGACAAATAATTAGTCTATTCTATTAAGTAGATACAATAATCATTGTTGTAATCTATTAGACAATGCACCGAATGTACATAATAATAAGTACTAGATGTCGTTTGTTTGAGGGGCTTGTGGGTAAGTTATGACAGCGAATATTAGATTCTTACGGTTAAGCTGCTTCTGCCGCGGTGGATGGGTGCCCATTCTTAACATATGCCTCGGAGGGTACATAAAGCTGTCGGTCCCGGTTGTCATCCGGACACCTATGACAATCGTTAAAGGCAAAAGAAGTAGTTAAAAGAAGCCCAAAAGCCCTGAAATTGGTTTGCGGTGGTCTGATGGCAATCACTTCGTGTAGAATATTGATATTTATCCGCATCTGCTTAGATGTATAAATGTGGAAGAAGCGAAAGAGATATGCAAGAGTCGTAGCAAGTGGCAGTCCATAGTTTCTGCCTACCCCTGTGGGAAAAAGGCGTGAGTGTATGTATGTATCTGCTTGGACTGGAAGCCGAAGGCTAAGAGGATGATGATGTTGTTATCTAGAATCTCTGGGCTTAATTAATAGGTGTTGTGTAAGTTGATCACACATAGGGTTGCCATCTCTTAAATCAGGCAACCACGACAAGAAGCCTGAAAAGCCAGATTGTGGCGGTTAGAAACCGGACATGTCAACCGTGTTTTTTTTTTAACATTCTAAAAAAATTTTTCATTGTTAAATCATCCAGCAGCGACCAGTGACTTGACAACTTTAAACCCGGACTACAAATGGACGCTCCCCAGACGGCCTCTAAACTACTAACTCTAAACAAATCCGGGGAAACCCGGACGGATGGCAACCCTCATCGCACACCATGGTCAAGTTCAGTTCCTGGATTATATGAGCCGCCTCCAAGTAATCAGTTGTTAAAATTATAACTACAGAAATATAAGTGATAGCAATAGGCTCGCCTCCTATTACAGGGGACTTAAACATACCAGAGAATTTGGGTGCATACCTCTGCTTAACCCTTAAAGAAATCCTTACAGGCGTGATGTTATGATGATGTTAGACCCGATAGAAGGTACGTTAGGAGTGGTTTGAAGTTAATCAGCAACTCGTACGTACACTCTCGGCTGTCGTCACATTAAGCGTCAGTTTTTTTTTGTATTGGCCCCAAACCCTGGTTTTGTATTCCATGCCAATACTCCACGTAAAAGGGAACATCCTACACGAAACTCTAAACCGACGGACAGATTTCTAACATAAAACATCTCGTTTCGTCGGCTGGCTTTAATGTTTTAACGAAAAAATTAACAGATCAGTGTTGTTTTTCTGACAATTAGCTAGATCAACATGGATGTTAAACATCATTGTACGGTAAGATTAAACTCTGAAATTAAACAGGCTTCTTATATTAAAAATCAAAGTAGTTATGAGAAGATAAATATGGCGAATGTCCTCTGCCAAATTATTTTGAATGTAGTTCACTGACGTGGCAACACAAATTATCCTCCCTCAACTCATAAATATAAATATTTCGTTATTTATATAGTATATCAGATATATCTGATTTGATATGGGTATGTTTGTGTACCTAGGTAAAAATTTACGTCTGGAAATGCAATCACGCCCCGACGGATGAGAAACAAAAATTATAAAAAAAGACTTGAAGTTGTATACATATGATGTTCAATGTACGATTCTTTTTCGCACAAATATTGGTATGGTTTATGCTCACGCCTGCATTGAGTAGTAAATTAATTCAGGTTCTAGGTCAGTTTCTTATTATCACAGTAAAAAATAATAGGATGACTAAGAAAATATATCACAACTGAGACAGCTTAAAAATCACAATCAAAGAAACATTTGTATTGGCAGTGTGGATCATTGAAGCGTCGGAGAGATGGTTCACAGCATGTTACACAATCGTAATAACATACTTGTTTTGATAACATGTACCATCTGCGGATGCGATGTCAAGGAATGGTTTAAGATGATGTAACAAACCTTTTGTTATTTTTATTTAGTTAGAGTGACATTATGACGTTGTATTGGAAGAAAGATGTGAGGCAAGGTCTATTACGTGACGTGGGTGACGATAAAAAATAAAAAAGGGTGCAAAACTTTTTCTGACGTCACATCTGTTCCCGACTGTTATTGCCATAATTATGTTCAGCGTTCCGTGCAATACTCAACCACCTCACTCAAACTCTTTGACATCCATGTCATAAACCTTGCATCTCACTGAACATTTAGTATAAAAGCTATTGTATGGAGTAAACTAGCATCGTATATTTTGACAGCACCAATGACCTCAGGCGCCCGCCGCTTTATTTACAGACCGGTCAACGTCAGGTGTAGCCGATTACGTCGGTTGTAATTAAAAAATATTATGTAAAATACGTAGGTAGCCATTAACACTGTCAAATAAAATATAATTGCTACTAATATTAGCATTCGAGCGCTATAAAGTTCGTCGTCCACTGGTGACAATATTTAAATACAAAAATATACCTAGTAAAATAATGTCATTTACCATCAAAACTGTAGATACTGCTTTTAATTTTAATCTAGAAAAAGTTCACCGAGATTTTTAAGTAGCATGGTCATTTGCAATTACAGAAAGAGGAGACGAGCCTGCAACGAATCAATATTTAATTACAAGAGTCTTAACAACACTTTTTCCAGCATAGCAATCAAAATCAGGAAAATTCCCCTTTGTAATCAAAAGAACAGAGGCCCAAGTCTGCCTTTTCAATTGTTTTATTATTTTTAGAATACAAGGTAATAGTTCTACAAGAAATATGATTTGACAACGCAAAACTGTCAAAAATGAAAAATTCTGAAGCGATTGAGTTTGGCCCTGATTTGATGGTGAAGCTATAAGGGAGATCATCATTATATAATCACGTCTGTATTCCCTGAAGGTTTAGGCAGAGCTGTACTAAGTGCACCCACAATTCCCTGGTATGTTAAGGGCCGTATGTATTACTGGGCACACATCCAGACTCCGAGCTGCTACTGAGAATTTTAAAGGAAAACCCAATAACACTTTGCTCCACTTGGGGAACGAACCCAGGACCTCTAGCAGGCGCTCTTGGGACCACTAGACTAATGATGCAGTCTAAGAGAGATTACAAATAAAAATGATCGAAATCAGCAATAACATATCCATCACCCATGAATCAACAATACTTCAAATATTGAAGACATATTGATTTTCAATAATTCCCGTGATAAAGACACCTTTAATGTATACTTTGGAAGGAAGGAAGTCACAATGTTTATTGGAATTGTTTCGAATAATATCCGGGTGTAGGTAATATATAGTAATATATGGTTTCTGTCACAATTTGCCTCACATTGCAATCCGAAAGGCCTTTGTTCAGCTTTGCAGATATGATGATGATGATTATGACAGTAAATAAGTAGAAACTGGTCATCTAACCAAATTAAATAAAACTTTTAATTGTTAGATAAAGAATACATAGAGGAAAATTAAGAGACTATAAGGTAACTATTCCAAAGACATTCCACAGGTAGTGGTAGGTTATTTTATTGATGGAGAAGTTCATCTGAAACAAGTATTCTTCTAGTATGCAGTGCTTTGCTCACATTGGTACGTTCAGTTCGGAAAAGTAGTGTAGCTAGTGCACAATTCGATTTTTTCAAGAAGACTAAATAACTAACGTTTTACTAGGCTCATGAGCTACCGTTACTACTCCATTAATGCTGTACCCTTGTGATATCCTCTGTTTATCGATGTTATAATAATTAATCTTAATATGAATAAATAAAATGAAGTAGGTACGCAATCAAACAATGTTGAACTCCACTCTAATACAGCAACAACTTCACAATAAACTGAGGTTATTGCGATCAATAAATCCAATTAAACTTTTCCTCTTGTCGAAATCGAAAATCGAAAATCGAAATGCAGCTATATAAAATATTTTCTTATGCAAATTGAATTGACAGTTTCCTTCGTATGTCGAGATATTGCTAGCAATAAATCGAAGGGTGTAAAAGAAATCATGATGGGCACTTCTCAACAGATGACGTTTCATGAATCCAGCAATGATATGCCTAGAATTTTAATTTGAAACATGTCCGTTTCCCTGCACGGGTCTCTTCGAGGGACCGGCGATAAATTTAAATTTTATGCACATATTTGGACAACATTATAAATGTTTGCGTGACTCTGAATTAATGCCGATAAGCTACCGGTGACAAAGAAAAAGGGAAGGAAAATCTCCATTTATTTTGTTTTCGAGCGTGGTTCCGGGTGCTATTTCCTACGCAGTTTCGAACTAAACCCTGGAGTTATTTATGTTTGTCTAATAATAACGCGTAATAAGTACTCTGCAGTAATCAATCCGACTGCTACGCGTGCTCATTATGGCAGTAACGGCTTCAAATATGTATTACAGCAAAACATTGATGCTCAGTGGGGCGTATAGGTTACGATTATAATAATAAAAATTTGGTACCTGAATATTCTGTGTTACAATCTAATTAGTCGGGCAACCTGTTTCGTCTAGAGTTATTAGGTACTGAAGAACAGATTTTAAATTAAATCGCATAGGTATTTAAATGGGCGGTCACCTTAACTTATGCAAATAGCAGAAGAGATATAAAATGAAATGGCACACGTGTTCAAATAAAAATTGCTGTGAATTCAATAATTTACTAAAACAGCCTTTATTACTCACTCGCTAGGGTAGATACTCATGAGTTGCAGCTAATGAATTATTCAAGGTAGCAGACGACGTTTTACTCATCCTTCATGACGATTGATGCGTGAGTGTTGCCTTTTTCCGAGTCACGCTTTGTACCGCGGTCGGTGGTTCACGATTCAATGTAATTTCTATTACAATTCGAGTTATAATTGCTTCGAATTATTGATTTGTCATCGTGTTATTAAATAACGAAAATTAATCGTGTGAACAGTATCAATAATTTGAGGTAAAGAGGTCTTGTTGCAATTTCGTCCTTGAGAGGTTTGCTTCTAATATTATCATGTATGGTATATTAATAATAATATATTATGTATGGTTCTATTAAATTATTATTCTTCTTCTTCTAGGCAAGCGCGCTCCACCGTAGATCGCATTGTCGCTTAACATCAGCCGAACTAGCGGTCAAGCGTAGGTCTATAAACAATTAAAATAAAATAATTGACTACATAGATGATAGTATTGAAGTTATTATTCCAAGTAAGTAAATATAAATTGGAGAAAGACTTATAGCATAAAACCAAAGATTAAACTCTTAGATTAAAGATTGTTTGAATAAAATTGAGGGTCTGTTGTCTAATAATTGGAACAGTAAACTAAAAATAGAGGCTTTGCAAATGAGTGGAATCGAATTGTTATCGTGATGAAATTTGTGTAGCATTCATATTCCACGATACTTCCGTTAAAAATTAGACAATAAAATTAGTTAAAAATTTACTTTAAGGATAATATTTGTGTTCGGTGCTCGGCTCCTTATAAAGTTTTACCAATGAATGATTTTGTTTTTGACCGGTTAAGGAGAAAAGGCCACCCTCCCTATTATAACATGGGGATCTAAACATATCGCCAAAATGTGCCGTAGATACATAGCACCTCTGCCTTACCCTGCGGGGAATAGGCGTGACAGTATATTTGGCTATTTAATTCCCGTTAAATCAGGAATTTGAAACCGAGCGCATTGCTGAGAGGTGTTTGTTTATCTTTTTCATGTGAACGCAGGCGCATATATTGTCGAAGCGAAACGATCCATTGATGGTTCTCGGAGACAATAGTCTAATTTATTTGTGTATGCTCATTAAGTGCAATTCTTCGACGAATGTTGTAGGTACTATATTGTCTTTTACTATTGAATGCTAGGTTTTAAATTTATCTACTTAGGTATTTTTTGTATCTACTATTTTGCTTTTAAAACCTATTCAGAATCAGAGGGGCTCTTTGTTTGGGAGTATTCCTCTTTCGGTACCAATTTTTTGAGCACCTAAGCTATTCCACTTAAAGCACCAAAAAAATGGTGCCGAAAGAGGAATACTGCTCAGGTTGGACTAACGTAATAATATCACCCTACAACCCCCTTTTTGTATTTTCCAGGGGCCTAGAATGCGCTTCACGACTACTACGTAGCACTATCTCGGCTGGAGCCATTGTCACGAGAAAAATCTGTACAGTCAAATCATTGTAGGCGAAATACTTTTCAGACATCATTATTTTGCATAATGATTGAATTTACTCCAGAAAGCTTTAGTTTCAATGTGGCTAACTAGGTATGTGTCTTATTTGGCTAGGGTTTACCATTCATGCGTCAGAATTTTCATGTATTTCTTCAGTTTGTTGAAAATAATACCTGTGTGCATATGGGTTTTGTATAATTTTCGAGATACGGGCAACAAAAGAGTGAGGTATACAGGCAGCTAACGAACATCTGCCTTGATATAGATATCTTTATAAATAATTATTCGGGGTGTCTGTCATATGAAGGCTGGTAACGAAACCAGCGGTTTGCCACATATTGCGCGATATAAATATTTCATAATCTTTGTCAAAACACATATGGCTGTGTACCTAACCATTTTGTAGACTGTACCTTCCACCGTAACAAATTGAAACATATACCTAGTGTAGATAGACTATTGCATTTTTTAAATATATTATAATATATCATGAGTCTAATTATCATGATAAGGGGCTGTTCCGTAGTGTCGATAGTTAAGGCCAACAATGTTAACAAGGCAACATAATTTATCTATTAATAACTTCATGTTTAATCGCAAATGTATCGTAATACAGCATTTATTATTATAATGGCTTGTACATGTAAAGTGTTTTATGAATAACGGGAAATAGATAATAACTGAATGAGCTAATCTAGAGTTACAAGCTAGCACTGATCGTTGATGAGTTTTTATAAGATTCGTTCGTTCGTTTCGTTGTTTTGATCGGTATCAATTAAAGCCACTAATGATGCCTTATTTAGGTTAGTATTGTTCATGATTAAGGCTAAAAGCTCAGCCTTGGGCGTCAAATTATTTTTTTTTCATGGTTTTTCGCAAATTGTTTGTCTATAACACATTCTCTAGGTACACATGCTACAAATCAACTTATACAAAACAGGTATAGGCTGACCTGGAATTGTACGGAAAACTTTGACAGTGAGAGTTCAGTCTAAACTGGTTTTGTATAGCTTCATGTGTAGCCGTGTGTACGTGGCAGTAGAAATTGCGATATTAACAATTACTCATTCACAATTGAGTAAAAAGTATCAAAACTTTAGCTTAAAAATCGTTATCATAGGAGATTTAGCTGTAAATTATAAATTTTAGCCGAATCCTAAAATCCCACAAATACGTACAATAGTGAAATTCTTAAAGAGTGGTTTCACATTTTGGCAATTAGTTATCCCTATGAACGTCATGATAACGTGTTTTATTAACGGTGGTCAAATCTAATTTAATAATGCTGTTTTTGCCATTTCTACCTGTGAAAATGAAGGGCTTAAAAAGAAACAGAATTGAAAAAACATGTGTAAGAAGCTCATTTTTTGGACACGACATACAAAAATAGCTGAATGCTGGTTCAAGTTAGTATCTATTCTATGCCTATATTTTATATTTTCATATTTTGCTTTGCCTAACGAATATAAAAATTATACACAATAAAAAAGATTTATTAAGTAGCGAAAACAGCAACGTACGGTGACGTCACATGAACTGAATATTATTGCGGGTACATGATTAATTACGCACCCGCCGTTACCAAAATTCGTACTAATTGCCTTTTGTGTTATTTCGTATTGATTTCTATTATTTATACAAATGATGAAACAAAAACGTGTCATACAAATTATTATTTGGGTTATGTAAATGGGTTTAGAGTTATATTGTCCTTTTCTATATTTGCCTTGTTATATTTTCGGTTTCTGTTTTAACATTATTTTACATTTACAATTATTATTTTCCTTAATATTATTTACAGCTTTTATTATCTCACTGTTGGAAATAAGCCTCTTTTCTTTTATGCCAATCAGCTTTGTCCCTTTTACCATTAGGGTAGACTGGGTACGGTTGTGACAAATTTAGTTTGTTCGTCAATAATTTTGTTAATTTACTAGTTAGCCGGTGGAAAAGTGACTTTCACCGTAATTTGTACATTTCTCTACGTAAAAATACTAAAATATTGTCTCTAACTATGATGTAGTACTGAAACCACCGTACTATCCTCCCACAGAATATCGAGTTCCAATTCCTCCCTCAGTCCCCTTCCTCATCCTTTTCGTATTTCGTATTTAGAGAAAGCCTTTGTTTTCGTCACCCATTTCATATCAGGTATCTTCTTCCAGTTATCTTTCATGCACATTGTCATGCATGAAGTTGTTTGATATTGTTTTGTCTATGGCAAAAACAATAAGGCCCATAATCCTTTAACTTCGATCACAAGAAGATATAAAAGAATCGTTTTTAGTTAAAGACCATAAAAAAGTGGTAAAGATAACCAACTTTATTGTAGCTCGCGTAAAACTGTCAATTTCACACTAGCAGCCGTTTTGTTGTTATATAGCTCCCCAACGTGTTACGTGTTAAACTGTTGTAAGGAGACGTAATGTAAAAATATTTTCTTAGCTTTCAAAGAATAAAAGCATAGAACAGTATTATCGAAAATATGATTTGTGGAAATTAATGTTTATGACAAAGTTGTTACCAACAATACTTCAAGTTAAATTTCCTTTGATGGAAAAGCGAATTTATGATCATAGTAAACACTTTAGCAACTTTTGTTGACTGAGGGCTCATGTTAATATAATAAAGAGGAAAGTTTGTTCGTAAGGGATTACCGTCAAAGGTTATCATTAAAATGAAACCTGCCGCGGATAGATCATGTGTCTTTAATCAAATATGGTTTACTTACTTTGTACAAGAAATTATTTTTAAGGAATAATATTCATTTTTTTTAATTCTAATAAATTTGCTTATTTTAGTGACCATATTGCCCTGGCACACTACCTATAGATATGTTTTTTAGGAAAAACGTCACAACTGTTGCCGTTTTTATACGTTACAACGTTTCACAACGATTTCGCTGAAACTGTAGTATAGACGCAAAGAGATTTACAAGGCTTAAGTTATATATAAAAGTCTTTTTAAAGAAAACAAAAGAGAACGTTGTTTTCTAAATATCCTAAAATAGACCTTTTACTTAATGAGGTGCGGAATAAGGTCTACAAAACTTTTTTAGGGAATACCAAACACTGACCACCAAGTTCAAAAGCTATTTAAGTACAAAATGCATAAATACTGTGAAAACAACTAATTAATTTAATGTCAAAGTTACGTACTGCCTTGACATTAAATTAATTACTTGCGCAACGATTCTGGTAGATTTCCGTACGGTATCTATGTATATATATATCGGTGTTATCTACACTAGATCCAATGCCTGAAAAATGTATGATGGATTCAACAGTTGCTACTTCAGTCAAAGCACGCACCACATGTTGATACCATTTACAGTTCGTTTATCTGCAAGGGCAAGGTAAGACGTTACAAACAATTTCATGAAGAGTTTATGTTGCAAGGAGATTTCGCCAAATGTTACACCTATTTTTGGTGCAACGCTACAATAAAAGATCAAACAACATACACATAACAACTACAGCAAAGAATCTTCAAAAGAAAAATAGAAAAAACAATACTCGCGCCAATTCTGACGTTCTTATTGACAGACGTTTAAATTTAAACGATTTTTTTTAAAAGGTATTTCAAAACTTACGGCCATGGTCAACGCTATCTCTTCTTAGAAATATAACCTGCTTTTACTCTTGGAATCTAGTCCATTATGATAGCGAGCTAACGTGTGTCAACATCTAGGATTACATACATCGCTGTGCTCGTACACAATGGGTTCATCAAGTCGTTAGTAATGGAGTAACGGATATAAAACGTCGGTGATGGTCAGTTTACACAATATAGACAGGTTAAAAGCATGTATAAAATATGTAGGTATCAAGAATCTTATGTACCTACTACTAGTTTTAGCTCGCAGCTTCGCTCCCGTGGAACAGTAGTATTATTTTGGAAGAAAAAAAAAAACAAATGATCCCTTCTTCATTAGTTCTCAGTTTCTTAGTTGAACAACAAACCTTTAAATGTAAAGAATTTAATCATACACCAACAGCGGTTATCTCTCCTTTCTATGAGTCTCATACAACAGAGAGGTGAAGCTATATCTCAGAATCTTGTGACATGGTCCTAAATTCAAATTATTGAAATAATATAGTACTCCAGTGTTTCAATTTGAGCACATGCTTTCCAGTAGTGAATACAAAATTAAACGTCGCAACATTTTGCCAAACATTGCGCCAACCCTTAACAACCAGACAAGAATCCCAAAAGTTCGGTGTCGTTCATATACGAGTACTCTCTACTACCTACTTATTTTTATTAAATATCTTTAAGGTACCGTCGCCAACACATCAGGTTATACAAAACTCTCAAACTGAATATAATTTTAAACCTTTATATGTTGATTATTAAGTTCAAAATAAACTGAGAAAATTTGACAGTTTGTGATGACTTGATGTTCTGGCGACCGTACAGACGGAGGTCCTCTACGATTTTATAATAGTAAAAATCCGATTCTTAGCAGGTATGGAGGTATATGTAATTAGATAACTCTACAGGTAGATTTAATAGTAATTCTCAAAGTCAAAGACAAAAAGAAAATAACTAGATATTTCAATGAGACCATATTGATGGAAAATTGACAAACGTTTTAATAACCCATTCTCATTCAGATAGAAAATGGGAACAATAAGACCAGACAATGATAAAATCCATAAGAAGAAAAAATGTAAGCTCAGCAAGAGCTTCTAAAGCGATGCCTTTTAAACAAATTGTAGTGTAATATGAAATATAAAACTCTTAGTGTGAATCAAGTGTAAAGGGACTTTAATTACTTTGAGGGATGTATTTGTCCCAAAAGAGAAGAGTCTAGCATACCAATGTTATACGCGTATTAGGAATGTTGCCGTTCAACAGAATGCTAAACGGACCCACGCACCCGCGGATGAAAGGAAAGAGCCGGTTTATGTAAATAATGTGAACATATATTTTTGGGAACGTCCAAATTACATTACAGAGTTTTTATATTTACGAGTGTACAATATAGGTATTTTTATATCATATTACACATTAAAGCATGTTAAGCATGTTCTTTAATTACAAATTTTGAGAAAGATGAATTCGCCGTAAACTTCAAATAAACAATGATGGAATAGAAATTCGACGTTAGACAAACGGACCTCTGATGTTGAGTAATCTTAACGAGTTCCCAGGTTCAAGTCAGGTCACAAGATATAACAGCAAACATACGAATTCCAAAAATCATTTTTTTTAGTTCGGAGACGTTTATCCTATACTTTTTTAAGAAGGTATTTTCAATGTGCACTAAACTAGAAGACAATTATTACTGGGCGTCGGTGTCGATTTTCATTAGGGTACTTATTTAATCTAACGATATATCTGTGCCCCACAAAACTGTGTTGTCAGTTTGACTGTGGGATCTCGAGTCTGTACAATATTGATACCTACATGCTATGGACTCGAACATTGTCTTAATCTTACTGTATCCCAATGTATTCCGTAGTAACCTCCAAATGGAAGATTTCGATATAAACATTAAACTGAATGGATTATCAGTGAAATGTCATAATGAATATTCAAAGAGCGGAGGGGCGCCGGTCGGCTGGACCGCAATCAGACGTAACGATAATATTGTCAACCTCCATTTACATACATATATTAACGATTCATATTTCATCGGAAAATAACTTTCTTGATTTAAAGTGGGTATTATGTTTTAATCTACTCAATAACCGGTTATTGTTGTGGTATTTTGCCGGAAAAGAGAGAATGACCATCTCAATTTACTCGTAATATACCTTAATGTCCATATAATGTAGAGCGTTGTGTGCATCTCTTGACATTTATGAGTCTATATTAGGGCTTTGTCCACCCAATCTTTCCTTCTATTATACAATTGTAACTGTATAATAGTTTAATGTATGTACATAGAAGATTCTTGAAAAAAGGAAGTAGGTCAGAGTATATAAACATCTCCCAGCCAAAAAAATGATTTTTGGTAGTCTTGTATGTTTGTTTGGTTGGGGTTGGAGCAAAAACTTTATTTAATTTGTTTTCAATGTTAGGAAGCGGAAGCTCTACTCGAAGTTGACAAGATCCTAAGGGCTGAGATAAAACTTGACGCTCTGCTGTTTGCAGATTGCAGACTGTCTTTAGTCCTATAAGTCTAATGATGATCTCTATATCATTATTGTCACTTAAAGACACTTTTTGTTGAGGTGCGGGTAATCGTCATGGATATTCTGTCACCTGTGGCATTTATATAAAATTGCGCACTTTACAACAGATTTTGTTACGATTTAAAGTACTAACTTATTATCTCATCCAAATTCAAACTGGGGTTTCTAAATTAATAAATTCATCAAACATTACTTCTAGTCAGTTCTGCTTGGACAACACAATGTGATAGCTTGTACGCGACCAAAGCTTGAAATATGTCTACCCTTGGAAGTGATAAATCTCATAAATATTAAAACCGCTCTTCCTTGGAAATATCTTTCCTTTTATTTTAAGAATGTATTAATTAAAAAGTTTTTATTATAAGAAAGTTTATTAATGAACGCGCAACGCGAGAAACCACCTTGTTATAAAGGAGGAAACTTCAATTAACAAAAATTGACAAATGACATGCGAGTTTGTACCAACTGTCCTTGTTATATTATTCTTTATAGGAACGGCAATTGCTCTTCAGTTCAATATGAGTTTATCACGGCGAGAACGTTTTCCTGTCCAGTGGTGATATATTAAAATCAATATTATGAGTTTATGACAAATAGCACGTAAAATTGAAAAATACGGAAAACGATAACAATATTTCTCAGCTTGGTGATAAATTGACGAATTGAATGAACATGTTGCGATCTCGAATGCGAATTCTTCTGTCAGGGGAATTGGAAGAAAAATGAGAGTTAGACCTAGGATTAAATTCATCATATTTCAAACGAATTATCGACCGATTTATTCAAATAGGGCAGCACTATTCTAAAAAGTGAATAACCACAATCAAATTTGGGACACTGAGAAGATGGAAAACCCACTCGTGACGAATGCGAATTCCCTAAGTACTGTAAATTTCTTTAAAATACACTACTTAATACTATTTGCTTTATTAAGTAGAACGTATGCGTGAATTAAGTGGTGTGTCAGCCAAGCCGTTCAGTGTAATTTGTATTATTGGAGTATTAATACTATATTCAGTTTGAATTTAGCCTGCTTGAATGGCAAAAGAATAAATCATATTGTGCGGTATCATTCAGTAAAATTGTGTAAAAGTCAAACAAAAGTGACCTCAAATCCCTTTGTGGATAGTTTTAGTGAAGCTTTTAAGTTAAGTTGTTTTGTTGCAAAGCAATTGCACAGAGTAGGCATCTTGAAAATTTACTTGACTTTTACTGAGAAAAAAAAATGTGTACCGTTACACTCCATACTTTAATAGATAAATCGGAGTGTATTAACTTCAAAAGTAATATCTTGAGTTTAGATCATTGCAAACGCAGCAAATATTTATGTTAAATCGGATATCTAGTAAAGGTACCTATGGCCGTGACTTCAGACGTAATGAACTCTGGCAGACGATAAATTAAGAATTATACGCCATCGTTCAAACTCGACTGACGTTGAGAGATTTACAATTTAGCGAGTACGGTAAGTACACCAGAATATGGAACCGTTTACAAACATCTTGCTATAATTATTAATTCTATTTTAAGCCAGCGTTGAAGAATGGTATGATTTTACGTTCATTTTTGCAGTCGGCATTCCGTACTTTACAATGCTCTTTGGGATAAGTGCTCTTTTGATATTTTGTTAAATGTTCAAAGTGGCTTTGGTTATGAAGCGGAAAATGTTTTGGTGAAATATGCCAAATCGTCGTGTTATTTTTCTTGTTGTCAGAAAAAATCAAGTATAAATAATCGTGCTCGTGAATAAATAGGAAAATAGGTTTGTTGATAAGGTTGATGGTCTCTAACATGTCGTTGCAAAGTCGAATTGGTGTTCAAACTTATAGTACTTATAATGAAAATTCTATTGCCTCTGGTGAGTCACTCAATCGATGATAAAAAATATACTAAAAAACTATTTAAATAGATTTTTGCATTTTTTGGTAGAAGTCGAATTTCATTTCAGTCACCAGTCAGTCGTTCCAGTCACGATGTTAGGGCTAAATTATTATATAAATAAAGTGCTAATAACTGCCTCATTAATCTAGTTGTACCAAGCGCGATTGTTTCGCTAGAGGTCGGTTCCCGGGTTGAGCAAAGTTATGTTGTGTTATTAGGTTTTTCTATGAAATTCTCAGTAGCAGCTCAGTTTGGGTTTGTGCCAGGTTAATGGCAATAGGCTCGCCCCGTATTACATAGGACCTAAAATATACCTTTGCCTTACCCTACGGGAAAAAACAGACGTGCTGACATGTGTTATAGACTGTTACGATAATGAATAAGATGGTGATCTTTGTTATATTTTAAAGTACATAAAATATTTTTATTTTATTACTTAGTTCCTAAGAATATACGACAAAGCCATATAAAGCGAGCACAATAGGAAGACTGACGGTGAATTGCATAGACGCTAAAATGTCACCGTTTGCGCCGTGCACAGCTAAGATTGTTCAAACCAGTCTTTGTGCTAGGTTTGTTACGTCACTTCATAACATGATCCATGCTCGTTTTAAATTCAACACTCTGCTTTAGTAATTTGAAATAAGTTTAGTAATGGGAACATATTTTGAATGCAGACTGGATAAAAAATTGCTTTAAGATATTTACATACATACATATATCACGTTTGTATTCTCTGAAGGGATTATAGAAGTGTATTGATGTATACCATCCAGGTAGCTATTAACCTATTAAATTAAGTTTTCATCTGCTTTTGAAAAATTTTCATCCACGCCCTGTCCATCTTTGGGGGTTAGAAATTTTTTCTTCTCGTCCATCCCATCGCCTCGCCCGGTGTAAAACGGCCTTTACAATGTATTTGGTTTATACATTGGACTTGAAAATCGAACCCTCACGCTCCGTAGCGCCCTTACGACCAATGAAGCAAATATTATTTTGATTTAGATATTAAAGGAATTTGGTAATAGGGAAATTGCAGGCCATAATCCACATTGGCCTCAATGTACTAAGTGTAGACAGTGTAGTCAAACGTTTCCAGGTACGCTCAACATCTTACTATTATTTTCGCAGACAAAATTGTTTGCTGCGGATAGTCGGTTGTCTGCAATGCGAATGAAACTCGGCTTCATGAAAATAAATTTGGATAATCTTTGACATTTTAATATTCAGTTTGCATTAAAAATTGCAGCTAGATTCCTAAAGCGGAGACCAGAAAATTCTTTGCTCTGATTCTATAATCTAGATCGTACTTATTTAAGAGAAATATTATATTACGTAGGCAGAATTTCTTAACACGCGGCGCCAAAATCAGATGCACGACTATTACAACGAACACAACGAAGTTCTTCAATGTTTGATTATAGTTTAATTCCTTTGGAAAAGTATTAAGTACATTCAGTATCTGGCTATTATTTATTTAAAGATTTCCCGACTGATAATGACGTAAACATATTTTATCTCCAGAAAATGATAACGAAATTTGATTTACGATCAGAAAAGTAGGGTCTGCATTAAAAACTATAGCAGATATTATTGTTTGTTTTAGAATTAAGAAAACTGAACGATATGAGAAAACCTTCGTGGAAGTTGCGAGAGCGGAAAGACATAAATTTGATCCGTGATTTGAGGTATAGAAACAGCACGTGTTGCCTTAAGTGATGAACAAAGAGACGTTCGGTCACAATGCTTTCGGACAATGACACTCACAGCTATCCTGGAGGATCAAATGGCACATACAATTTTTTCTTCGAAGACCCCCGGTTCATATCGATACTCAGACATAGAGGGTCGAATCACACAAGTAATATTGGCGATGTTATTAAAGTTTTAGAAGACTGGAGGAATCAATACAATATCTCCGTTGTAAAAGAATGTGAGAAGTCGGAATATTGTTCCGGGGAGTTCCGAGATTTGATTCTAGCTTACAATAACATTCATGGATACATTAGTCTTTTGGTAAGTTACAAAAAACTTTAAATAGTAAAAAAAAAATTGTCAGTATAATACAAAAGAAAACAACAATCGAAACTAACACGTCGTGTTGTTGTGTCAAAATAATTACGCTGACTGAATTCAATAATGGCACAAGTCAAAATATTATGTACCTCCAAATTTTTCCATAATTTAGCAAAGCGCGTAAAAGGCCCGGGGCACATAACAATAGATTTTGCATGGTGTCTGTAATGTGTCACAAAATTAATGTACCTACGTAATTTTGCTCGATTTGACGAAGTCACTGGTGCCACTTTTAAATTGAGTCAACGCTTTATTGCTTGATGTTGAACTGTTATTTAACTTTGTTACTCTAGCGTACTTTTTAACGGGCATAATTGTATGTTTTTTCTACAGGTTTGTCTCTTCGGCAGCTTAGCAAATGCATTGAACGTAGCAGTGTTGACCCGTCGCGACCTTGCAGTGACCCCTATCAACCGGCTGCTGAAGTGGCTAGCGGTGGCCGACGTCTTCGTTATGATGGAGTACGTGCCCTTCGCGATCTACAGGTATCTGGTGAGTCTTTGAGCAAAATCTTTATAAATATATACACTGACTGCTGCAGTAGTCTAGTGGTCCCAATCGCGACTGCTACGCTATAGGTCCTGGGTTTGATCCTCAGGTCCAGCAAAGTGTTATTGAGTTTTTCTATGAAATTCTCAGTTTATTAGCAATAGGCTCGGCCCCCTATTACATGGGACCTAAACATACCGGTGAAATGTGGGTGTACATTAGTACACCTCTGTTTTACCTTTTGGAAAATACAGGCGTGATAGTATTGTATTTTTTTAATACTTATTTGTGCTGTGATCGTTTTTCAAAGTTATTTTCATATCGGTAACTGGAGTGAAACTGAGGGCACTAAACGGATGTGATCTACGAACAATAGTAACAGAAATTGAAAAAAAGAAACGTATTTTTGAAATGTTTCAATTAAAAATTATTCATTTTAGAACCCAGCTGTGATTGAAGAGGTTGAGTACCTGAATAGTTACAAGAGTAAGATATTGAGGAATGAAAATTAACTAGTTAACTTTCTTTACCTGAATAGTTACAAGAGCATTGAGGAATGAAAATTAACTAGTTAACTCTCTTTTTCATGATAGTGTACCTACTTAAGAGTATGTCATAGAAAATCTATAAGCAGTCTATTTGGACTACGTGAGACCACATCAAAGTAGATATTGTTTATGCAAATATTAGATTGCGAGTCGAAACTTTACTGCAGATCTGACGTTGATATTGAGAAGATACAATGTCCAATTTGCAATAAATAGCGACTTTGTAAGTTTGTAGTGTAAATATAATAAACACACCAATAATGTAACGTATATAAATTACAAAATTTTACTAACAATTCGTTAATGAGGAAGTTGTGTTAATTACCAACATGAGGATATTCTTTTAAGGTTATGGGCAGAGACAAGTATCCTGTTTCTCGTTTTTACAAAATTAGGTGTATAATTGATGAATGTTTCATCAATTTTACACCTAATTTTGTAATCAAGCATACATAAATAGGAATTTAAATGAAACTAATAAAAATACCCGCGACAGAAAAACTTCTAAAAATATACAA
Organism: Subacronicta megacephala; assembly: GCA_958496365.1. Taxonomy (NCBI): domain Eukaryota; kingdom Metazoa; phylum Arthropoda; class Insecta; order Lepidoptera; family Noctuidae; genus Subacronicta; species Subacronicta megacephala. The sequence continues at coordinate 7,988,841 of OY292530.1, read as the reverse complement.
CGCTAATTTTTGTTTGTCCTAAAACCGAAACACCCCATTTTAAATTTTATTTATAAAGTAAGAAAAACAATACAAAATAAAAAAAAATAAAAACTCACGTGGTGACGTGCTCAAAAGTATCTTCTCATTTACCAATAAATCATGGTAACAACGCATAGCATGCAGCGCGGCTCCCGCGCCCAAACAACGCGCTTGGCGCGCTTCACATATCTCTAGCACTATCAATGCATGCAGGCATGTAATACTGCTGTTGCTATTTTTTTAAAGATGATAACATTCTCCATCACACTTTACAGGCTTTGGACTTTCAAAACGGTTATTTGTATGTAATTAATAAGAAGATAGTTACCTACTCGGTAATATTACAGATCTCCCCGGGAGGCTACGTACTCGACTCGTATTCGATTCACACGTGCATGCGGCCGAATACGAGCAACACCACGCAACAGACGTCGGAAACGTTGCAACGTTGAGACGTTGAAACTGACCGTAGTCCCTAAGACATTGTGTTGCACGAACCATGGTTTCCCATGAAACACGTACACCAAAATGATGATGATAATAGTTCACTGCCGCGGACACATTATCATTACAAATGGCAAGAGCTCGCACCATTTCTGTGTACTGCGCATTAGTGTAACGGAAACTCATCGCGATCGCGCTGCGTTCGTTCTGTCACATCGGCACGTGCGTAAAGGCGTAAACTTTCCGGATTACTAAAATTATTTAGGTACACAAATATGTAATTATGTTATTGGTTTGATAGAACCCTTATATGTAGAATATGAAGAGGGCGAACCACACTGGGCCTGCGTGGAGGATTACGGCCCAGTCCCTCTCACCGAGAGGAGGCATGTTGGAACATTATAGGTCCATTATGTTATGTATGTGTAGAAGAGTAGCTCTAATAGAATTTTGTGCCTTTTAGACGTTTCCGATTGTAATGGTTACCCATCCACAGCTGTTCCCGGGGCAGGAGGAGCGTCCGTACTCATGGGCGGTGTACATGCTGTTCCACATGCACTTCACACAGATCCTGCACACCGCCTCCATAATGCTGACGCTATCTCTTGCAGTCTGGCGGTACATCGCTATCAAGTTAGTGTTCTGTTTTATTAAAAAAAAAAACATCCACTGCCTCATTAGTCTAGTGGTCCTAAGCGCGACTGCTACGCTAGAGGTCGTGGGTTCGATCCCCAGGTCGAACAATTGGGATTTTCTATGAAACTCCCAGTAGCAGCTCGGAGTCTGGATTTGTGCCCAGTTAGTGGCAATAGGACCGCCCCCTACTACATGGGACCTAAACATACCGGTGGAATGTGGGTATACATTAGTACACCTCTGCCTAATCCTTCGGGGAATACAGGCGTGATGGTATGTTATGTTATGTTAAGTAAAACATTTGGTTTCTTACACCTACGCGAGACATTGAAATTAAACTAGTTTTAATTATTGAATTCCCGACGTTTCGAATCCTTAACTGCATCCATGGTCACGGGTGACTCCACCTGAGTCACCCGTGACATTTGACATTTGAATGTCAAAATAAATGTCATTATAACGCGTTAAAATTAAAAAATAACATTTATTCAGAAACAAAGTAACACACAAGAGAAACTACAAAATACAACAACTTAATTAAACACTACAACAGCATCACTAATTTTTTTTCCAAAATTACTCATTACTTTAAAAAGAGAAACAAAATAATGTATGTAAAAAAATATTTTTTAATAATATCTAAAGTTTGGTATACCACAATTTTGGTAAGTGGGGTCACCTCGTTACCTACGTAACAATAGGTCACAAACGTTGTCCTGTTTAAATCGGAATTATCTTGAGTACATACAAAAATCCCATACAGACTCGTATAAAGTGATGGCACATAGTGAAAGAACTTTCAATGTATAAATACATAATTACAAAGATTCCTTTTTTCAAATAAGTGCAGGTGTCCCGAAAATTACCCTCTTCACACTCGTATATAAAAAAACATGTACCTAACGATTTTTGTAGTTTCAGACCATCATTATGCAACGCTATAATATTATAAAAATTTCCAGTTTTTTTAAAATGTACAATTTTGTGCATTTAAAATGTAAAATGTACAAATTTAAAATGTAAAATCCACAATAGATGGAATTCTAAACGATACCTAGGTTACCTGCACTTTTCAAGGTAACGAGTTATATGGGGCTAATGTTCATAGCTCCGATGTTGCTTATCGTCAACCATCCAATATAACCAGTTAACTAGTTCATCCATAAATTTTAAACAAGTATGGGATATGTATGTTGTTTGGCACATAGTTCGTAGTAGTGATAGCCGCTGGGGCAAAAATGTTCTCGAGTGAACACCACGCACCAGAAAACGCAGTGTGGGACAACCTCCAACGAGATGTAGGTCGACCTGGTAAAGGTCTCTGGGAGTCGGATACAGGTGGCATATAACCGGTTGTTGTGGAAGTTTATGGACGAGGCCTTCGTTGACTTGATATTTGCTCCGTTAACTTTATTATATACATAAATTTTCTTGCCATGCTAAGTGCCTATAATATACCCACCATCAATTATTTCTTTCACCTCTGCCAATCTAAGAAACTTATCTAGATGTAGGCTCAAACTGTTTGTTGTAACTTCTAAATCAAAACCAACGCGCGACCCAACCACAAATAAATTATTAGTATTACTAGACAAGTACCTAAGTAACAGATGTAATGTAGCAGTGGACCCTTATTTGGTTGATATGATTGAGTATGATGATGAAGTATGTGAAGCTTTAGATAATTTTATGAATAACAAAGTTGCGAAAATAAAAATTATGACAGAAGTATTTCCATTGCACTCTTTTCACTCCCATGAGTGCATTAAAAAAACCTCCATGGATCATCGTCATCAACCCATTACATTTTCCCACTGCTGGGCACGGGTCTCCTCTCAGTACGAGAGGGATTAGGCTATAGTCCACCACACTAGCCTACTGCGGGTTGGCAGACTTCACATGCCGTCAAGAAAATCTCTCAGGCATGCAGGTTTCCTCACGATGTTTTCCTTCACCGTTTAAGCGCGTGATAAGTAATTAATTATTAATACGCACATGACTTCGAAAAAGCAGAGAGTCCTCCATGGATGAGAGTGTCTAAAAAAATAAATATTGATCCGGCGCGTACTTGGTTAGGCAACCTCTCTATCAACAAAATCAATTTTTTATATTACCGAAAATCCTTATGGAGCCTTCATTGCCAGGGATGATAGGTAGTTACGTCAGTACAGCACCAGTCTTCGCTTGACCCCTTAATATCCATATAACTCATCAACGAAACGAAAGAAAGAAATAAAATCAGTCATTATATCGTCAAAAATAATATATTCATTTAATATTTCGGTGTTAAATATGTTGCTGACACCTTATTATACGCAAATATTTTTACCCATTAATAGTGGCCAATCAAAATCCTTCTTATTCTCAAAGGGTGCTTAACGCGTGACCTGAATTCGTGGAATAAGTGACCTCAATTCGTTCATAATAGGGTTACATCTCATGTGGTATGAGGCAAGCCCCGGTTGGCAGAAGCAGTAATGTAAACAATTTTTGTCATACAAAAGCTCCGTCATACAAAATACTATTTTTAATCGACTTAAAATTGGAAGAAGATTCTCAATTTGACAACTTTTTATCGCTAATTGGAAACCGATTTCTCATTCATTACCTTTTTAGGATAGTTTTCTCTACCTATATATATATATATTTTTTGTAATTCAGACACAACCGAAGACCATACTGATATAATTAAAATAGCAGGCTTAACTAAGCGTAATTAGTCGCTTCGGTTTGACAATGAAGTACCTTTAGGTACTCTGTTCCTAATACGAACTCCCCTGTGTGTAATGTTCTACAACATATTATATATATGTAGAAGACTACACACAGGGGACACATGCACACATTATATTTATAAAATACATAGTATAAATATATAACCAGGTTATTTGTTAACATAACATACCATCACGCCTGTATTCCCCGAAGGATTAGGCAGAGGTGTACTTATGTACACCCACATTTCGCCGGTATGTTTAGGTCCATGTAATAGGGGGCGAGCCTATTGCCATTCACCGGGCACAAATCCAGACTCCGAGCTGCTACTGGGAATTTCATAGAAAAACCCAATAACACTTTGCTCGCCTGGGAATCGAACCCAAGACCTCTGGCGTAGCAGTCGCGATTGGGACCACTAGACCAACGAGGCAGTCATAGCGTATTATACATAGGTATATACTTATTTTATTCACAGGTATCCTACATACAGTCCAACGCTCTGTACGGATCGTCGGTGCACGTTCGCCATACTACTCAGCTTCGTGCTGCCCCCTATACTCTGCATACCTTCGTACTTTGTAAGTATGTTACCATAATAATCCCTAACTCTAGTGTACTACCATGTTATTAGGTTCCTTATTAGGTTCCTTGTGAGATGGATTCAGGGTTGCACGTTAATGTGATTGAAAATATTTCATATCGGAGATGACACAAATGTGATGTATTTTCCATAGTTGGGCATTCCGAAAAACTCACTATTCACCTTCTCTAATGGAGAATATCCATTCAATCAAACTTCCACCTTCTTTCCTGATTTTTTTAGATGAAAATAGATTACAAAAAACCTCGGAAGTACGGTCTATATAACTTGACCAGAACAGTAGATATCTTGAATGGAAAATTATAAACTTAAAAATTTAACTTGACATCTAAAATTATATTACTCGTGCGTTGTTAGTTAGTTACAAGTAAACCTAATAAAAGCATGGTGAAAGGTAAATAATTATTTAGTAAAACAAATTAGCAAAATAGATTTTAGTGATAATGAAGAAGAAGACTATAATATTCACTAAAAATAAGAGACTTCTTTGTATTTCTACAGCGGCAAATATTACCAGCTGAAAAATACTTGTATCTCTTTAAAATGAATATAATTCCAAAAACTTCATTACATTTTTGTAAGTGGTACACGAAATAGCGCACACGTGGCAATAATTATACATTTTGTAGCGCATTTGTATTGTAAAAGATTTCAGTAATTTCACTTCTTCGTTCTCTTTTCTCTGCCTTTACCTACATTATGTTGATTTTCAATTTCGTAACAATAATTTTTGACGTTTCATTTATTGATAAACAAATCAGTCTGTCAAACCCGTGTCTTGCCTCAAGGTTTTCAATTGGAAATAAATTATTATTCTGTTTTTCTCATAAATTGCGTATCGTATCTATGTGTATTATTATTAAATAATTATGATAATCATGTTTTTTTTTAAATAAAATTAAATAAAAAACAACTTTTCATCTTTTTAAGAATATTTTTTTAAGAGGCATACGGTTTTTTCTTGAAAAAGCATGCCCCGGCCATTGATTGCATACACAAATCTTAGAATGGAATGCATTTCGCTAAGTTGTTTAGGTTCCACGTAACTTGGTATATTGGTTATATTTTTTGTCTTTTGTGACTATTATTTTTCTCAAGGATTTTTTAAAGAATGTGTTAGTCCTATGACGCGTTTACATGCTGTATATAGAAATACTTAATTAAGTGACAATAAGTAGATACTATACAATCATCTTGATGCTTCATATACAATATGTTGGGTGTATCATGTTTTATACTTATAACAGATGATATTCAATTAATTTGTCGTGTGTTTTAATCAATTTTAAATTAAATTCACCAGTATTAAACGAAAATGCACTGCACTAACTATGCCATTTAAAATGTATTGCATTGATTATATATTCATTACAGATTCATGACCTAATTTCGCGGAAACCGCGTGCAGGTAGAATTTTAAAGCATAAATATCAAATGCATTGGAATTCAAACATTATGACTCTAAACTGTAAAAACCTTTAGTTTATGGAAAGTGTTGATCTAACTGGCTTTATTACTAGCCGTTGCCCACGAATTCATTCGCATTTCAAAGAACTTTTTGGGACAAAAAGTAGCTTATGGCTTTCTCCGAGGTCTAATCTATGTATATCAAAGTTAAATATTGAATAAGCAATTCCGGAGTGAAATCGTATAAAAAAACAAACATTGAGACAGTCTCATAGAATCATAAATTTCATACGAGTATTTCCGTACGAAATTTATGACTTTTTTGTTCATTATAAATTGCATTGAGGAACATTTTTCGTTATAGTTTGTATTTTGGTTATTGGAATATAAACCTGCCAATTCAAGATTCTTGGAAAAAAAAAAAACTCATCTCAGTTCATGACTTTTAGAAGAGCTTAAAAAAAGAGCATAAACAAGCATGTCGAGCATAAAGCTAATGATCACAAAGATTTTTTCTAGTGAAATAAAAAATCGATCTCAGGCAGGGTTTGAACATGCGTCTCTCTGGTTAAGTACACCAGACGTCAACTAAGCTACCGAGACCACTCAGTGGCTTAGTTGGAAAAGCGTCGGGTGAATTGTAATTCATATCTTTGTGAACATATGCAAATTTGTATTTAATGCAAAAAAATAAGCATAAACCTAATGACTCAATCTTAAATCCTAGTCTTCCTCTGTAACCAATACACAAGTGTAACAGTACACCATAATATAGTAGGTTATTGTAATACATAGTATATTTGGGACCGTAATTCTATCGGCAGCATGGCTTTTTGTTTTCAAGCGAACTACATAATAGTATTGAACATAATAATCGAAAACATACCTTCAGTAGGTAACAATATAAATTAAATTACTTCTCAAACTAAGCTTGATTCAAGTATTATTTCGCAAATATTGATTTACGATATTGGTCTGTAGCTCTAGTAACGATTGATGGAGTTTCGGATGGCGTGAAACGATGCCATTATCGGAATACCGAGGCTAACCTCACCTTATATTAATTGATTTCGCCTACGTTCTGTGTTGCTTTGTTATTGTTTTACTTAATATGTCAATTTAATAGTTTCCTTTAAACTTCGATCTATGTGTATTCCAATTATGCTAACTCTACATTGAGAATCCTAGAGTTATAATCGATTGGTTTATATCAGACTACAGTTCAGCGGATTGGCAATTAAGCGTCCGATCAGACAAAGAGTGAGATATGGCGGAATAATCTTATCAATGTTAACTTTTTCTGCCAAATTATTATACAGAGTGATTTAATAAAATAATAGAGTGAAATCATTAAAAAAATAATATTTATAAGAAGCTTATTTCCAAAAACGTTTTGTAACGAGAAATTGCTTTTTGATTCTCCCCTCGTCTCTGTATTAAGTATAATAGAAATTTCATCGAAAAGTATCAAAGAAAGCCATTAGGTAATTTTTGTCGTACTTCTATTAAGAAATTAAATTTAAAACGAAAACAAAAATTGTAGGACTTTACTTATAATCTAAATTAATTAATGTGACCTGGACATTAAAAGGACTTGGCTCCGTACAAGAACTAATAAAATTATTTTCTCTTACAGGTATTCACGATCCACAAAGACTTTGCCTTCGACCGAAGTGGGAATATGCTGACTAAAGTCTACTTCGTCGACTCCAATTACAACGGCAGCTTATACCAGATCAATTTCTGGGTGCATGCGGTGCTGATCAAATTGCTGCCTTGCGTGATTCTCACTGTGATTAGCGCATGGCTGATCAGAGCATTGTACAGAGCGAATAGTAGAAAGAAAGCTCTCAAAGGTTACAGTGCTTGCCCCGCGAACACGGTTGTCAATGGCAATGGAAACGTGTTCACCAGAAAATCCACAAAACGATCGAAGGCTGAGCGAAGGACAGATAGAACAACAAAGATGCTGGTTGCGGTGTTACTACTTTTCTTGTTAACGGAATTTCCTCAAGGTATTCTAGGTCAGTATAATTCGTTTTGTCTGGTATAATAGGTATGTTATTCATACACAAATATTTTTAAAGTTATGGTTTAAAAACTGCAGATTTATTATTAACTTAATTATAAATAGCTCTTGCTTTTAAAATCACGTATTCATCGTAATTAACATCCACACAAGTAAAGTTGCGGGCTGAAGCTAATTAAAAAATAATTATAGTGTGTGTTGTATGTGCTGGAGTTAAAAAAAAGTATTATACATAAATATATATGTTCAGCGCCTCAACGATACTGAAATGAATGTCTTTATTTTAATGTAGGCTACGAAATACTTTGTATACCTATCCAATTGTAAACATGGTTGTTAATATAATGGTTTAGTTCCCATTAGCGCAATGTAAAAGTTCATTCTTTGCAGTCAGAAAACTTCCAGTCCACAAAAAAGCTGACCTACTCTTATTAAATATGTAGGTGTGTTTATAAACACATTACTTTATATTATTTTATATTTTACATTGACATTATTTTATATTTTATATTGACTGCCTCGTTAGTCTAGTGGTCCCAAGCGCGACTGCTACGCTAGAGGTCCTGGGTTCGGTTCCCAGGTCGAGCAAAGTGTTATTGGGTTTTTCTATGAAATTCCCAGTAGCATAGTTGCCATAGGCTCGCCCCCTATTACATGGGACCTAAACATACCGGTGAAATGTGGGTTTACATTAGTACACCTCTGTCTAACCCTTCGGGGAATACAGGCGTGATGGTATGTTATTTTATATTATACGTTTGCACATATATCTTTTATATGTTTACATACTTATACAATTTCCCGTTAAGTAATACACAATAGCTCCACAAAGGAAATGAAAATGTTAAAATAAATTTTATTGTGTGAGATCTCTTTACACTGTGTTTTACAATTGTGTTTCAATCTAGCCTAGTCTTTGCAAATATAATTAAAGTCATTTTATTAGACGCTTTACTGAATATTTTTTTTTAACTAGGAATGTAATTTTTTCTATGTATATATCATTGTTTTTGAGATTTAGCAGAATTTCTAACAGAAAACTATTTGAACTTCCTGAAAAGCTTCGCCCACCTCACAGGCTTGCAACTTGAAAGAAAGAAAGAAATCTAAGGCATGGAGGTTTCTTTACAGTGTTTTCTTTTATCGTTGGAGACTTTTAACTTGACAGGCATTGTGGTGAAGATACTTTGACTATAAAATATTTTTTTCTTACCAGGTCTGCTGAGCGGGGTGCTAGGGAGGTGCTTCTTCAAACAGTGTTACGACCTCTTTGGCGAGCTGATGGATGCACTGGCTCTGTTGAACGGGGCCATCAACTTCGTTCTGTACTGCTCCATGTCCCGCCAGTTCAGGACCACCTTCGGGCAGATGATAAGGAATCGGTGTGCGCCGACGCAGCGGACCAACTCGCACACCGAACTGCAGACTACTTATGTTTAGGTGTTGTGATGATATGCTGTTTTAGACTGATGCGAATTCAGCAAAACGCGTAATGACCCCCGGTGTACAAGACAGTATATTTTGATTTGTGTCTGTAATTAAATACTTGAACGGTTAAAAACGTTCAGTTAAAGTCATGATAAACAAAGCGAATGACATTAAAAGTGCTTAAGATTTAGGACAAAATTGTATGTAGTATTAAGGATTAATATTTATGAAAATGGCTAATTGTATTAAATTATATAAAATTAATCTAACAAAATGTATGTATTGTTAGATATAAAAGATAATAAATATAATGATGTCACTGTTATTGATGTAAAATTTTACCTATCAACTATTTCCTAGCAAGCAAGATGGAGTTATCTTAAAATATTTGTTTCCTCTTGAAAGAAGGAATGACAAATTGCGTCATTCATTAGTCGCGCTGATTAATTAACCGCGACCAAGATTAATGTATAAATTAAAAACAGTAATAAGACTGATTGACAATTTGAAAGTCCATTCAATCCCTCGTAAATTGTGAGTCATAATTAGTAATACAATACCTTATGTTTTTACCGTAAACAAATTAGGGAGTCATTGTATTTTCATTATGAACAAGTCTTTTCCATGGGTACAAACCTGAAATAGCGAAAAAAAACTGCTATGTCGTTTATATAAATTTGTTGAGTTGTATTGAAGATAATTGTAAGGAAGAGGTGTTTTTTCGCCATCAAGGTTGTCCATAGTAAAAGTTTTTCATAATGTATAAGGACCCCTTAATTATTTTACGGTAATAAAAAAATAAGGATGTAAAGGCTATATGATATGATACTTATAGTTAGTAGTTTCAAACAAATTATTATCAAATACTATTGATTCCTTTTTGTTTAAAAAATTACTTGAAAGAGCTTGAAAGCAAATAATGAAACAAAGTAACAATAGCGCAATTGAGACTTTATGTAAGTAGGTAAACTAGATTTATTTGAATTGGATATTTCTACGTCTCCTATAAATGCAGGGGAGCGTCTTTGCTTAAAATTTATGAGTACCAGGGCGTGTTTCTGTTTACTCTATGCGAGAAAATAATATGTAAATTTGTTTACATAAGCTACAAATTGAAGGTACAGTTGCTTGTCGCTAGCACATCAGGTTATATAAAACTGTCAAATTTCTCCAAATGATTTTAAAGCTTAAAACGATTTGATTAAGTTTAAAATCGACTGAAAAGAATTTACATTTTGTGGTAACTTGATTTTGACCGTACAAAAGTAAATATTCAGTATGATTTGCATACCACTCGTACTATGTAATACCGCCGTACATTTTGCACGATTGCGACAGAATTTACCTCGGCTCGTGCAATGGCGAGGCTACAATTTCATATTTGCACAGTTTGCAGTGTAAAATACGACTGTTTTCCACGGGGTGTGTACGTTGTATTTTATTAAAACTGAGGGAATTCCTAAATATGTTGGAATGATCGTTGATCATTTGGTCACCATAGTTAAAGTGGCCGCATAATGAAAAACAGTCAATTTCAATTTTACAACAGAAAATATAAATTTTAATGATAAAAATACCTAAGTTTAGCACGTCAATAATTAGCCATTTTACACGCAAAGAGATTCTTATAACAAGAAAACTGGTTTCGATGGTTATAATCAATTCAAAATGGTTCAAATCAAGACTTTTTTCTATTTCAATATAAAAGTTACTTTCTATAATCCACTGGGCATAAACTGGACTATAAATACATAAACAAAAAGATTCTGATTTTAAAATGTTGATATTGGCTTTTTATTGTTCTTTTATGGCCTATCTTGGACCATTTGGCAACACAGATATTGGCAACTCACAAAGGCTCCAAACGTTTTTGAAATTGGAACATTAATAATGTGTTGTCAGATTTTGAGATCTACAAAAATGTATAGATAATCCCAATTACGAGCATAAATCTTACAAGAGTAATGAGAATTTGATATTATTTATTTATCTCAAAGAGAATCGGGTTAGGCAGATATTGTTTGTAAAAAAACGTTTCTTCCTCGAAGGCAATTTATTTTTATATTGTTTAAGGTTTTCTCAATGGGCATGTATAATCAGCCGCTTTTTCATTACTAATTCTTTTGTACAATTGTTTGTTTTTTCAATAGGATTTTCTCGCTTAGGAAATGTTAGTGTGAAAGCACCCTAAGGGTTATTAATTCCATACATGCTACCGTCGTCTGATTTTTTCTTCAGCCGAAAGAAGCTTATGAAAATAGGACAACCCACAATAGAATTAGCATAGCCTTGTTAGCACAATATTGTGCGCTTTTGGAGCCATTGTTATGCAGATAACAAGATACCAGTATTACCCTATGCAATATTACAAAATTTTGCTTAAAATAACATACGGAACGTGAAAAGTGAGGAAGTCTGAGTAATTTTGGTTCAAGATAATCGGGACGAGAAAAGCGAAGATATCATCTTTATTTCTATAAACACCTGTTAACGCTTTCATTGGATCAATTTTCAAGTACCTAGCGTCTTTACGACTCACGCACGCGGTTTCCTTTGGTAGATTTTTGTTCCTATTCTCATTTTGTTAACAAAAAATAAACTTTTTGGTAATTTAAATGCATTTTACTCTAGTCTTACCTGATGGAAAGTCCACGCAGAGTCGACGATTGAGTGCATAATTCAAGTTAATACAAACAATGGAACTCAGTGGGGTACATGTGCGGGTTGCTTGGTGTTAGATATAAATCGTACCAGAGAGCATGATTCTACATCTAAATATGATTGATGATCAAAACATAGATAATTATCTTAGAATTCAGTTCTTTTAAATATTCAAAAGATTTCTGTCTAAATGACTGCCTCGTTAGTTTAGTGGTCCCAACGGCGACTGCTACGCCGGAGGGCTTGGGTTCGATCCCCAGGTCGAGCAAAGTGTTATTGGGTTTTTCTATGAAATTCTCAGTAGCAGCTCGGAATCTGGATTTCTGTCCTGTGAATGGCAATAGGCTCGCCCCCTATTACATGGGACCTTAACATATCGGCGAACTGTGGGTGTACATTAAGTACACCTCTGCTTAACCCTTCGGGGAATTCAGGCGTGATTGTATATTTTATGTATGTTCTGTCTAAATGCAAGGAGGTACACCAAATTGAATGGCATTGTTTGGTTTTAGTCCACTGTCCGTTTATCGGTATACTTACAAGCTATAATCAAAATAACCAATCCATCATTGGAAGATTACGTGTGGTTTCCATCGATCATAGTTTACGTGAATAATGTGACATGATAAATTGCTATAACAGCAAACGGTTAGTTGGTAACAGAGACCGGGTATTAGTTAGTGTGGCCGTGCCCAACGTCAAGGTGTAATCCATTAGTTGGCGATACCCATTGAAGTTATGGAGTTGTTGCTTCGAATCAAGCTAAATACTACCACCCGATTTAGTCGCAGTTATTAGTGTGATCGAACACGTTGGCATTTCATACTGAGTTATGTGGTAACGTGTAATAAAATTACTGGACGTAAGCAAAAAAAATATAACTGTTTTATTGTTATTGCTATTCAAATAGTTTTGTATTTCTAAATCTAGAACTGATTTGTTTTAGTGCTTACCTAATAGGTTAGTAAAATTGGTCGGAGTAGGTTAATGTCGGCTTCTGTCTTTTGGACGTTTACGTAAAATGATGTCTTAGTTGTCCTTTTTGTCAAAAAACGTATAAGTAACAATAATTGACGTTATAAGATCATAATATGTCAATAATTGTAATGCTTTTGGCGAGGGATGCAGCTCTACAATTTAAAAAGCATCATCCCTTTTTCACAATCTAAGACAGCATAAGACCGATGCGATACGGTATGTGACCATGGCAACTAATCCAGTCGGTACATTTGTTACGAATGGATGAAAAAAATTCGCAGTTGTAGAAAAAAATTTGGTTCAATGCTAACAAACCAAATAATTGTATTACGTCGCAAAATTTTGTTATCCTTTTGCGATGGGCATTTTTGTGGGATTCGGCCTTATTTAATAAAATAATTCAAAACGAAATAAAAATATACAAAGATGATATTACAATTTGGATATTATCCTTCATTTTCTGATGCTAATTGGGTAAAAATAAATAAATTGAAAAATACTGGGTACATCGTTAGTAAAAATGATTCTTTTGGTAAATCAAACATTTTTGATTTTGATAGGTGATGTGAGACTTGAGGAGAATTTATGAATTCAATACTACAATATATTTTTTGTATTTAGTTACCTACTACAGGACAAAACGGACATTATTTTCGAATCTTAAGCGGCGGTAGCCCAATGGCTAGAGCGTCGGACTTGCTATCATGTGGTTGCTGGTTCTAAACCCACCCATTGCACTACCGACGTGAACCCACTCGTAACACAAGCATTTAGCTTAGCACGAGGGGTTAACAAGAATACTAACAAGAATGTGCGGCCCACATAGCTAGTAAGTTTAAAAAAAAAGCTTATAGGATGCAGTCCGATATGCTAATCAGACTATTAAATATATGATCTGTATTTCAGACTGCAACCTTTATCTTTCTTCTGTAAGACTACTATACTAGACTACTGTATCGGCAGTAAGCTGCTAAAGATTTTGCGGTATTCCGCTAAAGATACTTTCCGCTAATAATAAGATGTTAAATCAAAGTTGGAAACATTTCTAATAAAGGTACATAATATAATGTTTTCCCGCAGTGTAAGCAGTTTTTCCTGGATTGATGTAAATTGATAACAAATTGATGTTATGCTAGACTACATATATTTAATATTGTAATGCCAAAGTATAATCATGTTATAGTATCTACTGATACGAATTTAATGATAAAGTTAAGCGGTTACTACTTACTACTCATGTAAATATAGTTTAAGAAATAAATGTTGAATATTTATGAATATCTGTAATTTTCTTAAGTATTTACCAGTTCAGTTAGTTACTAATCAGAGTACAATCTACAAAGACGTACAATATAAATTCTTTATGAAACAAACAGAAAAATCAAGTTCCCACCTTAAACGCCTATAACTTTTTCATTCCATCGTGAGTAAAAATAAAAGCGCTAACAAAGAGAGCTTTTTTTATTGAATTTCATGCCGTGTTTTAATTGTTGTCTTTTCGTCTTCATCAAAGACATTTCCAGTAGGACACAGTCTGACTGCAACCACAAATTTCTTAGTTACGTTAAGTTGCTAGATTGCCTCATTAGCCTAGTGGTCCGAAGCGCGACTGCGCGACGCTAGAGGTCCTGGGTTAGATCCCCAGGTCGAGCAAATTGTTATTGGGTTTTTTTATTGAAATTCCCAGTAGCAGCTCGGAGTCTGGATTTGTGCCCAGTGAATGGCAATAGGCTCGCCCCCTATTACATGGGACCTAAAGATACCGGCGAACTGTGGGTGTACATTAAATACACTTCTGCCTAACCCTTCGGGGAATACAGGCGTGATGGTATGTGTATGTGTATGTTTAGTTGTGCCTTTTATACTAAGTGTTTAAATCACAAGATCGTTGATTCGTTGCCTTCTGCGGCACTGACGTTTGATTTTTATAGTATTTCCCTACTCTCGGGTTCAAGTCTTACCCTGACCGAACAGTCTCTACTTTGATCTGGGGAAATTACCCCAAATTTTTCCCATGAAAACTTACCACTAAATCTATCCGGCTTTGTTAGATAATATCAATTGTTCAATGTTTCAGGAAAACATTACCCCTCTACTAGTGGTCGGTCTCCCCTGTCGTAGTAATTAATTAATTACGGCGAAGGAGATTAATGGATTAAGTAATCAAGTAATTAATTTAATGTGTGGGTAGTGGCATAGTAGTAAGTTTAGTGCGTGTAAACAAGGGAGTACAACAATGTTATAACTAGCTGCTATAGTCCTGGGTTCGATTGAAATTAAATGATATTTATTTCTGTAAATAGATCTTTAAAGACACTTTTACAAGTCGATTTTTTACATATTTTTTTAACTAGATGGGGCCGACGTTTCCTATCTGACGACCTTTATCTACATATTTATCTCTATCGATTCCCAGGTCGAGCAAATTGTTATTTGGTTTTTCTATAAAATAGCATTTCGGGCACTGGATTTGTGCCCGATTAATGGCAGATGGTTCTCCTCCGGCTCAATGGGTGATCATTCTTAACACAACGAGACCCGTCCGTGCTTTGGAGGGCACGTAAACCCGTCATCACGGTTCCCATACCTATGACAATTGTTAATCAGAAGCTCAAAATGTCTCTAAATTTCCAGTCTATTCTTAGGATGTAGGTATTGTCCAGAAATACCTACATCCTAAGAATAGACTATATACAATGGCCAGACTATATATAATAATTATAATATATACAATAGCTTAAGTTAATAGGGTTAATAGGTTAGCTTTAATAGGGTTAGCGGCGAATTTCCCGGCGGAAGCCACGTTATGCCACTTAACCATCATCACGCCTATATTCTCCGAAGGGGCTAGGTTCAGGTGAACTTCTTAAGTGCACCCACAGTTAGTTGGTATGTTGTGAAGTCCTACGAATAGGTGGAGAGCCATTATCTGGACACAGAAATGTAAACTCAGATCTACTGAGGATTTTATTTAAAAAAATATAACTTCTAATGGAACCCTATATCATGGTCAACAACAGTTCTAGCGATGACCATACTAAAATATTAAGGTATTATAATAATCTTTAAATCAATATTATCATCATCTTCATGCCCTTTTTATAACCTTATAACAAGACACATTTGTTCTAACTATATACCTACAGCGTAGAAGCGGACATCGAAGCACAACCGCTTACTACAAATTCAGTCGATGACGTCACGTGCTTTGAAATTTTTTGTCAGTTATTTTTTTAAAATCTGCTGTTTCATACAGTTGGACCGTGTAGATATGGCACTTTTGTAGGAAAAAGCAGTTTTTTTTAATAACCGAGAAAAAATATCAACGTCAAGGGATACAGAATTATGTACTGAATTCATGGTAAGCGGTTGTGCGTCAATGTCAATTATACCCTGTAGGTAGGTATATTACGGTTAGTTTCCACTTCGAATATATTACTAAAGGTTCATGACGCCACTTCAATTTAACCACCGAAACCTAATTATTGGAGAACTATTATCAGAACTAAGGGTTGATGGCTTGTCACTTTTATGTAAGGCTGACTTGTTAAAGGTTAAATACTGACCAAGGCAATTGTAGGGGTCTGCCGATTGTAGTGAAAACCTGTCGGTAGTACTAGGCTATATTTCGTAGTCTGCGTCATTTTCCACTTATAACATTATCCTCCTCGTAGCTTCTTGTCAATTAACTACTAACAATTAACCAGCTGGTTGAATATAGTACCTATTTTACATGAAGTTACTGCTCTCAGACCAATGTAACCCAATTTCTGGGCAACACCAATATTCGAAGGATAGAATAGTTGCCAGGCTTTTTGGGCTGCTGATAATCAGTAATGATTGTCATTAAAATGACTGATACCCCTGGGTATTAGTCATCGGTGGTAAAGCCATCGATCCCAGTTATTATGCATCAGGCATCCGGATGGCTTTTCACGATCTCTTCGAGGCACGGATGTGTTAGAATGGTCACCCATCCATCGTTGTTGATCAGCGCGATTATAACTTAACCACCCCTTTTCCACTTATAACATGAATCAGAATACCGTAAAATAAAACTTGCTGGAATTCAAGATAAGATAATTCAATTCTTACTAGACTCGGTGAAAATAAAAGATGGCTGTTCAGCACAAAAGCTTCGTAAAACTAGAAAACTTTAAACCTTTAAGCCTTTTCCTGCGTAGGAGGTAGTAGACGAGTGTGTTACCTGAATAGTACATACTTACAGCGCATTTAGCAGCTGGTATAGTTCACGTGAAAGAAGTTCATTGATCTTAGTTTTAAATTTAGAATCCATAAGCTGCCAGTGCCAGTAATACATTTAACTGCTTCACTAGTATTTTAAATGTTTGGTCTGCTTGGGACTTGGAATTATAAAAATAATGAGATTCCTCTAAAACTTAGTTTTGTATAACGACTGGAATGTTTCCAACAGATCTAAAATCTACTATTATAATACCTTTACATAAAAAAGATAACAAATACTTAATGGAAAACTACAGGCCTATTGCGTTAAACTCTATATTTTCAAAAATTATTGAAAAATATCTGTATAATCAAATTAATAACTATTTCGAAAAGCATAATATTCTGTGTAAAGAACAAAAGGGTTTCAGAAAACACAAGACCATAAATATGGCTGTTTATGATTTTATAGAAAATGTTTTATCATACGTCGACAATTCTTCACCTGTTTGTTCTATCTACTGTGATATGTCTCAAGCATTTGATTGTGTAGACCATAATATTCTGATTAGTAAACTTGAGGCATATGGCATAAGAGGTAATGTTCTAGAATTAATTAAGTCATACTTAAAAGATCGTCAGCACATAACAGAAATCACAAAATTCAATCAAAAAACGAAAAGTGAACAGATTTACTCCTCACAAAAGCGTAGCGTAACATACGGTGTTCCTCAGGGTAGTGTTTTGGGTCCCCTCCTTTTTATTATATATATAAATGATCTGCCACGATCAACTATGCAACCCATGTCACTGTTTGCTGATGACAGTACCGTAACCATAGCTTCAAATGATATACATTCATATAATTCTGACATAAATAATTCATTAAATTCAATAATTACATGGCTTAATAATAATAATCTGTTAATTAATTTGAAAAAAACCAGCATAATGCATTTCAGTCAACGTGAACGATTCAACTCGTTACAAACTAATTTAGTTTACAAAGATAATATAATACAGGAAGCAGCTACAGCCAGATTTCTGGGATTAACAATAGACAAAAGATTGAATTGGAAAAATCACATTGATGAACTTAGCAAAAAAATCAGCAGCTCGTCGTATGCCCTATATAAACTATCTTTTTCTATTAATACAGATACTTTACTTACAGCTTATTATGGCCTGGTTGAATCTATTTTGAGATTTGGCATAATTTTTTGGGGAAATTCAACCAATAAAGATATCGCTTTTAAATTACAAAAACGTTGCGTGCGGGCTATGTTTGGGCTGCAATCTACTGATAGCTGCAAACCAATGTTTATGAAGTACAAAATTCTCACACTTCCGTCCATCTATATTTATGAAGTAGCATTGTTTGTTAGAAATAATCCACATTTGTTTCCGCGACTGTCTGAAAATTGCGTTCGAAGTCGACGACATAATGACAAACTCTGTATACATCCAGCTAAAACTGCACTGTTACATAAAAGTATTATATGCATGGGTCCAAAGATTTATAACCAGATCCCAAAGAACATCAAACTATTAAATTCAAATTTATTTAAAATAAAACTAAGAAAGATGTTAACTGACAAATGTTATTATAATATACATGACTTCCTGAATGATAAATGTTGATCTCTATAATTTTATGTTATATAATTTAATACAATGTCTATAACTGAATAATTTTAATTTTAATACAATTTCAATATTTGTACGCCTTCTATGGTATAACATGTTGCTCATATTTAATATTAATAACACCATTGCATGCATCTAATTTTGTATTGTAATTCACACATGTTAAAGCAAATAAATATATCTTTATCTTTATCTTTATCTTTATATTTAAGAAAGATAAGTTTAATCTTTCTTAACGCCGTCAGAGACAGTGGAATGAGAAGGAATTAAAAAGATCACTCTTTTTACGAGATTTTTATAATAAAATTTTCAACTGTGTAGGATCGTAACGCTTATTTGAAATCACCACCATAATAGGACCATATTTTTTCATTTTTCTCAAATATCTGCAGATTATTACTCACTCGCTTTGTTGTGCCAACGTTTGCTATAAATTGCTCTCGCATAGATGGTAGGATCTTAAGTTAATTACAGCCATGATCCAATGCAGAACCGGAAACTTGTTTTAGGATTAATAATTACTGTAAGAATATATGTATCTTGAAAGATATTTCGTTGAAATATTGATAGAAATATTTTATTTTGATGGATGTGATTGCCAATTTTGAAGGTAAGTGCTTCTGATTTTGAGTGGAGAACATGCACTGAACTAAGGATGACCACCGACAATGAGATGGATTGCATGCTGGCTGATGATATGATGATGATGATTGCCATTACATAGTTAAAGATTACCAAGATACAACCTTCATTATCTCTTTTTAATTGGCTTTTGAAAAGGGAGCCATAGCACTTATCAACGTGACCTACGCATTTATTAGCATTTGGCAAAAAACATATTTTGGGAAGCTTGCTTTCTTCTTTTAATTTAATAATCCTGTCTTCCTTTATTGTAATAATGAACCAGTGAATAATGTGACCCCTTTTATTTTAAAGAGTATCCATGGAGTTTCTTGCCGGTTTCTTCTCCATAGGATTTACTTTTTTGGAACCGTGCAACTAGGGTCAATAACGTTTCATAAGCGATTGTAAAAGCTTAAGTATTTAGTTAGTATTGTAGGTATAGTAGTTTAATATTTTGAATAAAAAGATTTGAACTTGACCTTTAGTTTAACGAGCCGGTAAGTAACACAGTTGCGTTGACTATAAAATATTGATAATTATTATTGATTAATATATAGAAATAATTATTAAGATGATGAGATGTTGCTAAACAGAATTGTTGTCAACTAAGAAACATTCCAAGTTCGGAATAATATTCGGTTCTTAAAAGTTTTGTTACACAAGTGACAATATAATATTCACAGACTGATGAATTACATATGGTTAATATATTTTTGAACATGTTGTTTCGATTCCTTTTAAGTTTAAATTGCAACTTGCGTAGGCGAACATCGAATAGAAATAACTTAATTAATTTGTACCTATGATATAAAAAAAATCAAGTTATTTTGGAACAATGACTTTGCCAATACACTTAAACCATGGCGGTATAACCGGCCCCAAGTCTGCTGACTCCTCTGTTAGATACTCGTATATTACATGGTAGGCGTGACGAACGATTTGCAAACGTTTGAATTCGCGATTCAGTACCGAAACGTGCTCCTTCAATATCGGTCAAGGAACTGGGGCAATCAGAATGGAGATATGAGAAAAAGTTTGTATGCATAAGTGAAGAGAACGGGTAGCGTGTGTCGTAGCAAGTTCGGGAATGATTTATGACTATAATGGAAGGGTATATTTTTTCATAAGTTGCTTTCATGTCAGATACGTCAAAACATGTCCTATTTCATTTTTATTTTTTTGGGAAAAGAATAGCAAACATTTGGGAAAGTCAGTCTTACTGATAGATTTAATAAGGTACCTACACCCACACTTCTCCGGTATGATTAGGTCCCGTGTAATAGGGGGCCTATTGCGATTAACCGGGCACAAATCCAGACTTCTAAGAATTTCAGAGAAAAACTCAATAACACTTTCCTCGACCCGGGAATCGATCTCAGGACCTCAAGCGTAACAGTCGCGCTTTAGACTTCTAGACTAATGAGGCAGTCTTTGTCTTATTTATTGATAGCGAGCTCAAAAACTTGCAGAATTATTGAATCAGAAACATTTCAAAATAAGGTATTCAATAAAAAACACACAAATCCATCTCAATGTTGATCCAATCAAGCCGTCTATACAGAGAATTACTGAAGCACGAAACCCGTAAGTTTGTCCCATATATCACTTGTAACATAAATCTTAATCTAAGTGGTCGACCAACTTTCACCCTAGTTCACTTGAGTTTAGGAACTAATATTGTATTCTGTTGCCATGACAACAGAATATAGTACTAGGTAGAAGTACTCTTGAAGGAACTTTAAGCCAGATAATAGATTCCACCACGAAGCATACAAAGGACATAATGGAAATTCTGTCAGAACCAGTGTTAGGCGAAAGAGCCATTTATATAAATACGAACAAAGTACTCAATTGCTTAATTGTTAGGCACAGTATATTGATAGTACCTACACCCAAACTTAGCATGTACCTACTTATGTTTTAAGCCTTATCATTTAATAGGAAAAATATAATGCTGATGAAGGGCACAATTTTAAAACCTCGAGCTGCTACTGAGAATTTAAAATAAAAACCCAATAATACTTTGGTTGACCTAGGAAGGGAACCCAGGATCACCCACTCAGTCGTTCTTACTACAAAAGGACTGAACTATGCCTTTGTAAATTGCAATCCTCTATTGAGATAAAATATTCATCATCATCATCATCATCAGCCCGTATTCGTCCACTGCTGGACGTAGGCCTCTTTAAGTGAACACCACAGAGCCCGATTTTCAGCTCTTTTCATCCAGTTACTGCCAGCAGCCTTCCGCAAAGCGTCACTCCACCTGGCCAGTGGGCATCCTACGCTACGTTTGCCTAGCCGCGGTCTCCACTCGAGAACTCGTTTGCTCCAACGGTTGTCGGTTCTCCGAGAGACGTTACCGGCCCATTGCGACTTCAGTGTGCTAATTCTTTGAGCTATGTCGGTTACTTTGGTTTTCTGACGGATGACTTCGTTTCGGATTTTAACCCTCAAAGAGACTCCGAGCATAGCTCTCTCCATAGCTCGCTGTGCGACTTTAAATTTGTGAACCAGTCTCGTCTCGAGATAAAATATTGTTTTTGAAATAACTTCAGTCTTTTATTTACCTTTCTTCTTTGTAATTGTATTCAATTGGTTGTTCCACTGCGCTCCAAAACCCATTGTTCTCATAATTTTAATATTCATACATTGATTCCACGGCGCTCCAAGAATTTTTAAGCAATAAAATAATTAAATATTTTAGTTCCATCGCGCTCCAAGAAATTTTGAGTAGGTAGAGTTAGCAAAAAAAATAATTTAGCATCAAACATTATATTAAATAAGTATCGTAAAAAAAGAAAAAAAAATACATATCAAATATTCAGTCGTAACCACAACGTCACATATTTTTTTAAATAATTAAAACAGCTTATTGAGTATAAATTCTCTTGATACTGCGTAAGCGTTAACTAATGAGACTTATCATCCAAAATCATGCGACACTAGCGCTATCCATTGTGGCAATAGCGAATCTACGGAAAAAAATACAGCGGTAGCGGTGGCGGTTTGCTTTTTATGCTGATTCTACTTATTTTGGTACTTATAATTTTTTAAATAATATACCTTTTAAAAACTTGGAGCCCAGTGGAATACATTCTTGGAGCGCAGTGGAACTACCCTATTCAAACGAGTTTGTTGTTCAGAATCTTCCTTTGTTAAAAGATAAACAAAGGAATAAACATAGATACCCCAAAATGTATGATATTTCAGCCATAGTAGTAGGCATAAGCCTACTTTTCTTGATAAGCGAGAAATTATAATAATATTGGCAGCTTTTATTTATTTCAGAATAATTTATAAATTAGCTTTCGTTTGAGTTTTTTGATATATTATTTTGCTAAATTATGAAAGAACGTTGAATAGCCTTTGAATGATTTAAAGTTATATACTTAACAAAGCCCCTTATAAGTTATAACTACTCTAGAAAAACAATTCAAATAAGAATGTAAATGTTCGCTTAATTTATTCACCTCTGAAGTTTTCACATAGGTACCTACGTCACGTTCTGAGTCACGCGTAACACATCTAGTTTAAAATGAGCATAATAAGTTTTATCTGTAAACACCAGTCTAAAAAAACAAACAACGGTAATTTGTCACCCTTTAGTTAAATGTAAAATAAGCAAGAATTTTAGTTGACGTGGTTGAGTATTTGTTTTATTAAGGTAAATAATAAGTATATCAATGATAATAAAGAAAATTTTAATAAAGAATTTTTAAATCAATATTTTTTTTTTAGTTTATTGAGAAGGTATTGTATTTTTCTGTAGTCTAAGTAATTAAAATAAATTGGTATCATATTCTCAACATCCAGAAATCAAAATGAAAGTCTAGAAACTATACATTTTATAAAATTGATTTGTTCTGTTGTTGTTTGGGTTTTAATTAATGTATCGAAGTGTTTATGATATATGCATATATGAACATTTAACAGTATCTATTACTTCAATAGGTCTTAAAATGACCCGTCAATGCATACAGTTTCCTCATGAGGACATAACAATAGATTTTGCATTGTGTCTACAATATGGCGCTTGACGGGTTAAGCAGTTGCAAGTACTCTGTAAGGGCTTTGGCAAGCGAGTGTGTACTAGATTTATTTGCAATGATTCTTCATTGATAAAATAATTAAAGCTTTTTAATGGTAATGAAATTGGTAAGGAAATTACCCAAAATACCAGCTGGGATTGAAATCTAATCATGTTCTCCAAAGCACGGAGGGGTATTGATGTACGACCCATCTATTGACTGACCGCGGTAAGTACAGATTGATTGATTCGCGTAACTTAGCCATGAGCCCCTTTCATAAGAGCGCGTGAAGATATAAGAAGCTTATTTTCCTATTCAAGAAAATCAAAGAATTTGAAAGAATTTTTTTTCCAGTGCACAGAATAATCTTTTGAGCTGCTTACATACATATTTATGGAAAATATTCATGAGAAAATGTAAGTAATATTTTCTTTTGTCAATGCTAATAAGTAACATAAGAATAAAATGGAATAATTAACCTAAATGCTTAAAATGCACGGTCAGTCTATCAATGGCTGACAATTCTTAACACATTGAGAGATTCCACGAGATCTCACGAGCTCTCCTAGACAAGAAGAATTATTATAAACAGCATAATCACATATTATAGAACAAAGTCCCCCACCGCGTCTGTCTATTTCGATAAACTCAAAAACTACTGCACCGATTTTCATGCTGTTACACTCATAACATTCCGTACACAAAAAAATCCAATAACACTTTGCACGACCTGGGAATCAAACCCAAGATCTCTCGTAGCAGTGACGTTTAGGACCACTAGACGAATAAGTCAGTGCAAAACTAATGGACGGTTAATAATACGTCAATGTGATTTAAATTAATTAAAAAAAGGTTTAAGCTTAAATAAACGAGGTTATTTTAGTATTGACACGATCCAACTGCAATGCAAAGTGTTATTCAACATCTCAGAGATAATGTAATATTCAAATGCAAAACTCACTCAAATGTTCAACTACTAGCTATTGCCCGCGGATTCTCTCGCATCAGAAACCAATGTCTTTCCACAGGATACAATTTATCTCCTTGAAAATGTTATCAAAATCCGTGCAGCGGTTTAGGCGTAAAAGGGTAACAGACAGAGAGTTATTTCCGCATTTATAATATTAAATTGATAATAATATGAATTTTCAAGTTTCGCATAATTTATGGCTTTAGGTATTCGTAACGATATTTTCGTCAAAACAAAATGAGAATTTACTGTGTAAAGTTGTTGTATAAAAGGCTTATATACGCTTCAACTGTTTTTAGAATTCTGCCTAATGTAATTAATTAAGAGTACTTATGTTCGATAAGTAGAAAGTTTGTAACGTTTCAAGAATTATTTTGAGTACCTGGCGGTCTGTTAGGAAAACTGTTTCACTTCGTGGAGTTGAAAGCAGATCTAAGTAGGTAGTTTGTAAATACGAAAACAGATGGCGCTGCGTGTCGCTCATTTAAATAAAATGCGATGTTTTATCAACCAAATTGTTGAACTCGAGGTTAATAACCAACAGTATTGTTGCTTAACTAATTGTGGTTATTAAGTACGAAATAGTAGCAAATAGTTAATTTCAGAGATTTTGTAATAAGACACACATTGGCCCCAGTAAGCGGCAATAAGCAGGCCTTCGATTGGATGCGAGGCCAATAAGCAGGCCTGCGAGTAGGATGCGAGGCCCACAAGCAGGCCTTCGACGGGACTTCTCTCTGTGAAGGAGTACAGTGAACACTGGACTTGAGTCTATCATGGTGATTGGTGGTGGTGGCAAACGATCCATGATAATTTTCCGTAGCACTATAAACAAAAGGCGATGGACTGGCCACATCAGCCGTATGCAACCGGACAGTTAGGCGAAATTAACTACCGAGTGGGAACCACCCAATATTATTCGTAGACGACGTCGGCCGAGGAGACGTTGGCGAGATGATCTCGATAACTTTCTGCCATCGTGGTATTAAGAAGTCGAGGATAGACAATCCTGGACAAAGTTAGGGGAGGCCTTTGCCCAACAGTGGGACACAACACAAACTATAAACAAAAGGCTGACTACCCAGCGGCTGGTCGTTCAAAGGTAGGTATATTATTATTTTGTTGTTTTGCAGTCTAGCTTAAGTAATTTTAACTTGCTTTACATCAATCGTGTCAAAGGTTTCTGTTCGAATAAGTACCGTCTTTAATTATTTATCATTACAGTTAATAAGCCTTTTGTGATTCAAAGCTGAGTAATTTCTCTTGGGTAGCCATCTACGTAATTTTCAGAGTTAATTATGTCAAAATGCACAAAGGGAATTGTTTATCTGTATATTTTAAATTTAAAATGTGCATCAATAATTAATGTTAATAAAAGTGTCTAGTGAACGCTTGAAGGAAGATTTTAATTGATAGTGATATTATTAGATAAAATAGTTTTACACTGTTTCAGGATTCTGAGTTTGAAATGAGGCCAGGACGGTTTCGATACTCAGGTCTAGCAAAGAGTTGCTGTATTATTTCATTAGGAAATTTAAGGAGAGGAGATAGGAAACTCTCAGACCCAGTTTGTGGTAAGGACCTGTGCCCGGTCCAAAACCTAAAATAGGTAGGTGTATCGGCAAAGTTGTAAGGTGTAGGTGGACATCAGTACTCCTCTGCCTAAGGTTAAGGGTAAACGTTATTACAATAATAATACCAGCTTGAACGATTTCGCGATTATGCTAACAGTATCTACCTACATAAACACGGTGCATAAAATTATGATAATGCTGTGTTTATCACACAGGCATGATACTTGATAATGTTGAAAACGCTTGAGAACATGAGAATATAATAATGATGCAAAATAGGTAGGTATCTACTATCGGTAACAATGTTACTCTCTCGTGCCTATAGGTAATCGCCTGAATAAAGCAAAAAAGAAATGTAATTATTACGTCTTTGTTCATTGAAGATACATTCTATGTATGAATGTATCTACCAAAAAAAAACGTTACGTGATGGTAACTAGTCGTCGCTGCCCATGGATATTTGCAATACCAAAGGAGTTGCAGTCGCGTTGCCGAGCCTATTTAAGGAAAAGGAGTGCGAGTGCGTACGGTAAGTGTGAAGCGTTGGAGGCCCAAGTCCTCCCTCAGTAGGAAAAGGAATGCGAAAGGAGAAAAGGAGAAAAGGAGAAAGCCCCTTCGTTCTCCTTTTCTCCTTTCGCATTCCTTTTCCTACTGAGGGAGGACTTGGGCCTCCAGCGCTTCACACTTACCGCACGAAACGTAACAGTAAGCATACTGCTACGTGGGAATGCACATGCGCATTCCCATGTTAAATACCTATTAATTATCTTTTTGTATTTTTTAGGCATTTTCCATGCAAAGATGATTAAGTTGGTTATTATTTTAGTGAAGGAAAAAGACGACCGCGGGCAGGATTCGAACCTGCGTCTTCTGGTTAAGTACACCAGACGCTATGACCGCTAAGCCACCGCGACCCCCACCCGCCATGTCGAACGTCGCCTCAAAGACGTAAATTAAAAATGTGAAGGCAAATTTCGACATGGCGGGTGGGGGTCGCGGTGGCTTAGCGGTTAAAGCGTCTGGTGTACTTAACCAGAAGACGCAGGTTCGAATCCTGCCCGCGGTCGTATTTTTCCTTCACTAAAATAATACCTATTAATTTTTACTCGCTCACTTGCGTTAAATATACGTTTTTTATATAGGTATATACCACTAAGATGGCAAACAATATAAGCCCGCCTGATGGTAAGCGGTTACCGTAGCCACCGGGCTTGGAACATCACTTGAGCATAATATAAGAATCAATACATATATTGTGACTTGAGCGTTGCCGGCCCTGTAAAAATCTTTTGACACCCTTTATGAAGATGATTAGATACTCCTTTAGATGCGCACATCCCGACGATTGACGTTCACATTGAAAAACAAATCGTCAGTACCTACAGGGCCCCTAGACAATGTCACATCTTCATTATCGATGACGAAGTTAGATATCCGAAATGTATGGGTTTGACATAATTTCATCACGTGACATATCGAAAGATTATGCCAATTTCATACATTTCAGATTAATCTAATTTAATTTTCGATATGGAAATGTAACATTGTCTAGGCCCCCTGGTTTCTTTTCGTATTGTTTATTCTTATGTATTTTTAATTTTTTTTCTTTTATAAGAATTGTCGCTATACCTATCTATTATTACTGGATGAAACTTACAGACATACATACACTCACGCCTTTTTCCCATAGGGGTAGGCAGAAACTACAGAACGCCATCTGCTACGATTCTTGCATACCTCTTTTGCTTCGTCCACATTCATACATCTTGTCATACACATGCGCCGGTTGCGGGTACTACGCACCTGACCTTTCTGAAGGATGAAACTTCTTTATATTAACTCAAATTATATTATTAAAAATGATTATCATAATTTATAGTTAAATTATTATTTTGTTATTGGGAAGATGTGTATTATTAAATTGCTTGCTCAATGACAAGCTTTAGTCAGAAAAATACCAATCTCCAAAATTGTATAGTTGTAAAGGAATAAGCTATTCAAAGGTATATTAAAATTACGCTTAGATGAAACTACATAACTGTTGCTATTGATAATAATTCATAATTAATAAAACGGCTTCATGCGACATTTAATTACTTAAAGCTAATACCAAAACGTTTCGTAAAGCTCTAATATTTCATAGTACCTAAGACTTAGTAAGTACATAATATATATATATACCTGTCAAAGAGAGACGGCAAAGATAATAACCACTCCAGCTATCTTTAAGCATAGTTAAGTATCTATTTACTGATTGTGTGTAATCAAGTTTTCTTTCTTATTTTGGAGTAGGGGTTAGTATTTATATATAATCATAAACCTAAGTATTCACGTAGGTAAATAATGAGGCTTCGATATGTCGGAGTTGTTAATAGAAAACCTCTCTGTGTATATTTTTATATATCTCTTAATTTTAGGAAATTTATAATGATGTGCTCTGTAATTTTGTATTATGATAAATATTTTTTATCAGGTAAAAGATCTTTTCGCGGAAATGCGTTATTGTAATTTTTAACATAAGGCCACAAAAAATATATAGGGAGAGGATATATTATATATTAATCATTTCTCGTGTCATGTCTCGCAGTTCATTACGTAAATCTATATAATTTATACTTACATACCATACCATCACGCCTGTATTCCCCGGAGGGTTAATTTATACTATAATAATATTATAAATGCGAAAATAACTCTGTTGGTTTGTTACATTTTCACGTTAAAACCGCTGAATCGATTTATATAAAATTTGATATGGAGATAGTTTGAAACCCTAAGAAGGACATATTATAGGATAGTTTTATCCCGGAAATCATCACTTAAGGGGGGTGAAATGGGGTAATCTTTTAAAACTCATCATAACAATACTTTTGGTGAGTAATAAGGAATATTTCTGCAATTTTTTACCAAGGAAAGTTCGGGGAAAAATACGTAAGTAGTAACAATTCTAAAGTTGTGCGTGGCTTGGATTAAAACTTTAGACTTTCGTATAACTTGGTAGTCCATGGTAACTAACTAGACTTTAAACAAAACTTAATATTACCCCGGGGACTGTGACTGCGAGCAATAATTGCTTGAATACTTTTTTCATTTCTTTTTCTCGTTCAGCGACTAATTGCATGTGTCTAGTAACTTTTTTAATGCGCGTCTGTGTCTTTTAATTAATACCTAACCACTGCTTTCGCAAATTTTCTGTTGCTAAGCGTATGTATGTAGATAATGTACTATTATTATTGTGTTGGAGTTTGAAGGTGTAATTACTGATATAAATTATATTTATTTTTTGAAACAGATCTTTTAGAACACTCACTAGTCAATCTTTCGTTGGGCATCGTCGTTTCTTAACTAACGACGTCTGAGATCATGGTGTCTTTTAAAGCCGAAACAGTAGTAGTATTATTATTATGTAGGGAAATGTCTAAACAGGCCTTTTGAGGAAGGAGTAAATCGTAGGGTTACCTACGTGTTCTAAATGAGAGTTGAGCTACGAGATTACTGATGTATGCCGCATCAGTAATCTTGTAGCTCAACCGTTATCAACGTCCTGTGGCACGATGATACTAACCACTGAACTCTCCCCTCCTCAGATTAATTTAAGAATGATATTAAGGATCTAACTACGATGATTTGATTGCAGAGGAATTCAATGTAGCTTCTTTAGTGCTCCTAATTATTGCTCTACCTAAATCCATTAAGAGCAATCAAACATTATGGCCATTTTGCCCATAAATTTATGAGCTAAGACTGTAATAATTGAAATTACCTCACAAACGAAAGAAAACGCTCTAAATTTTATAGCCGCTGTAAATTTTTACAATATTTCATAATAGCGAGCCTTAAACGGTAAATTACGATTAAAACCTTATTGGACATAAAAAAAAGCATAAAGGTCTATATGGTGGACGTTGTCTATTGATTGTGTTGTGGACTGGGTGCCAACCCTTGATATGAGACCCTTATTAAGCTGTAGATCAGTAAAGGGATTGATGGAAATGAATTCCTAGAACTGTGGTAGTTCGAATATGTAGCACTTAATTGCTCAACTTATTTATCGATGCATTCCGAGTAGCAGCAACTAAAAATAGTTTTCAAGTTCCGCCTGTCTGCCATGTTATCATTATATAATTCCTAAGAAATATTTCGATTGCTAGGAGGAATATTGTCTTGTTTTTTTTTTTTTATAAAAGCTTACTAGCAATGTGGGTAGCGCATAACTAGTGTACTTGTAAACTCCTCGTGCGCAGCTATATGTTTGTGTTACAATTACAAATGGGTTCACTTCGGTAGTGCTATGGGTGAGTATCGAACCGGCAAGTCCGACACCTTAGGCATGGGGCTATCGCCGCTTGAAAGATTAATTAAGAATCAAATTAACTAAAGGTCTAATAAATTGATCCGACTTTATAAGTGTGTAGATTTGTGAGATTATACATGCTTGGAGGATTATATCAAGTTTAACAATAAACCGGATTCCTAGTTACGTTTTAAATAATACCTACATTCATTTCAATTTAAACTATTTTAAACAAAAAGTTCTTGATATTAAGTTCGATGTGTTTATTGTTTTTTTGTTAAGAATAGGTACTTTGCTCGACTTGGGAATCAAAACGCGGGACCTCTAGCGTAGCAGTCACGCTTAGGACTACTACACTTAATGAGACTGTCTAATATTTATCTTTCTAATCGGTAGAGACGGCTGCCCCACACATATTGTTCTCAAAACATTGAAATACTTAGTTTGGAACCAGATGCGGCCATTTTGTTGTTGAAGTTGTTAACTTAAATACGACGAGCCCGTTTTGTTGTGAAATAAAGTTTCGGCATCTGTTACCTACTGTTTGTCTGTGACTTTAGTACTTAGATTCAGGTAATAATATCTAATTTAAAATGAGCACTGCAGCAACTATGCTGCTGCGGCATCTACTGTGATTGACCTTTTTCGGCCTTGCACTTTTTTAAAAATACTGTAGGTACGATATTTAACCTACTTTATTTTCTGTGACGTCACGCTTCCCGTCCGTGACGTCACTCTTCCTTCTAGGAATAGATTTGATTCTTCGTGTTTCTCGTGGTTCGCTAAACAATCTCAAGCTAAATTTCAACTGAAACAAGCAACGAGAAAATTATTAATAATTATTAGCTATTGTGCAAATATTATCTATACTCACTTGAGAGAGCCTTTCTTCCGTCGTAAAAAGACATGATAGGCCTCGGTGTTTTATATAACGATGTTAATGATGATGAATATAATGTTGCCATGAAATTGAAGAACCAAAACCCACTGGGGTAAACGTGTTCTCGAGTGGAGACGAAACGTAGTCTGGGTCGCCCACTAGCAAGATGGAGTGATCATTTGCGAAAGGTCGTTGGCAGAAGCTGGATGCGACAAGCCGAGGACAGGGTGAAATGGTGCACATTAAGGGAGGGAGGCTTACGTCCTGCAGTGGACGGTTATAGGTTGATGATGATAAAGTAGCACCATTAAATAAATCATTAACCCATTCTCAGTCTTAAGTATGTCAAGGGGTTCACCACGCTGTCCTAATGCAAAGAATTCTCTTGAAAAGGTAAACTAAAATTGTCTGATGCCAATCTACCTCTCACAGAAAAATGCAGACAGAAAAGCTTTCCATTGAAATCCGGCCCCAATATGTTTACATTAAATTATAATAGAATAAGTCGTGTAGGTTGTTGTGTTTGTCAAAAAAGCTGATATCAACGAGATTTGTTTTCTATCCCGGGGTTATTTGCCGGTCACATAAAGGTGAATATTCACCAAACATTGTTATGTTCACAAAGATATGAATTTTCTAAAGAAAGAAAATTTCTAGTGAAAGAAAAATTCCATCTCAGGCAGGGTTTGAACCTGCGTCTCTCTGGTTAAGTACACAAGACACTTTGCCAACTAAGCTACCGAGACCACTGCCTGTGGTGTCAAATTTCTCTTCCACATTTTACGTATTCAGGCGACGTTAATTTAATGATAAAATATAATAAAAAATAAGCAGTTAAACATTTTTATGTTTGGTGAACTTCGATGATACAGTTGCTAACTATTTAATGTTTATCATAGCTATGTCTAAAGAGAAATGCTGTATTAATTACTAAATCATTAATACCACAACATGGTTGCGTTGTGTCAATTATCTTTGCAAAGGTGTGACGTTATTTAAAGCTTATCGCTTCCCAGACCGAGCTTTGATCAATTTATTCAATACAAACAGCTATTTTTATATATTCAATGCTTTGAAGCCTCAAAACCTGATAGCCCTATAATAAAAACGTCAAAGTTTAGAATATTAATCAAAGTTTTCGGCAAAAATAACTCGATAGGATAATATATTTTTTTATTTTTTTTATCACTGATAAATTTATTTTTTTATTCTGGCTGGGTTTATCCAAAAATCGATAAATAAGTCCTCGAGACGTTGTGGTTTGCTGACATTTAAGTAGTTTATTTGCTTTTAGGCAAAATTAAGTGTTCATAATAGTGTGCATTTGGGTTTCTGTCATCTGAACATCGGCACAGTGTTGCTAAATTTCTATTAACGGTGAGTGTGCATTGCAATTACATAATTTAAGTCCTCAAATTCCAAGCTATCTCAGAGGCCTGGGTCTGTCTTCGGATCGAGGGAGAGTTGTATGATTGTTCCTTTCTCTAGCCACGCTCGGCCCGGGTATCCTCTTTTTATGCCAGCCTCCTTACAACATCGAATGTTTCGCGTGTCACCTTTCAGACTTAGCTTAAACATGTTGCTTGTTTAGGCACTGCCACATTACGCCAAATGTACCACTACAGCGGAAGATATCAGACCTTCAAGAATTGGAAAGGATGGCCAATTTGGCCTTTGATTTCACTTTGTAGTGAATAAATAAAGTACTCACAGAGGCCAAGTTTATTGGGGACTTGTGAAGTA
Source organism: Subacronicta megacephala (assembly GCA_958496365.1). Taxonomy (NCBI): domain Eukaryota; kingdom Metazoa; phylum Arthropoda; class Insecta; order Lepidoptera; family Noctuidae; genus Subacronicta; species Subacronicta megacephala. The sequence goes on along the minus strand of OY292530.1, from coordinate 7,955,970 downwards.
AAACACTTTAGTGTGGTCCAAATATGAACTATTCTGACATTAATACCGATACAAGAATTTGCTGTTTCGAACTACGTCACTAGTTCAAGAGTTTGAGGTTGTTAGGACGAACTTTCAACATAAGAGGTGCTATGGAAATATATTTGGAGTATTTTGATGGAATAGGAACTTTTCAAAAGACATTACAGTTTCTAACTAACATGAGAGTGATTAAAAATTTTGTGTATAAACACAGACTATTATAATATAGGTGCTTACATAATTATTCTGAACATTATATACCTTCAAGGTGTATCCTTGATATAACTACCTCATAAGTCTAATCAAGCGCGATCGCGACTCTGGAAGTCCTAGGTTCGATTCCCAGATCGAGCCGTGTTATTGGGTTTTGCCAACATGTTATGCTGAGCAACCGGATTTGCGACTAATAAAAATTTATTAAGACTGAAGATTGTTAATTTTTATTACTTATTATTGTTGTGGTAGGGCCACGCTGTTCGCAGCATGAATGGGCCGGCTCGACCGGGGAAGTACCACACTCTCGCAGAAGACCGACGTCCGAGTAGTAGCGTTTCATTACTGCGCTTCGTTTGGTGAGCGAGAGGGCCGGAGGCCCAATTCCTCCCCCAATCCCCTTCCTTCTCCTTTTCTCCTTCCCCTCCCTTTCCCTAAATAGGCTCGGCAACGCATCTGCAACTCCTTTGGTTTTGCAGATGTTCATGGGCGGCGATGACTACTTACCATCAGGTAGCTCGTCTGCTCGTTTGCCGAGTTATCCCATAAAAATAAAAAAATAAAAATACTATTAAGACTGTAATAAAAATTAACAATTGCTTTTAAATATTTTTTTAGGGCTTACATAACCCTAAAAGCCAATTTAAATAAATAAAATCTTTTGATGTTTTTAACAAAATTTTATTAAAATATCTTGTGTAGTGAGACAACAAAGAGTACCTAATTCCTTGTTATTTTAGGAAGGGGAATATTAGCATTTCTAATATTTTCAGACGTGTTACTGCAATTTGCTCTTCCCGTGTAGGTTTGCGTTTTATTATCTGGAATAATAAAGAGACAGAGGAACGCTAACTGGCTCTATTTGGTGTTCAGATAAATGAAGAGAGAATTTATTGTTTTAGTATATAACATAACATACCATCACGCCTTTATAAAACACAGAGATAGGCAGAAATGTATTTATTGTACACCCACAGTTCATCGGTATGGTTAGGTCCAATTTAATTGGGGCGAGACTAATATTAACCGACCACATATCCAAACTTTGAGCTGCTACTGGGAATTTGATTGAAAAAACCAAAAACACTTGGCTCGACCTAGATCGAATGAATCGAACTTGAATCGAACCCAGGATTTCTAGCGTTGCAGTCGCGTTATATTCACTAGATTAATAACGCAGTTGTTTTAGTTTAATATCAAATCAAATTGAAGGGATCGAACGTCTCAAACCCACAAACCTTTATGGAAAGTTAAACAATGATGACATCTATTATATAACGTACATTGAAGAGCTGTCAAAGGATCATAAACAATATTGCCTAGTATAAATTGCCTCATCTCTAACTTCACAACAAACGTTTCTGAAGTGTAATGCACTCCGGCATGTAATTCACATTGTTATTCAGGATTCATGGCCCATAAACACGACGGTAATCACTGATATAAATCTTTCTTAGGACGGCTCAGCCGTTTATGAAACACTCGGAGAGAAAACTGAGATTTCGCAAAAATTACCAAAGCGGTGCTTGAGCATTTTTACTTTATTTCCATCGATGGGTATCAAATCAAATTATCTATTGCATACCAAGCTTTTTTTTTAAACCTTTAGCTTCGAAGCTTAAAAACTACGTGAATATCTACGTAGTTACATGCCTTGGTACATGAAACTAATTTTTTCGAACCGTTAAACTAAGAAACAGATATTGGTTCAGTGTCTCGAGACAGTGATAAACAAAATACTAATGCATTTTAGCACAAATACGAGTAAATTGCGATTTACATAATTCAGTTATACACCATGGCATTACAGTTTTCTGACAGCCAAAAGCTTGTTAACTGATTATACTAAACAATTTCTACAGCGTGAGCAACCCTAAAATAGCAAAAAAAGTTATTCCCTACATTTCATTATGTCGAAGAACTGGTTTCTACGAAACTGCTGACTTTTTTTCACGATTGCAGATATCAATTGTGTCTCATAATTCCTCTCCGAAGCAGACGTAACAGATCCCGAAATGAAATATTTCGTTTGAAGAGCCCTGTCCCCAATTTCTATGGTAATGTCGGAAATTGAAGACAAACAATTACATAGGGTTGCGTATATTCATCGAGATAGTCAGTTATGGGTTCCATATTCAGTTCAGTTCCCTTTGAATAGTCATAACACAACATACCAACGATTTCGACGGATATTTGTTCCGACTCACAGTGTACTTTGTGTCCGATTGTATATTTGTGAAGTCCCACGCATCATAGGATATGTGCTTCGGTGCGTGAGCTGTTGTTTATTTTCTATAGACCACTATCTGACTGATTTTAAGGAACGATCAAAGAACCATCATGCTAGTTATGGTTAGGCAGAAGTGTACTTCTCTACTGATGAACCCCACAATGCTTTTTAAATTCAATTCAATACTTCTTTGAATATCTGGACTAGGTATGGCAATTGCATAATGTGCTACCTCCGGAATAGTATAAAGGAATGGAGGAACGTGCTCTGCTTTCAGATAGTACAAGCTAAATGAATAATAACTCTTTAGTATCATAATAAAAACTTTACTATCAAATTGCGGAACCTAGATTAGACTGTCTTAAGCTTCTTGAATTAAGAGTCGCAACACACATCGTTATGTGTATCCGATTAAGACTACTACGGTGATAAATTATCTAAAGATGAAGATAGCCTTCATAATTTATTAGTTAATCCGAAATACAAACGTCACGTCAAATATCTACGGTAGACTTAACCCTCATAGCTGTAAAACTCAAGCATTCTCCCCAGTCGAGTCATAACTACTAAGTAATCTCAGGTAATAGTGTCTTAAGATATCACTTAACCTTCACATACCCTCGTTTACGACATATTAATTAATGATTAATCTTACGGCTCTTTGTGCGATCCATTAAGTCGATATCAGAGGAATGTCATTATCTGAAATTGTTTCCATTAAAGGAATCATACAATTTATTATTCAAGATGTTTTAGATGAATGATTTAAATTCTTTTCCTTATTTATTTATTTAATTTAAAGGAAAACCAACAGCATGTAACAATAAGCATAAATATAAGATTATGTGTAGGTATCAGAATGCCAATAATAGGTTTTCTTTACTTAATTTGTTTTTGTTTTTCTTCAATGGAATGTTTTTCCGTGTAACCGTTTTTGGGTTTAGAGTTGAATGAACTTATAACAAAAGCTGTTGTCAATGAAATCTGTGTGAATATTCTAAAAATACGTATTGGTAAACAGGATGTTGTTTTTATTTATATAAGGTTTTATTAGATTTTGACGTACTTAGCTATTAAATCTCACCTCGGTATTAGCTATGCCGATTCTACCAATTGAAAATAATACACGGGTAGGTGCCATGACGCCATTTTTTGAAAGAATAGGCAGAGGTGTGTACAGTTGTACACGATATGTGTTTGGCATCAACCTCATAAACCAAACTTCTCGCCGCTTCTGAAACTTTTATAAAAACGTACTTTACATGTTCACAAATAAAGCTATTCTGTAACATACCGTCACGCCTGTATTCCCCGAAGGCAACGCAGAGATGTACTAATAATCCATAGTTTGCCAGTAAGGTTTAAACCTAGTTCGGTTGCACATGTTCCTGTATTACGAAGGGCCTCTATCCTAGTATTTTCCTACTAGGCTTTTCTAGTATTATTAGACTATACAAATTTTAATAAAGCTTTGTAACAGTGTGTGCAAACTTTTGGTGAAATTAATAAGTAAAAGTAGTCGAGCCTATTTCCAAAGATATCCTTTATTGAAAATATCTCATAAATGAATTAAACAAAGAAGAACTTCATCAATTTCAATACTCCCTTTAAATGATACCTTCATTCATTAATTGTACCAGAACTATGGTTGAATAATAATTAATAGTACCTATCTCCAGACTGCCTTGTTGGTCTAGTGGTCCCAATCGCGACTGCTACGCTAGAGGTCTTGGGTTCGATCCCCAGGTCGAGCAAAGTGTTATTGAGTTTTTCTATGAAATTCTCAGTAGCAGCTCGGAGTCTGGATTTGTGCCCGGTGAATGACAATAGGCTCGCCCCCTATTACATGGGACCCAAACATACCGGCGAACTGTGGGTGTACATTATGTACACCTCTGCTTAACCCTTCGGGGAATACAGGCGTGATGGTATGTATGTAGTACCTATCTCCTTTCACGTTCCAGTAATCGATAATCGTAATTCGGATAATCGAATCTGTGTATTATAACAACATACTGGAATAGCAATATCCTAACTCAAACTATTGCCTCAGGCTCTTCCGTTTAAGCATGTTCGGGTGTACCACACGTTCCGTAAACACATTGTTTCCTATACTTAGAGGTTTATAGATACGGTCTATACAAATTCCTTCGTGAGTTTGTATACATACGGGTTAATCTCCGGAACAAAATGTGTGTGTGATTCTAAAGGAATTTCCCCTACGCGCACTCGGGTTGTGGAATCAGCTTCCCACCGAGGTTTTCCCAAGGAATACAGCATAGGGTTCTTCAAATAGGATGTGAAAACATTTTTACAGATTTTTATTTTTTAAGTTATTTCTCACTAGGTACTTGCATTTCTTGAATCCAGAATCATGTTATATGAATATCAGATATGTGAAAATTTCTCAAAAATCTTTTGCTGATAGAGATAAACCTTGTCCCCTAGTTTGTATAGGTAAGCTATGTTTTATTTTGGTCACATCCCCGCGAACGAAATTGCGGGCCAAAGCTTGTACCGTAGGTACACCATTTATATTTATTTTAAGTAATAGCCGTTGCTCACGATTAATTAATCATTTTATCCTTTAGGGATTAATTTAGTAAAATCTGTTTCAGCTGATGCGTAGGTGTGTCTTATTAAGACTTAGTCCACTTTTATACATTCTATGAAAACAATACACAAATATACAACCAAACTACGAATTTAATGTTTGTAATGACTAGCTATTTCCCCCGGTTTCGCCTGCCGTTTCGTTGGTTTTTCTTTTTTTTCGGCTCCTAAAATGCTAAATAGCTTAAATTACTCCATACAACATCAGCTTACTGCTAATTAATGCTAAAACGCTAATTAAAAATTAAAACGAATGAAATTCGATCAGACGTTTCATATATTAACTGAAACAAACAAAGAGACAGACCGACGGACAGACGGAGAGACCGAAAAACCAATTCTTATAAGTACCTACTTAAGTCTATACTTTGTGTAGCATATATATGACAAATTTCACCCTCTTTGCCCTGCTCCTGAGGAGCGTAGCGTGATGCTAGGTAGCAGATAGCCTTTCTCTTGAATGTACATAATATGTTTTAATGGAGAATACGACAAAAAATATTTTTTCAAATCCGACTGATAGTTTCAGAGATCAGCGCGTTCCAACAAACTTCAGCTTTTTTATATTAGAATTATAGATTAGTAATAGTAAAAACGAGTTTTTCTGTGTTCAACGTGTGTGTTTCAACGACGGATACACTACAAAAATCTCCGGTCTGTGGGAAAAACAAGGAATCTCCTAAGTTCTCCGAGTTTAGTCTAGGTGAATGGACTGTAAGTTTATAGACCCCGGGGAGTTGTTCTCACTAAATTTGTCAGGGCCTTAATAGAATTAACTTTATTGTCCAACCATTAACTGTATTGCCGGCTCGCCGCACCTGTGACATTTAAATAGGTTATTTGTTGGTTGCCAACTAGATTTATCAAAAGCTCAGATCAAATAAAAAGTTAAGATGGAACTTTGCGAACAAAGAAGTGAGGCCGGCTAAAACTACGCCTAACGGTGTACAACACACAATTACACGCACATATGTGTTAGTTAACTACGCCTTATCTTGTCAGTCGAGCTTTCGATACCTCGATAGCTCGACTGACAAGATAAGACGTAGTTTCGGTTTGTATTTGATTTGAGATCAAAAGATACAATTTGCATTGTAGGAATAGGGGGGTTGAGTAATATTTTTTATTGTCCCATATAAAAGTACATTATCTTGAAATACGAGCACAAGTGAGGTCGTTTTTATCGAAAATTAACAATCTTTGAGCTTGTGTAACTTTTATACCGTATATTGAGATGAAGTTTTACATACAAGGAACGCATATTTTAATAATAAAAGTACTTCTGTATGATGCGTGGAGCGGAGACTATCCTCTTAATAAAAAATTTAACCACCTTAGAAAATAATGATAAGTCTAAAACAAACAAAAAATCCACTCAAACTAAAGCCCGACTGCGACTTTAAAAGTTATATCATGTTACTTTAGTATTTTAACCGAGTTTATTTTTTCTACGGTCCTATTCTTATCCCTAAATTTGGTGACGATGATGTACAAACCGAACATGTAAAACCCGTTCGAAAAACGATGACATAATCAACGTAGGTGAAACTTAGTACTTGGAACTACTCACCATTGAAAAAAATTTGTAAAATCGCCTTTTAACAGTTTTGGGAGTCGGTCACTTTGATTGGATTTTTTGTTTTCGCCACCGACTTCGCAAACTTTTTTACACATAACAGTATTTTATTATGATTTGAAGGCGGTTTTACTTTTTTGATGAAAGATAATGTAGAGATAGAAACTGACTGTAATTTTTAGTATGGATTAAAACAATTTAAAGCTAGGTACATCGTAATTAATCTTAAAATTACACAAAGTGTTACTTGCTTAATTAAGTTTACTCTAAGATTAATTACTATTCTGAACTTTAAGAGGTAGTTTCTTTGAACTATGTACTTAGGTACCTATACAAAATTATATTCGCACTATCTTTCAAATTTCACATGAAACTTTGACCAGAGGCACAATAGATTCGTTTTACAGTCAATATTCTTTTTTGTATCTCTTACTTTTCCTTGTTATAGTGCAAATAGCGGAATATTTACTCAAAGGCCAGATACCTTACATGTCATATCATTATATATTTACTGAGAGGCCGATATCGTACAGTTTAAATATAATAATATACCCTTGATGCCGAATCGTCTGGGTTGGCATCGCCAAACATTGTGCCGCTTATCAAAAACGGCTAACGTTTTTGTTGAAAAAAGCTGAGGATTTAAATTATTGGGCAAATGAGGTCTTAAGATTAAAAGTATGAGTGATGTCGTTAGCGTCTATAAAGCGGCCCGTACCTATGCTTGTTTGCCACCTGAGAACAATAATAAAAGAAATAGCTGAAGGCATAAATCCTATTGCACAAAATTGGTTAGCCTTATCACAAGTAGGTGCCACACTAATAAAATTATGTTAACCCTACACACGTCCCCCATTGCAAAGATGAAAGTACAATCCAATGAAATTAAAGCCCCAGGGACAACCGAGAAACCAAAGACATATATAAAAACAACTGCCTCACACATAGCTTGGAGCAATGTCTCAAAATTGGCTCGGATCTCCTTCATAAAATATTGTAGATACAATCTACTGTACCATAAGTCTTATTTTCGGTTGTCTCAGCGATATTCCACTTTATCGGCAGTGTCTCCTTTGAAAAGAATAGGGGTGTGCATTCTAAATGCATACGTAATAAAATGCATAAAAGGTTCATGCATTGGCAAACATATCTCGGCGCCGAGGTATTTTATCATTTCCTTTGCGTCAAAGCGAAGGAAATAATGGAGTGAATAATAATTTTATTTTCATTCAAATATATTTTTACCGCTGGCAACTTGTAAGAATTATTTATTCTTGAATTAAGTTCAATCATCATCATCATCGTGTCAAGCAAAGGATGTGCAGTCCATCTCATAGATTTCTATAAAGACCGGTTATATGCTGTATGGGTCCAATGGCTTCCTCGTCTGTTCATGTCGTTGGATACCGTCCTGCGCTGCGTTTTTGGCCCGGTTAACATCACTTCTACGATTCAGTAGCAGCTTGGAGTCTGAATATATGCCTGGTTTAGGGCAATAGGCTTAATCTTAGACGCTGGGAGCTCAAACCTACCAGTGAACTGTACCTATGTAACTATGTTAGTATACCTCCGCTTAAACCCTTCAAGGAATACACACGTGATTGTATGTTACGTTCTTTTCAGGAAATGCTCGTATAATACTTTTGCCATAACAGGTCCTTTGTACCCATATATAAATAACCACCTACTGTGTAGTTTGATTATGGCAAAGTTTCCTTACGACAGCCCATTGCAGTGGTTTATGGTGTAGCCCATGTTTAACACGAAGTTTATAGGCTTATAAGGCCTTTTGTTACGAGTTTCATGTTCTATAAAATTGTTTCATAACCCCTAGCTATAAATTTGTCATAGTAGGAGTACCTCTCGACAATGGAGCGTCATTGCGAAAATCCCGAAATTATTCCCAATATCAAGTTCGGATCTTTTTTATTATTAATGGATAATAACACCATAAATCTTTATAGATCAGCGATAAAAGTAACATACAAGTATCATACTGACCGCTAGCCGATCTACTTCAGAGGTCAATGACCGATAATGGTTGTAACATAAATATTGGGTATTTTTTTACAATTAGCACATAATTATTATGTTTTCTAAGTATCTCGTTTCACTCTCTTTCAAGTGGAGCGTGTTTTTATTAATTATTTTTAAATTTTGATAACAACCTTAGGCTAATTAAGAGTTTCTAAATGGGATCAAGTTTGATTCATATTATTGTTATTGTGTCTGATATACTAACAATGCGGGCTCATTAGTCTAGTGGTCCCAAGCGCGACTACTACGCTACACTAGAGGTCTCGGGTTTGATTCCTAGATTGAGCAAAATGTTATTGAGTTTTTCTATAAAATTCTCAGTACCAACTCGGAGTCTGGATAAGTGCCTGGTTAATGGCAATAGGCTCGCCCCTTATTACACGGGACCTAAACATATTGGCGAAATGTGGGTGTACATTAGTAACTTCTGCCTAACCCTTCAGGGAATACAGGCGTGATGATAGTATGTTAGTTGATGTCCCTATAACTATTTTCATCTACTCTCTTACTCCTTCCAATGTTTTATAGACCTCCACTTTAAAGAGGGATAAACGAAACATTCAACCTAACAGTAATGTTTTTTTTTTATTATGGGCGATTTTTTTCTTTGTATTTTGTCTAAGAAATTACTTCAAAAGCAATCCTTTTTAAATATACTTGTCCAATAGTATAAATTCTACGCGAGGTGTCTGGAGAAACTACTTCGTCGGAATGCTGACTAGAAAATAACACCCATTGATTCTTTTCTCAATAATGTGCAATACGAATTCAGTTCAGTATATGAAAACAGATCAATTGGTTCTGTGTTTCAAGAGATATTATGGAATATCGGGAAACGGAATCGTAGTTCGTTTTAAGCTATTGAATTTATTTTATTGACTTGAGAAACACAAAGAGGTACCTACATACATATTTTAATTAATTATACATAGCAGGATAGACCATCACGCCTGTATCCTCGAATGGATAGGCTGAAGTACACAGATGTAATGCCTGTCTATGAAAAATGGAGAAAACTCGAAATAAACTCTGGTCTCCTGTGCTTGCTGCCACTTCAGTTGATATACAGGTCGACCTGTTTACGGACAAACTGGTCAAGCTTTATGACCAACATGCTCCTATTCGAGCTGTTAAAATTAAACACCTTCCTTCACCTTGGCTTACCGATGATATTAAGACATTGATGAATAAGAAATCCTTGGCAAAATCTAATTACAAAACTCGGCCATCAGACAATAATTGGGAAAAGTTTGTATCAACTAGAAACCTCTGCAATAAGGTGTGTAGGAAAGCACAACGCCAACATATCCATAAGTCAGTTCAAAACGGTGATCCAGCTAAAGTTTGGAAGTTTCTTAAATCATTAGGAGTCGGGAAATCACAGCACGATATAATTTCTAAAGACTTAGATATTAATTTACTTAATAATCATTTCTCTTCTGCGTCTGACTTTAATCAGACTGTTAAAGCTAATACTCTTAATTATCTTTCTAACCTCCCGGCACCTGTTTTTCCCTCTTTTGTCTTTAATCATTTCACCGCTTGTGATGTTAGAAGGAGCATTGTATCGATTACATCCAATGCTGTTGGATGTGACTGTATCAGCCGTAACATGATCATTCCTATCCTTGATGAAATCCTTTCCATCATCGTCCACATTCTTAATTTTTCTTTATCCAGTAGCACTTTTCCTAATGCTTGGAAGGATGCCCAGATAGTCCCTTTACCTAAAAAGGCAAATCCTTCATCTTTTTCCGAGTTTCGTCCCATTTCAATTTTGCCATTCCTGTCCAAAGTCCTCGAAAATCTTATACACCTGCAACTTAGTAATTTCCTTTCCAAAAACAGTCTCCTCAATCCCCTTCAATCTGGCTTTCGTCCAGGACACAGTACGACCTCAGCCCTTGTGAACATTACGGATGATATCAGATCAGGCATGGAAATCGGTAATTTAACAGTTCTTGTTCTACTAGACTTTACCAATGCCTTTAACACTGTAGATTTTGATATTCTGCTTGGCATACTTCGCTCTTTTAACATATCTCCTTCGTTGATTGATTGGTTTCACAGTTACCTGTCTGGTCGCCGCCAACGCATTTGCATTGAAGATTCGTTCTCTTCTTGGTGCAATACGTCTGCCGGCGTGCCGCAGGGTGGCGTTCTCTCTCCACTTCTTTTCACTATTTTTATAAATTCTATCTCTCATCGACTTACTTCTTCCTACCACCTTTATGCTGATGATCTTCAAATTTATAATCAAGCGCCACTTAGTAAATTGTCTGATGCCATTGACCTAATTAATTTAGATCTTATTCGACTAGGTGACTGGAGTACTGAATTTGGGCTGAAGATTAATCCGTCAAAAACCCAAGTAACTGTTGTTGGCAGTTCCGGGTAGGTGTCCAGGATTGATTGGTCGATACTTCCTGTAGTCTCTTTTAATAATACTCCTATCCCTTTTACCGAAAAAGTAAAGAACTTAGGAATATATATCGACTCGACACTGTCTTGGACTGCGCAGGTGCAGGAAGTTAGTCGTAAGATGTTTGCAGCGGCGGGCTCTTTGAGACGTCTTAGGAATTTCCTTCCTACTGCCACCAAAATTGCTCTTGCACAAACACTTCTTCTTCCTATCCTAGACTACGCTGATGCCAGCTATCTTGATCTCACTGAGGAGCAGTTTGATAAGCTTGAGCGACTCCAAAACTTATGCATAAGATTCATATTTGGTTTGCGCAAATATGATCATGTTTCTGAATTTCGTACTAAGCTCAAATGGCTGCCTATTCGCCTTCGCCGGAATACTCATATTCTTTCTCTTCTATATAATGTTCTTTTTAATCCTTTTACCCCGTTCTACCTAAAAGATCGCTTCGAGTTTATTAGTGACACTCACAATCTCACGTTGAGGTCTTCGGAAAACTTGAAATTGAAGATACAAAAGCATTCCACTAGCTTTTTTGATAAATCATTTACGATTCAAGCAGCTCGCCTGTGGAACGCATTGCCTATTAACATAAGACGTGCTCAATCACTACAATCATTCAAAAAGTTGCTAAAAAATTATTATCTGTCCCCTATACCCAACAATGCTTAAGTAATGCAAGCAATATTATCATTAACTTATTTCCTTACCCTATTATATTATACATATATATACTCTTATATATTATATATTTATATATATATATATATATATTACTATATTTTTTGCCTATGTATTGTATTTTATTTTTATTTGTTAGTACGCCTACACTACCCACTGTGTTTTTCTTTCTCCCAGTCCATCCAAAGGTTGTCTGGAAGAGATCGCCTTGCGCGATAAGACCGCCCATTGTACATTTACTATCATATTTACTATCTCCTGTAATTGTGTTATTGGTGTGCAATAAAGCGTATATAAATAAATAAATAAATAAATAAATAAATAAATATAGTTCGAGGATATAAGCCTTCTATATTGATTTTTTTATTTTGTAGTTGTATAACTTGTAATAGGGGACAAACCGTTTGAGCTGCTACTGAGAATTTTAAAGAAAAACCCAATAATACTTTGCTCAATCCATGAATGACGTAGACACTTAAATTATATTCATCAAATCATTTAATATTTATTCATTTAATTACATATTGACCTTTTTATTAATTTATTCATTTAATAAAATCCCTTAATTATTTACACTTTATTAGCTGTATCGTTAGCTTCTGCATTCAAGATTTCCACGCACTCAATAAGATTAGATCGCGAATGTTTTATTGAGGCGATAATGTGTGAACATCTATCACTATCTGACCCCTACCAAGCTTTTGTTGTTTTATCCTATATAGGTATAGCTCTCTTTGAGGCATTACGGACTAAGAGTAGCGGAACCTAGGGGATTTCTGGAACTCTGAGGCTCATATTTGATATTGTATCTAAACTATAATGTGCGAGGAACCTTTATAAGTCGTTCACTAGATGGATTCAGTTACCCTTCAAGTACTTTAGGCCAAAATTTACTTTAAACACAAACCAAAATCTATTGTACTGTACATATCAGAATTTGCTGAATTAAGCATTAAGGCGAGACCTCTAAATAATATTGTATAGAAGAATATGATTTAGTTAAAAGTATACCTGTTGAATACGTACACAAATCTGAATTCTGCGTCCAGTTTGAGGGGGATTAAGCTATAGTCTACCAAGCTATAGCTGTGTGAGAAACAGGAGGTTGATAGTCAAGCTATGTATGTACGACTGATATATATGAGAATTTAGATGGACCTCTTCCTTTACAAGACCTGTTCTGATATTAATACACACATATTATTTAATACTACCATGGCTGGACTTTAAAACAGAGCATGATTCCCTGACTTTGTTTCGGCGTTTTCTCTCAGAGATTTTAGTCTTTAGGAGCCCAATATAACCTGCTGCCTCAGGTGGCAGACGATCAATGAAGACTTTCTGTTCCACAAAAAAGACCCACATGGATTTAATTTAAAAATGAAAACAAAAACATAACGAATCTATTCTTTGAACCTATTTAAACACGCCCGCCCGTGAGTCTATTTAGCTTGTCTTATTCATAATCAAGCGTAGTCTACAATAGTATGTTTGTCTGTGTTTATCCACGCCTCTGCACAGACTACCCATATATTATGTCTATAAGTGCATAGCAACAACAGTTTTTTTCCGCGTTCTATCCCAAGGTGAGTCTGAAGAGCTTCGGAATAGAAAGATCACTTTGAACTTTCCAAATGTCAAAAATGATGGCTGTCTTTTTAAAACTTTTTTTAACTATAATGTACAGCTGGTGACCTTGCAGAAGTTCGTCTTATCGAAACATTTTCGTCATCTTTGATATATTGAGTTTATTTTTGTTCACATTTATGACAGTTATTGTTGTTAGAGAACTTCCCGTTTGATTATTACTTCCCGTTTCTTTTATTTGATCTTGAGATGCAGTACTATGAAATCTTCTGCGTGACTGGGACTGGCTAATGGATTTGTGACTAGTTTAGACCAATGTGCGAACTCAAAGGACAGTAATAGCCGCCTTCGTGCTCCGTGTCGAGACAACAAATAAATAGTAATAATAATTTTCTTCCAAATTTGCTCAAACTTCACAGAAGGTCATGATGTATTCTGAAGGAGCTGTGTATGTAGTTACTATTGTAAGTATAAATGTAACTATGTATTTTGTATGTATGTTACTTAAGAGCTTTCAGCTTGGTATCCTCTGAATATTCTCAACAAAAAACCTATCGGAAAAAATTAACAAAAATATTTTTCGAAATAAGTTCCGGTGACCCGTCACTAGGATGTAGGTAGGTAGATGGGGTAAATGGGGCAGTTGTCATAAAAAATGGGCCATCCTTATCAAATACGTGAAGATGCGGGTCAATAAAGTATAGAGAGAAATAGAAGTATACATAGAACAGAGAGTTGTTTCATAAATAAGTAGGTACTCATCTTTTATGTTACCAGTCCTCAGTATTTGTTTTGGTCTAATTTTGGCTGGCTGACCTGTTTTGAAACAAAGGGAATAACAGCAATGTTCCAATGGGCAATTCAATTAATTTTAGTGAACACGGTCACTAAGTAAATAACAATTATTTAATATTGCCTTATGTTATATAGACTTAGGATTTAGCGTTTCAGCTGACAGTCTCATTAATGGAAGGATATAAATAGACCATCCCTCAATTGTTTTCTCTTTTTTTGAAGCACGGAATCTTCATGGAATTTTTTGCCACCTGGGGAGGTAGCCATATGTTATGGCGATATGTTGGACGAGATACTACTGCACTTACCCTTTCTTGAGATTCGTGACATTCGCCGCGATTATAGCAGGTTTTGGTCCAGTAAATCACGTGGTCTTATAAAGCTAGGTGCGCGTGGGTAAATCAAGGACGCCGCCTAGGTACTCGGGCGATTGTCTGGTCAAGTAGAAGACTAATGAAGGCTGAAGGTCTGTCTGCGTCTCCTGGCGCCCGGTGCGTCTACTGCAAATCGGAAGACAAGAGAAGAATTCCCTCTCCTTTCAGCCGCCTTTTTTGTAAGCATAAATTACCTACAGTAAGAGGCAAAGCTATAAAAAATAAAAAATAAATATCATCATAGGGAAAACAAGTTTAATCTCAGCTCAGCAAAGACAAAAGAAAATTCAAATCAGGTTAAAAGGAGTTAAATGGCGGTCCGCCCATTTACTGACCCCTATTACAGAAAGAGTAATCCCTTAATATTAAGGCTAAGGTTGGTGCTTGTCTAACCCGTTAAATTCATTTTTATTAGGGTTTTTACGAATTGTGTAATATCTTTTATAGTAAGTATATTGTCTATTGGCGCATCTTCTTTTGTGGGAATCTTGAATAAGGTAAATCCAATCCGGTAGAGCCCATTAGCATTAGTTAAGAGTGCTCTTAAAAGACCACTCTTGAATCTCCACCGTGAAAACCTTATTCCTGGAGAGACTGTCGGGGTCTCCCTTGAGTTTTGCTGTGCACAATAGCACCTTACCATTTTGCCACCTCACTATTCTGTCAAAAACCCTATTAGTTTGCGAAAAACAAAATAAGTTTGAATTAGGTAGGCTATCCCATTTCACCTTAAAATTAGGACTTACAATTTGCAAATAAGAGAATAAAATTTAAATTTAGCATGTTACCCGGGCGCTGTCAACTTAAGTGTCCGCGTCGCCCTTAAATAAGGGTTCGTAGTGGACGATTGAAACGGTTATAGTCACATAAGTTTCGGGAAATACACTTGTTTACAATTTATGTCGCGTTACTGTGAAATGGTTGTGGTATCCCAGGATTTTATGATCTTTCATGAAGTCGTATTTTAGGTTGGTCACTGTGACTATCCTAACATACATGACATACCATCACGCCTGTATTCCCCGAAGGGTTAGGCAGAGGTGTACTAATGTACACCCACACTTTGCCGGTATGTTTAGGTCCCATGTAATAGGGAGCGAGCCTTTTGCCATTAGCTGGGCACAAATCTAGACTTCGAGCTGCTACTGAGAATTTTTAAATAAAAACTCAATATCACTTTGCTCGACTTCGGGATCGAACCCAGGACTTCTAGCGTAGCAGTCGCACTTAGGACTACTAGATTTATGAGGCAGTCACATTAGTAAACAGTAATGTTATATTACTTTTTACATAACTTGTACCTATAACCTAGTCTGTATTTATCCTGCGAATAAAAGACATATGACTTTATTTCTGTAAATTACAGAAATAAAGTCTGTCTCTAACAGATCTATTGAAAATATTTTTACAATATGGTTTCTGCGACTAACGCGAATATTAGACTATTATATTGGTATTCTTTAATTTCAAACGTTTCGAGGACGTTTTTAGGAATAAGGACAAGATAGCGCCGCGCCAGCGTTTCTTAACTGATGACCTTGTGAAGAGATGCTAAAACAAACCCAGAATACGACCTCAGTCCAGTATCCAAGCTAAATCCTATATGATTTATGATTGCGTCATGCTAGGCTATCAAAAATGCCACTTATATTTTGCCGTCGTATATCTAGGCTGTGACAATAGCTAGCAACGAGTTAATGCAACGAGAAAAAATTGTTGAGGGGCAGGTAACGACGTACTTGTGATCGTGATTGAAGTGTTAAAATTAAAAGGTAGGTTAATAAAATATCTTGATTTAATTTTTTTTTATTTTCACGGATTTTCCCAAATTACCTATTTAATAATTATGAAAGGTATTATTTAAACTAGATATCTATCTATACTATCACGCCTACTTTCCCTAAAGGGTTAGACAGAGATACCAATGTAAACCCACAGTTCACGTTTAGGTCCCATGGATTAAAGGGCGAGCCTATTGCCATTAACCGGGCAAAGACCCAACCCTTAGCTGCTACTGAGAATGTTATAGAAAATTCCATGATACTTTGCCCGACCCAGGACTTTTAGCATAGCAGTCGCTCTTGGGACCACTAGACTCATTAGTCTATTAGGCCTCATTAGGCAGACGAATATTGATATCTATACACGAATCTCAGTTCATTTTATCTGCGTGTTGTAAAGTGAAACATTCTGGTAATATTTAGACGTAGAATAGAAACGGTACACTTAAAAGAAGCAGTTTTTTTCTCCAGACTTAATAGCTTTTAATCCGGGATCATTTAATCGTTTTGTTGTTTATCAAGTTCAACTTCTGATAACTTGGCTGAAGTTTCTCAAAGTGGGTACTTTAGAAGATGGTTCCAAGTTTGTAAGTAGTTAGATTTTTTTTCCGGGATGCTTGTTCGTCACTTCCCTTCATATTTTTCGAGCCGTTTATGATCCTAAAGATGGGATACAATGCCCCTGCCCTTTCTCGTCTCCTAACCTCGGTAGGCGCTGCTGACGCTGCTACTACAGCCGGGGGATACTCAAGCGTCACGAAAGATACTTAAACTCAATGGGGGCTCCTTCTTTATTGTTAATTTGTACATCAGGTACATCTTATTATTTATTAGTTTATCTACATAGGGATGGACCTGTATTATAGGCTGACTTTTTTAAATTGTTTTTGTGGCTATAATATTACTCCGACCGAAGTCACTTGTTAATTTAAAGTTCACCGCTAAACCCTGTGGTTACTATAAACAGTTTATAATAACTCCCTTATTTTATCTAGGTTTGACGTATGTTTCCCCAGATGAGCGTTGCGCTTGTGTGTCAGCGGTCTGCATTACTCCGAAAGGTTGTTTCATCAGCCTTTTCACTACGGCTATAAGGCTAATTTACCAAGAAGTATGTGACAAATTTCAAGCCCTTTCATTATCAAATTTAAGTTTCGTTATCATTTTAGAGGCTTAAGCTTTCGGTGTACTTAATCGGAGGGACGCAGGTTCTGGAGGTCCTGCCTGAGAGAGTATTTTTCTTTCACTAGAGGATTTATATCTTTGTGGATAGTTCGCATTATTTCATGATAAAATATAAACGGATATAAAATAAGATATATGGGTGTACATTAGTTGCAGGCGTGATGGTATGTGTTATGTTATGATTAGTGGAGAGGCGGGGTGTATTGCTCCTCCAACCGATAGGAGAATCCTCCGTATTCCCTGGAGGGCCGCGGCCCGACGGTTGATGACGGGTGGTTGTTCATTCTAGTTGCGCGGTACTTAAATTTTTCTTGCGATTTAGAATTTATTTCGACGTAGTTCGATGTAGCGCTCTAGACAGATTCATCGATTTCTCGATTTGCCAAAAGTTAAGCAACCCAAAAACATTACAAGAGTAAACTTTATAACAGTCGTAAAATAAAAGGCCCTAATGAAACGTATACCTATGCGAACCAGTGAACCATAGATAGGGTTACCTACTGTTGTTTATTATTGCGGCTGCGATCTCGAATATCACACATTGTTTGGTCAGATATTTAGACAGTAAAAGCAGATAAATAAGGGTATGTATTGATTTTTCAAACATACTCCTAAACTATTTTTTTGTTGTGGTAGGGCCACGCTGTTCGCAACATGAATGGGCCGGCTTGACCGGGGAAGTACCACACTCTCGCAGAAGACCGACGTCCGAGTAGTAGCGTTTCGTTACTGCGCTTCGATCGGTGAGCGAGAGGGCCGGAGGCCCAATTCCTCCCCCAATCCCCTTCCGTCTCCTTTTCTCCTACCCCTCCCTTTCCCTAAATAGGCTCGGCAACGCATCTGCAACTCCTTTGGTTTTGCAGATGTCCATGGGCGGCGATGACTACTTACCATCAGGTAGCTCGCCTGCTCGTTTGCCGAGTTATCCCATACAAAAAAAACTATTTTGAAACAGATTTCAGACAGGTTTTACGGAACGCACCGAGTAACTGAAATAAAATACAACAGCACTGGCAACCTTTTGGCAGCCCTTTGAACTTTTTTGGGTAATCAATCCAAATTTAGAACTTTTTTGTATAGATAATTGTCTATTGATTATAATCAATCCAAAAAAGTTCTAGAAACAATTTACAGTTTTAAAAAATCGCAAGCATTTTATTGTTTTACACCACAACCTGGAGTTTCACATCAAAATAATTTTTAATTCTTAGAAATAAATATTAGGAGGATGTATGTTTTAAGGGCCCACCGATGTAAGACTGTAAAAGTGTCATTTGAGCGTTGTCATCTTAATACCTCAGTGGTAAGTCTCAGTTGCTCAGTATTCTTATCGCTTTGATTTTACCCTTCAAAATCTCGCAATAATGTTAGCAAATTATTGTTTAGTGGCAGATTTTTTGGTAATTTTTAACGTTAATTTCCATCTTGGTGCAGCAAATTATCCTATAATAACCAACTAATTAGTTACAAGTCTCGTTTCTTCAGTTTGACGCTGAACAGAAGTTTCTGGAACCCTTGAAATTCATTGTTCCTTTTGTTTCACCGTTCCTTTTCGAAGCCGTTACTCATGTGCATGATTTATAGCAGCGATGACTTTACTTAACTCCCTTAAGCTTTTATGATTAATGAAGGAAGGGCCGATTGAAGAACTGACTAATAGCGGTATTGAAGACAGAGCTTTTGTCCCATTTTTTTATCGTACGTAATAAATGAATATTATAGTCAGGGTAATCGGCATACGTAGGTACATCATAGGTATATATAAATAATATTGTACAGTAATGCATCTTGATACTATTACAGTAGCTAAAGTTGCAATGAACCACCATTGCAACTTTAGCTACTGTGTACTTGACATGTAATTGTTGTTGTTCAAGTAGGTACAAGTGACCTTAAGTCCCCTCATGATTGTGTTGTTTGTCGCAGCTAAGGGGCCTTAAATTAACTTATTACTTATAAACATAAAATGCCATTACGCCTGTATTCCCCGAAGGGTTAGACAGAGGTGTAGGTACTAAAGTACACCCACATTTCGCCGATATGTTTTAGGTCCTATGTAATAGGGGGCGTGCCTTGCTATTAACCGAGCACAAATTCAGACTCCGAGCTGCTACTGGAATTTCATAGACAAACTCAATATCACTTTCCTCGACCTGGGGATCGCACCCAAGACCTCTAGCGTAGCAGTCGCGCTTAATACCACTAGACTAATGAGGCAGTAAATTAAATGTATCTATCCAAATCACCGACTATTCAGGTGGATTTAAAAAAATAGTCATACTCACCTTGTTCTTACAATAAAATTACGAACACAAAAAAAACAGCCCAATCGTGCCGTTCTCAATTTATTTTTATTTAGGTAGGTATATTGTATTGACTGCCTCGTTAGTCTAGTGGTCCCAATCGCGACTGCTACGCTGGAGGTCTTGGGTTCAATCCCCAGGTCAAGCAAACTGTTATTGGGTTTTTCCTATGAAATTTCCAATACCAGCTCGGAGTCTGGATTTGTGACCGGTGAATGGCAATAGGCTCGCCGCCTATTATGTGCGACCTAAACATACCGGCGAACAGTGGGTTTACATTAAGAACACCTCTGCCTAACCCTTCGGGGAATACAGGCGTGATGGTATGTTATGTATATTGTATGTAATAATAATGTAAATACAATATGCTCGCCCCCTATTACATGGGACCTAAACATACTGATGAAGTGTGGGTTTAAATTAGTACACCTTAACTGCCCAACCCTTCTGGGAATACAGGCTATGGTATGTTGTTGTTATATTGGATGTGCGATCGCGAAAAAGAATTATGTTTCAACCGATATGGACTATAATGTGCTGCAGTTTTGTATATATATGTATTAGGTTTGTGTCTTAACATTAGTACGAGTACTTACGCAATGTACATTTTTTAAAGTATTCTTTTTTTTTTCAATTAAATAATTTATTAAAGTTCAATTGTTTTGTCTAATTACAAAGCAGCTCTTCCATCCATTATTTGATACCCAAGAAAAGGAAAAGGAAAGTTACTTATTAAGGAAAAGTTTTGGTGAAACTTATCAATTGTCAATTCTATCACTTAGATATCTATTGACAGCGACGAAAACGACTTTATACTTATTTGGTTTCTTGTCTTAATTTTATAGTAAGCGAGTTATCTAAATAATAATAATATTCTTATCGATGTACCTACTAATAGGTTAGTTGTATTTTAAATTATACTTAGTATTTAACATCAGTCAACTAACCTATTGCCGTGCGTTAGTATGGCAAATACTTGAAAATGGCTCCACCGCTTTGAATTTAATTTTTTATTGTGTTCGTGTCCCAAGACAAAGGTTGTATGGAAGATTTTTTATTTATAATCCAAATTCCTCTGGAAAGGTCGATGGGACAGAATGAAAATTTCAATAGATAGAGACATTAAATTTTACATTAAAACTTTAAATAATACTTATTGTAATAAATTAAAAAAATATATAGTTATTTGTATGTAACAAAAAAAAACCACAATAAAAATGGTGAGAAATAGTAATGATGTGTTTTGCAAACAAAACCAACGCAAAAAAACGTTTTGGCTATTTTAATAAGTGCTAGACTAGAGGTATTCATAAAATTGCACTCTACAAGCACAATGTACCTAAATGTTGTTTACATTCCATACCTACAGAAGTAGGTAAATAAACATTTATTAAAATGAATCCCAAAATATCGCCTAATAACGTAGGTACTACTCAAAATTGGTGCTATAAATAGACTACCTCTTTACTCATATGCACATTATGTAAAGAGGCCGACAATACGTAATAAAAATTCTCAATAAAACATGCCAGTTCGTGTCAATATCAATAATTTCCACCACACAATTTTGGTGCGTGCGGAAAATGTACGGCGGAATCTCAGTTACTCGCCGGCCCGCGTTCCAAACGACTGTATCTATCTCACCCATAAGGTCGCACCCCGATATGAACGGAACTTATAAACAATGGTGGCATTGACAACTTCTTTGAGTGATCTTGTCTATGAAATTACATAGCTTATTTGTGGTTGGTTTTGTGACGTTTGAAGGTGAGTAACATTTGAATACATATTTGTATTTCGAACAGACTTCTTATTTTTTTAAATGTATCTTAATATTACCTATGTCATAAAAACAAAAGCTTTATTTTCCCGCCATTGGAATTAGATCATTTTTTAAATTAAGGTTGTTCCGAAATAATTAATACATAATATTATTATTAATTTCAAAGATAATGTTTGGATTCAGAATTTAATTAATTTCGGTGATAAAATGTAAGTGAAAGTTGCTTATTTTAATCATAAAATTATTATTGTTACATTAACTTCATAAACTTTTCAGTATTATTGAGTTTTTTAAATAGATTTTATGGGCATTCAATTAATTTATAAGTTGTTATATGTGTTTTAAAGATAGTAGGTAGGTGTTTTTTTTTTCTATTTTTTACTTGTTTTTCTTCAGACTTCTGTTGTTATAAGGTACACAATAATAGTTCATACTGCGGAAAGCTGAATTAATCGGAAAAGTTTATTACGCTCCTGTTAGTCAAACTAATTAAAGCCTTTTCTTATCTTCACCGCGTTTCCAATACCTACAGGTTTTAAAATCTGTAATGAAACGTTATTAGTTTTGTTATCAACAATATTAAACATGTAGATGATAACGTATCAAAGGAATGATTTTGTTTGATAACAAATATTACAATACCATTTTAAAAATCATTGCAAATCACAAAAAAAAACATAACAAAAACATGTTTGTGAGGGAAATGGTACGATGGAAACATGTTTAAACAACAAAACATGTTTTACAAGCTGTAAAGGATCGTATCGAAACGTCGGGAATTTAAAAATATCAATATAACGCGATAAAATCCGTAAAAAGTAGTTTTATTTCAACAAAACATGTGTTGATGTTTTAAGCGAACTTCCAAAATTATTAAAAATCTGATATTTGTCTATAGGATATAGATAGGATAAGAGTATGTAATAACTTTGTTATTTGGCTATGATGTGGGGACCTGACGGGTCAACGTTTTTTTTTTAATTTGTTACTTTCATTTTGGGACGCCTCAATACCCACATAATATAAGTCGCAGCTTGATAAATTCTTACTTATACAAAGCCCTCTGGTGGCCGCCTTAAGAAAATTTAAAGCTTCGGTATTGGTAGCTTTGAGCTCTTCCGTTTTAATAATTGCGTAGGTATCTAATTATAATTTGGTATTAAAGCGAAGCAATTCATATTGAAGCCTATTGTTAGAATAATTTACTTGCTGTTGTTTGTGCCTGTAGGGACAGAGGACGATAAAATGCTGCTAATTAAGAACAAGACAGCTAAATGACGGTAGAAAACTGGCCTCATTTGTAATTACTGTTGCGTTAGTTCGGTGAGTGTGGAGCGCTGGAGGCCTGACTCCTTAGCCCCTTCCTACTCCTTTGGCGACGAATTTATTTCTATTATTTTCTACATATTATTTACCGAAAGTTATTATTATTCCTGGTAATCTTAAGGCTGGGTCACACAGACTGTGTGTTTGTTCACTCTGACGTTGACGTTGACGACTTTTCCGCACTTGCTCTAGGTTTGATTGTTTATATAAGGTATGTACAACTAACGTTTATTAAAAGTTAGCCGATGTCGTTCTTTAAGGTCTTATTCATCTCTTTACTAAAATTCATAAAAACTCGCTCAGCGGTGTATGCGCGAAATTGTTATTAAACAACCGGCAGACAGACAGGGTTACTTTCGCATTTATAATATTAAAATGGATTCAGAATAGAAAATTACAAAGGACCCACTGTGAGTTGATTAAATGCTATAGGTAAGTTGATTCCAGGAAAATTCAATCTGACCTTTTTACACGCACACAAGTAATAATTACAAAACAATTACATATTACAACTGCGGGATCAGTATCGTATCGGTCTCGCATACGATCTGCAAATGCATCCCGTGTAGACCAACCTTTAGGTTAATGACACACAGGATATTTCTGTTGCCTTTACGATTTATTCACGAGATTTTTATAAAGCTCTGTGGATTTATGATATTGTATTAAAAGTCGATAAAGCTTTTGTCCTATACCCATATAAATAGGAACGTATGACAGCGTAATCCCTTACTGTTGCTTTGATTTACTGTCGTGGGCAAATAAATCATTCGGTATTTTACGAGAAAATAAATTCACAATCCGAATAAGTGAGTAATCCAAATAATCCCAGTGGATGATCGAACCTGCTAAAAGGTCCTTGTTTAAATTTTGGTTCACACGGCTATACAATACATCAAGGTATACATTTCCAGTTTAAGCTGACCTGTTGTTGTACGGACAACATAAACAATGCGAAGTTCATAATGTGTACATAATAATTTTGCACCATTAACTTACTCCAAGTCGTGAGAACTTGGGTTCGGAGGTCTGAAAGCAGTCAGCTCCTCGTTTTTCGAGTTATGCCATAAAAAAGCGTGTGCCCACTAGTGTACAAGCACATTAGAGATAAGCGTGGCGGCTTCGCGTGATCTTCAAAGTTCGATTCTCAGGCCGAAAATGTTAAATATTGTATTTTTTATTAAGCTTCGTATTAGCTCAGATTAGATTTGTGCCCGGTTAATTCATATAGGCTCGCCCCGAATACCTACATGGGACCTAAACATACCGGCGAAGTGTGGGTGTACATTAGTACACCTCTGCCTAACACTTCGGGGAATACAGGCGTGATGGTATGTTTTTAATGTTTTATATTCACTACTTTAGCAATAAATATGTTCTAAGAATTCATTTTGTAATCAGTCTTGTCAGTCATAAACTCACTATCTCTAAGAATATATTAAATTCTAAGGATCAAACTGATAAAAAAAAACCAAGAGTTTTAGATCCAATTTTCTACACTTCATAAGGTAAGCTGTACATAAAATATTTATGAAATGAAGAATTAATTACTTAATCATTTTAATTAAAAGAGAATAAAGTTTGTTTTAAGTTTTTTGTTAATTCGTAAAGATATAAAATCATAAAATAAAATATCTTGACGTGTTGTATGGAAGTGGCATTGCATGGACATAAGTTTCTCAATTAAGACATCGATATGATGTAAGATTTTTTAGGTAAGTTCTACTTAAACTGGATTGTAATAGGTAAAAACTTGCCCTCTGTTGAGATTAAAATAACGTAGGATAATATAAGAGCTTAATATTAACATTTTAGGCTTGTTTTACTCTGTGGGGTAATCTAGCAGTAAATGAAAAACAATACACTGTTTGCATTATTTTATAATCTTGGCCCAAGAACAAAAGGCCTGTAGGTATTTTATTATCTACGGAATCAACCTGGTTTCGAAGCATGGAATCAGCGATTGCCATAAAAGATAAGGGGCCCCTGCTTCATTAATATGGACTTCCACGAAGTGGCTGTCATTAGATTACCGCAATCCGATTTTTGGACTATACCTAACGTAGTGCGACGCATCTTAAGCTCCCTAAACTATGGTCAAGCTACACGATGACTGATGTGTGCCGTTAGTTCAGGTCAACTCAAAGTCACTATGGCTCTTTTTTCACAAGGCTTGTTCACATATTGTCTAGATTTTAAAAGATACCATGATTCTCTTAGTTCGTTTCAGCGTTCTTCGTCAGCGGTCGTTATTTAGAAAAGCTGACGCTATCTGAACAAAAAAAACAAATCATTGCCTCGTGTGTTAGTGGAATATGGAAAGTCTTTACAAGACAAGGTCAGTTTATTCTGGATTTGTTTGCTTGACGTGGGGCCTAGGGTACAACTATAGTTTAAAGTATAAGTTTAACCTGTCGAGCCCCATATTAAAGACAAAATGCTAAATCAATTGCGTCGGTTACAGGCAACCGGTTTGGGCGTCTGTGAGTTAAATAAGTACACAAAAATCCCACAAACATTCTTAATTTTGCCAAAAGTGATGGTAATCGTTGTCAGCACAATTAAGCCAACGCACTTCAGATTTTTACTTCCATTAGGGAAAATCACCGGACAAAAAGACGAAAAAATGGGGACTGAATTAATTTTCATTATTCGCCTACTATTAAGGAGAGAGTGTTCTTTAGAATCCTCCTACCTTATGCGACGTGACCTACGAAAATCTTTTGTGACCACACCATTGCTGAGTAGGTATTTATTAATTTCATTAAAAAACATAAGGCACTTTAAAGGGTCCAGAATTTGTATTCATATAATTTTGTTCAAACGACAGAAATTGGCGAGTGTGCGTCGGCAAAAAACGTATATTGAGATATTATGGTCCGCAGAGACGAAGTTTTTATGTTTGAGGGTAGGTATTAAACCGATTTATTTTTATGTCTTTTATCACATTATTTTAGTCATGATGTTACGCAGAAAAATATAATAGGTGGTTAGGTATATTTTTATGTCTGATGACTTTATCTATATGAAAGAAAATCAATAACATGTTGCTCGACCTGGGAAGTGGAGTAATAAATTGTTGAAAGTAGTGACTGAGTGAAGATAGCCAAAGATTGTTATCACGATCAGCCTATATTCTGCCATTGCTTGACAAATATAGGCTGATGTAGGCTGATTTCTATGAACTTTTTGGCTTTATTAAACGGGATTAAAAACTGAATGTAGTAAACCTTGTCATTATTCGACCCTTACGTGATAACTGGTCATCAATATTGTGGATTCAGTTTGCTAAACATTGTTACTAATTAAGTAGATGCTTAATGCTTGGTTCGCGTTTACCAAGTATTTAAAAAACACATTTCTAATTTTGGGTGCGTTTCTTTCTTATTAACAGTGGTTAAAATTCTGTCACTTCTGATTTGATTTAAATCAACACGTTATAGTTTAGATCTTTCTGATGGTTCTACATCGGTACCGACAACGGTCCGGTTTAAGAAATGTTATACCGGCCCGAGCTTTCATGCATCACTTTACAATGACAATATAATGATAGATATATTGTTTTTTATAACAACTACCTGTAGCATCATACAAATATTTATTCCGTGCGGTGGGGGAATCACTCGCTCAGCCAATACAGACGCCACACCTGTCATCAAATAGATTTGTAATGTTTTGAAGATCTTCCTATGATATCTAGTACCTACCTCCCCTCATCATCAACCCATTTATTGTCCCACTGCTGGGCACGGGTCTCCTCTCACAATGAGAGTGATTAGGCTGTAGTCAACAACGCTAGCCTACTGTGGGTTGGTAGACTTCACACGCCATCGAGAAAATCTCTCAAGCATGCAGGTTTCCTCACGATGTTTTCCTTCACCGTTTAAGCGCGTGATAATTAAGTATTAGGTAATACGCGCACTTCGAAAAGTCAGAGGTGCGTGCCTTGGATTCGAACTCGAGACCTTTGACATGGCATCCGTCTTATGGTCATATTACAAGGCTATCACTGCACTAACCTACCTCCCTTCCCAGTAAGCAAATCTATTGGGATCGGCTGTTAGAAAATGAGAAAACCGAAAGCAGAAGAGAATATTAATTAGTTACAAAATGATAGAAATATAATATAGGTCCAGTTTCGTTGTAATAAATGTCACGTTTGGGTCAATTTTCGATCTCAGTTATAGGTAATTTGTTCGCGTTTGACTTTGATTTTAGTTGAGTAGAATACGATTTGACATTTAGGAAACTGAGAGTAACTAGATCGGAGTTATATTTTATTAAGTATCAGTATAATATCAAATCATCGGTTCTTAAACAAAAAAGTTGTGCGGTAATTTTTGCGACTAGCCTCTTTTCTGTCCCACTGCTAGACCAAGGAACATAATTAGATATGAAGACGAATGGGATGGAACTGATGTTTTTTAAAATTAAATTTCGGTAGAAAACTCAATAATTCAACAATGCAAATTAATGATTTTTCTTATTAAAATTTGTAAGTTAGCAGTGAAAGATAAAACAAATTGCGGTTACAATGTTGTTCCACTCAATAGAATTGTTAAGATATCCAAAACATACAATAGTTTACAACAGAAGCGAGTAAGATATCGTTGAAATAACATTTCACAACATTGAGCTTCGATCCAATTTTGTTGTAAGTTTAAAGCATCACTTTGTGTGGGGGTGTGGGCTATATCCTTTATTTTGTGCATTGTCTACAAAGGGTGTGTTGTTTGTACAGATAGTTTTACAACGACCCCCGAAGCTATTCTTCCTGTTTTATGCTTGAATTCATTTAATTAAATAGGATCCTTTGCTAGTTTTCGTGTTTTTCATGAAAGCTCCTGTTTTAATTTTCTTGGGGCTACATAAATTTACGGTTCCTGAACTGTTTTCTTTTCGACCTTATTTTTTGAAGCCGATCAGACATTAATTGACTTGCTTTTACTGTACAGGAAACCATCTTGATAAGAGCGCTCTATATAAAGTTTCAGAAGTTGGAAAAGTCTTTAAGTCGCACTAAGCCAGTGTTGTGGACTATAACCCAATCCCTTTCAATTCGAGAGTAGGCCCGTGCCCTGCAGTAGGACAATATTGAACCGATATCTTTAAAGAGAAACAACACTTTAATTTTATAGACCTCATGAAATTTTAAAAATGCTATCTAGATATGTTAGTTATAAGTCTTATCCATTAAACATCAAAAGATTAATGTATTATTAGCCTGTATGATCCCTAATAATACTGTAACATTTGAGTTCTGATATTTTCCAGTAATTGGGCTCAGATAGCAGCTATTCTGTTGAAATTATTGGCATTTGGCCGCACTAGGCTCGACTGGAAATTCGATGCTAATCAGAATTTCAGTTCATGAAGCGAGCAAAACTATACGGTGCCTAAAATATTCGGTTATTCGGTCGTACCATGACGTGTTATTGCGATTGAGAGACAGGGATGTCGCTCTACGCATTAATGTCGCTATCCTTTTTTCACGTTCCAAAAATTAACGCGTTACCAAGTTGTGATACGGGAGACCGTATCACAACTTGCTAACGCAAAACTTTGAACTCATAATTATGACCCTTGCAAAACTTTGAACTCATAATTATGACTGAGAAGTCATAATTATGAGTTCAAAGTTTTGCAAGGGAACGGGGCAAAAGATCTGCAAGGTTAAGATACACCTGCCGCGGTCAGTATGTGGATAGGTGACCATTCTTAACACATCGAGTCTACTCCGTGCCTCGGAGAGCACGTAAATTCCTTGTCCTGGTCCTTGTTGCCATACGAACACCTTTTAATCGTTAGTGGTAGCCAGAAGCTCAAAAAGCCAAACCAGTCTATCCTTAAAATATCGGTGTTACTCAGAAATTGGTTTGTAGAGGTATGATAGCAGTGGCTTCTGTAAAAAACTATTATACAGCGACATTTGATCGGAATGGAAGTGGCCAGCTAAGAGGATGGAGGCTGAATATAAGAACTTTCGTGAAATCGATGACGGATGACGAACTACGCAAGTTAGTTATGTCTTGCGAAGGACGGGGTGAAACGGCAGAGAAGAGCATTCGCCTCTCGTCCGATCTTTATAATAACTGACGCACCTGGGGTCGGTGTGCGCTGACAGACCTCCGGCTGCCATAAGCTGTTGACTACGAGCGGCTGGACCAGACAATGGATACATTAACCACCATTCATCCCATTCTAAGGACGACAATTTATGTTAATGGAATAAACACAAAGAAGTAACCCACACATACTTTCAGATTGTATTAAGTATCGTGTGTTATAGTATATTAGAGACAGGTTGGACTAAAAACTTTTCTTACACTTTAACACTTTTTAGATGCTGTCATTAAGCCAATATTGTCGAATATCTTATTATATTGTTATCCAGAAAGACTGACTTAAATGAAGCACTGTTTTGTAGGAGACAATACATGATTTATTAATAGATTTCAATTCAAGTGAAGAAACTAAGTTGGTTCTAGGTCATGCCGGTTTTGGGAGCAGTAGTGATGAAATAATTTATACAAAGTAAAGTCTGTGAGCTTGGCAAGTAATTATGGGCTTCATTGCTCAGCAGTGTAGGGTACTAAAGGGTAGGGAACGACTTTTGAACTTACAAAATCATTAGGTAAAGGTCAATGTCAGTCGGATAGGCGGTCTCCCAAGTTTGAGGGGATCAGTAGTCATTTTACTTAAATATGTTAAACTCAGCAAACGTATTCGTAGTGTAAGTCGCCCTCCGGCAAGATAGAGATGATTTCCGAAAGTTTGCCGGCAGAAGCTGGATGCGAAAAGCGGAGGACAGGGTGAAATGGTGCACATTAGGGGAGGCGTACGTCCAGCAGTGGACTAACATAGGCTGATGATGATGATGATAGACCAAATCCTGGATCACAATATGTATCTATTTACCCATATGTTTATTTCATTTTTATTTTGGTTGATAGATGGGCGAAGTTTCGGCAAAAAGAAGGTCCCTCGCTTATTAAAAGACATGAGCGTAGACGCAAAGAACAAGATAAGATTACCTGGCAGTGGTATTAAATATATTTTATTTATATAAACGTTGGTCTTATTTGAATGAGAAAAAGGGTGAGTGTGTGTGTTAGTTATAGTTTCTATACATAAATTCAGAAAGTGATAGATATGTTTTTATATTGGGTTCAATTTAGATTTAGCGTAAACTATTTTTTGGTACAAATTGGACTTATTATTCTCGCACGCAACAAGAGTGTTTTACTGAACTTTCAATATCAGGAAAAAGGAAAATACTACGTGCATCATAATGTCTTAACTAAAATTTAAATTTAGAATCTCAAAGTAAATAGAATAAACAATGACCCATGATACGTACAATTATAATTGGCAACGGGAGATACGAATGGAAAATGCACGAAAATTTCGTGTGATGCGTGGGAGTGCGTGACGGCAAGCACAGTCGATGCGAACAGATGTTCCAGTTAATGGTCCATAAACTTGCCAACGATCACTATTTAATGGGAAAACTGTGGTACTTAACAAAACATTCTTGTTGAGTATCTCAAGATGGAGATAGTACCTATTGTTTTTGAAGAAGAGCTCTCATATAGAGAACTTTTAGGACAACAAATAATACGCAGCAGAACACGTACAAGCTTATTGATGAACATTGAAATAAAACTACTTTTTACGGATTTTATCGCGTTATTTTGATTATTTTAAATTCCCGACGTTTCGGATCCTTTACAGCATCCATGGTCACGGGTGGACTGAGGTGTTGGTCGTCCTAATGTCAAAATTATCAACAGCTACCCTACATTTTGTTGATTATTATTTATGCCGGTCACGCAGAATGAGCTCACCGTATCCTTAGGTCTCGCAGTCTTGTGCTTGGATTTAATGGAATCTATGATGGGGTTCCAAGCAGATGGTAAGACCCAGCCATCTTCTCTATTGAAATTTGGATGTTTTTTAATTTCAATAGCCTCGCGAATCATCCTAGGTAGGAATCGGTTTTCTTTTGCAAGGACTTTAAAACTTTTCCCGACGAAACGTCGGGAATTTAAAATAATCAATATAACGCGATAAAATCCGTAAAAAGTAGTTTTATTTCAATGTCTGATATTCGCGTAAGTGTTAGAAACCTTATTGATGAAGTTGAAAAGTAGGGAAAAGTACTACAGGTCAAAACTAGTGTTATCAACAAATTAAATGCTCTTGCTCCGTCATGTTTTTTTTAAAGATTCCATAGGCCAAAGTAATAAATAACTGAGACCGTTAATAAAGTATTAATCAATGATCGAACTGAAATTCGACTTTACGTTCCATGACACACGTCCGTCTCCTTCGAGCTCTCGAGCAAAAAGAGAGCGAATTGACACTTGAGAATTGGCGGGTATTTCAGAAAACTTATCAATCTCCTAACATTAGTAAATAAAGTGTCATGTTTATCGTCTCGAAATAACATACAATGTATAAGAGGAAGGCTTTCATGAATATAAAGTCAGAGATAACAAGAATGTAGTTTGGTTCAAACAAAATACCCTCAAGTTTGAGATCAACTTGTTTTGTAGAAGCATCAAGAATATTAAGTTTAAGGAAAATTTGCTTGGAAGATATTTCGAACCGTCTTTGTCACGTTTACCAACGATTTAGCAACTGAAATAGACCAGAGAGACATGGTACATAATTTCTACTTTTTAGAACCATATTTTTCTAGTAGACTTAATTACGTAGGTAGTTTTTCATTCTATGTGCTTAAATTAATTGAGCGACGTAGCTTTAATAAACACGCTTCGGGCTTCTACTGTGAGTGGAATAAATAAGAGTCATTATAAAAACAGTACTTTTTAATACCAAAGCGTCCTAGTGTCAACCGACTTCAAAAAAGGAGACGGTCCTCAATTTGACTGTATTTTCATGTGTGTATGTTACGGAATATATTCGCAGATTGTGAAGAAATTTTAACGTTAGTACATACCTACCCAATATTGGCCATTGTAGTTTGCGAATGTTTCACAGTTTCAATTACTTTGACGATTGATCGTGCGTGAGTTTTAGCTGACCACCTCATTATGACAATGACGCCATTAAATAGTCCAAGAGCGGCCTGCGAAAAATCAAACTATGAAAATGATTTTTATTTTTTGCAAAATACTTAGTAAATAACTAAAAACTCTTTGCCCAAAACTGGCTAAGTTTTGGGCAAAGAGTATATAACCAAATTATTATTATTTTTTAAATACGTACCTTCGACACGAAGAAGAAGAATAACGATATCAATCGAGCCATCACGAGTTTATCTAATATTTTTCTTTGGTATGCAATAAGGGTTTCAAATTAGGTGGGTACTGTTTTCGAGATCAAACGCTAAACGAGTTCTAAATACAAGCTGTCGCTAACAGGATTACTCGCGTTACAAGAAACGCGTTAAATATGCCTAAAATATTTCGTGTATAATAATCAGTGTTAAATTTCAGTTTGGTGTAGCGGTTTCAAATTGATTACGTAGGTTCGATTCCCACCTAAGGCTAAGGCCTACCTAGACCTACCTAGGCCTAATATTATATATTAGTCTAGGTGTACTTTGTGTTATATATGATAATTATATCGGCTTGTTCCCTAATGCGAGAGTTGCGCCTTATTAGTATTATGTTCCTTTTATAGATATATCGATAGCCAAACAAGTTTTCTGTTTTTAAGCAGACATATTTTTTTATTTCGTAGTTCACTCCTAGACTAGACTTTACATTGCAATATTCATCCTGAGTCACTTTTCTGATGAAATTTTCACTCATCCACTCTATCATTATTCGTAGGAGGTGTAGTAACGTCCCCTCCTACGTTAAAGGGAGCGTCCATCATATTTTGTTTGTGCAATTACTCCGATCATAAAATTAGATTACATCACTACACTTGGAAATATTATAAGTTGTAAAAAAATATAGTGTAAAGTAAAAGTTAAGTAATATTAGTAGTAGTCTCTTAGAAGTATTAAGTAGCTAGTACATACTATCGCGCCTATATTCCCGACGAGTTAGGCAGGAACGTACTGATATACACTCACATTTATTGAGCTGCTGCTGACAAATTCATAGAATCGAACCCAAGATCTCTAGCGTAGCGCGACGCTCACCAGACTACTAAGACAGATTAGTAGTTACATAGGAAGATATCAGTAGTTGGCGAGAGTGAGAGGGGTTAGTCTTTAGTCCACCATGCTAGCATACTGCTGGTTAGCAGACTTCAAACACCGTTGAGAAAATCTCTCAGACATACAATTTGGTCGCGATGTTTTCCATCTGATAATTAATTACGAAAAGCAGAGGTTTACGCGAAATCTAAGACTTAGCAGTCGAAATATAAGCAGTCATAGGGTATGGCATGCTCTTCGTGTAAAATACAAAACTTCAGCTCCATAAAGCGAGAGGGATAAACGGACTCGTATTCATTTGGTTATTTATGTTAGTTATTTAGTACACCACAGACTATCCCCCTACTTTTTTTTAACATTTTCTTTGTCCATCCAAAGGTTGTCTGGAAGATATTGCTTATAGTGATAATAGGGCCTGTTCGGTTCTCATGCAGGGCTTTTTTTTATTATTATTATTTTATTTTTTATATTTTATTTTTGTTCCTCGAAACTGTTTTGGTTATTTCTTTTGGTCTCCTGCGTGTGGCCGAATAAATATTTTTCTTTCTTTCTTTCTTTCTTACATATAGGTATCACGAGTTATTCATATTATTTATTTGTGCTTAAGAGCTAAAATCAATAATGGATCCTGTAGGGTACAGCAAATTGCATTACATATTATTTAATACAATTTATTTTTGATAAAGTTACAATAATAAAATTAAATATTTATAATTAAATTAAAATGTGAGATCAATTTTATATTAGCATTTCTTGAGCATTATCACCTTAACCACGATATAAGAATCTAAGTATACTGTGCCTTAACTAATTCAATTTGTATTGTCCGGTGACTAACACCACACTTAATCGACTGTCTGTTATTGTCGGCCACTTCCCATTCAACAGGCCATAAATTCAAGTCCAATGTGAGAAACGGCACAATGTGTCGAGTTGTCACTGACCTGAGAGTATTAAGGACAGTCCTCAACGTTTGTTTGAAATGTTTTCCTAGACATTCAGACGTTGTTTACTTTAGTGTACCTACTTCTTTCTCATTAAGTCAATGTACTTTTTCTTTGTTATTGGGGTCTTGTAACAATAAAATACAACTTAAAAGGAATGAAAGTAGGTGTTTGGGCGTCTCCCGATTTCAAACTCAGTTTAAATTAATTTAGCAAAGCGCGCAAGGACCCCGGGTGTACAAGACAATAGATTTTTCATTGAGTCTGTAATTAAATACTTGAACTTGGAGATAATTGAGGTATTATCCATTCGCAGGTACTTACTCATATTGTAACTGCGAAAGTAACTCCGGTTGTCTGTTACCTTTTCACACCACTTTAAAAATACCCCCGACGATTGCATCAGACCTCGACCGATTCTCATCAAACATAGCTAAGTACACTCCTAACAAATTCACCTTTCAAACAAGAAAAAAAAACCGTTTCATCCGTTCGGGAGCTACGATGCCGCAGATACGTGAAACCTTTCATATAACACCCCGTCGTTTTTTTGTCGGGGGTTAAAAAAACATAAAATCAATCATCATAAAGACAATCGAATCAATTTTAGTTCCCTTAGTAAAAAAGCTAAGCGTTCCATAGTTTTTTAAAACATTTCATTTTAACTCTGACATCTAACAGCATCGTATTTAATGTCATCAAAATCATAATCAAATTGTTAAGTTAAGCTGTATTTAAGCTTAAGAAAGACAGTTAAGTTAATATTTTAGTGTTGTTACTCACATAACTGTTAGATTGTTTAGCTCAGGAACACAGTTGTTTGTAGACAAAACAACGGTATAATTGAATCGCTTTGTGTGCGCAGTATTAAACTGTTTCTAATCCATATTAGTCTGTGTTTATTTGTTATTCTGTGGCCTCACTAAGCTGATACTGAACGTAATTTAGTAAAAATCCAAATTTCAATTGAAAATAAATAAGATACTTTTATTGCTAGATAAAATGTAAAGTTCTTTTAATTTAAGGCTCATCGTTTTTCCTTTTTCTGAAATGTTTATATATAATTACATGGATATTAAAGAAGAGAACAGCCGATTTTATTTTTTCGAATTCTGTAGTTAGTTATGCGAACACTGCGTCACACACTGTAGGTAAAATCGTGTGGAGTCGGGGCGAGTTATAAGTTTTCTATAAATAATATGTATTTATAGAAAACTTAAACCATATTTGGCAGTTTTTTTTGTTTGGATATGAAAACATATCCCTACTGTAAAGTTGTACCTACTTACATAATCTTATGTAAGTAGGTACAAGGCTAGGCAAACGTAGTGTAGGGCGCCCGCCGGCCAGATGGAGTGACGACTTGCGGAAGGCAGCTGGCAGTGACTGGATGAGGAAAGCCGAAGATCGGGCTCTGTGGCGTTCACTAGGAGCCTACGTCCAGCAGTGTAGTTTAGTTTTAACACTATTTTTGTTAATTAAAATTAATCTGTAATTTATTTCAAAGTAACTAAACATAATTGTTACAAAGTCTTATCCGAGAAGTGCCTTGAGTTAAATCTCCTGTATCAATTATGGCAAGAGCCAAGCGGAATTTTCTGGAAAATAATAGAGTATATAAGAAATCTGATAACACGTAAAACTACGAGATATTTTAAGCTACTTGTAGCCACAGGTGGCCAATATAAACGATTTCGTGTAGATAAAACATAAAGTAACTGAAAATATTTGTATAGATTTTTATTGAAGGTTCTTTATAAATGAATCTAGACATTTTATTGGAATTAATCATCTACATAATAAAAAAATGTGTTCGTTAGTGTCGCAGAAGCTTAAAAATGGTTTGACCGATTTTGATGACAGTTTTTATGCATGTTTGAGTGTCTCCCTGGATTGTTTAGATTCACAATTGGACCCGGTAGATGACGCTGCGATCGTGTTACCTACATAATTATAATAAGCATTTAACATGAATACAGTTTGTTCCCAATCACGAATAGAATTGATTGGTATTGTGTTTATAACACCAGTCATACACGTGTAGACTATTAAAAGGAAATCTTATACTCCATTAATGCTACACGAAACTAAATCAATGGAGCATAAAACTCCATTCACAACCATTTTTGCGGAACACGCCAAATAATTCTGGCAGAATCTTTTCCCTTGTGTCGGATTTATCTACAGAACCACTCACTTTTATAGCCGACGTTGTTATAATATATCTAGGTTCACGGTAGTGTGCCACTAAGTTTTAAGGCAATACGGGTAGTGTGTCTTTCATACAGTTCCTTCGAAGCTATGTGCTCTTATGCTCTTATATCTCAGCTGCATGCCCAAGGGGCAGCTTGAATTTACTAAGTAAGACTAATGAGTTGATAAGTTAAGAAGTATTTATTTCAGTTTGTCAGTTAATATCTTTAGTGGTCTACCTACAGGTTTATAAAGTTAGGTTTACAAAAATGTCATACGAAAACTGATCCAGAACAAGAATCTTACTTAAACTTATGCGTGACATATCGGTCATGAAAAAAAATACGCCACTAGCGGCATGTAATAGAATATTTTTTTAAATTATAGGCAAACATTATAAAAATTTTCAATTAAAATATTTGATAACTTCATGATGAAATTTGGCAAAACGGTCATTTAGTTTAGCTTCAGTTTCAAGAAAAAACTTTTCGGAAATTTCGGAAATCTTTGCACATTTTACCGATTTTTATATTCTTGACTGTGTTAACTCTATTTTTATGTAGATGTATAACTACCGAGATAAAGTTTCTAACGGATCACGTAACCTAGCAATCTACCCAAATCATATCTGATACAGACGTCTCAGCATTCATTTTGAGAGACTGACTAAAATTCTAGTATATATGATGTAAAAGTAATATTATTTTTGTTTGAAGCTTTTGTGCCATGACGTAGACCTTTTTGGCGCAATACGATGTATGTATAAAATTTTTTGATTGTTAAACATTTATTTATTTCTACAATCTTTATCTTAGACCTGCTTTAGTTCTGAAGGTTATCTGACGCAATACTGTAGGTATACGAGCTATTAACTTATCTTATGAACCCCGTTATTGGAAGCGTACTCTTTTAATTACTTAATTGAATCGACCAATACAACTTATGTAGGGTCTTAAAACAAAACCTAATCATTTTCATGGATAGTCCTCATTCGGAGTATATGCTTTATTACCCTTTATAATAAAGGTAACCTAATTTTGGTAGAATATCAGCATATCGAACAATCGAACGTACGATTGTAACAATGTTTCGACACTTGATTCCTTTGAAAATATTCAAATTGTTTAATATTTGTTTCAGAAACTTGAAAACAGACCCGTTAAAAAGTTATGAATTTGATCGAAGAGATGGTTATAGAAAAATGAGTGGAGATGAAGGCTCGAACATAACGCAAACGTTAACAAATTTATTCGAAGAGATGTTACTAGAAACTGAAATGACTAGTGAGAATAGGAGCAATGTGGACTTCTCACAGTTTCTGTCAGCGCTTAGAGAACAATCGTCGAAGAATAGTTCTCATGAACCTTTGGACTTCGGTGCTCTGGTGAAGTTGGTCGATGGTTGGAGGAGTCGGCTGAACCTTACAAGACCCAGTGAACCAGCTTGCACGTACTGCGAAGGAAACTTCAGGGACATTATCCTGGCCTACAACAGTATTCATGGATACATTAGCCTTATCGTAAGTGTTATTTAATAGGATCGTGTTATTTTAGCTCTGTTTAGAATGTTTTCGCCGAAAATTATTTCAACCGTGAAGTTAACCAAATATATGTTGGATTTATTATTGCTTCCCACGTTATTGGGTAAAATTACTTAATTTATGTATGTTTAGAGGTTCTGCTATTTTTACTTACTGTAATCATAATCATTTACATTACAAACTGGACACAAACACATGTAAATATAAGGTGTTATAATAATTATAACTCTTACAAACGTATAAATATGTTGTTAGAACAATTTTTTTTTCTATCCAGCTAATATTGGTAAGTTTACAATTTTTATAAAAAAAAATCGTGAATTCTATAAAAACAAGTTACATGTATTTTATTACTGAACTACACCTCGTGTGGTGTATCTACAAATAACTAAATACTTACATAGGTACCTACTGCCTATGAACGACCTATAGAAAATGGTTTCAATATGTTAATATTCAGAACAATATACTGGTTTCTAACACTTACGCGAATATTGGACATTGAAATAAAACTACTTTTTACGGATTTTTAGGACGACCAACACCTCAGTCCACCCGTGACCATGGATGCTGTAAAGGATCCGAAACGTCGGGAATTTAAAATAATCAATATAACGCGATAAAATCCGTAAAAAGTAGTTTTATTTCAATTCAGAACAATAATTTTAATTGGCCGCCTTTTCTATTGGTCGGAAGCGCGCCTGACTGTTAAATTAAAATGTTATAGGGTTCTTCTATGAAATTCGCAGTAGCAACTAATAAGCTCACTCTCTATTATCATACTGGCGAACTGTGAGTGTAGCTAAGTATATTTCTGCCGAAACTTTTGGGATACAGACGTGATGGTTTACATTTTTTTTTTAAATTTGATACTTATAAATAAAATCGTGCCTTATCGTCCCAGTCCTTGTTTAACTATATTGAAGCTTATAGTCTAGCGAGATGAGGATCCACTGCCACCAGAATAAGACAATATAATTTTTGGACAATAATTATAATTATTGCCCAAAGATTTTTCCTTAAGAGAATTATTAATTATATATTTAATGATTCATTACCTATTTATAAGATTTATTTCACCCATTACTTAGTGGAATTCCTAATAATATTTATTGCGAAAGAAAAAACCGATAAAAAACTGCGGACATGTTTCAATTTAGCTGAGAAAGGTAATAAAATGCCAAACCTAGTAAGAAAAACCGCTATTATTCTTTAGTCTAGGCTGTACGTTCGATTGATTTATGAGGTACTAAATTAGGCTTATCAGGCGGGCTAGGTCACGGGCAATAAGACAGGTTTAAAAAAATATATTTCACATTGAAAATACAACCTATTTATAATTGACTATAACTGAAATAAAACCCATATCGTATTATTGACCCATTAGTACTGGAAAACCGCATGACACTTTGCTCGTCCAAGGAATCCAACCCCAGACTTCACACTAAACAGTCGTAGGTTGATTCATTACAAAAATGTATCAATTTTTGTATAAAAAAATTCTTTAATGCTTCTCATTCGTATAAATTAATTTCTGTTTTTCAAGTAAAACTAATGAACTTATATCTTTTAACAGCTAAAAACAAATGAATATTAATTTGCTTAAATATCACCATAATGAGCTACAAAGCGTTTGTACTCGTGTCATCAAAGTAGTATAATTAATAACAACATAAAAATGTCTATAAAACATTAATTACACCGTCCATGAAACATATTGACCAATTTGGCTTCGTCATCACCCGGTAATGACTCGCAAACATAACCTAGGGTAGGTATCAAATATCCCATAATTAAGGACATTTCCACAAGAATGAATTAAGGCTGTTCACACACCGATTGATGGGTTTTTGATCGACAAATTCAAGTCCGTTTGAATGTACATATATTGTTTTTTTTTACGATTTTGTTCTGTATATGCGATTTATGTACTTCTGTATCAGTTTCTGTACTTATCGATTTATTCAAACGTAAACGTGGCGTGGTTTTAAGAAGGTTTATGTAAAATTTTGAATTGATTTTTATTTATTTACGAGGATAGCTGTTGTTTATTGATATAGTGGTCCCAAGAAATAGGGGGTCACAAATCCAAACCATTCAAAACATTGACTTCAAATCTTAGGTGAACACTAAAGTACGGTGGCAAGCACATCAATTTACCACAAAATGTCAAATTTTCTCAGTTGATTTTGAACTTTATCTTCAACAATTTAAGGTTTAAAATCATTTGGAGATATTTGACAGTTTTGTATACCTTGACCTACTGGCGACTGTACAACCAGACAAATTTTATCCTTTATAGTCCGCTTCTTGATGCGCCTTACGCTTTTCTATTTCAAGCAATTACTTAACTGTCAAGATGTCTACATTTTTCTTAACAACACTTTTCTTAAGAAAAACAGCCATAATATAATAGGGAAAAACATTTTGAGAAAACTTTCATTCAGGCGATTCATCAGGTTGATGTTAAAAGCTCTTTTGAGAATGTTAAATAATGTTTTGGCGCCATTAACGTGTTTTATGTGATCCTAAATTATTCCTATAATGTTTATAAGTACGTTATATGTTATAGGTATGTTCATACTGGTTAGTAATAATAATATAGTATGATCCTATACCTTATTTATGCGATAAAACTACAAAGGATAATAATTTATAATCCAACAAGGCATCGCCCGCTGTTTCACTTGCGACTTTTTTGAAGACTTTTGAGTTAAAGTTAAAAAAGTAAATTTTATTGAAATCGGTTCAGCAGTTAATAAACAGATAAGTATGTAGAGTCACTTTAATATTTATAATATTAGTTTCGATTATTGATTTTCTGGGCTATAAACTAGTTCATTTTTTCCGTTCCTATTCAATAAAAAATATTTATTCATACTTTGCCCAATCACAAAAAAAAACCATTGATGTTTCCTGTAAACAATCATAAAATATTTAATATTGGATACACTCCAAAGAGTCCAAAATCGATAATGGATCGATTACAAATCACCGTTATTCTTGTAAGCCAGACCATTTGTTTTGTCATACAGGTACGCATGACTACACATCAAGCTATACAAATCTAGCATCTACTGATCTCGCATTATAAACGCTTTCCGCATAATGCGAGGCCGCCTATACTGGATTTGTATAGCTTGATGTGTAGCCGTGTGTACACTATTCTTTTTTATTGGATAACTCGACAAATGAGCAGGCAAGCTACCTGATGGTAAGTAGTCGTCGCCGCCGTTGCCGAGCCTATTCAAGGAAAAGGAAGACTATCTTCACATTATCGTTTTCGTGGTAGCAGTACCTAACTATATAGGTGTACACGTTCGGTATAAGCAGTGGTCTAGCCAGCTAGTTCTGTGCCACGGGTAGGTTCCTTCCCCACACGGAACAAATATTTGTATGGATTAGGATATTTGGACCGAATCTAGGTATTTATTGCATGTGAGATTCACGTTTGTAAACACGACTACGCAACGATACTGCAGGAAATTCTATGTTAGGTCAACGTTCATAAAAAACAAAAAAATATTTTGTTGGCTAAGGTATCGACGACCCTTGTTGACGACGTGTGGCACCGCTACAGAGTGGTCGAGAGCCTTTCAGTGCTTCACAACGCTCCTCAGTGAAGCAAGTATTATATTTTAGTCTTTGGTGAAGCACTGAAAGGCTCTGGATCGTTCGGAAACAAGTGGCGTTTCAAATTAATTCTAGAACGATTCTAGAATTATTCTGACATAATGTGGCTGTGTGCCAGGCTCTCACTCCCTAATGCTGTATTTATTTTTAATAAAATACTAAAACCTTTTTCTTTATTTTACATAAAATCTTATAATAATATATTATTAGTTCCACGCGTCGACCACTCTGTAGCGATGCCACGCGTCGCCAACAACCGTATTAGAAATTAGAATAAGAATTATACTATTTATTTGCGAAAAACTTGGTTAAAAAGCTTTTACAAAATAATATAGTGCTGCACTGCACTTTCCGCCGCCGGCTGTCCGATCGCAATGTAAAATTAAGTGTTCAAAATAAAGTTATATACCTATATGGAAAATCTTTCAGAAAAAAATAATAGAAAGAGAAAGAAAGAAAGAAAGAAAGAAACAGTTTATTCAGCCGCAGTAAAGACAAGTACATTCATTATAAGCTATAATAACAAAAACAAAATATATAATAATAACGCATTTAGTACTATGCCCAAATTGCGCTGAAAGGGATCTGGTTCAGCATATGCCAGACAAATTTGCCAGGCGCTGGTTTTCAACCAGGTCCTAATCACGCACGGATGTGAAAACAGGTCCTTAATAATTATATTCTATGCAAAACAAAAAAATAAAAATAAAAAATAATGTACCCATTAACAAAATTTGAATAATATGCCAAGGTCACATAAAAGTACAAAATTAATAAATAAAATATGTTTATATATAAAGATACCTAACATTGCTAGAAATGTACTGCGCTCAGTAACCGGTTTGCAAAAACTACACCGGTGGCGCTCGCGCGCTGGGCTATGGTGGCAGCTATGAGATGCCATACGCCATGTGGCCTCGGTCACTGTGCACGCCACATCTGCGCTCAATTCAATCAAGCGAAATTTCGATTAAAATACTGTGTATCAGCTCAATGTTCTGTGTATATCAGTGTAAAATATATAAACGGTTCACATATTATGTTCACACCATTGTATACAACTATGTAAACATACAAACAATAAGCGTTCATAGGATGCTTTTTTTTTAAATCATTGTCTCTCTTGTCCTTGGCACAAATTGACCGTCAACAATAATGCAAGTGGTTTTCATCTAAAAAGTGTAACGGAAAGGTAAGTAAAAATGAAAAAGAAAATTGAAAAGTGCTGTATTTTCACCGTCACTGTGTGCATCGTAAATACAATACCCTGCGTTTTCTGTTTAAGGCATTCCAGACAATGATTAGGGAGTTGAAGCTGAAAGTTGAGACAATT
The DNA here is from genome assembly GCA_958496365.1 of Subacronicta megacephala. Lineage (NCBI taxonomy): Eukaryota > Metazoa > Arthropoda > Insecta > Lepidoptera > Noctuidae > Subacronicta > Subacronicta megacephala. The sequence continues at coordinate 7,913,259 of OY292530.1, read as the reverse complement.
AAATGGATGAAGAGTGAGGGCGGCGCGGGCTCTCAGGACCGATCCAAGGCCGACTCACGCCGAGGCCATACCAATAAGGTGCGTACCCATATTCAGTATGAAAAGTAATTGATAAATCTATTTTTAGGTATACTAGAATCAGAAAATAAATATACATTGTTTTTAATTATTATTTCAGCAATTATATTATAAACTATATCATTATTAATTATTATTATTTTTTTTTTTTTAGGACTCGAAAAAAAAACTAAACTACGCCATGGTCGCGCCACAGCGCCCGTCGCGTCGATCGGCACGGCAACATACTCATAGATAAGTGAACACTCATAACAAAAACACACACACACGCGCGCACTCCTAAGTATATTAGATAAGTGATGTATTCATTTTTATTAAGTCCAGTTTCCGTTGTGCATCAATTAAGTATCGCCGTAGATGTGTTTTAAATGAATTTAACGTGTTAAGGGATCTTATAGGCGGTGGCAAATTGTTCCATATCTTGGACGCTGCATACCGGAAACTGCCCCTAAATGCAGTTGTTTTATGCGGCGGAATAGATAGCTGCAGTGAACATTGTCTGACCCCACATTCACGTCTACTAGAAACCCAACTGAGTTTAGTGTGCAGATAACTAGGTTCCCCATATTTAACCACGCCAAACATAAGACACGCCAAGTGTAGCTTTCGCCTAGACTTCATTTTAATAATGTAGTGTTCATTGAGAAACGGGGTGACATGGCTTCTAGACGGAATTGCAAAACAAAAACGCGCGCAGGCATTCTGAACCCTTTGAATGAGCCTGTCAGTCCGTGATAATAAGCGGGGACCATAGACCGTGTCAGCATAGTTTAGTTTCGACAGAACTAGGGATTCCACCAGACGCACACGTAATTCCTCGGAGAGATAAGGTCTCATCTTATATAGAATCTTCAGTCTATAAAAACAATTACGAACTGATTCAGCTATATGTTTTTCAAACCTAAGACTGGAATCCATATACAGACCAAGGTTACGGACCTCTTCTACTCTGTCAATCGGCTCCCCCAATAGTGTTATGTTTAATGTAGGTAAAGATGTTAACATTTTTTTAGTGCCAAATAACATATATTTTGTTTTTTTGGGGTTAAGAACCAGGGAGTGGCTTTCAGCCCATTCGACGATCCTCGCTAGGTCTTCGTTTAGAGCTGATATAGCCGTTGCATGCTCGTTGGGCTTAAAAGAAACATATATCTGTACGTCGTCAGCGTATATATGGTATTTACACTTGTGTAGACACTTTTCTATGTCTGCACAGTATAAAATAAATAAAATGGGACCTAGAATCGACCCCTGAGGCACGCCCCTTTTCAGGGGTGTGAGATCCGATACTAGAGAGGATCCATCGGGTAAACGCAGTTCTACGCGTTGTTGGCGGTTATTTAGATAGCTGTGGAACCAATGTACAGCGTTATGGTCGAATCCATAGTAATGTAGCTTGGATAAAAGCAGAGAAATATTTATACTATCGAAGGCACGAGAGAAATCAAGCAGCACGAGCAGTGTAGACATACCCTGATCTTGGGCAGACAAGATATTATCAGTCACGTCTAATAAGGCAGTACTGGTGCTGCGCCGCTTCCTAAATCCGGACTGGAGCTCAGGAAGTATGCCATTTTTCTCAAAGTAACCTGTTATTTGCTTGCACACTACCTTCTCCATGACCTTCGACAAACAAGGCAGGATACTGATAGGCCGTAAATCCTTCATAACAACAGGGTTTGAGGTTTTAGGTATAGGCCTAACTGTGGCTATCTTCCAAACATCAGGGAAGGTAGATGTCTGCATAGACATGTTAATAATGTGCGTGATAGTCTCAAGTGTATGCGGTAATGTCAAGAGTATCATATCAAGGCTAATGTTATCACAGCCCTCGGCATTGGATTTAAGATTTAATATATACCGCAAAATGATGTCCTGACTGACTGGTAACATTGTGAACACCGCATCACTATACTGGTGAAATTCATAATAAGTAATTGTTGACATCTTGGTTAGAGGGTTACCGGGGACATTCAAGAAATTAATGTTTATTTGGTTAGGGTCAGAAAAGTGAGTAGGAAGGTCCCGTCCCCCGTCCCCCAAACCAAATCAATCAATGATTCACTAGTTTCAGTGAAATGAGTAGCAGACGTAACCAATTGAGAGAGACTCAAACAGTTAAGAAATTCAGCCACTCTTTTTGTTTTGCATTCATTAACTTTAAAAAAATTCACATTAAAATCTCCCAGCAATAAACAATAATCAAATTTACCCAAGGCGGTTATGTTATCAGTCACAGCGTCCAAAAACAGATCCAAATCGAGCCAAGGGGGGCGGTACGCTGTCCCGATTGCGATTTTCTTACCATTAAGCGTAAGCATAAGCCACATTTGCTCGACCGATTCGAACCGTGGATCAACCGAAATCGCCATCGCGCGCGCACGCAGCCCGCGCCTAATGTAAAAACCGACGCCCCCACCACGTCCCAAGCGCACAGTCTCGGACCGCGGCACGTGACGTAGTCGGTACCCGGGTACAGCTGGCGCGCGCCCCTCCTCCCCCGGACGCAGCCAGGTTTCATTTATAGCAAGGACATCGAAGCAGTGCCTTTGTACCACAGCGATAAGGTCGTCGTGGTTTGTGCCAAGGGAACCCGCGTTGAGGAGTCCAACTTTTAGGTTCTTATTACTATTAGACATATTTAACTAATGATATGTACACAGTGAGTGTATACATCGCAAACACAACAGCGAAACGTTCATATAATAATATTTTGTGAATATTGTATGTAATAGGTTTTACAGGTGTTATAATAATATTTTTAAATAACATCATTTTAAATGAACAATACTGATGAACTGATTTTTCTTTCAACAAAATACATTTAAAGGTAAATTCAATAACAACAACAGAACTGGCCCGAGTAATAACACATAATATGCAATTCATAAGACACAATATAAATAAGTTAGCAAAATGTTCATTATAATTTATTTTTATTTTAAAAAACCTATTGAGCCGAATTAAATTATTGTTCAGTTTCGGGAGCGGAGTGAGGGCGAAAAATTTGATCCATATCCGACTCACAACGAATAGGGTAGGCTCGGGCCCCGGGTTTGCTACGTACGAGAATGCGGCCGCGCTTGAACCATACAAACTTCCATCCATGTAGCTGGCTAGCCTCTCGCACCTTACGAAACAACAAGCGGTTTGATTTGGTAAGGCGCTCATTGACATAGAAGCGCTTTGAAGGGCCAGGCAAACCGAGATCAGCTGAAGTGGCACCGCGGCGTGCTCGGGCGCTACTGAGCAGCTCGTCGCGCAGGTCACGTCGCGCCAGGCGCACGACGAGGGGGCGCGGCCGGGGCTCCGGGCCGGCGGCCTCCGTCGCAACCACGCGCCGGACTCCCAGACGCTCGGCGCTAACGATGTCTCGTGCTTCAATTGTCACACCCAGCTTAACTGCAACCTGCATCGCAACATGGGTCGGGTTCTCTCCACTTTGCTCGTTGAGGTTAGCAATCTCAACATCGTTTGCCAATAATTCTTGATCCCGCTCATTGAGGTCCAGTTTAAGCTGGGTGATGACGTCACCCATCTCAGAAGAGCTTGTCGGTTGTCGATTCTCGAGGACAGTCACCCTCTCCACCAAAGTATCTACTTTACAGTGGTAGACGTTCAGGGATGCTTTTATTTCCGCCATTTCGTCCCTAAACAGCTGCAGATCCTTATTTATCGAGCGCAGGTTGTCCCGAAAAATCCTGAGTTCAGCAGTGATGTCGTTGGAGAGCTCTTTAGTGGTCTCAATTATTGTGATGCTAGGGTGTTCGGGCACCACCGATACAGAGCCCCTGACTGGCGTGTCAGCTTTATTATCGGTTGCTCGGCCCCTTTTGCACTCGGGGCATTGCCAAGAAATAGCTATAGTGCCTACAGAAGGCAGAGCAACACACCGCCGGTGGTAAATGGCGTTGCATTGTTGACATTTAGCGGCCTCTGCCGGAGACAAGAATCTCCCACAACCACCGCACTTAGACATGTCGATTTTCGATTGCGTTGCCGAACAGTTCAACCGCGTCACTGTACAGTTTAAGCCGATAGATGGCGCTATTACTAATAAATTAATTGCAGGCAATTTATTTATTATGGTGTTTATGTCAGTTTGACACCATAGGTTTACGACACAATGTATGGGTATTGGGGGTGCGCGCTCACACACTACGGCTAAAACACTTATATTTAAAACAAACACTGAGATTGATTATATTTAGCACTTTAGGGTAGTTTTGTATGCTTTATTAGTTTATAAATTTTTATTATGCATTTAAAGTTTTATACACTGCACAGAGACACTTGCAAACAATGCTTTATGTACACCACTCTAAATATTTCATCGTCACAATAAAGTTAAATGGATAAATGCTACTTTGTATTTTTATTTCTTAGATAATTAACGGAGACCCTTGCGCTGGTTTGACATCCGTGACGTCACTCCTAATAGATCTATTAGTACACACGGCTACACATCAAGCTATACAAAACCAGTTTACGCTGGCCTCTTATTGTATGGGAAGCCTATACAATGCGAGATCAGCTTAAACTGGATTTGTATAGGTTGACCTGTAGCCGTGTGTACACGAACTGATTTGTTCCAGGTATGTTTCTTCGGCAGTCTAGCGAATGCTTTGAACGTAGCCGTGCTGACTCGGCGGGACCTGGCTGCGGCACCTATCAACCGGCTGCTGAAGTGGCTAGCGGTGGCTGATGTCTTCGTCATGTTGGAGTACGTGCCCTTCGCTATATATAGATATCTGGTGAGTTTAGAAATTGCTTTTCCCTAATGATGAACTTTCAGTAACTAAATATTGGTGATTTCTGCAGGATCTGCTCAAGAGGTAGGGACAGTACGTTCAAAATAATTGTGCGTGTCTGAAGTTCAAGCGGCAAGTGGTTTTTATTATAGGACTTTTTTGTTTATTTTTATATTGTTTAAAAAAATATTTACGACTCGAGTCAATATTTCGCATTCGTCAGTATTTTTCTTGCTAATTTCGATATTTTTTAGACGAAACACTTATCAAAATATCATTTTACCTGCGCGGCAGTTCCGAATAGCTAAGTTCACACACGCATATTTATTTCGTTAGTGTTGTAATGTTTATCTAATTTTGACCGTTGGTTTGCACTGAGCTTCTTTGCGACTTTTTTTAGTTGATTTCCTACAGGTGAGAAAATCCAGGCAATATTGTTTCACAAGAAAAAATGCATTTTTTTTTTAATAATAATTGGATTGCTTTAATGAAGTCACTCATCTAAATAGTAAAAACAAAGTTTCCCTGTATTATTTTCTTATTAAAAATCCGCAGAACTTATCGTAAGCAACCCAACCCAATGTTTTTGTAACAAGAAAAACTGCGACCTTAATTTTGTGAAGTTCGGTATTTTTTTTTGTATAAAACACAAACTGTTGTTCGCAACTTCTTAACTCAGAATCAACAATTATCTTTCTCAGTCATAAAACTTCGTAAAACAAAAACCTTCCTGGTTTTCTGACAAATTCAGGTTTATAGTACCTACTTCTATGTAGGTACTTTATACCCAAGTGGTGCGTAGAAACGGTCCTCTCCAACTCTTGCGGTCTCGTGAGCAATAAAAAGGTAATACTAGCCGTTGCCCGCGGATTCACTCGCGTCACAAAATTACTTTTTAATTTACGACCCTTACTTTTGAGACATAAGGTAGCCTATGGCCTTTCTCAGAATACAATATCTTGAACATTATTATTATTCATATTCTTCAAATTTTCGAATCGAATCTGTTCAGCAAGGCGCGAAAAGGTATCAGGTAAACAGAGTTATATATTTTAAATTCAGCATACGCCGCAGTCGAAGGTTTATTAAAATGAATTGTATGAATTTAGTGGTTGCATTAATCGCCGATGAATGGACGGCTTGGCTTTGCTCTTCACTAAGGAAGTAACCACTAAGCAGACAGTCTTATAATTCAGATTATAGAAGTTTGGCCTTGTACAGCTTAGATCGCTTTATAAATTGTCAAAGTTGAAGTCAAATAATCAATTCAAGATACGTCTATAAGGTACTACTACCTACTTTATGAAGGTCATTTTAAATTATGGCCGGAATTCAAAACGCCCGACGTTCACCGCCGTCTAGTATTTTGCTGGATAAAGAAACGACGCAACAAATTCCCCAGCAACACATTTCAAATAATAATAAAGTAGGGTTCCTGTCATCCTTTTGGTGGATGACTGATTGGACTCTATAAAAGTTCTTACTTTCATATACTCATCCCATTTTCTTTACGATCTCAACCCTCTCTTATTTGCATCTTCCATACAAAGAGCCTGTGGAGTTTTTTTGGGATAAATCGGCCCATCTCACGGTCGTTGACCTCAGGCAAATGTACACCTTTTAGCCTTTAGCAATTTGATTGTCTTGACTGATTAAGGCTTTGTACAAATCCTGAATCATTAATGAAATTTGTAGAAACAAGATTGTTTTTTTTAATTAAAGATTCCGCAGTTCCTACACACTTACAGTATCAGTCACGTAGAGCGTAGAGGAACATATTCATAGTGTGTCTGTCATAACAGGAATAATCATGTATGATTCTTTTTTCTTCTCTCGAGCTAACTTGAGGTATCCTGTGACGAGAAGGGCTTTTTTTTTAAAGTACTTTCCAATTTCCTCATGGATCGTCTGCCACTTGGGGAGTCAGCAGGGTACCTATGATGGACATTGTACAAACTAAAATACGCACTTGCCTCCCATATAGTCACGGCCTTAGGATTTATGATATTCACCACGACCTTGACGCTTTCCACGTAATTTAATATTGTGATTACCGTTATCATTTCACGTTCTGAATTTATTCAAGCCTTGTGGTGTCCGATATCTTGTTTATTTTCCATCTATATTCACAACATTCCCTTGCCGCCTCGGCTTCAATCTCTACGCTATAGTCTTTCATGTATATTAATGATATTTCTTTATAGATACAAGAGTGTTCCTGAAACTCACACTTAGTTTTGCTCGCGTTCATATAAAGAGTTATTATTGATCTGTTGTTGATTCGAAGCCCAACTATAAAAGGGTGTTTTACGTGTGGCCACTTTAAACACCTATTGGTGAAAACAATATGATTCACATACTACGCCACGTAGAACCACGTTTCCAATATTAGCTTAACCTCTAAGTGTACTTAAAGCCTTAGATACAATGCAAGTTAAGCATACCTATATTGCACATGAAAGGCAAGCGCGCTCCATCGTAGACCACTTCGATGCCCACCACTTCGATACCACAGCTTGCCTGATTTTAAATCAGGCAAGCTGTGGTCAAGCGTAAACCTATCTGTGATAAAAAACATGTTGGGCTGTAGTATAGCCTTATTTCTAATTGTGTGTAGTTAAAAAAAGTGGCGATTTTTAGCCCCCTAGATAGCCACAAGACTTCAGGTAACGCCCGAAAGACGAGTTTAATGGATTAGTAGCGGGTGAGCGAGCGGTTTCTGCACCACGGGGTTCGATGGGCACTTTAACAAGTTGTAAAACAGATAGTAGTTTCGTGTTTGGATATTAGTTTCTCAAATTAGTGTTGGAAAACGCAACCATGACTGTTAAGGAATATTTTCGTGCAGAGCAACGTTGCCCAAAATAAGCTAATGTCGTAACAAGAGATTTGTGCGGATGGAATTATGTTCTGAAATGCAGGTGCAATTAGGTACTTGTTTTGTTTGGTTTTTATGGGATCACCTGGATAGTTCTTAACTATTCCCCTGTTAGCATCCTTCGGGATGCGAGTGAAACCTAACCTGACACCCAAGTTAAGTAGAAAAGCCGAGGTCAGTGAACTCGATTTTGCGGCCGATTTCACAACATTACGCCCACATTTGGATTAGAGCTCTTGAGACGGGCGTTTGAAGCATGTCTTAGAAAACATAAAGTGTACAAAGTCTGTACTTAAGGAAGATCCCGTCGCTCTTTTCTCGCTTTAAAGCGAACGTCTAGCAAAGGAGGTTTCCGCAAATAACTTTATCAGTTCACAGCTGAATGCAGCCTATTCATCTCATCCCTACAGGGTGCAACGTCACCTTCCTTTGGCAAACACAAAGAAACTTGACCAACTTTTTTAAAATTTATTTTAGGAACTGAAAATGATAGTACCTATTTTAATATCATGTTTGGCATCGTAAATAAAAGATAATAATAAAAAAAGCTTCATTCAACACGTCTAATATTTCAATCCCGACTAGAAATAATAGATATTTCTAGCAATATAAAAAAAAAACAATTTAGCTAGATTTTATATGGTAGAATGTTTATCTTTCGTAGGTACATAGTAGTAGAAGTATTACTAGGTATGAGTATCATTAATTGTGTCGTTGTAATGTTTCCCTTGCCACAGGGAACATACTAAGTGCGAGGGCTCTATCAAAAACATGATCAACATATCAAATTGCAATACTCGCCTGAAATTTCTTTTAAAACGAGTGCGAGATTTCAAAGCATTTTTTTATATTTACCAGCGAAATAAAAGCGATGCCGATGCCTCGAAAAAATTGAAAAATGGAATTCTCTCTTTGGTCATTTTGCCTGGTTCCGGTTCCGGCCACCGTATTGTGGCACAGGCTTTAAACTCTAACTTTTTTAGAATTGTTCACGGTACTTGAAGCAACGGGATTTAATAGAATGTTAAATAATTTATACACATTTATTTTAATGACATAACATAAGTACTATCACACTTGTATTTTCCGAAGGGTTAGGCACAGGGGTACCTACTTATGTACAGCCACAGTTCGCCGATATGTTTAGGTCCCATATAATAGAAGGCGAGCCTTCAAGCACAAATCCAAACTCCAGGCTTCTCCTGAGAATTGCATGAAAAACCCAATAGCTCTGCGCTCGACCTGAGAATCGAACCCAGCACCTCTAACGACCACTAGACTATCTATTTAATTGTGAGCACATAGGTATTCATTGAATTTTGACCTTATCTTAGTCTATTTTATACTTAGTTCTTCCAGGACTTGACCTCACTTCCTCGCAAGCTTTCAACATAATATCACTTGCCACGTATTAACGTAGAAGTTAACGTTCAAATGGGAATTTGTAGTGTCACTGTCTCCCATAATGAAATCCTCTAGTCCCATTCCGTATGTAAACGGTACCTACATTGTACAAAAGATCCGATTTCCCATGGTACTGTAAGGAGAACTGACTACATCACTTCGCTACATAACGTCGTGTTAAGAACGGTTTCGTTCGAGTACCTACATAGAGTATGAAGATATGGAGCGATTAGTGGAGATGGCATGTATCGCCATCTTTGGTATAAGTTAAGTGTTAGTACTTATCTATACTATATAATATATATTAATATTATAAAGATGAAGAGTTTGTTTGTTTGTTTGCTTGAACGCGCTAATCTCAGGCTATAGCCCAATATTTTTTTAAATAGGTACTTGACAGGCGAAGGTTTTTTCTATGCAATTTTTTTTATTAGAGATATTCACCCTAAGTGAACTCTAATACTTAACATCATCAAAAGAAACTCATTCAGACACTAAATTTTATGAAGAAACTTCCGCTAGTTCCTGTTACAATGAGACAAGTCCTGCGACTTAACAATCCATTTTTTATATTATCTTTGTACCTTTGATACTTTACTTTGCCCGTAAGTACGACCCACGATTTCCATCGATATATCGAAATTGCTAAACATTTTATCTCTTGCACGCCATAATATTTTAGTGTGCGATTCCCGAATACCTAACTTTACAGTTATTCCATTTAATGGTACCCCAAAACGTTTCCGTTAACGTTGTTTCCCCATTGTAATGACTGTTTTTGGATATATTTTCCAAGTGTTTGGAAGTCGGAATATTTCGTGTTTTCTTAACGTGACTTTTAGCATTTATTTGAACTTTACTGCCTTTGCTTTAAAACTTTGAGCGTAAAAACTTGAAAATTCGCTTCACAACATCATTTTATCTGAAAATGGTAGAAAAATCCAGATGGATCTATGCACACATTGTCGACAGCATTGAGCTTTGCATATCAACCGAGTACATCTGTATGCATCTGTAGGAATCGGCTAAGCAAAAAGTCCGGTTTCGTTTTATAGATTCCCTCAAACCAATATATGACTTGTCATTAACCAACAACAAGGTTAAGATTTTTTAAATAGATGATTTTTTTAAATTAACACTTCCAACTTTTCTCTCTTCCACTTTATTTTTAGCTAGTGTTAGTAGGTTTATATCAAAAATCAGTATGATTAAGTTTGAATGTCACTTTTCGGATCCTCCGTTGAAACAACAAAACCTCTATTGATATTATTTTGTTATTCTTTTTAAGCTTTTTTTAAGCACAGTTAATCGGACACTTGACAGTTGTATCATATCGATTCGAGACTGATAATAATGAAAACGAGGTGCTATTAATAGATAGCCTAACTGCTATCAGACGGGTAATGAATGCAATAGCTAGGCGTTTCCTTCAGTGAGCGTGGAGTGCCGAGGGGGCCAAATCCTCCCACAGTCCCCTTTCAAAAACACCACAACCACCGTGAAAAATTCCATAGATGGAATACACAATTCAAGAAATACCCTCCCTAGTTCTAGCTCTGAAGATGGTGTTAAATGTTAAGGTAACAGCTAGCCAGGTTCCGAGCACCCTTAACCGGCGGTCATACAAGATTAGATTTATGAATACAGATGAAGCGAAAGTTGTGCGCCAGGATCGTAGCAAATGGAAATCTCATAAGGAAGGGTCATAAAACTCTATCAGAAACCATTAAAATTTTGAAGACAGTAGAACTGTACTTGTGCGAAGAGGAAATCTTGAATCTATTCCTGTGCTTCGGACAGTTATTTACACTGTCGATGTTTAGGTATACCAATTAAAGTAAAAACATCAGTGATAGCCTAGAGGTTAGAGGGCTGCCCTATCGCACACGATGGTCCAAGTTCACAAGGTTCTATCTTCGGAAGATTTGCTGATCCATATTGAGAACCATAATAAAAAAAAAAGATATTGAAAAATCGTCATAAAGTTCAAAAGATATTCATTTATTTTAAAACAGTTCAACTTGTACCTACCACAGCTCGGCTGTTCGAAAAGATCTCCTTTGAGGCCGACAAAAATAGGTACAAAAAAGAGGCGACATCGTGACATTTCTGCGAGACATCAAGAGTCTTTACCTCCTTTATTCAATTGTCACTATACATTTCTCGAGTGATATATTTTCTGAGAAGTTCTACTAAAATCTTTATGCGACAAATCGTACAGCATAGGTGATACTGGATTCCATATATATCTAACTTGCAAGAATTACTGCAAAAAGTCACTAGAAGTTATCACTTTCTGAACTAGCGGTCTAAATATCAGTTGATCATATCCAGAAAAAGTAACTCCAAAGAGATACGAACAATTAAATAAGATAAGTGTCGTAGGTATGTCAACTGCATTTCAATACTCTTTTACATTGTTTTTACAAACTGGTATCGTAAATTATTTAAATTGCTAGAAAGACTTGAAAACTGACGATATTTTCATTAGCTGGAACGAAAATAGACTGCTCGAACCAGTTACTCATACAAAAACTCACTCACTAATCACGAAATGTCAGAAACCAGCCTAGAAATTTGAAATTTCACAGATAGGATCCGTATAAGCAAATGCATTTACTAAGATTGACCACGACCAAGATCACGGACGGCTAGCAAGTCTATAAAGAGAAAATCTGTATAAGAAATCTGGTTAGATGTTACACTGTTTTTCATTAAAACAAATAAACAAGATCGCATTTAGCTCAGACTAATATTGCTATGTTGCAATAGGTATAGCACACAAGACGTTCATTCATTGATTACGTTTTCTACGGGAGAGAATTTATATTACTTTATACAAAACTTTATTCGTCTGCAAAGTATTCGTTTGCTTTGCAAAAGAAGACGTTTCGAAAGTATATATTTTTCTCAACGGACACGACACAGATGTTACCGAAAGATGTCACCATTTATCATTCACGCTCCCAACATTAAGATGATACTAATTGTATTTTATGTACCTATTTCTGAGTAAGCAACTTATGGAAAATATATAAAATAAAAAGTTAGCTAAAACGTAGCCATTTTCCTTGGAGGAAAACTTGCAAGCAAGGTAGAAACATGATTAGTTTCGGGAAAAATGGAAATATGTATTATGAAACTAGTTAATTATCTTTATTGGATTTGACATTTGCTTGTATAGGCTGTCTATAAAAACGGGACACTTACTTAAGTAAGTTATAATATACCCTAATACATCGTAATTGCATATAAGGTTGTGTTTTCATGGATTTTCTGAATCTAAATGATTTGAATAAATAACAAAATAAAAATTTGTTCCTTCAATAATCTGTTAGACTACATGTCCCAGCATCTTGTATAGTAAATTATAATGATAATACTCACAACTTTCAATACATAGTTATAAGTCTAAAATGGATAGTTTATTTTTCTGTTTTTACGTAAAGTACATAGGTACAGTGGGTTATAGCTGTTGCGTGACCCACTTAGGCCCTGCCGGCCCACCTAGGGTGGGTCAGGTAACAGCTATTACCCACTGTACTTTTTTTACGAAACTTTTTTATTTCACTTGAACCTGTTTACATTTCTTTCCCGGCAGATATTACCGGGACAACGAGAGATGCCGTACAAGTGGGCGGCCTACCTTCTGTTCCACATGCACTTCGCGCAGGTGTTTCATACGGCCTCCATTTGTCTCACACTGTCGCTCGCTGTTTGGAGATACGTCGCTATCAAGTAAGCATTCATGACAAATGATATTGAAAACAAAATGGCGGCAGAATCATGTTAGTAATAAGCCACAGAGAGATGCGTACCTACGCTGGCAGATTTATTGAGAATATTTCATGCATGCAGGTAGCCCCACGATGTTTTTTTCAACCGTAAAAAATAATTAATATTCATAAATATGCGCACATGATACGAAAAATCTGTAGTTAAGACACTAAGATTAGAAACCTATAAGTCATATCAGCGAGTTGGATAACACTCAAATTATTACCTTATTTAATACAATATCCTTACTGAATTGATTGATTGAATATAAAATAATATTATTTTACGGCCTTCATATTACTTTAAACAAATAGTTAAAAAATTAAGTATTAATGTTTTAGGAAGAAACATATTATTTTATAATTAATTTTGATTTAATACTTAATGAAACTAACGGGATAAGGAACAATGTAAATGTTTTCATGCTGGCATTGAATATTATCCGTAGGGTATACGAACTAATCCTAGGATTAACCAAAAGGTCTGTTTGTATTATTATATAAATATTGTATATTTGTCTGGTAATCAATCAAGTCTCTTGGGGCCATAGATCTCGTTGAAACTTTGCTGGAACTTGCTTAACTTTACATTTATGCCGTGGGATTAGAGATAAAACTATGATTGAAACTTAACTTGAAACTTAAATATTTAAAGGAAATTATTATCGTGTATCTGTCCTTACCGCAAAGCTAATAGATGTACTTAAAAAAATATTGATATGCCTTAATAAATAAATAAATATTCTGCCATAACTATTAGGTAGGTACTATCATAGTGTAATGAAATCTGCCTCATTAGTCTAGTGACTGCCTCATTAGTCTAGTGGTCCTAAGCGCGACTGCTACGCTAGAGGTCCTGGGTTCGATCCCCAGGTCGAGCAAAGTGTTATTGGGTTTTTCTATGAAATTCCCAGTAGCAGCTCGGAGTCTGGATTTGTGCCCGGTTAATGGCAATAGGCTCGCCCCCTATTACATGGGACCTAAACATACCGGCGAAATGTGGGTGTACATTAGTACACCTCTGCCTAACCCTTCGGGGAATACAGGCGTGATGATGGTATGTAATGAAATCTAATTACACTATGGTACTATAGCTTTTAAGTCAAAATAGAATTTCATGAAATTGCAATAAATGTAAGTTAGTCTTTTACAAGACTTTTGCAAGAATGACTTGCTTTTACATCTTGATTTAAAAAAAGGTTGTAAGTAGAGAACAAAAAGTTTACTGCGGAAAAGCAATGTAGAAGTTATAATTGTACGAGCATCACGAATAATTCTTATGATATTCCCGTAGGTACAATATGAATACTCGTATATATATGAATGCTCGTATTTTCCACACGCAAAACACGCGCTTAGTCGTGGAGTTGCGATAAATAGCCCGCTATACCAATACCAATGGCAGTTAGTACTTCCCTGGTCATGCCAACTCTTTATGCTGGCGTGTGCTGGGCCGGTAGGGTTCATAGAGGTTTACGAGGAAATGTTCGTTTTAGTAGTGTTAATAATATTCGGCCCAAGGCAACAAAGTGAAGTCTTTACTCAGTCTATGTTAAAATTTACAAATTTTCTTTTAAATGAGAGCAATTAACAGAGCTTAATAATTGCTATTTACTCACAAAAGCGGTCGGTAATCTTATTATGTCCGGCTATTAAAACTTTTGCGGATATTTTGCGCTCTAATACTTTCAGTGAACCTTCAGAAATATATAGCGGTACCTACATAAATTATAAATGAACTGTATTTTAATAAAAAACTGAATTCAAAGCCGGCTCTTGGACAATAGACACGGAACAATCAGACAAAATTCAAAATAAAAATGCAGTATTTTTTTCAGTAGATTAAGTCGGAGCTACTTTAATGTAAAAATAAAACTTGCCAAGTACAAATTTTATGTTTCACTTACAGCGAACTATAATCACAAAACAAAATTTATTTTCTATTAATATTTTCATGTTCATAATATTATATATTGCATTCCTTAATGTAAACACGACAACAGATCATCCTATACAATTTCAGTTTAAGTTTAATATAGGCTTTTATACAATAAGACGCCAACGTAAACTGGATTTGTACAGCTCGATGTGTAGTGGTGCGTGTCTATTATAGATAGAAAAAAATATAGACCTTATTGGGCATAGCAAGCGAACACAGTTGAAATACGTTGTGCATTCTAGCAAGTAAGGTTCTCCTTCTTTTCATAACTACTTTATCAGTAAAGCCAACAATCTAACACTTCATTTGTGCTGAACTTGGCTTCTTTTTGCAAATAAATGTTTTTCGTGGTTTACATTTTTATACTAATTGCTAACAGTAAAGTTTCACCTTAAACTTTAAAGATTTACCTATAATACTAATAACATTCAATAATCATACTTAGCCATCCAATAAGGCTTTGAGATTTTTATTTTATAAAAATATAAACCTACTTAAACCGCGCGACAATTTCCGGAGTTTTCTTGTACCCGGAAATTCGTAGGGCTGCCCGTGCGGTATTTGCATGAAGAGGAGCGGTTGACACCAAAACGGCTTATCACATCTTATTATCATAACTAGCTGTGTTTCGCGGCGTTACGTACGTTGAACTCATATCTACCAATCTTGTTAGATTTCCCTAAATTACGTCACATTATCAGAGTGTATAGATATACATATTTGCGTTGCTTATTACCTATAAATCCTTTTATATATTTCAGCTAATATGAAAAACTTATTATTATTTGTAAAACAGGTCAAAATGAGATTCAACTTTCATACTACGATACTTCATAGTCTTACGTATATCAAACTTGTAACACCCTTCTTTCGTTGGGGTCCCCGACCGTCGTTTTATTAGCGTGCTCATTTCTCCAGCTTTACTGAAAAAATATATTCGTTAAATATCACTTTCTTAAATGAGATATTCTCGATGCGGCGACGGCGTGTGAAGTCTGCCAACCGGCAGTAGGCTAGCTGGGTGGACTACAGACTAACCTCTCTTACTCTTTGGGAAGACTGTGTTCGAGTAAGTTCGAGAGGTTCATGATTGTGAACTTGTCCTATTTTACCCTCAGAATAACCACCCACTGATCTAATTACGTGTTGACATCATTACGTTTTCTCTATCCATTATGTTCCTTTGTTTATAAACAACGTTAATCTCCATTAAGAGATAATCAAACTACACTAAAAGTATTTTCTGCCGCGGAACCCAAAAAACATCGCCTACAATAAACATCTTAACATCGCCCAGTATATGTTAGGCAAGAGTTCAGCACTTACGTAAACATTTTCACGAATTATATTTCTTTCAGAATACTGAATAACTATTTGAATACTTCAAGAGTAAAAGTTTGCACATTTCTAGCTCGTTCTAACAATTTTTGCTATATCTGACTATTAAACATTTTGAATGATAGAATATTTACCCATAGATACTTGTAGATCCTCTAAAACTTTTTCAACGTCTTATTCAAGCGACTGACTATTATGTTTAGTTTTTAATAATATTTTTTTTATGTTGTTTACAATTTTTATTAAAAGTACAAAAACATTGTATATAAAGAGATGTTTTAAAACACTTTTACCAGTCCAATATCTTCTTATAAATAATTATTATTTTACTGTAGTTCGTGCGGCTTTACAATAAGGGTACATTTAGTGAAACTATTCTTTGGAGACAATCAAGACGAGTTGAAGGACTTCGATTATCTTCCAAATAACTTCGAAGAACTCTGAACTGCGCTCCAAAACCCAAATTACCGACGTAGCTCAAAAGGCCGCGAAGCTTAAATGGGACTGGGCAGGCCATGTCTGCCGCATGCCGGATGAACTGTGGGCTTTTATTGCACAGAACTGGAGCCCTGAGACGGTTAACCGAAAACGCGGCAGACCACGGAGGAGATGGCGGGATGACCTGGATGCCTTTCTTGAGAATTGGAACGAGGTGGCACGGCACCGGGAAAAGTGGAAGAAATGGGGTGAGGCCTTTGCTCAGGAGTGGGGTCATAAAAAAAAAAACTTCGAAGTCTTAAAGGCAATTAAAACTCTGAATGTTACACGAACTATTTTCATTTCGACGGTCGAGATTCTTGCTTGCATTTGAAATTATTATTTCAACACTTAGTACTACTTAGTTGAAAACGTTGTGGTTTCTGAAAGCTGTGGAAAACGAATAATAGGAATTCAGAAACCATTCTGAAGTGTTATTACCAAAGTGAATGAGATAGAACTAACAATCTACGTACTATCCTCTTCATACAGAGGAACAATGGAAACCACATCATCACGTTTCCAAAAACTGCAACTAGTCTTAGAGTTTTTTTTCTGATTGGTATCGGTCTATCAAAAATTTTAAAATAATGAATGTAGTTCAACTTCGTAGTTTTAACTTATTACCCAAAATTATTCCCAAATAACCACTCAAAGTTGGTGTGTTATTGTTCGCAGGTTCATGAACAATAACTAGATTTTAACTGAAAGATAAAACAATAATGTTATCTTAACCCGTCCAAATTTTATCAAAACATTTTATTTAATAACTAACACTTTTTAGTGGGTACTCGTACGTCTTAAAATCTTTTTTTCTAAGTACTTTTTCATTTTATACTTATACTCTATTATACTTAAACATTTGTTGGGAAAACGAAGAAAAACACTTTAGGTGAAGCGTTAAGCGCTGTCACGCCAAGGTTAAGTCTTGTTTAGAACCTAACCGCGTTAAAAATATAAAAAGGAGTTTAAAAAGACCACAGTGTCGAGAACTGCAAGGTCTGTCGCCGCCCGTCGCAGTCAAACAAGAAAAACATGATGATAGAGTAAAGCGTCGTTAATAAAATATTGTAGAATATTCTGCGAATATTAAAAAACTTGCCTGGGTTTAGTATGGAAGTAAACTGAATATTTTTTTACTTATGTATATAGGTACAGCCTTTTTCATAATAAACACGTATAAATTACCTATATATAAAACTTTGGTGTGTGTCTGTTCATAATTCCTATCTTCCTAAACGACTTGAACGATATACTTAGATGGTTTTTTTTTTGTACTTATTTGATCACCTGGCTAGCTTTGCATCGCAAACATAGGACGACATGCGAGTGAAATTGCGGACACGAGCGAGACGTAAAGATAATATAGCAGTAAACGTTTCAACTGTTATTATTTATGCAGGGAGTAGAACTTTGAAACCCCTAAAAGTTGCTAAAGATTATATTTATGTTGCTACAGGTACTCGGACAAAAACCACATCCTGTGCACGGAGAGACGATGTAGTACAGCCATACTGAGCAGTTTTCTACTACCGCCTATACTCTGCATACCCACATATATGGTAAGATAACTTTCCGCCCACGGCTTCGCCCGTGTGGTTTCTCGGCTTTTCTGCATTTAAATATTTTTCCCGTTTTTGCAACATTTCTCATTTATGCTCCACTCCTATTGGTCTTAGCGTGATGATATATATATATAGCCTTCCTCGATAAATGGGCTAACTAACACTGAAATATTTTTTCAAATCGGACATGTAGTTCCTGAGATCAGCGCGTTCAAGCATACAAACAAACAAACTCTTCAGCTTTAATAATATGTATATATACAGCTTTATAATATAAGTATAGATTAATATAAACACACCATCACACCTGTATCGAAACGTCATGTTAAATACCATATTTAGTCCATAGAACATCAGTTATCTGCCATTGAAAGTCCCATCGAAATCAGTCTGGCTGTTTCCTAGATTAGAACCAACACATGACTATAAAAATTTGAAAAAAAAATTATAAGTACCTAGTGTTCATATAGTTTCTTTAACTTTTTTTGACATAGCTAACAGGCAAAATAATTAGTTTTATTCGTGTAGATTAAAAACGGATACCTACTTACTTCAATTTTATTTATTTGTATTTTTAGATGTAAGTAATGAACCGTTTAAAATGTCAGTATTTTACTATTTACCAGAAACGTAGGAGAAAATTCATCCAGGTAAAGCTAGTTACATAATGAGGAAACGATCTAATGAGTTTCACGGGACTTCAAGTGGCACTAATTAATACTAACTAGTAGGTTATAGATAGTAAAGGTTGTTTCTGAGTAAATTAATATTCTGAACCTGAAAAAAATGCGGAACACTGTTCTATTGCATGGCGTTTTAACTTTAGCTGAATATGAAATACAATTAAAAATTTCTTTTGACTTTTCACTTAGGATTTCCTCTTCAATAACTACGAATCTTGTTGAATGTATCAAGAATTTCTTGGAGTACGAAATATTGTTTACTTCAAGATTGCGTATTCCATCTTAATAAATAAGCCGTGATTGTCTTTCCAGACAATAGTGAAACGCTTACAGTAAAAAATATATACTTTCTGCTAAGATTTACAGAAAGATATCCGGTCGTACTAAGTAGTCATTCATCCTTATCCCACCTCTAATTGTTTAAAAATATTCTTATGGATATAAGTAGGTATAGTGAGATAATAAAAATATTGCGCCTTACATCCTTCAGAACTATTTCTGAATGATTTATGGACCGTACAAGTCTTCATAGACTAAAGTAGCCCTTTTTGCGTTGAGAAAAATCAATGGAGTGTGTGTGGGTTTCATAAAATATTTGCGGCTTGGAAATCTCCTAAGTGATTTTCTATGACGCTGTAAATAGCAAAAATATTATAATCAACGGATAAAATTTGAACGCAAAAACCAAACTGAATCAGAAATCAGGAGAACCGTCAAAGAACGAAAGTTCCAACATAGCTAAAAGGTAAGCTGTGGCTGGAACACATCAGAAGCAAAGACGAAAGAAAAGGATATTTATTTTCGTCCATAAACCAATGAAAGATGATGGGAAGTGATGGCTGCTAGGGAAAAAAGATTCTCGGTCTTTTACAAGATGGACAGACCTGGTAAAGGAGGAGATGGATCTGCAAGTGGATGCAGAAGTGGACATCTTTTGGCTGCTATGATAACGCCTAAGTAAAAAACTTTTTTCCAAATAATGTTCATCTGATTTTGCTCTAAACGGATTTAAAGAATCATATTTTGAGAAAGTGCAGTTATAGCCTTGTGATATGACCATTGGCTGCCAAGTCAAAGGTCTCGAGTTCGAATCCAGGGCACGCACCTCTGTCTTTTCGAAGTCATGTTCGTATTAATAATTAATCCCGTGCCCAGCATTGGGATTTTGAGAAAATCTAGAATCGGTGATAAAATAAATTTGCAAACTGGCGTTGACCTATGTAACTTAATTAATGGATAAAAGTCCCCCTCAAAAAATAATCCATGGCAGTCGCTAATCTACTTAACAAGCGTGTTGATTACGGCGCTACCACAATCAGCCAAAATTACAGAAACCGTTGCTATGGAAACCGGGGACGGTTGCCATAGCAACCGTGTCAGTACCGTTCGCAAATAAATGCTACATTTTTATATTGCTCGCGCATTTTCGTATCGACGAGTTGTCGTCCAAGAGACCCAACGTCGTAACGCGTCAAAAACGGAATGCAATACAAAATATATCGCGAAATTTATTCTGACGTGTGCACTTACACGTGTGTTGATGAGCAATCATGTTTCTTACTTCTATGAGTAGGAAAAGTATTTCTTACGTCAGTTTTTAAACAAGGCAAACGGTTTGTCTAATATGTCTTACCCAAACAGTTATACCAACTATTTAATAATGCTGAAGAGTTTGTTTGTTTGACGCGCTCATCTCTGTACCTAACTATCAGTCGGATTTGAACAGATTTTTTCAAGAGCTTGGGCAAGGCTATCTCGCATTACGCTGCGAGCCTTAGAAGCGGAGTACAAATATTATAGTGACTAGTGAGTTCAAACGAGGCATAAGAATTGACTCTTTTTAGGCAGTACCTACCCTACTCAAATATACAATGACATGTAATGACAGCTTGGAGATTCGTTTAATAACCAGTAAAATGGACAGTACAAACGACAATTTTCTTTTAATTTTTCCTGGTTTTAATTTTCCTGTCCTTACGCTTGATTAATTTCTTTAACGATTAAGGAAATGCCCGCAACAAAGTAAAATGCAAAAAAGTCTAAATATGAATACGTCTACGTAAATTTCTACTATACCAAAACATGTCATTATAAATAGTAGACTATTTTATCACTAGTTGATTAAAAGTTTGAGTACATCTTGAGAGTCCGGATGTTTATTCTTGATGTATATGTAACAGCACCCACACTACATAATGTTGTTTACTTTTAATTGCAAGTACCATTATAGTTTATATCTAAATTCCAGGGATTCAGCGTGAAGATTTGATCTGAATCAATAAATAAGACGTCTGCTATTACCTACTTACAATCTAGGTCATAAATAATTTCATTAAATTATGTGTCTATTGAATTAGGTGGTTTCATTCATACAAATTTTATTTGAGCCCGGTAATTTCCTTGCAAATTGAATTTATAAAAATTCGCTGAAAAATCTCGTAGAAATTTTCACAATTCCTTTCTAAGCGGATGTCTACACTTTATAGGCAACCAGTCCTATAGGTTAATTTCAATTTTATAGGCTCTATAGATTTTACGATGTCGTAATTAAATCAGATGAGTGAGCAGTATTTTGTTTTAACGCCCGCATTCCCCGAAAGGTTAGGCAAAGGTGTACTTAATATATATCCACCGTTCGCCAGTATGTTGAGGACCCATGTAATAGGGGACGAGCCTATTGCCATTCATCGGGCATAACCAAGCTTCGAACTGCTACTGAAAATTACATAGAAAATCCCAAAAACACTTTGCTCGATCTGGGAACCAAACCTCTAGCGTAGTAGTGGCGTTTAGGACCACGAGACTATTGAGGCAATTTGGTTTTATATTTTTTTTTAAGAATTTGTTCCTTTTTATTAATTATCACATTTAAATGAAAAGTACTTTATTTACACTATTTACATATTTTACATTCCAAAACAATTAACCAAAAAAATAATAAACAAAAACAGTGGGCGCGACTAGGCGTCAAAGTATCCCTCGTCATCGCTGTCGTCTGGTATCGTACCCAGAAGGCTGGCAGCATTGCCTCGATAAATGGCAATGCAAACTTTTTATATAGGTACAAATCTATATATATAAAAATCAATGCCACTTTTCGCTGTAATTTTATAACTCAAGAACAGGCTCACCTATCCAAACCAAATGTGTAGGCTTTGTTCGGACTATTTAGTAGATGGTTTATGTGAAGTTTGCACAAAATCGGTCGAGCGGTTCTTCATTTATCTCATTTTTTTACATACATATTATTGTACAGGAAAGTCAAGAAAACACGCGGGCGAAGCCGTGGGCGGAAAGCTTCTATATAATTATCCTTCAGATACCTACACTATTGAAAAGGTTTAACGTCTCAGTAATTTCTTCCTAGAGAGACACGCAGCTTCCCTATTTTGATTTAATAAAAACTTTCCTAGAATAGAATCCTAGATTTCCTAGAATCTGTAGGTATTTACTACTAAGAACGCCTTCCTAATCTCATTTCACGATAAATTCTTTATTAATAGTTACATCCAATAAAACGGGTACTCGTGCGGACATATTTGATCGTCTTTCCTTCTATTTCTAATTTTTATTTTACTGTCCACCGGTTTTAGTATTAGTTATCCGCTCCTTTTTTAATTTCCTTAAATAATAAAGTAAATGATGACTGCCTCAGTAGTCTAGTAGTCCTAAGCTCGTCTGCTATGCAGGTATGAGTACGTGGATTCGATCCTCACGTCGTACAGATTGTTATTGAGTTTGAAATTCTCAGTAGCAGCTCAGAGTTTGGATTTGACTCCGGTTAATGGCAATAAGCTTGCCTCCTATTATATGTGACCTAAACATACGCGCGAAGTGTGGGAATACATATAAGTTTTAAAGTTAACTGGATCTGAAGCGAAAGTCACCTTAAGAGACACAATGTGGAAGAAAAATTCGACATCACAATCTCACACCAGGTATCTCGGTAGCTTAGTTGGCTGAAGCGTCTTCTGGTCTAACTAACCAGAGGACACAAGACGATCCGACCTGAAGTCTAATTTTTATTTCACTAAAACTCATATCTTTGAAATCATCATCTTTTGTTGTGGTTATAGTAGGCCCGGTATACGAAAGTTTCAATGGAGTATTCAGACTTTCTATTCTTAAGAAATTTTCTTAGGTTGCCCTTAATTACGACAAAAATATAAGCATATAACTGGCACACTGTGCACAAATGTACGACTCTGATGATGATACCTAACTAGTTAGCTATGCTCGTAAGTTAAGCATTGCGATGAATTCACCAAGGTTGCAATCGGAATAATTATAATAGAGATGCATACGGGACAACCAAAGAAAAAAATTTTCATACAGAGGAAAAAAATGATTAATATTCCTTTTTGTCTACAGGTTTTTGATATCCACACGGCAATTGTCCTGGAACCCTCGGGCCCCATGATCCTCTACCACGTCGACTCCGATGAAGAGGGACAGTTATATCAGATAAACTTCTGGGTGCACGCAGTGGTCATCAAGCTCCTACCATGCTGCATTCTCACAATCATCAGCTTATGGCTGATCCGAGAAGTTTACAGCGCAAACCAGCATCAGAAGAAAATACGTGTTTATAACAAATGCCCAACCAATAATAAAGCAGTGAAGAGGCAGTATAAAGCTGATAGAAGAACGAACAGGACAACAAAGATGTTGGTAGCAGTTTTACTACTGTTCCTTGTGACGGAGCTCCCACAAGGAATTTTGGGGTTGCTAAGCGGGTTACTAGGGAGGTGCTTCTTCAAGCGTTGCTACGATCTATTTGGAGAGCTGATGGACGCGTTGGCATTGCTAAACGGGGCTATAAACTTTGTGCTTTATTGCTCGATGTCGAGGCAATTCCGAATGACGTTCGGGCAGATGATGTGGCGGGCGCACCTACACCGCTGGCCCCCGCCAACCGCGTCACACTCCGATGGACAGAACACGTGAGTAGCACAGCCCGTTTAATAAACATTTGAAAGAAACGTATTTATAGACACGAAAATAGTGGCTAAACACTGCGTAGTAACCGATAAGCGAGAGAATCAGTACATCTGATGGACTATTCTATACTTTATTTCATTAAAAACGTTATCTTAGTATTTACTTCTATTTCTTGAGTGCGTGGGTCCACTAATCTCATTAAAACCAAATCAGGAAGCATCGATCTGTAGGTCATACTTATTTGTTGCGTTCCGGTGTAGAACCCGCGTCGTGTTACGAGCGTCGTCGAGTTACGACTACTGTGCTTATCGAGCCGTCAAATATTTCATTATATAAGCAATAATATGATGTATTTCATTCCATTGCTCGAAAGAAGAATATAAATAAACAACAATCGTCTTCAAATAATAAATGTCAATGGTATGAAACCAAAATAATGTAAAAGTATTTCATAGTACATTTAATAAACATATACCGAGCATTTGGTGGAAACCTAAACAAAATGTCAGTTAAAACTGATCCACATGGGTACTACCTACATAGGTACAAGGTTGTATGACTGACAGACAACGCACAGCTGGAAGGCCTAGAACAGTCTTCTCAAAGTAGACGCTGGAGGCTTACGGAGAAGAAATAAACCTTGAAATTGATTGTAACAATTTATAAAAATTAATATTTTGAATAGTTGTTTTCTAAAATTAGCACCATAAAATATATCGTTTGCCGCTATCCTATAAAAAATAGGGACTGAAAAAAAAGGGGATCTAGGTAGGTCCGTATAAAAACTTTTAATAATAATAGGATAACTAATAAATTCTGTACACTTGGCTACATATACGTCAGTGTCATAAACATGATTGATGTTCAGTAAAGCGATGCGGGCTAGTAGAATAATGGAATTTGTATTTCAAGGGAGAATGTTACATTTACCTACACAAATATATTCAAGTAGCTGGTTCCCGCGATTTCACTCACATTCCAAAGGACTTTTTGACACAATAGTTCCTTACCTATGTCCTTCTCCCAGGTCCAACATACTTCTATGTACCTAATTCATCAAAATTGGTTAAGCGATTTCGGCGTGTAAGAGTATCTAACAATCAATGTTATTTTCGTTATTGGTATAAGTATGGATTTAAAATGAGGATTCGGCCGAAAATTCTCAAAGATGTGAATTTTCTAATGCAAGAAAATTTGTAGTGAAAGAAAAATTCGATCTCAGGCAGGGTTTGAACCTGCGTCTCTCTGGTTACGTACACCAGACGCTTTGCCAACTAAGCTACCGAGACCACTACCTGTGATGTCGAATTTTTCTTCCACATTTTACGTCTTCAGGCGACGTCAGCAGTTTATACCAAAATTTCCTATTGGGAGAGCCTATTGCCATTAACCGAGCAGAAATCCAAACTCCGATCTACTTGGAAAATTCAACAAATTTTGGTATAAATACTCGCACTTGGAAATCGCAGATGCGAAAGAAACTACGTATTAGATAAGTATTAGACCTTTTTCCTCATAGTTATATTATCGTAGGCATCAAGCTATAATTTCCAGTTTAAGATGACCTGTCATTGTTAAGCCTATACCTACAATGCGAGGTCAGCTTACATTGAAAATAAATAGCTTGATCTTTCAAGGCTCTCTAAATCCTGAAATCTCCTCTCCCTATCTACAACAACATTATCATTGCAGATTTGAAGACTGTTGAATTATTCTCCTGGTAAATGTAGGGCTTAATTATTTCAGGGTTTGCTGACGACCGGCAAAATTAAGTGGCGGCTGGACATTAGAAACATACCATCACGCCTGTATTCCCCGAAGGGTTAGGCAGAGGTGTACTAATGTACACCCACACTTCGCTGGTATGTTTACGTCCCATATAATAGGGTGCGAGCCTATTGACATTAACCGGGCTTAAATCCAGACTCCGAGCTGCTACTGAAAATTTCATAGAAAAACTTTGCTCGACCTGGGACATTAGAAAGCCTTTGTCAATATTAAAAACAAAATATAATTCAACCAAACTTGTTTATTTTTCAGGGCAAAATCGTCGATCCCCTGAGGAAGGGTTGTACAAGAGAAACATGCCAATGTTTTGCAGCATTTCCTGTAAATACAAGTGTTAGTATAAGATGTGGCCATATTACTTAACGAATTTAATTATAGTTCTAGTCTTAAGCACAACGTGTATTTTTTACTATTTATTATTGATTGAGAATCCGATTATAAGTAAAGGACCTGATAAAAAGTATTTGAGTAAAGGCCTCTACAAAATTGTACCGAACCTTTTTCTTTCCAGCGGTGAGTAACTTGCAATAACATAATTAACCTTTACCAAAATTTACTTTATATCCTGAGCCACAGAGTACCTTTCTGACATTGGCCGCAAGGGTATTTCGTCATAGTGATGGCGTACCACAACTTGTTTTGAGTAAGAGGGATGCCGCTCTACACATTTAATAGTGTCATCCCTTTCACAACGAACTCAGATATGATAATAATTGTGCTTTTTTTGGTTTGCGCGTTATCATAGGTTTCATAGATTTATGTGGATGCTCTTTCTCAAAAAGTGTAACATTTGTTCATTCAGAGATAAATGAACTGTTGCCTTCAGTATTGCCGAATCAAAACGTCCTTCAAACCTTCAAGAAAAGAGCGAACTCCCTTATATAACGCCTGCAACGCACTTGTGTCTCCTCTGGTGTTGCGGGTGTCTATGAGCGGCGGTAATATAGTTTACTATCAGGCGATCCGTCTGCTCGTTTGCCACGTATACCATAATAAAAACACATAATAATATTCATAATTATTATAATTGTATGAAACTCCGCTTCTACTCAAAAGGCGATTACACTGGTGGACTGCTGGTGAAGCATAGCAGTCAGGTTGCAAAGGCCACATTGAGCGACTCTGAATATTTTTCATATTTGGAACTCATAACAGATACTTATATACTCTAATGTAAATCATATGATTCATCATAGCAGTATTTTTAGTCCACCTCTAGCTCTTCTGATTTTTATTTCATTCGAAAAATATTTATGTCGTGAATCTTACAAGAAACTGGAAAGTCAAATGAATATGGTTGCAGGAAGTTTGCATAAAATTGCAAAATAAGAAAGAAAACTTTGTATGTTTAATGATAAAATTAGTTAAGTTCCTATTCCGACTGATTGCCTAATTATTTTATGAAACTTTGCTATTAATTATTTGCAGCTACAAAAATATTTCAGTTCATAAATGTATGTACCTAACTGTTTAGAATAATAAATAATAATAATACTTAGTTAACTGTAAATAAAACAAAAATATTTGTTATTATTGTCGTTGTAAGCTGAAAAATTTATAATTTTATGCGATAAGTATGATAAATAAGTAAACAGAAAGTCAACTAGGAACTGTTTTTTTTTTTAATATCTCTAAAGTTTGTTTTTTAAATCTTGAAGTCTAAATTTACAAATAATGTTGCCAGGTCAATTGTGCAGTGTTGAGCCTACGATACCGGTACCGGAATTCAGGATAACTTGTTATGATAACTTTTAGCAAAAAAGTTAAACTGCCTTCAAAATATAACACGTATCATGTCAAAAACAGTTTCGGATGTCGGTGTCGAAAACAAAAGTTCCACTTAAATTAAAGCCACAACTTCCGAAACTGTTTTAGACATAGGTAACATTATTTATATAATTGTTTGAAATTCGTTTTACGTTTTCGTTAAAAGAATTTGAATTTGTATTCTAACTTTATGAATTTGCTAAAGTCGGTTAAAAAAAGCGATCCTTGATTTTATTAGAGAAAATTTCCGATAGTGATAATTCACTAATTAAGAATCACAAAAAACTGGCAACCCACGTAATGTCAATTTGTCTCTACTTACGATTAAAAAACAGACTATCAATATACATATAATTATATAGCTAATTAGTTTCGATCAAGCAATACAATATTAGTGATGCAAGCGAAAATAAACCTTATGACTCTGCCAATATATGGACGACAATCAACCTTAGGTTGGTTTATAAATTTCTTAGTCGACAGCAGAATGGCATACTTACTGTTATAAAAACGATTCTAGTCTTTTTATCATTAGCTTTATTTTAATAATAAAGCTAGTTGTTATAATAAAAAAAGGGCGGCTTATACTACGATTCGGTACATACCTACAAATAGCGTGTACGCACGGCTTCACGTCGAGCTATACAAATCCAATTTAAGCTGACCTCTCACTTTACCTAAAACTAAATTATATTGTAGTCTATGACCGAAAAAGATGCGAAATAGCCTTATCCTGGAAATGTATAGCTTGACCTGTAGCCGTGTGTACTTGTTAATATTAAAATGAACTTCAAAGATCTAGGAATATACATTCTTAATGTAACTCGTATTCATTTAAAATATTATACTTTAAATAATTACCTAATTCAAAGAACTATTCGCTTTACTTTTTACCGAAATATTGGTACTTAACTACCTACTACAGTCAAGTCTAAATATTGTTTATGAACGAAATCTCTCTATTGAAACTAGACTAATCGATAAGATATTGTCACGTCTTGTTTGATGTATAATTTTGCGTAGGTATAATGGATGACTTGGAGAACTTACAATTCATAATTTGGAGGATTTGGCAAGTTTTCAATACCCTCTTCTAATTCTTCTCCAGCCTACAATCAACACAATGTATGGTTTCACTCCTTTCGATTAGGCCTTATTTCACACTCGGTTGTTTCTTGTCACTAGACCAAAGGAAGGAACGAACTAACACCTTTCTTTATTTTAGTAGATGAAAAAATAACGACAGATAATAATAAACCTCTATTGAGTAAGAGTAATAGGTACTGTAATAACACATCAAAAAAGACAAAATATATACCTGTCTTTGTCGTTTTAATGTCGATAAAGTGAGATTGCATTAGAGATAATACGCACTGCAAGCTCGCTTACCGAATTAACATTTTAGTATGTCGGAAACTTTCAGTGGTAGAACAACTTTAGCTTCTAATTATAGTTTGGAAAGCGTTAAGCTTGTTAGTTACCTTAAAGTAGTAAGTTGATGCTGAAAATGAGTTTTAGTTTCAAGTACTGTAGAATCTACAAGTAGATAGGTACTTAGCGATTGTATCACGCCGTGCATATAAGTATGCTTTACCACAATTTTTATTTTCATTACGATGGAATTTCGTGTAATTCTATTAAATTAGGCACTATGATTATTTCCACTTCTCAAGAGTTATTCTTTTTCTTTTCGTCTTAAGGGACATTTTTGAGATTTGTCTGTGTTTTACTCACTTCTTGTTGGATTTGTGCATCTTTTTCAGTATTACAAGTGTTTTCAGATGTCGTCTTTTTTATATTGTCCGACTCGGTGGTGGATTCAGGATTTCAGTTTGAGAAGGGCTTGAATACGAAGGAAATAGGATATTTTCTTGTTTAATTTAAGATTTGTCAGGGGTGGACCCAGATACTTTTAGGGGGGTTTGAGCTGCTAGGCTCCCGCCTGGATCCACTGCTGTCCGACAACCTTGCCGCCAGTCTACCTACATCTCGACCTCCTTGGTAATTTTTTGGCTCAGGTTGCTTAACAAAATTCTAAGGCTTGAACCCCAATAATCAGCAGGCGTATTATGACACAATATTCGTTTCCGCATCTGCATACTTACTCAAATGCTTGCAAATTAGTAATTTTCAATAGATAAAAGTGTTTTTGTCTGAAATGTTCAGAAGTAAAGTCACCCTTTATGTTATTTTAGTGAAGGAAAAATACGACCTCGGGCAGGATTCGAACCTGCGTCTTCTAGTTAAGTACACCAGACGCTATGACAGCTAAGCCACCGCGAGTCCCAGCCGCCTAGTGGTTTGGTTTCATTTATAAATCTACTAGCTTTCCGCCCGCAGCTTCGCCCGCGTGGACAACACGATTTTGACTGTTTAGTTTATTCCAATTCTGGCGGAAAATTGCAAATTATCCGTACATATCTTTCCGTCCGCTTCTTTGCTCGGGTAGACCACAAAATTTGCCCAACTTTATTATTTACTGAAATATAAACGCGGCTTATATCCTTTCCCAAGGTCTAGTCTATTTTTGTACCAAATTTCGTCAAAATCCAAACGGACTTTCATCCCCTATTTCATCCGCACACAGTTTGAAATTTTAAAAACCCCATATCAAATATTTATTTATTTCTTATCAAGTGCCTAAACACAAAGTTTCAGCGTTTATCTTCAACAATGACAAACTCCCATACAATTTTTCATCCCTTATTACAACCCCTTTTTTACAAAAAAAAAACGTAGGTACCTTATATCCTTTCCCAAAGTCTAATCTTTTTTGTACCAAATTTCATCAAAATTGGTTCCGGGGTTAAACTTGAAAGCGTGACTTTGTTTGGACTTCTAAACAAACTTTCACCCCCTATTTCAACCCCTTCAAAACTATTTTTGCAATAAAAGGTAGCCTATGTCCTTTCTCAAGCTTTAGTCTATCCCAGTACCAAATTTCATCAAAATTGGTCGAGTGGTTTAGGCGTGAAAGCGTAACAGGCAGACAGACAGAGTTACTTTCACATTTATAATATTAGTAGGGATTTGTTGATACATACCTATCGAACCTATGAAATATTGCTAAACAAATTAAATTCAGCTTGTATATTATAAATGTATCTGTAATTTGTATGTTGTCGTATTTTTCATAATAGCACTGCATTTGAATAGAAGGATGTTCATAAAAAGTTTGTATTCAAATGTATGTTATTTCAAAGGGACAATTAGACCGTGAGACGAGTGAGTGCTTTTCTATGTATGAACACAGAATTACTAGATTCTAGCATAATAACTAATTTAATATGGCAGCCTAATGGTTAGGACATCGGACTTGCGATCATCTGGTTGCCGGTTTGAAACCTACTCATTCCACTACCAACGTGAACCCACTCGTAATACAAGCTTGGAATAAGGGGTCAACAAGAATACCAGTAATGTGCGACACACATTGCTAGTAAGCTTAAATTAAAAAAATCTGTAGCGACTAATGAGGCAGTTATCTATATAATTAATGAAGTCTAAGATTGACCATTTTATTTTCTTCTTACCAATGATCTCAATGACTAACTCTACCATTATATATTAAAAGGCTTATTTAAGACATTAAGTGCAGTAAAACTACATAATATTATGTAAAACTATTAAACAACGTATTCTAGTCACTGTATATAACATAAAAATTACAATAGTTCGTACTTATAATTATAATATGCTGATAAAGCGTTAATATATATGTGGTTTCTCTTGTACATCAAAATATAACATTTCTAATACTAACTTGCTCTATATTCAAGCATTTACCATTAATGATGCTCATAAATTAAAGTTTGTACATATCGTTTTATAAATAAAAGTCTTAATGTGAGTTTTGATATTTATTACCCTATACCTACCTATAGTTATAAAATGGCAAACATACAAATACAAATAGTTTATTTCATTTAAAGGTTTGTACAAAATAGTAGTGATTGAAATGTCCTTTTAACCAATTAAATGCCTGTATTAGGACACTCCCCTCTTCCATAACTTAGATTATAATAATGTTTTTTTTTTTGCTTATTACTATTTTAAAAAAACATCATATTGTCCTATACATATAAGCCTTTTTTATCACAACAATTGCATCCCAAACTAGTCAGCCCTTAGGTATTGGTTATCGATGATACCTAATCATTGGCGATAATCACACCCATAGTGGAAATATATTTAAGTATATACATATTGCGATGTTTCTTTGTTTTTTACAGACACGCTCACCTGATCGAGGTACCTAATTAATAACTCATGTTTAAAACATTTACGTTATGGATGGTGATTTTGTATATGGTCATGCAATTTAAACTTTGATATGAACATAAAAACTTTGCATTTTAAATTAGACATAATAAATCAAAATAGTAGGTACTGTACCAAAATATTCTTATCTAGAATAACTAATATTGCTATTCTGACTCTAGTGGGCTCGAAAATCGATCTGTATACAATACATTAGCTATCTTATAAATAATAAATGAAGATCAATTTCTAGATTAAGTTATTATGATTGCCTACACTGTCAATATCAATAAATCATTCAACAAAATAACATCACTCAGTCTTCGAGCTCAGCAATAACTTGATTGATTAGAATATTTCATTAAGTCTAGCAGACTAAATATAAGTAATCTTTTAAACTATATTTATGCTAAACCGCTCGTTTTCTTAAGGAAAAGAAAGAAACTCGGAACCTGGCCTTTTTAAGAACAAATTGCGGATGTTCTTAAAAAAGGCCAGGTTCCGAGCACCCTAAACCGACGGTCATGCATGAAGAGATTAATGAATGTAGATGAAGCGAAAGTAGTGTGCCAGGATCGTAGCAAGTGGAAATCTATAGTCTCTGCCTACCCCCATGGGAGACAGGCGTGACAATATGTATGTATGTAAAGAAAGAAATATAGGTAAGTACTAAAGCTCCGCTCAATAGGTCCTCGGTTATAACGGCAGAAATTCAAGATTCATTTCTTAGACACTAAAGTTGATCTTACCATTATATTTAACCTAAGAACGTAGAATTAATGTATTTATCTCCACCTGAGAACTCAGAACCTCCTTCCTAAATGATG
Source organism: Subacronicta megacephala (assembly GCA_958496365.1). NCBI lineage: Eukaryota > Metazoa > Arthropoda > Insecta > Lepidoptera > Noctuidae > Subacronicta > Subacronicta megacephala. The sequence goes on along the minus strand of OY292530.1, from coordinate 7,880,787 downwards.
AAAATGGTTAGTAGGTACAGTCGCCAGCACATCAGGGCCCCTAGACAAGTGGCATGAACGCTAATCCAATAGAATAGAATAGAATTCTCAATGTACAAAACTGTCAAATTCTCGAGATGACTGAACCATAAAATCGATTTTGAACTTAACCATCAACATTTTTCAACAACAAATTTGTGGTCCCAAATTTGTCTGTCATTCCCTCTCAGTTGCTAAGTCCCATTTGCCCAGTAACTTCACGAGGTAAATTGCCCATCAAACTAAAAGACAATAAAATAAAATGCAATTAATCAGTCATGCAGCAATGACAATTTACCATGTTTCTTCACCGGTCTGACTCTGACCATACAAGTGTGATTGATCATGGATATGTAACGCGATAAAATCCGTTAATATCAGTTTTATTGCAATGACTGATATTCGCATAAGTATCAGAAATCAGAACAAAACATTAATTATCGTCAGAACATTTGATAATGCCTCGCGGACGAACTCCTGTAGCAAATTACATAAATCTATGCGTGAAAATTAAAAAATGGAATCACTGACCTTAAATTTTCAAGTTATATGAATGTCATAAGAACAAATATATATTTTTCAGTTATTGACCCGATGAAGAAGAATAATTTATGCGCGGACGTAATGGATATAATTATTTACCACATAGTTTTAACTCGAAACAAGAAAAACTATGTTTTTGTGCTTCAATCAAATCAAATCTATCTATCTATATATATAAAAGGCAATGTCCCGACTGACATATCATCGCCCAGCTGAAACCACTAATGATAGAAGTTTGAAATTTTGTGAGGATATTGCTTTTATACTCTAGGCGTCATTTAAGAAAGGATTTTTCGAAATTCATCCCCTAAAGGGGTGAAAGGGGGGTTTAAAGTTTGTATGAAACTCTGTCATTTCTAATTTGAATTTAATGAAATTTGGTATTTAGCCTTTAAATACAAACTAATAAAACACGTCCTTAAAGATTTTTTAAATTTCATCCCTTAAATAGGTAAAAAGGGGTATTAAAGTTTGTATGGATTTTTTTTTTATTATTATCAAAATTACTTGAAATTCAATATTTAAGCTCTTCAACATAATTAAAGAAATACGTGTTTTTGGATTTTTTTAATTTCGTCCCTTAAATGGGTAAAAAGGGGTGTTAAAGTTTGTATAGTTTTTTTTTCATTTTTTATCAAAATTACTTGAAATTCAATATTTATGCTTTTCAATATAATAAAAGAATCACGTATTTTTGGATTTTTTAAATTTCAGCCCTTAAATGGGGGTGTTAAAGTTTGTACTAATAATAAATTGTTTATTATCAAAATTACTTGAGATTAAGTATTTAAAGTTTTAAAATCTATATTATAGTTAAAGAAACACGTGTTTTAGGACTTTTTGAGTTTCATCCCTTAAAGGAATATAAAGGAGTGTTAAAATTTGTATCGAAAAAAAAAATATTATCAAAATTACAGGATGTAAGCTCTACAATACAATTAAAGCAACACGTATTTAAGGTCGTTTTTTAATTTCACCCCTTAACCGCGTAAAAAGAGTAACTGACCCTATATGTAAAGGGCAAATAAAAAAATTTGCTATTTTTATTATTACTTTAAGTTATTTATTCCATTCTAAAAATAAATGAATACGAATAAGTACTAACTAAAGTACAAAGTAATCGGGACATTGCTTTAACTGTAGCTTCATCTGGAGTAGCACCTACTCTTTTGGAAGGTGGGAAAATGGCTCACGCTGTCTTTAAAACTTCCGCTTAGTTTCATCCATGTCGAAACTCCGTTGTGCAATAATATTTTAGCAGAGTGACATGGCTCAAGTTCTCCGAAATCGCACACTTATAGTATGAGATGAGCACACAAAGGTGGAATCGAAGCACACAATAGATTCTTAAAGATGTCAGAGGCAGCAATAGTGATTGGTGAAGTTACTGTGTTGCAGGCAGGGGAATGCCGTCAGATTCCGTTATACCTAGAGGAACACGAGCAGTCGAAATCAGAGCATCCTCAACATCGGGATAGGTATCCCGATGTTGGGCTATAGGTATAGCCCAACATAATGATTATCTGTAAAAATAAATATGAGAGAGATACGTCTGTTACAAAGTTTTCAGAACTATTGGTTAAGATAGAAAATAGAGATGATCCTGAATCCAAAAGGAAAATATATGTACCATCTCTGCTGGATACAATGGTGACGGGTTGTTTTGATAGGTCTAATAGAGTGTATCCTGATTTTTCTAATATACAAACAAGCCTATAGATTGGCTGTGCAAACGTGCAATACCGACTCCGAAAAAAAGTGCAGTTGCTATTAATTACATACTTCCTAAGTCGTTGGAGGGCTCAGAAATTGAGTATAGGTCTGTCGATTCAGTGCTACAAGCGGATGAAGTAGATTACTAACATGTGGAGTTCCTTATCAGTGTAACCCTCCTTAGGACATCTTTAATGATGCTGCGTCTCATTAAACCACTTAAACTATGTAACGGGACTAGACTGCGAGTAACAGCATTGCACAAATATATTAAAGAGGCCGCTGTCATTACTGGTTGTACTTGGGGGATTCACTTTTCATACCTCTAATACCACTGATACCATCCGACTGTTTTTGAGAACGATTACATTTCCCTCATAAGATCTGCTTTGCAATGACCATAAAAAAAACAGGGTGAGACATTAAGGATAGCAGGCTGGAATTAAGAGAAGATTGCTTCTTACATGGGCAATTGCCCCTTCCTCATTCACCTCGGTAGTGAACAGACGTGTAGCGCTCTTGCCTCGCCAAAGTATTTTTTTAAATAAAGAATAAATTCGGCAATTATAGTAATATAAACCTTAAACTAGAATAATAGAGACGAAAACTACTTGTATCCGTACCGAATGAGCACTGATCACGCGTCGTGCGACTGGCTCATTAAGGAATTTAGTTCATAGTATAAGCAAGTTTCTTAGACAAATTATCATGTTTCATTCGCCTTCCAAAACGATTCACTCATCACAACCGGAACTGTCTACCTGCAGTAAAGATGATACTGAGTTCATCACATCAAGAAAAAGGAAAATCCATCCAGATTCTGAAGATATTTCTGATATTCGTAAAATGCTCTCGAGCATGAAAGAAGATCAAGATATGAAATTTAATAATATTCAAGAAATTATTAAAGAGATCAAAAACCAGAACACTGATATAATCAACTCTAACACACGCTTACAGAAGGCATTTGAGGATTCTACAGCGATGTATAAGGAATTAAAGCTGAGATATGACACTATTATTTTAGACAACAAAGAAGCATATAACAAAATAGCACAACTCGAGGATAAAATTGAATCAATAGAAAGACAACAACGTAACACAACTATTGAAATAAAGAACGTGCCCATCACAGAAAAAGAAGACGTAAATAAAATCGTGTCACAGTTACACAGTGCCTTGGATTTATCCATACCACCAGAAAACATAAGACAAACTTACAGACAAAAGGGGGGAACAAAAAATCTGATTATTGTTGAATACCAAACAGTACAGAATCGTATCAATGTTATGAAAGCCCTAAAAACATTTAATAGAAACAACAAGGACGATAAGCTTAACTCAAATACTCTGGAAGTCCCAGGTGAGAAACAACCAGTCTATATTTCAGAATCATTAACCCCTACTGCGCGGAAATTACACTTCTTAGCTAGAGAAGTACAAAAGAATCATGGCTTTAAATACTGTTGGGTAACTAATGGGCGAGTCTTTCTCAAGACTTCCATGGACTTCCATCCATTCTTATAAAGTCCTCAAAACCAAATTAAAGCTATGGACAACGACTTATCGAATCATCAAATCCACCCTAACTTAGAGCAATGACTACCTTATAAGTTTACGACTGCCGTCTTCTTACTGATCTTATTATTAGCGTTGTTTGTATTTCCAATTATATTTGTAACTTGTTTTGTATACATAAAGATAGTTATGTTTTTAAATTCGTTTCATAGGATTAGCTTTGTAACTAATTGCCTAGTTGTTTATTCCAATGTTTACTTATCTATTGTACTACACCACACTACACACAAAACTCACACTATCAATACATTCAAATTTCGGATTCACTATCATTACCGTTCATTATTTTGCACTGTAAACGGGTGTCAGTGGCGTCGTAGCCTTGCTTATAATATCATAATGCCAAACATACATAAGAAATATGGTTGATTTAGTGAATATTTCTTCAGACATTGATAAAAGTATCAATGCAGGCGAGGCTCGTATCGTCGACATCCCGGAGCAAATCCTTCTTAGATAAAACCAAGGCATATAGAGTTTTAACGCAAAATATTAGAAGTCTGAATCATAACTTTGATGACCTTACAGTTCTATTATCTAGACTTAATATATCTTTTGATTTCATAATTTTAACAGAATGCTGGCTGTCCAAAACCCTAAAATGATGGCGTAGTAATCTTTTGCAAAGATAACATTAAAGTAACTGTGTCTGAGCCCATTACAGAGAGTGATGAGATGAATTGTTTGGTCACTACTCTGGAAAACGAACTTGCTATTATTTCAGTTTATAGGCCCCCCGCCTTCAAAAATATAGATAATTTTTTAACCGCTGTAGACAACATATTAAATGAATATAAAAACCATAGGAACATTATATTCTTGGGTGACATGAATATTAATATTATAGATAATTTTGACACTAAAGCTTCCAAATATATGAATTTATTAGCCTCTCATGGACTCCTCCCATCACATTTGCTTCCGACACGAGAATACAGTTGTCTTGACCACTGTTTCGTCAAGACAAACTGTACTACTAACACCGTTGTCTGTAATTCTACTGTAACAGACCACTGTAGTGTCATGCTGTCACTTCCTAAAAAATCAGGAGCTGCCTATCAAACTGAAAAAACGTTTAAAAAAGTAGACTACAACGCGATTCTCAACAATTTAAAACTTACAAATGGATGGGATGAAATTCCCTCTACTTTACTAAAATAAAATTGGCTGCCGATACTCTTGCGATACCGATAACTAGGATTTGTAATCTTTGTTTCGATAAAGGCGTCTTTCCCAGTCCATTAAAGCAGTCTGTTATCATTCCTGTATACAAGTCTGGGGACAGAGAATGTGTCTCGAATTATAGACCAATCTCCTTATTGCCATCGCTCTCTAAGGTAATTGAACGGATTTTAAACAAGAGATTTAAAACATTCTTTGAGTGTAATCGTCTATTTTCAGAATACCAGTTTGGATTCAGAGATATGAAATCAACTGCTCATGCCATACATAAGTTCATATCATTTTCTGTCAAAGGCATGGATAGAGGGGATATGATCCTAGGCATTTTCCTTGACTTGGCAAAGGCGTTCGACACGGTTTCTGTTCCCATACTCCTCAATAAGCTAGAGAACTTGGGTATCCGCGGTACTGCTTTCGATCTTGTTAAAGATTATTTATCTAACAGAACCCAACGAGTAAGTATGAATGGCTACACAAGTCAACAAGAAAATGTCCAGTTTGGCGTGCCTCAAGGAAGTATTTTAGGCCCCACATTATTTCTGGCATATATTAATGACTTGTGTAATATCAATCTGAAACAGGGGCAAATTGTCTCTTTTGCGGATGATACAGTCCTTTTGTTTCATGGAAACACATGGAGTGAAGTATACCTTTTTTTTTTTTTTTTTTTTTATGGGATAACTCGGCAAACGGGCAGGCGAGCTACCTGATGGTAAGTAGTCATCGCCGCCCATGGACATCTGCAAAACCAAAGGAGTTGCAGATGCGTTGCCGAGCCTATTTAGGGAAAGGGAGGGGAAGGAGAAAAGGAGAAGGAAGGTGATTGGGGAGTAATTGGTTTGGCTAATGAGGGACTTGCTTTGGTCATATCCTGGCTCGATCGCAACCTTCTTACTTTGAATGCTCAGAAAACTAAATACTTAACATTTAGCATTAAGAACATCACGCAACCGACAAATGACTTGCAAATAAAATTACACACTTGCGAGAATACTACAATTTGTTCATGCTACAGTCTTACAAAAGAGTCATCTATGAAATATCTGGGCCTGATAGTAGACCAGAACCTCAACTGGAACGAACATATAGGCTCTTTGACAACTCGTACTAGAAGATTAATTCATGTATTTAAAAACCTTCGGCATGTATGCGACCCTAAACTACTACAAACTATTTATTTTTCTTTATGCCAAACTATACTATCGTATTGTATTACTGTTTGGGGTGGCGCAGCAAAAACCTCAATGATAAGTCTTGAGAGAGCTCAGCGAGCGATACTAAAAGTAATGAGTTTCAGAAAATATAGATACCCGACACATTTATTATATAAGAATCTATCCCTGCTCACAGTAAGACAAATTTTCGTGAAGAGTGTCATATTGTTCCAGCACTCAAAGTTACCTGACTTCACAACAAGGCGAAGAAAAGATCTAGTTTACTCTATTCCTAAAACAAATAGGGCATTTTCTAATAAATTTTTTGATCATCTCGGACCTCACTTATACAACCAGTTATCTAGGATCATCAACTTACGCAATTCGACTCTATTCGTTTGCAAAAAAAATCTAGACAAATATCTAATTGAAATGGACTATAATGATACTGAAAAGTTATTAATAACCATATCATAAATATATATTCAAAACACTTTCATATTCTCATTACATACAAAGTTTACACACACATCATATTTTTATTTTTATTTATTTATTTTACATTAAATTCAGGTACACATACATTATAGCTTCACTACCACCATAAACAACTTGGACTACTATTAATTTCTAATATTTTGTTTTATAAAGTTACATAACATTATTTTTATTTTTATTTTTTTATTTCAAGTAAAACAAAAAAATAAAAAAAAATATAGCAATAAACAAAGCTTACATCTTTCGATCTACTGCCCTAACATCAACAACTATAATGTTTCTGTAAATTTTGCATATACTTGACGAGTTGTTGTTCTACCGTCATCATTTAATATTCAGTTAAATAGTAATTTAGTGTCATACTTCACGGCTAATCACTGTTACTGTTAAATCTTTATTATTACGTATGTAAAATTATGTGGCAAGTCTTTGAGTGTTTGTGAAAGAGGAAGACTGACCTACCGTGATACAGTATTAACTAGTACGGAGGCCAGTGCGAATCAAGCTCAAACAAACTCATAGTCATAATATTTATTTTTACCCTTGATTTATAAGTGACATGTTTTAAGTTCCTAGACACAAATAATTGGGATTTGTATGAAAGGTTTGTCTTCTCCATTATTGTTAATAAAGTTTTTTATTTATTTATTTATTTAATTCTACTTTGCCTGTTACAGTCAGTATTAATTGCAGTATGGTCATTTTGGCACCAGACAGAAAAACCACCAATGAGCAAAGTGGTCTACCACTATTTGTTCCACCCTGTGGAAATAGATCCTACGAGACCTCCAGAATGATAGATCATCGCTCTATCTATTAGAACACGAATGCTGCTAATTTAAATCAAATATACATGTTGTTATGGAAAAACCTACACTGCCAAAATCGTGTTGTCCACGCGGGCGAAACTGCGGGCGAAAAGCTAGTATATGTATAAATGATGAATTAATTCATACATTCATACTTAAATATTCAAGTTTGGAACATCCATTAGTCTGTTGGGTTGGCTTACCTTTTTTTTTCAGTTTTATGTTCATAGAGCAGTAAAATTTTTAAAAACCTTTTTTTTATTTTGGTAAGGTAAGCTATTGAAAGAATAATTCGGCGTAGAAATAATATAATAATGAAATATATACCTAATAATGTAGGTATATTGCTGCTACATCGCTTAAAACGGTGAAGGAAACGTAAAAATGAGGAAACCTAAAGGCTGCCAACCCGGAGTAAGCTAGCGTGGACTATAGCCTAACCCCTCTCACTCTTAAAAAACCTGTGCCTAGACGTGGGACAATTAATGGGTTTATGATGACGATGAAATGCGGAAATATCTGTTTATGCCAATGTACGAGTATGCATGATTTCCTTTTCCATAATTATATCACGATAATGATAACACAGTCCCTTGAGAATTAACCGGACGAATTGAAAATTCCACTCAGACAACATTCAATACAATGTAGAAGACCGTTCTCTTATTGGTTAAATACATAAAATTTTATTGGAACTTCTATTCAGTCGGAGAAATCTATTTTAAAATGTAAACAGCGAGAAATTGGTTTTGTGCTTTTTAGTTTTGTTTATGGAACGCGTTTTAAAGTGATGGTTTAGTTGAAGCAGGAAAAGTACAAGTAGTTTCAGGGAGGCAAGAAAAGCAACATCAATTTCTATGACGACGATCGATCGGCGTCTGCGCCACTGATTGCTCTTCAATTCTCTAATGAAAAATATATTGGGATGACCTACAGGTTGGTTTTTCTTTGTTCCCGAGCAGCGTGTGTGCGTGGTCGTAAAGGACGCATGAACAAAAAAAACTGAAACTAATGCTTGCTGCATTGTTCTGGCATACGAGTCTCTTTTGTTTTCGCAGATAATGAGGCCACTACATATTTACTTTTAAAATTTTATTTTTATTAGTTTTGTCTTGTGTTGTAAGCTGCTATTCGGAAAAAGCTTTCCTTCTGGCTTTCAAAAATAAATTTTAAACCTTTAAAAATATAGAAATTGTGCTTGAAAGTCGCCCACTTCATGTTATTATTGTGCAAGCATATCCATATTGTTATATCAACTCACTATAGCAGCTGTGTATAAGTAGATAACATTTCCGAGGCTGTGACCAAAACTGCAGATTAGTTCAATTAATTACATGTGTATTTACTTAAGCAGGCATCTACTTAAACTGCAAAACTCAACCTTAAGAAAGAAAGAAAGAACATTTTTTATTCTTGGACTTACACAGAGCACAAACAATAACAAACCGATCTAAACAAACAAAAATGTTACCAGCCCTGCACAAGGCCAAAAAACTCCTGCACTAATAAAACTATACTCTACTAAAACCTCTTGTACTAATGAAGCGCAAAATGCGTATAGCTTGTAAATGCGTATTTTATAGAAACATGTTCATATAATCCATTGGCTAGCCGAAAGCTGTTCGACTAACCATTGAAATACTTGTGCGGTCAACTTGAAAATTCATCAGCGTTTGCGGTTCTGGTACTACAGTGCACTTGACTGCGTTTCCGCCGGGGATATGCGAGGAAGCTGTGCAATGCTCGAGGCAAAATATCCTCCAGAATTAAAACGTCTGATATAGAATAGAATAGTCTTTATTGTACACGATAATAAGAATCAACATTTATTATTAAACTAAGGATATAATGGCGGTCTTATCGCTTAAAGCGATATCATCTAGATAAGTCTTCGAAGGTATGCGTGTGACCCCTAAATTAGTATTACTCGTGCGTTTACGATGTGCAATGCGTTTCAACCTGTTGTCGGAAGTGACTACTACAAATTGAGTTTATTACATACCTACGTACATAAATTACATACCAATAGGTAAATACTGTGGTGATCGTAGTATCACACCTCTTTAAAATGAAACCATAAAGATTTTAATTAAGAATAAGCAATCATCTATTTAATTTGAAAGTAGAACTGTCCGAGACGTCAGCCAGGAGACGACGACATATGTTTTTGCTAGGGCTTCGCCCTCCTAATAATTTGAATAAACCAGAGATTTAATAGTTTAAATCCTGTATTATTTCGAATTAACCTGGCGCTCTGCTACGATCCCCACAATACCATACCATCACGCCTGTACTCCCCGAAGGATTAATAGGTTATACTGCGGGGCTAACTTGATCACTTTTGATGAATCATAATATGATTTCTACTACAGAATTGATAAGGAATTTCTACGGGTTCTAAATATGAATTGAATAAATTAAAGCTGGTGTACAGAAACCGGGCATAACTCCCTACGCTGAACTTCTACAGACAAATAGGAATTTAACAGTAGTTAGTAGTGCCGCGTTGTCATGTCTATATGTCAGCATGAATGGGTCTGCACGACCGGGGAAATACTACCCTCCCATAGAGGATTTACGTAAAGTAGCGTTAGTCTGGTGAATGTGGAGCACCGGAGGCCCAATTCCTCCCTCAGTCCCCTTCCTTTTCCTTAAATTGGCTCAGCAACGCATCTGCAACGGCTTTAGTTTTGCAGATGTCCATGGGCGACGATGACGACTTCCCATCACCTGCTCGTTTGCCGAGTTATCCCTAATAAAATATATTTACATAGAAAAAATAGACAGGAGTCTTGTATTTTGCTAGCAGTTGTAAATTGTCATGACTAATTGCAAAGGGCCAACGCCACCCCTTGTTCAAACGAAAACAAAAGCCACAGGTAATAACTCGTTATCAACAAGCTACTATCAAAATACGCAGGCCTATTGCGTAAACCAATAAATAGTCGTAAATGTAACGAATAGCGTATTTATTCCCAAAAGTTATGGAGCATGATAAAACACGAAGCGGTTTTATTAGTGAATCAATACTGTGGAGGTTTGTGCTTAGAGTATGAATGTACGGTGTAGAGCGTTAGACTGTAGTAATTCCTACTGACTATAATATCATAGAGAACATAAATGTGTGCTCATTCTGGTTGGTTAGTCAATTCAACATTAAGGCTTCCAACACCTCAATCTATGTATGAACATAGAAGCATTAAATGATCAGATAGTTACGATAGAATATAACAAAATCAATAAATATCATGTAATTGATTTTTCTGTGAAAATGTTTACTCTCTACTTGCTCTTATAGGAATAAAAAACTAATCCTATAAAGTAAATTATTTTAAGAATTAAGTTAAAGGTTATTTGTAACTTTAATGGAAGGTATTTATTTCTGGAACCCAGAATTTATTGCTCTGAACGAAATATTATTTATTTGTAATGTAAATTTCATTCGCCACGGCTTTGTTGCGCACAGCTCAGTAATCCCATTATGTTATTATTAGGAATTAAAGCATACATCCTGTGTGGGTTGATCGTCACTTCCGCGCGGGCGCTCCATTGCATATTCATACTCTATGCCTCGTTATTTTCTGAAAATAAGTCGGTAATCACTGCGCTATTAATTAACTTGCTGAACTATTGTTACTCCTACCCAAGTTAAGACAAGAACTCATAAAGAATGAGGGTGTTTTGATTACAAGAATTAGGCACGATGTTTTTTAAGGAATTGTGGTCAATAAAGTACTTAGTCCTTACTACACTGCAAGTATTGCAATAATAATATCAAGTGAATGCGAATTCGTTTTGAGTTACCGATTTTAACAAAGTATGTAGCCCACCTAGAAGATCTAGAGATTTGTTAATAATTTGGGTAGGTATTAAGGGTATCCTAAAGGGTTGCAAAGGTATATAAAATGTGTTCTTGCCGATAAACTATAGTAGAAACATATTCACAAAATCCACAGAAGTATAAAAGCTCAGTATCAATTAGTATCAAACCGCTATAAAATTCAGGAATATGTGTGTAGTGTTTTATTTAGATCAACCGTGTTTTTATAAAAAAACTAAAAGTGTTGGCAGCTGTTTTGATTCAATTTATTCAATCGTTATCCCACAGGCAATTTAAACGTGAAAGCTTAGGATATTCGCGTTACATTTACGTTAAACTAAAATTCAGTTTACGTTATACACCTATCATGTATATTTTGTGAAAACATTTGTATAATATTTGATTGGCTTTTTTGATTGCTCGTCGATAGTTGGAATCCAGACCTAGACTGATATTTATCATGTCAAACAAAATTCAAATCATTTATTTACATTGATCTAAGAATCTAGTGGAGCCGACTTCAAAAAAGAAGGAGGATCTTGTATAGAACTTAGGTACAGTCGCCAGCAGGTCAAGGTATATAAAACTGTCAAATTTCTCCAAATGATTTTAAACCTTAAATTGTTCAAGATAAAGTTCAAAATCAACTGAGAAAATTTGTCATTTTGTGGTAACTTGATGTGCTGGCCACCGTACTTGATATCTTCGCTAATCGTGAACTGAATTAAATAGCATTTTTTTATCATCTAAAAGAATAAATTGACGGCGATGTATCAATAACTCCTAACTGACAAAGCCAAAATTAACACTAAGTCCGTTTGTCCACAGCCACCGTCACCGGCATGTCACCGTCAACGAGATGAAGGCGCCGATTTAGCGGCCATATATTTACTATGACCGCACGCCCGTCACCCGAGCGCCGTCATCCCGTCCGCAGATTTTTCGCTTAGTTCGGCGCTACCGCTAGAACTCGGCCCGAGATTGTGACGGGCCGAAGTGGCGGCAATACAAAACACATTTAAACGTGTCCATCTACGCCGGCGCCGTGACGTCGTCGTCGCACCGCAATAGCTTTTGATTATTTATATTAAAAATATATATTAGGTACAATAAAAATGCCCAAGAAATTATCGCAACGTGAATAAAACATAAAATAAAAATACATAAAACGCTCCTGTAATGTAGCTTTCTCGTATTATCGGATGAATCCAAAATTCTTTACATCGCCTACGCCTTCTTACGTACAAAAGCAGAAGGAGAAGTTATCAAACAAGTGACTGAACCACCAATATCGGATCGTCGCGGTGGACAAACGATCGCCGTCACTTCAACGTGATCTCGTCCAGATATAATTTCGTTGACGGTGCCGTGTCGGTGACGGTGGCGGTGGACAAAAGCTGTAACTGGAAAAAACGCGTTTAATTTCTTGACAAGTAAAAAAATAGTTATGTCTATTTAGAATTAATAATAATGTTATTCTTTATATTATGTTGAATTTTTATACTTTATAATAATAAGGCGAATAACGCTAATAAACTCAAAATGATAAAAAAGTGAATTTCTCGACAAATGTCAGTTAGGAGGTATTGGCACTTCACCGTCGAAATATTATTATTTCCTTCTAATTAGTCCCTAAAACACAAATAGTAACAAAAAAATGAAAGTATCGTAAAATTCTGGTTGCTTTGTGTATCGGTTTTGAAGGTACCTACGTAGGTACGGCAAGTGGTTAAAATCGGTTTATTAAAAAAAAAAAAAAATTCACTCCACCTTAATATTCTGTACAAAAAAGCTTTAAAACAATCCTGAAGTACATTCCCTAGGCCTAGAATAGTTTTATTGAGGTTGCAGCACAGTTTGCCTAATTAATGGACTCACTTCCGAACTATTACATAGTAGGTACCAACGAGCTATTACCGAATATCAAGTTACTTACACTTCTGAATAACCCTAATGGCTAAATAAGGCTAGATGACATGAAAAACATACCAGACATTTTTTTATGGATTATTTAGAAACATTGCGAGCTACCTTTATTCAAACCAAATTTAATATTTTTGCGATACAAGATTCAGTGACGTCATCTAGCAGAGGTGGTTGTCATTGTTTTATTACGTAGTTCGTATTAAGCGACACAGAGGTCGCCACAATACCTAACTCACATTCAATTACGCCTTTATTCCCCGAAGGGATAGGCAACTGTATACATAAGTACAGTTTGTCTGTAAAATTAGGTCCGAACAACGGTTTATGGAAACATGTAAAAACTATGACGTCAATTATTTGTCTTTACTTGTTTAGTATAATTAAGGTTTATATACCTACTTACTATCTAACTCAACACGCCTGGGTCTGTCTTAGCTATGAATATTCAGTTTGACCTGGCATAAAAAAAACGCACGAAGTTAAAAAAGTCGTTAGGTTTTTTGATATTTTTTGTCAATTCTCTGTTAAACTTTTCTTTCCGCAAGAAACTTCTAAAAAGTATTAGAAAACTATAAAAAAAATAATGAAATTGGTAAAGTTATGGCCTGACCAAGGTAAATAGGGATACATTTTTATATGTATATAGAATATACTTAGATAGAATCGATTTGGGAATACTGTAGATCCATCTATAATAAAAATCAATGACACTTTTCGTTATAATTTTATAACTCAAGAACTCACCTATCCAAACCCAATCCATCCATCCAATGTTTAGGCTTTGTTCGGACTATTTAGTAGATGGTTTATTTGAAGTTTGCACAAAATCGGTCGAGTGGTTCTTCATTAACCTATCACATTTTTTTACATACATATTATTGTACAGGAAAGTCAAGAAAACACGCGGGCGAAGCCGTGGGCGGAAAGCTAGTATGTTATAGTTTAGACGAAAATAAAATATTATAAAAATAATATCGTTACTTTTGCACCGGTACAAAAATCATCATAAACACAGTCTGTAATTAAGTTTATATCACTGAATACAGATACGTAGTCTTGTAAAACAGAGATCAATAAGAAATTCCAGTCGTTGTGCACTAAATTGAAGAAAATGTAAATCGCTCCGTGCCTCGGGTGCTGATACGTTCCGTGATAAGAATGTTGTCAGTGTTGTCACCCTACACGGGGACCCCTACCATGAGGAACCGTACTAAGCTTTAAGGAAATAAATAAATTGAACTTTAGCGTGTTAAACCGAAATCAAAGTGTAAGTTTAAAAAACTGAACTGAACAAATATTTGCCACGGTGATAACAATCAAATTGAAATAGCGAGCTACCTACTTCTTATTCCTAGTATAAATCTAAAGAACTAAATGATGTAAAATTTGGGCAAAGATCTTTACATATATCAATCAAACGTGGTATAGTTTATATTATATAACTTATAAAATTCCTTATTTATATTTTAGTCGTTTATTATTATACTAGCTTTCCGCCCGCAGCTTCGCCCGCGTGGACAACACGATTTTGCCGGTTTAGATTTTTCCAAAGTAACATGTACTATATGTATTTGTTATGAAATGAGTAGCATTCATGTTCTTACAGCTAGAGCGATAGTCTATCATTCTGGAGGTCTCGTAGGATCGATTTCCTCGGGGAGGTACAAATAGTGGTAAACCACTTTGCTTATTGGTGCTTTTTCTGTCTGGTGTCAAAATGACCAGATTACTATTAGTACGGACTCTGTAACAGGCAACGTAGAATTGCTCATAAAGGAAGCAATGTTCTCTGAA
This sequence comes from Subacronicta megacephala, assembly GCA_958496365.1. NCBI lineage: Eukaryota > Metazoa > Arthropoda > Insecta > Lepidoptera > Noctuidae > Subacronicta > Subacronicta megacephala. The sequence goes on along the minus strand of OY292530.1, from coordinate 7,865,752 downwards.
ATCTATGCCTGCCACCCTTAAGGACTCACCCTGAATTATTTTTATGAGCATTGCAAAGTAGAAATAGTACTCAAAAATATAGTCGGATGGTATCAGTGGTATTTGAGGTAGGAAAAGTGATTCCCCCGAATACATACAGTTATCACAGTGGCTCTTTAATATTTTTGTGCAATGCGGTTACTCGCAGTCTAGTCCCGTTACATAGTTTAAATCGTTTAATGAGACGCAGCAGCATTACAGGTGGCCCAAGGAAGGTTAACACTGTTAAGGAACTCATGATACATATATAAGGAAACATGATAGTAAATTGCTTCATCCGCTTGTAACACTGAATCGATAGACCTGTATTCAATTTCTGAGCCCTCCAACGACTTAAGAAGTATGTAATTAATAGCAGCTGCAATGTTTTTTTCATGGAGTTAGTATTGCACGTTTGCACAGCCAATCTATAAACTTGTTTGTTTATTAGAAAAATCAGGGTACACTCTAACTGTTCAAACTATCATAGCCACCTGTCACTACTGTTACCAGCAGAGATGGTAATACATATTTTCCTTTCGGATTCGGGATAATCCGCATTTCCTATTTTAAGTAATAGCTCTGAAAACTTTCCAAGAACCGTATCTCTCATATTTCTTTTTACGGATAATCATTAATTTGGGTTAGGGCTATAGGTATGACGATGGTAAGGATGCTCTAATTTCGTCTGCTCGAGTTCCTCTAGATATAACAGAATCTGACGGCATTCCTCCGTCTGCAACTCAGGAACTCCACCGAACGCTCTTTTGCTGCCTCTGACATCTTTAAAAATCTAGTGTGTGCTTCAATTCCACCTTTGTGCGCCTTAGTTGTCTCATCCCACACGATAAATCTGCGATTTCGGAGAATTTGAGCCATGTCACTCTGCTAAGATATTATTGCACAACGGAGTTTCGACACGAATAAGACTAAGCGGAAGTTTAAAAGGCAGAGCCGCTTTCCCACCTTCCCACCAAAAGAGGTGTTATTCCAGATGCAGCTACAGCTAATGTCTCGATTACTTTGTATTTTAGCCAAAAGTGAGTGCGTGACACAAATTGGTTGGCTAAATAATAATATGTACAACTTTGATATGATTTTCGAATATTGTGATTCTCGTATTTATTTATTTTGAACGCAATGCATAACGTATTCCGTTTTAAAGGTAATAATAAAAATTAGGTGTTAATACAAATGCCAGATTTCTTTACTTGCACTATATAGGGGAAGTAACTCTTTTTACGCGACTAAGGGGTGGAATTGAAATTTTGTTGCTTTAATTGTATTGTACAGCTTAAATGCATAAGTTCAAGCACGATAATAAACAATTTATTTCAAAATAAGTGTTTCTTTTATTATAATGAAGAGTTTAAATACTTAATCTCAAGTAATTTTGATAATAAATAATATATTTTTGTACAGACTTTAACACCCCTTTTTAACTCTTTTAGGGATGAAATTCAAAAAGTCCTAAAATATGTGATTCTTTAATTATATTGAAGAGCATAAATATTAAGGTTCAAGTAATTTTGATTGTATATAAAACATTTTTCACACAAATTTTAAAACCCTTTTTACCCATTTAAGGGATGAAATTAAAAAAACCAAAAATACTTATTTCTTTAATTGTATTGAAGAGCATAAATATTAAATTTTAAGTAATTTTGATAATAAAAAAAATTTTCCATACAAACTTTAACACCCATTTTTACCCATTTCAGGGATGAAATTAAAAAAATCCAAAAATACGTAAATCATTAATTATATTGAAATGCATAAATTTTCAATTTCAAGTAATTTTGATAATAAACAAAAAAATATCCATACAAACTTTAACACCCCTTTTTACCCATTTAAGGGATGAAATTTAAAAAATCTTAAACGACATGTTTTATTATTTTATATTTAGAGGCTTAATACCAAATTTCATTAAATTCAAATTAGAAATGACTGAGTTTCATACAAACTGTAAACCCCCATTTCACCCCTTTAGGGGATGAATTTCGAAAAATCCTTTCTTAAATGACGCCTAAAATATAAAAGCAATATCCTCACAAAATTTCAAACTTCTATCATTAGTGGTTTCGGCTGGGCGATGATATGTCAGTCGGGACATTGCCTTTTATATATATAGATGTATACCTATGTATCGTCGGAGATCCTAAATAAATACTCCTACTAATAATAGGTACAGACTTATACCTAATACTTAACTTATAAATGTCACCGATCTGCATACGTCATTGAAATTTCGTCAATGATGAAGTTTAACTATGATTATTAAATATTTTCTGTACCTAATGTTCAAGATGTAATGCGTTAAATTCTTGTTATTGTCATTTTCATCTCAATATATGAGACGTGTAAGTTATTAATTAATTAAACTCTAGAATACCAGATGCTGAACAAGTTCAAGCTGTTATTAAGATTTGATTCACGTAAAACTCCTTCAAGCGTGCGATATCTTATATTACATTGTTGGAGCAAGTAGTAGGGGCTACATTAACGGGCCTCGTGGGCACATTTATTGCCAGCAATCTGTACTTGCCAAGCAATTCACCAACCGTTATTAAAAACATGTCGATATTAATTTAATGTAGAGTTTATTACTCTTGATGTAATAAACTATATTTCATAAGTAGGTACAAATTATAATAATTTACTGGAGTTATATTAAGCTTAAACCGACAGCAACCAAGGACTGACATATTTGGTGATTAATAAATATGTTTTTCGAAAAATTTACCTTTAGCCTGCTAGTATAGTGCTTTAAAGGCAAAAAGGAAAGTCTTGTAGTACAGAAAACGCTTAAGTAGATACATAGCACCCGGAGTCAGAACATCATAAAATTAACGCGAGCATGTTACTTCCGAAATCTTTCACAAGGAAAATAGCTAAACTAAGTCGCTATTTGACAAAGAAATATAGCTAAGAATTTTTCACTAATAATTTAGTAATATATAATATTTAAATGTAACTTAAATAAATAAAGTTAAATAAACACTAGTTAAATAAAGAAAGCAGAAAAGATTCGTCACGTGTCAAGATAAACGTTTTATTAAAGTAACTGAAATTAATTTTAGGCTGGATCGTTCAGAATTCGATTTAGTTTTTTTGTTTTCCGCAATTTGTTTCTTTTATAACACATTTTTGGAAGCTATGTTCCTAGTAGAAAGTAGAAATTGCAACATCAGCAATAACTTATTCACAAAAGAGTATTAAGACCTTAGCTTTAAAATCTGACTGCCTCATTAGTCTAGTGGTCCTAAGCGCGACTGCTACGCTAGAGGTCCTGGGTTCGATCCCCAGGTCGAGCAAAGTGTTATTGGGTTTTTCTATGAAATTCCCAATAGCAGCTCGGAGTCTGGATTTGGGCCCGGTTAATGGCAATAGACTCGCCCCCTATAACATGGGACCTAAACATACCGGCGAAATGTGGGTGTACATTAGTACACCTCTGCCTAACCCTTCGGGGAATACAGGCGTGATGGTATGTATGTATGTATGTATCTTTAAAATCTGTACTTTACGTTACGTTATGCTTAGATGAAGATCGTATTCTGATTAAATAAACTTATTGTATCTTAAGAAATATTTCCTCAAACTTATTTTTACTATTACGTTTTTCGCACTGTGCAAATGATAGGCGTATAAAAAGTCAACATGGCGCCAAACATTTGAGGAAAATATGTTTTGTCGTTGACGTCATTTGTCTTCATACTGTGATATCATCAATCATGTTGTATCGGCGACAGTTTTGGTCACATTTAATCATTGTCATTTTTTGTTCTGTGATTATTTTCTTATTCCAAACATTTTTTCACAAACATTATTTTTATTATATGTACGACGATTCTGACACACTTTCACTGTGAAACTGTCTTTATTGGGGGTGCTTGTCGTGTGCGCCTCTAAAGAATTGTCTACAAGGGACTTTTAGTTATATAGCAACACTTGCAAAATACTTACAAAAAGACTATTTAAGGCCAATCCTCTTGCCTCAGTACTAAAACTTTTGCTTAGAAATCGTTATCGTAAAAGATACAATAAGTGTCCACCACGCTAGTCTATTTACAGTCGTATAGTCGGTTTACTCACGGTGTTTTTATTCACACTTCGAAAAGTCATAGGTTCGTGCCCTGGATTTGAATATGAGACCTTAGACTTCGCAGTAGGCGATGAAATAACTAAACTATCAAGTTATTGTTGAAGTCGCAATTCTGTCATGACCATAGAATGTGTTACAATAAATGAACAATTTCGGAAACACAAAAAAATGACGTAGGTATCTAGCTAATAGCTGAATTATCAAACTCAAATCAAAACATTTATTTGCAAACTAAGTGTATACAAAGGTGTCACATTTTAAATAGCTTTAACATTGCTGTTAAATCTCAAATTACAGCTAAGTTCAATTTGAAGTCCGCCGAAATGCCGCCGTATGCACGCGTAGATGGGGTAGAGAGTCCCTGAGACATGACATAGTAACGGTTCCAGAAGAATTAATTAGTTTCCGGATCCTGCCAAAATTTTGCTGAAGATGGCCACCGGCGAGGTTTTAGTACGGTAAAAATAACACACACGAGATACTACTAGACTTACCAATATTATCATATTATGTCTCCAATCCGCTGAATATTGTACGTCTTATACGTATAATAATATTCTCTAAATGTGAAGTAGCATACCTACTATAGTTGAAAAATATATTTCATAATGTCTATATTGTACAAATCATTTTACCCGTGACCATGTATGCTGTAAAGGATCCGAAACGTCAGAAATAAAATAAAATATAACGCGATAAAATCCGTAAAAAGTAGTTTTATTTCTAATCTATTTACTGACTCCTCGAAAAATATCGTTGTAACGCTAGCGCCACTTCGTCTCAGATTAACTACACAGCACTAATGCAAATGGCTCCAATCAGGCCCGGTCATCAGCCGGATATCGTCGTGGGCAATTGCTCGGCAAACCGGCAGGGTCACGCAAACACCCGCACATATCTTAAGGGTCTATCGTGACGGCCTTAATTACACAGTCCTTGGAGCACACTCAATGTCTCTGTGATCAGGCCTTCGGCACGCAAGGTGCCCTTGACGTCCGAACAACAATAAATCTTCAATGATCTAAAGATGAAAGAAAGGTTAACCTTCAGTGTTTAGTAGGAGTTCTTCAATTAATTGGATTCCACGTGAAAGAGGAGGGGATATCGTGAAAACATTCGTGGTGAAAAATTTACATTGTATCTGTGTAGGTATCAGTATTGTCTAGTGAAAAATGATCAAAGCGAATTCAGCAGGACATACCTCGCTGCATGCATTTCGGTCCCATAAATAAAACAGAGAATGAGCACATATCCAATGTCAGTCTGCTGATTTATTATATACAAAATCTCGACAACACTGCTAGGTATCAAACTTGGGACCTCCCTCACGCGTAGCAGGTGCGTTTGTGACCATTACGCCATTTTAAATAAGTAGATAAGTATAAAAGTGATAAAAAACTTTAACTGACGCATTTTATTAATTTAAGTTACAAAAGAAATATTTTATAATTTATTAATTGACCTTGTACCTAAATTAAGAGTCCTAAGTTTATTAAATTATTCTCGTCAGTTTTTTATTACTTATCAAGTTTCTGTGCGTCATGCACAAAATGTATATCGTAAATGTTCATCAGTTCTTACCTGAGACCAACATTTGTTTGTCTGAGGTACTAGCACTTATACTATACCCCATACTAGTATCCTAGTATCCTACTCTAGTAGTAGGATACTAAGTAGTTGAGTACGAGATATTTAAAAAAAAATAGATTCCTATTTTCCTTTTCATTTCAGACAAACGCTTTTATTGGGTTACTTTTACGTCATAAACGAAATACAGTGTCTTCAGCTCCATCGTAAGATGTATCTGGTCTATGTTCTCGGATATGAGAAGTGTATGTGACCGAACCCACCATCAGTGGCGTAGCGTGCCTTTGAGGGGCCCTGTATGTAATCAGTTGGGGGGGGCGGCAAATGAAGGGTAAATAATTTGGGCATTTTTTATACCGCCTCTCTTTTCTGTTTACTTTTTCTTCTCATAGTTCCACTGGGATAATCTCTTCTTTTCACTCATTCTCAGTTTTTTTTCCGGGAAGAAAGAGATTAAGTGACAATGTGGATAACATTATACAAATTTTTGCTTACACGCGTTGGGGGCCTCGTAACATTGATACGGCTGATACGGCGGTAGCTACGCCCCTGCCCACCATGTAGGAATCTAATTTTAAAAAAAACTACTACTGATTACAGTTAATAGCACAAGCATAACATAATCGGCCTATAGTGTTCCCGCTGATGTTACACAGACCTCCTCTCGTTATAGGGAGTGGGTCATTATCCACCACGCGGGCCTACTCCCACGAAATCTACCTAAATGTCACATGTCTTTCGAGTTTTTGGTTCTAGAACATATCGTTTTCCTCGCGATGTTTTTCTTCACCGTTTTGGGACCAATGGTGATGAAATAATTTACTCAGAGTAAAGCGCCTACCTGGGTTCGAACGTATGACCACCGACTCGTAAGTCGCAGCCATAACCACTGGGCCACCACCGCTTCATAGTTAATAGACTGGCCCCCAATAGGGGGCCAGTCTATTAACTAAGGTCCCATGTAATAACATGGGACCTAAACCACAGTATTAAATATACCTAAATACTGTGAACGTACGGCGAACTGTGGGTGTTAATTAGTATACATGCACGTGGTAAAACAGGCATGATGATATGTTACTACTAATTACTTTAAATAATCTTCAGTCAATAGATCTTCGCAGGCTTTGTAAAGGTCAAATCATAGCAATGGGCAAACATTGCCCACGGGCAAACATTGCCCAAATGCTTAAAATATATTTTATCTCATTTTATAAGATATGCGAGACGGCGTCAAAGTTCCAAATTTCATTAATTTGACAAGACAATGATTTTATTTTAGTGAAGGATCTTTGCATGGGAAATGCCTAAAAAATACAAAAAGAAAGACAATAATAATTTATTAGGTATCCAATAAAGATGTAAAAAATATTAAATTCTTATCTGTCCAAAAAAGAACAAAGTAAATAGGTATGCTTAAAACGTGGCGAAGATGTCCTTAATACCTATAGCGCGTGCATTTAAGAACTAACACCGTGTGGATCTCCACTCCAAAGGTTTTCCTCTTCCCGAGAAAATATCTGACTTACTCGGCCTCCCTTGGGGTCTGACTGGCTAGTAACCGAGTCGTAAGAGTCAGTTCCTCCTTGATTGCTGCGTCTCTTGATAGTCTGCAGTTCGAAAGGGCTCTTAAGACTCGGCAATCGTTGCCTTAGCAACAACTCCTTTGGTGTTCAGGTGAATAGTCTCCTTGTTGAAAAATATTAACAAAACCTTGAACAGTGTTTACATTCTGTGACAATAGCTGAGAAAATCTAAATATTTTTTTCGCTCATAGCTATTGTCTTCGAATTATGATGATCATTCATGGAATATACTTAATTTTTTATAAATGAGCATTTAAAAGTTTATTATTAGGTATCTACAAGACAAATACAATGAGTACACAGCACCAACTTCCAGTATAAGCTGAACTTGGTTTATATGAACAATCCGTACATTGAGAGATCACCTAGATGTGTAGCCATACCTATAGCCAGGTGAGATATCTATAAAAACAAAAATAATACTACCTAACATTGTTTTAAAACCGACTTTATTAAAAATATATTAAACATTCTCAAGGTTAGATTACGTAGACAATAGCAATCTACCTCGTAGCAAATAATTTCAATTTCCTCCTAAACCCGTCCAAAGACCAAGTCAAGACAAAGTCCAAGTCATCCTAGAATTAGGTTTTTTTTTTGTCTGTCTATCTAAATCTACCAGTAGTAGACATTCAACTAAGATTAGACTAGAATCATATATTTGATGATGATTTTGTTTTTTTTTTCTAAACAAGTCTGTCGTGCTTTTTTAATGGGCTTTTATCTACTGTCGAAATAATAATAGGCTACATTAAAGGATGCATTCTCCCATAATTAAGAAAGCATATTACAATGTGACTGTATTAATTATTGTCATGAGTGCATTTCTGGTTGGAGACCCCATAATTAAATAAATAAAATTCTTTTAACAAAAAAGTAAAACCGCCGTAAAAAATAATGTTATGTCTAAAACAGTTTTGGAAGTTGGCAACGAAAACAAATTAAAGCCATCGACTTCGGTTTTTCGTATGACAATTCGAGTCACCCGTGTCTTCCAAAGTTTAGCAGGAAATCAGAGTCACCACGAGCTCCTCAATTTACAATTAGAATAAAATAATTCCGCTTGCTATTTGTAAACCACTATGAAATACAACACAGAATTCTAGACACTATGGTTAATTGTAAATAGAGATGCCTAATCCACTTATCTGGTCTTTAAATATTATCTGTGTAGATAATGCTGATCTTGGGGATTTTATACATACTTCCTACAAGAATTAATGTTAAAATGTTAAAAACAAAAATCTATCATGTGAGTATTTTATTGAATCCTTGTATCGTAGTTCACTATAACTGTAGCTCTTATTCTTTAAGCTGTAATATCATTATCGTCAAACCATTTTACTGTCCCACTGCTGGGCACGTGTCTTCTCTCAGTACGAGAGTGATTAGGCTATAGTCCGCCACGCTAGCCTACTACAGTTTAGCAGATTTAACACGCCGCCGCCGATAAGAAAATCTCTCAGGCATGCAGGTTTCCTCACGATGTTTTCCTTCACCGTTTAAGAGCGTGGTAATTTATTATTAATACGCACATGACTTCGAAAAGTCAGAGGTGCGTGCCTTGGATTCGAACTCGAGACCTTTGACTTGGCAGACCAATGGTCGTATCACTATGTTTTAACTATCACTGCACAGCTGTAATATAATCTCACAGGAATCGCAAACATTTTGTCAAATGAAATTTTGCTTCCAAATCAGTATGTAGATGTATGATTGCTAGTTGATTAAAGGTAAACACAATTTCATCAATCTCTCTACTGTTATTTATTCATAAAGCTTATGATACGTCCACAATAGGATTTTGCATATCAATTGTTGCCATACTCAAATCTATTACAAACTCGACACAACAACGGCCTTGGCGCAGTTCGCGGACTACGTCAATGATTGTTTGGACCAGCGGAAGCAGGTGGTGGTGGTCTACATTGATTTCAAAAAAGCATTTGACACTCTGGAGCACCACCAGCTGCTTCAAGCCATGGAAGAGTGTGGGGTCGCGGGACCACTTAACAGGTGGTTCCGTACCTACCTCAAAGATAGGACACTACGAACGGTCATTGACGGTGTCTTCGGGGAGCCTAAGCGCGTCACGTGTGGTGTACCGACCGGATCCGTGTTCGGCCCCGTCGGATACATAATGCATGTCAATAGCATGTGCAATGTAGTTCGTAAGTGTCAAATATATATGTATGCAGACGATACTTGTCTAGTCTATGCTAACAAAGATTTAAATTTAATTGAAAGCGCTATCCAGGAGGATTTAACTAATATTATCAAATGGGCTCATGACAATGGCATCATAATTAATATAAACAAAACCAAATGTATGCATATACGATCGCCTTACAGTAAAAAAATTGAATGTCCGCCGCGCATAGTGGGACATAGTTATGAATGTCTGCACAGTGACGGATTGACGATGTGTGAGTGTGCCAATATCGAGGTGGTGGAGGAATACAAGTACTTGGGTTTAGTCATAGATAACTGTTTCTCATGGAATACACACATTATACAATTATGTGACAAACTCAGGTATGTGCTTGTGAAGTTCCACCAACTTAGTTTTGTGCTAGATAGGGCAACATTGTTCATGGTTTATTATGCGCTGGTGGACTCACTGCTGTCTTATGGGCTGGCGTGTTATGGTAATACGTTTAAGACATACTTAGATAAAATGAAAAAATTACAAATTAGATTCATGAAACTTTTAGTTGATAAAAATACAAAAAGGCGTTGTAAAATTGGTGAGTATGAAAATTTATTTTTGGAATGTAAGATACTGCCGGCTCATGAGAGGGTGGTGTTAGCAATAGCTTTAGAACAGTATAATAGTGATATATATAAAAATATTATTGTACGTACGAGACCTCAGAGGACAAATAATATGAAAAGGTTTGTTGTACCCAACTGTAATAACTATTATGGTAGAAGATGTAGAAAGTTTTTAGTTCCAACCATTTTTAATAACCTTCCAGACGATATTTTAAGCAGCTGTATTACAAAAGCGTCTTATAAAAATAAAATACATAAGTACCTCTTTAATGAATTTTGTCAAACCCTCAATGTTGAGGATATTTAGAAAGTGTTTGCTGTGAATGTTTGTGCTAAACAAAAGGAGCTACAGCTGCCAACAAACTGCTTTGCAGTTTGGCAGAGGTAAAATTTATAGTGTTGAATATGTATTTCTGTGAATAAACTATTTTTCATTTTTTTTCATTTCATTTTTTTTCACATAAAAAGTAAAACCGCCTTCAAAATATAATTAAATAATTTTATGTCTAAAACAGTTTGGTCGGTGACTTCAATTTGAGTCGTTCTTTTGTTTTCGCCACCGACTTGCCAAACTCTTTTAGACATCAAATTATTTAATTATTTTTTGAAGGCGGTTTTACTTTTTTGTTAAGAGGATAGTATCCGCTTCGCGCCCCATACAAACGCAGTTTGGCCCTTGCTTGAATTTTAAACAATGAAAGTCATTGAAATTTTGCACTAACAATCTTATCATTAATATACGTGTTTCTGTAATATAAAATTTCATTTCAATATACGGTTAAAAAGTTACACGAGCTCAAAGATTGGCAATTTTCGTTGAAAAACGGCCCAACTTTATGCTAGTATTTCTCGACAATGTATCAATACAGAAACATTCTGATTCGAAGGAAACCCAGATAATATAGTGAATATTTTTTTACAAGATTTTTTTTTACTTATTAGCAATATTATAGGAGTAATCTCCAAAATTCGGAACATACGAAATACGCGTGAAAATGTTGTTGTTTCTCCTCTCGGGCACGCGTTCGCATCGCGAGGGATAGAGACAGCGACAACTGTGCAACATTGTTGCGTTCGCGAGGGACACTCCTCTTAAAAGTAATTTTATTTTTAGTGGAAAGTTTTGTTTATCAGTACTTGTAAGTCAACTTAACGCACTGCTCCAATAAGACAGCGATGTTTCGCAGTAAACAATAATATCATCGATGTAAACAATCGCTCAAACAGTATAAAGCTTGTTATTAAGCCGGTTGTATCAATTGGTAATAGTCGTAGGAATGGAAGGGTAAGCAGAGTATTATCACATCCAAAATATGCATGATGTGCACTAGCTCTGAGATTATTTAAGCCGATCAGTCTTAACTGTCAAAGGTATTTGGCAACTGTGCCAAACCTCTTGTATTAATATCGAAGGCTGTCAGACAATCGATGCAAATCCGATGATACATTGTATATAACATCGATACAGCGCAATCTAGATAGTAGTATGCAATGCAATGAGATCTACATTGAATCCATACTTAACTCGAAAGACGTCGGAGATGACAATGCCCAATTGTCTAGCAATTGTGTTTTCCAATAGCTCACAGGTAATTCATTGAAAACGAGTTATATTATGTAAATTTATAGTGTGTAGTTTATAATTTGTAGTCTATACCTACTTTCCCCTGAGATATACATAACATAGTGCTTTTTACCTTTATTTTTATGATTTGTAAGGCTTCATGCAATATTTGTTTACTTATCGAATTCCATTTCGCAAGATATGAAAATATTTGGTACTCTACTTTTATCAAATAAAAAATATACTTGTATTTTGTATCATACTCATACCTACCTGTCTGTGTATATGTATATAATATTATCTTCAATCATAAAAGGCACACTCGCGCCGCTACTCGCAATAATCTTTACGATAATCTGTTGTGGGACCAATATATATATCTAATAATAATTGAAGCGGCGGTCGCCCAATGGCTAGGGCGTAGGACTTGCGATCATGTGGTTGCCGGTTCGAAACTCACCCATTGCACTACCGACCTGAACCCTCTCGTAATACAAGCATTAAGCTTAGTACAAGGGGTTAACAAGAATACTAGTAATGTGCGACCCACATTGCTAGTAAGCTTTTAAATAAAAAAGAAAAATAACCACATCATCAAAAAAGGTGGACGAACGGTACCTACCTATGTACATAGTTACCTATGTACATAGGTAACTATGTACATAGGTAGGTACCAAATTTGCAAGATTCCTTGGAATTGCATAACTTTACTGGATATTGCATTTGCAACTTTCAGCCTCTTTATTGAAATAAGTAAGAAGCTTGAGATCTAACATTTTTAATGTCGTGTGATTGAACATGAACATTTTGGAATTTACCTCGATTTACTTCTGAACATTTTGTCCGTGGGGTGATCAATCACCAGTGATTAAAAAATGATTCAAACGCTTGCGTATGACATTACTATGGATACCCTTATCTTGAAATAACGTACCATCACGCCTGTATTCCCCGAAAGGTTAGAAGTTCACAAAGCAGTGGGCAGAGACCTTAAACTCTTGAAACGGTTCGTCACTTCTGTCTGTCGCAATTTACGGTAAGAGTGCTTTAGATTTTCGCACCCCCCAAGTGTTTTATTTATAGAAAACCTTTTGCAAACACGTAATCATTCTTATTGAAAGCTGCTTTAAGAAAGAAAATCCGTAATTTATATTAAGTTATCTGCCTCATTATTCTAGTGGTCCTAGGCGCGCACACAACAGGCACTTGCACGCTAGAGGTCCTGGGTTTGATTCCCAGGTGCAGCAGTGTTATTGGATTTTTCTATGTAATTTTTTTACCCGAATTTTCCCGGTTAGTAGCAATAGGCTCGCTAGTATATGGGACCTAAACATACCGCCAAACTGTGGGTGTACATTAGTTCACCTCTACCTAACCCTTCAGGGAATACAGTCGTGATGTTGATATGTTATATTTAGTTTTCTCCTGACGACACTAATGGAGTAGAGGTTGAGCGATCAGCGTCTGGTGTAGAAAATCGGAGGGCGCCAGGAGGCGGGCCTCTGGGAGGGTTTAGAAAAGGGATTCTACGCGCTCATTGTGTGACCCCAAGTAAGACGACGGTAGCAAGTGGACCACCACTTGCTGCTTTGTACAGTGGGGTTCAAGTGAGACCTCTTTACACTTACACTTGACCTCGCTCCAGGCATGTGTCCCAACAGCCGTTGCACATGGGGGTCCTAGGGTGGTCTATTGTGAGGACACAGTGCCCCCACCATTGAGAAAGAATCCCGTACTGTCCGGTCCAATCCCCAAAGACCAGTCACCCTTTGAACAAAAAAAGTTCGAATTCTGCTTGAAGTAGAGTTTTTCTATTCTTAGATTAATTATGTTGTTTTATGAGTTGAAATCCTAAGTTTTAACAATTCCACCACTGCAAGTTACTTTAAAATAATTGTTAAACTACACACATTTGATAGGTATCTTATCGTAATAAAAATTGAGAATTATACAGAGTCCTCCAGCTATGCTCTGATGTCAGTATTTTTCAATTATAATTGTAGCCTACTGTATTTAATGTGCTAAGTACTTAATTGTACAAGTTGCTTAATTCTAAAGTTGTTATTAACTGGAAAAAAGAGTTACTGAAAATGCTTAAAATTAGGTAAAGAAGAATGCCAACGCCCTATAAAGACGCGCCGACCTCATTGGTGAGGTCTTTTATAAAGGTCAGATAATCACAACGGTCGCGTACCTATGTGTGGCGTGATGTATGTATGGATCGTGAACATCACTAAAGAAAATAAGGATACCAAACTCGCAGTGAGTAGTTATTGCCTGCACCTGTAGGAAAAAGTTAATGTATTTTGATATAAACGATATTTACCCCAGTAGGCTGCGTAAGTGATTACCGGTCTCGCTTTGCCCTCTGTATACAACGAAATATAACCACAGCCTGTCGAAATCGAGACGAATGTGTGACATTCGTCTCGATTCGGGCAGTAACTATAGGACAAGGGAAGGTAAGTGCGAAGATGATACATGAAGATTTTCCGCATCACAGCATTAAAACCTAAACGCACTAAGTGTAAAAAGTTATCTCTTATCTACGCGATGAATAGCAATAGACGAGTAATTAATTATACGTAATTATAATAAAATAAATAAGTTCTACCATTTCAGATCGGTAGATAAACAATTAATTTACATGCAAAGTTAAACCTCTAACTATTTTTTTTTGCACTGTGACGTCAATTTCGAGGGAAAAAAGTACAATACAAAGTATAAAATAATTAAAATAAAGTTTTACATCATGAGCGCCTATATAAAGGCGAATATTTATCAAATATGCATCATTCGCTCGAGAATTAGGATCGCTTGAGAAACGGTGAGTCCACCATGTACATGTATTATAATTGTTTAACGAAAATAGCTCCTTATGTTAAATTTAAGTATGTACGAGTAAGTGTATTTGAATTTCTCTGCACTGATTAAATAAAGATTTTTCTATTCTATTCTAATGTAGCCAAAAAGACATTTTATCATCGATATCGCTTAAATTAAAAAAACTGAAATTCCTTATGTAGACAAAAAAAAATTAAATCGTGGTACCTAATTTGTACGAATAGGTACCTACTATAATTTCACAAAAAAATACTAACTATTTAGGTGTGTGTAACCCTTTCAGCGTGACATTTAATAGTGATAACCTTTCTCCATAGCCTTCACCATGAAGTTAGTCATCGTTCTTTCGTTGGTAGCGCTTGCTCTTGCAAGTGCAGACTCATTCTATGATCCCAAGTACGACAACTACGATTTTGATGCGATCCTGAACAACGACCGCCTTATGAATAGCTACACACTCTGTTTCATCGGGGACGGCAAGTGTACCCCTGAGGGAAATGATATCAACAGTAAGTAAAGTTTTCAAATTATCATTTAGTCCCCAATTTTGAGGCAAGCAGCAGTCCACAATTTTATCTTCGACGATCGTGGACCGTTTTTTCTTCTACTAGAATAATAGAAAACACTTGCTAGTTGGTCCAATATAAACTAAGTTTGAGCATAAGTTTGTCGACAAGAATTTATTTGCCGCATCCCTTTGCCTTCCTCATATGAGCTTCTATATATATTATAGTTAAAAGTTAATATAATATTCAGACATGCTTCGTTAGCTTCGTTGGATTTTATAGTCTTTTCCTTGTTGGTATCTGATATTTCTTTCAAACTCAATCACAAAAGATGAATTGATACCGAGCATTGCACATAATAAATGCTGAATTGAGTCTAATATTAAATAATGCAAAATAATATAATTATTTGGAACCTAACTAACCTGATCGTAATTCAAACTATTAAAGTATTTCTGTGCTATACCTACAATAAAATAGTCACATAATATATAAAGAATAAAATTATCTAAAGAGTTTCAAATAATTTTAGTTAGCGCAAATATTATATCTTTGCAACAAAATTATATGTGTGTTATAATTTTGTATATATAATATATTGAAGTATGTCCCATTTTCAAAACTAATTCACAATTAATTAATTAATTAATAATTAATTAATAATAATTAATTAATTAATAATAATTAATTAATTAACTAATAATAAATAAAATAATTAATTAATTAACTAATAATTAATAAAATAATTAATTAATTAACTAATAATAAATTAAATAATTAATTAATTAACTAATAATAAATAAAATAATTAATAATTAATTAATTAATTAATTCATAATTATTCATAGTTTTGAATAGTATTGTTAGATAATCTTTTATTTATCTATTCTCATTGTATCCATATTTCACAGAATTGATCCCCGAAGGAGTCAAGACATCGTGCGCCAAATGCACAGATAAACAGAAAGTTATCATCGCCAAGTTCTTCAAGGGAATCAAAGAAAAACATTCCGCTAGTTATGAGAAACTTATCAAAAAATGGGACCCTGAAAACAAACACTCCGCCGAACTTAACAAATTCGTCGGAAAGTACTCCAATTAAGTCATGCAAAAAATAAAACTCCACACAGTTCGAACCGCAATCGTTAGTTCAATAAACATCGTCTTCAGAATAAGGCCAAAATTAAATATCTCATTTTGGCTGCGAATATACTCGTACCTCAAATGAAGAGCAGCTGGCTATTACCAAATTCCGTACAATATCGCCGAGCAATTGAACAGCTCCCAAACTTAAATCGACACTATTGGTGATGACGTACCTACGTTACATCTTACTTTTGTAAAAGTTTTCCAAAGTCTGTGTAGTGCACTGTGTTTATTTTCTAAATTATTTTATACAAAAAACTATGAATCTAAATTACTGAGTTTCATTTATATTTTCTTAAATGATTTAAGCTTGTGACAATATGCCTAATAGTTGTATTATACAGGTATTAAAATATACTGGAGAAATGTAGGTCAACATTCCTCTGGAATGTAATCGTGATGATATGTTAGGTATAGTATAAAACTATAACATGTTTGGTAGTCAAGTTCTATACTCATCTCTACAATCAGCATTCCAAAAATCCAAACAGCTGGTAAAATTATTTAATTTATTGTTGTGGTAGGGCCACGCTGTTCGCAGCATGAATGGGCCGGCTCGACCGGGGAAGTACCACACTTTCGCAGAAGACCGACATCCGAGTAGTAGCGTTTCGTTACTGCGCTTCGTTTGGTGAGCGAGAGGGCCGGAGGCCCAATTCCTCCCCCTATCCCCTTCCTTCTCCTTTTCTCCTTCCACTGCCTTTCCCTAAATAGGCTCGGCAGCGCATCTGCAACTCCTTTGGTTTTGCAGATGTTCATGGGCGGCGATGACTACTTACCATCAGGTAGCTCGCCTGCTCGTTTGCCGAGTTATCCCATAAGAAAAAAAAAACGTATTAGAACGAGTAGTAACGAGTTGTAGAAGGCCGCTACGTCCAGCAGTGGGCGAATGTAGGCTGATGATGATGATGAACTGCCTACTAGTCTAGTGGTCTTAAGCGCGACTGCTACCAGAGGTCTTGGGTTCGATTTCCAGGTCGAGCAAAGTGTTATTGGGTTTTTCTATGAAATTCTCAGTAGCACAGAGTTTGAATATGTGCCCGGTCACATACCATCACACCAGTATTCCCCGAAGGGTTAGGCAGAGGTATACTAATGTACACCCACATTTCTCCGAGCCTATTGCCATTAACCGGGTAGAAATCCAGCATCCACATAGAAAAACCCAATAACACTTTGCTCGACCTGGGGATTTAACCCAAGACGTCTAACTTAACAGTCGCGCTAGGACCAATCGACTAATGAAGCTGTCCCCTATTACATGGGACCTAAATATACCGGCGAACTGTGGGTGTACATAAAGAACACCTCTGTCTAACCCTTCGGGGAATACAGGCATATTGGTATAATTATGATGATGATAATATAACGTGTTTGAATATAATTTATACTAACACATCATATTATTCTATGATCTAGTAATACTTACGTGTCTCTGGCCCCTGCGATAGCGGTCACTTTCACGCCTATTGAATGAAAATCGTAAATATTATGTGTCGAGATAGTAGGTTTCAATATGAATTTTTCCAAGCTCTCCAAATTGCATGAGTAATGGAAAAATACGAAGTCAACCAAACATAGTATTTATGACTTCTCAGTTATCATATTAAATGTATAGCTAAATATATTATGAACAGACATAAATGTGTTGCTGGGGATTTTGCTGCGTCGCTTCTTCTTCCCAGCTAAATTACTTATACTGTAACTAGGAGGTGGTGAAGGGTTTTTATCGCCAGCACATCAGGTTACCACAAAATGACAAATTTTCGCATTTGATTTTAAATTAAATTTTCATAACTTTAAGATTTAAAATCGTTTGGAGAAATTTGTCAGTTTTGTATAACCTGATGTGCTGGTAACAGTGGCGACTGTACAACTTACACCAGTAAATAAACAATTTTGGGAATGTAAATTGTATGTATCAATAGTAGACTTTTAAGCTGCAACACCGAAATAGAGCAAGCAAATACCTTCAAAGCCAAATAACTCCAGGTTTTCACCTGATGTAATAAATAGAATGGCAATAATATTTAAATAGGACAAAACATTTTTAAAGCTAAAATAAAGATCACTACCCACAATAAGAAAACGGTTAATCAAAATCTATGTCTGGAGTATATATGTTGGATATTTAAACTAAATACTTGCAACACCAACATAAAAATTGTAATCTATCTTTTATCTGTGGCAACACGCCCCTTCCTACTGTGATACTGGTCCAACAATACACGTGAAAATTATCCTCCGCCGTTTTATTTCTATAACGTGGCACCAGCGTACCAGCACCTCACCAGCACCTCACCAGCACTCACCACCTGCATACTACACCTCCACACATTGGTCCTTCGCGGAGAACAGCGGTGTCGCGGAGTAAAATAAGGTTTGGTGGATTTTTTTCGACCGTGTCACAGCCATTTTGGTTGGCAACGCGAGCGGGCTCTGCACGTGAAACTCTTGGTCTGGACGTCGCAACATAATCGCCTCACATATACCTACCGATTCGACGATTCCAGCAGAAAGATACAAGAAGAGAAGCCCAGCCAGCAACAATTCATCATTTATCAATTTTATCATTCTTTTGATCAATCCAGCATCGTTTCCGGAATCACCACTGCAGGTGCGAAAAGTATAGCACTAGAGGTATTCCGCAAGAAGAAGCGAGACGACACGCATCAAACCGTGTGCGACAGATAGCGTATATCGCACGAGCGCGAAAGGGACAGCAACTGACGCCACAAGTCGTCGAAGAGTACTTCAAGCGACGCCATTTTGTTGTGGTGTCGATTGATTGGAGATCGACCCGTCCTGCGTCTTTATCTAAATATTTTTAAGTACAAATAACAATAAGCTATGTTTAGCGTTATTTATAGCAATAAGTTGTGTTCAAATTTGTGACACTAGTGTTTAAACATGGAAGAAGAACTAAAACGTAAAATCGCCTCACGTGGCTATGTCAAAGGTACGATCACAAGATTACTTAGTTTCGTTGAAACCTCGAATTTATGTAAAATAGCTTATGATGAGCTGGTCACCAAACGTGATCGACTCATAAATGCCTTTCGTGATTATGAGTCCTTATGTAAAGATATTCTTTATCTCGATACTGCAGACAAAGAAAATGTCGAGCAAATTGAAAATAATTATTATAACATCTTGGCATCATTGAACGAGCAAATAAAGTCCCAAGAAAAGATAGGACCCTCCTCTCATTTTGATGTAACAACACATAAAACGAAGTTACCACCTATTTGCATAAAAATATTTGATGGTAAGTTTACAGAATACATACCATTTATTAATTTGTTTGATTCACTGATTCACAATGACAATAACCTTGACCATATTCAAAAGTTTTATTATTTGAGATCGTATTTAAAGGGTGAACCCTATGATTTGATAAAAAATTTAAGTTTAACCCCAGACAGTTATAGTGATGCTCGCAAACTGTTGAGAGAGCGCTATGATAATAAATATAAGATTATTAATGATCACATAAGTAATATTTTAGATTTAAGTAGCATTGTTAAGTCAACAGCTAGTAGTTTAAGAGACTTTGTGTCATTTATTAGGCAACAATTAGCTGCAATTAAAAACCTTGACTCTAATGTCATATACTGGGATGCAATTCTGTTATGTGTTCTTTCCCGTAAACTAGATGGAATTACTGCACGAGCTTATCAGCTGGACCGAGATACCAGCATACAACCCAGCCTTGAAGACTTCCTGCAATATATTGAAAAGCGAGCCCTGGCACTGGAGAATGCAGGTCAAGGTATTCACTTGCAGCAACAGTCAAGCAAAGTAGTAGCGGTTGCCACTGCAGGAGCAACATGCATCTTCTGTAAGTGTAATGATCATAAATTGTATAATTGTAAAAAATTTCAACTATTGCCAGCGAGCAATAGACTTACATTCACCAAGGAGCAAAAGTTATGTGTGATTTGTTTAGGCATGCATGGTGGTAAATGTAGGTATCACTTCCGGTGTTCAGAGTGCAAAAAACCTCACAACACTCTGCTTCACTGCAATTCAGGTGAGACCACACCAGCTGTCAACTTGTCGAGTAATGTAAACAATAATGTGCTTCTTCCTACAGTTAAAATCAAGGTGGTAGCAAGGCATGGCACTGAATACATTATCAAAGCGTTACTGGACAGCGGGTCCCAGGTTTCTTTTATAACCTCAAAGGTTGTTCAGCTGTTAGGATTGACACCTTTGCAGAGTAACACCTGTATCATTGGAATTACTAACGAGAAAAGCAACATTAAATACAGCATTCCTATCGAAATTCATTCTCTAAAATCACCATTCAAAACAATGGTAACTTGCCATGTGGTAAAAGAGGTGACATGCAAATTACCACAAAATAAATTTGATGTCACTAATGTTATAATGCCACCTAACATCACATTAGCCGATGATCAATTTAATGTGCCTAGTGAGATACACATGTTATTAGGTGCTAATGTATTTTTCCAGGCTCTGTTACCAGACGAGCAGTGCCTGAGCGTCAACCTGCCAAGGCTGTCATCAACCCTGCCCCAAGATACTGCCCGTCCATTGCAGCAGCTTAACAGTAACACACAACTGTATATCTTCAACACTTACTTCGGGCACATAGTAGGAGGCAATCTTCCACTCAAGGTATCTCCTCAGACATGTAATAAAGTAGTTTTAAAGTGTGAATTAGGGCTCAATGAAACGCTTGCCCAGTTTTGGACCAATGAAAAAGTTCCAGAAATATTCACTGAACAAACTTCTGAACAAGAGCAGTGTGAACACATCTTTCAAAGTTCAGTTAAATTAGTTGAAAACCAGTTTGAGGTTCCTCTCCCATTAAAATTACCTTTGTCAGATGTAAACGATACTCTTGGTGAGTCATTTCACTTAGCTTTAAAAAGGTTTCTAAATTTAGAAAAGAAATTACATGCAGATCCTGATTTATTCATGCAATATAAAAACTTTATTCACGAATACCTAGCTCTTGGTCATGGTCATTATGTTGATATAGAAACATATGATTTAAGTAGGCATGCAGTGTATTTTCTACCACACCATGCAGTTATTAATAATAATAGCAAAACCACAAGGCTTCGAACTGTCTTTGATGGTTCAATGAAAACAAATAAAAAGGTATCTCTAAATGATTTGCAACTCAATGGTCCTGTGGTTCAAAAGGATTTATTTGATATTATTTTATTATTTCGTTTAGGTAGCTACACCTTTACAGCAGATATCAGGCGTATGTTCAGAAATATTAAAGTAGATCCTCAATACACTTCCCTTCAAAACATTTTGTGGAGGGACAATCCCGATGAGCCGGTCAAGTGTATTAGGTTAGATACGGTTACATATGGCTTGAAAAGTTCAAGTTATTTGGCAACTCGCTGTATAGATGAGCTAGCAAATAGATATGAAAAATCATACCCATTAGCGTGTTCTATTATCAAAAATAATCTTTATGTTGATGATATTATCTATTGCAATGATAATTTAAAAATAATTCTCAGTGCTAGAGACCAACTTCGTGATTTGCTCAAGTTGGGTAGTTTCCATACTCACAAATGGTCATCAAATGATGAGAATGTGTTGAACAATATACCATTAAATGAAAGACAATTTGATAGTTTAGAGTTACAAAAGGATAATTACAATATGAAAGCCTTAGGACTCCAAATTAATGTAAAGGATGATCATTTTATTATATCCTCTCCAGAGCCCTTCAATAAAAATAAGGTGACAAAAAGGAGCATACTTAGTTACATAGGTAGATTCTATGACCCAATGGGATTTGTAAGCCCAATTGTAGTCACAGCAAAGTCCATAATGCAAAAATTATGGCTACTGAACACAGGTTGGAATGATAGTCCACCTGCACATATTCAGCAAGAATGGTTTCAATTTACCAATAATTTAGCTGCAATGCAGCCAATCCTATTAGATAGGAACATTCGATTTTCAGAAGCAGACTCGGCAGATTTAATCGGCTTTGCGGATGCTTCGAGTAAGACAGGCTACGGATGCTGCGTGTACCTGCGACTCACAAACAAATCAGGTACAACAAGATTGCATCTACTCTGTTCCAAATCGCGAATCAACCCTATCCAAAAGAAAGGGATGACCGTTCCGAGGCTTGAACTGAATGCAGCACTATTGCTATCGAAATTAATTTTAAAGACTCATAATACACTCGGAGTTAAAATTAATATAAGGCACGTTTGTTTATTCAGCGACTCGCAAATTGTTCTAGCATGGCTACACACTGAGCTTACAAAACTTCAAGCTTACATATCGAACAGAGTAAGTGTAATTCGTCAAAACACAGCTGGATGTAGTTGGCATTACGTCAATACAAACGACAATCCTGCTGATCTCATTAGCCGAGGTGTCAATCCGAATGAGCTGAGTAGCTGCGATATTTGGTGGAATGGTCCAAAGTTTCTCCAAACCAGTGAGTATAACTTTCCTGCTTACACCTCTCCCACTGAATTGCTCGCGGTGGAACCCTGCTTAGATCTTTCCAGCAACTTAGTGTGCCAAAATCTAAATCCGCTTGATTATGTGTTCAAGCGCTTGTATAATTACTCTAATATAAATAAAATAATAAGGCTATTAGCTTACATATTGCGATTTCTTGACAATACTAATAAGAATAAGGCTAAAATAAATACTAACTTTTTGCTAAGTTCTGAGTTGGATCGTGCATTAATGCTATTAATTAAACATGAACAAAACATATATTTTAAAGCTGAATTAAAAGCACTAAGCAATACTAGCAATTTGAAGGGAAATCTATCTGAGTTGCATCCCTTTCTTGACAGCCAAGGTCTTATGCGCGTGGGGGGAAGACTACATTATGCTGATATTCCTTATTCACAAAAACATCCTATCATACTACCCAAGGGCTCTTTGATTACTAGCTTGCTTATAAGATGTGAACATGAAAGGCTACTGCACGCAGGGCCTAAGCTTTTACTCTCGCACCTAAATCTAAGGTTTTGGATTGTTAATGGATTATTAGAAGTTAAGAA
Organism: Subacronicta megacephala; assembly: GCA_958496365.1. Taxonomy (NCBI): domain Eukaryota; kingdom Metazoa; phylum Arthropoda; class Insecta; order Lepidoptera; family Noctuidae; genus Subacronicta; species Subacronicta megacephala. The sequence goes on along the minus strand of OY292530.1, from coordinate 7,842,587 downwards.
AATAACTCACAAATGTATTGTGTGTTTCAGACAAAAGGCCTCAGTGGCCAAGCAACTAATGGGCTCCTTGCCAGCTGCACGAGTAACAGCTACCAGCCGCCCATTTGAGAAGGTTGGTGTGGATTTCGCTGGGCCAATTGAAGTAAAACTCTCTCGCGTAAGACGATCATTAAAAGGTAAAGGGTACATCTGTGTATACGTTTGCTTCGCGACAAAGGCAGTTCACTTAGAACTCGCGTCAGACCTGACCACGGAAACCTTTCTTGCGTGCTTAAGGAGATTTATCTCTAGACGAGGTTTGCCCACCGAAATTCATTGCGATAATGCTAGTACCTTTAAATGTGCAAGGAACCAATTAGTCGAGCTCTATAAACTGCACGCTTCTCAGACTCACCAAATACAGGTGCAAAGATTTACCGCCGAGCGTGGAATAAAATTTCATTTTATACCATCTTACTCGCCTACATTTGGAGGGCTCTGGGAGGCGGCGGTAAAGAGCACAAAGTTTCACTTGAAAAGAATACTGCAAAAAACGGTTTTAACCTATGAACAACTTAATACAGTATTAATTGAAATTGAAGCAGTGCTTAATTCTCGACCGCTCTTACCTTTATCTTCAAACACTGATGATTATTGTTATCTAACACCTGGTCATTTCATTATAGGTAGTGCAATGTTAATGTATCCTGAAAACAATGTATGTAATATTCCACAAAATAGGCTTAAGTTTTGGCAATTGTGTACTTCTCTAAAACAATCCTTTTGGAAACAGTGGTATCAATATTATTTAAACTTGTTACAAAATAGACCTAAGTGGCGTGATGATATATGTAATGTTAAACTAGGCAATTTAGTTATCTTAAAAGAAGATAATACTCCTTCTATGTCATGGCCCATGGCACGAATTGTAAATTTATTTCCAGGACATGATGGCAAAATTAGGGCAGTGGAAGTCAGAACCCCAAATGGGAAAACTCATTCCCGAGCCATCAACAAAATCTGTCTATTACCAATAGAATACAATGATAGTTGTTAAACATTCTACTAAGTGTTAAATAATAAGTCATGTTTGTAAAGGCATGTAATCCTTCCTTTTATATTTATAGTATAAAGAGATTAATGTAACTGTTGAGTTAATAAAATTAATTTTGTGTAACCTTAATGATTAAGCATCGAACTTGATTAAGCTATTTCTGTGAGGCCGCAGCATGTTGGATATTTAAACTAAATACTTGCAACACCAACATAAAAATTGTAATCTATCTTTTATCTGTGGCAACACGCCCCTTCCTACTGTGATACTGGTCCAACAATACACGTGAAAATTATCCTCCGCCGTTTTATTTCTATAACGTGGCACCAGCGTACCAGCACCTCACCAGCACCTCACCAGCACTCACCACCTGCATACTACACCTCCACACAATATATGAAACGTGGACTTTAACCCAGAGAGGCAGGAAAAAGTTAAATGCATTTAAAATGTGGTGCTGAAGGTAGGATGGAAAATATATTTATTTATTTATTTATGCTGTATTGTACACCAAACCACCTTTATTTGTATTATTACAAAATATACAAAGTTTTGTATTTGACAATATACAATGGGCGGCCTTATCGCGATCTGCGATTTGTTCCAGGCAACCTTTGGCTGGACACAACTGCACTGAACGTATGAATATACGTTGGATAAAAAGGAAAACTAATGAGGATTGTATGTCTTATCGCATAATGCAGATTTCCACAAGTCAAAAACGGCCATTAGATCAAACAGACTGATATTGAAAGGTTACCAATGTTAGTGCATAAAATTAAAATTTTATTATACTTACGTGTAGATTATCTTTTAATTATCTAGTTTTTTCCTTCGTTTTGTACCAATCAATGCCACAGGTTAATTGATTTATCCAATGTTAATAAACTGGTAAAGGACGCTATACTTCACAATGTACATACATACTGTAAGCATTTAATACAATAATTAAGTATGGGTTATCTTTTTGTATTTTTATGCATTTTTCATGCTATTATTATAAAGTTATTTTAGTCACCTCAAAGACGCAAATTTCGACCTGGCGGGTTGGACTCGCGGTTGCTTAGTTGGTATAGCTATATAGGTTGGCATATCATCTGGTGTATCTCATCAGAAGACGCAGGATCGATTCCTTTCCGCAGTTGAATTTTTCCTTCACTAAAATAACTTTCTAATTAAAGGTAATAGTCACTGACCCGTCCTTGAAAGACTTTACTGTATTCTAAAGTAAAACACTGCATCATAAGTCTAATGCTAATACTGCTATGCTCCTAGGTACCGAAAAATAGAGATCGGGTCGGCACGTCCGGGGAAGTAGATATTAAGTACTACCTTCCCACATAATATCAACGTGAAGTAGCAGTACCTCACCTACATATGCATACTGTTGCGTTTCGTACGGCGAGTGTGGAGCACCGGAGGCCTAACTCCTTCCCTCAGTCGTCTTTCTTCTCCTTAGCCTCCCTTTTCATTAAAGGCCGGCAACGTACATGTGACTCCTCTGGTGTTGCTTACCATCAGGCGATCCGTCTAAATTACAAAGAACCTACCTGGGTAATTATATTGTTCGTTTTAAGTAAATATTTTTTCAATATTACATTCTTTCACCTTTATACCTTTTCTTTCTTTCTTTAATATATAAGTCAGGCAATCCTTATGTAGAAGTGCCTTTTCTTAAATTATGCAAATCAATCGTGCTGTATCTTTTTAAAATTCTTCTCATAAATTATAAACGCTGAACACGCAGTAAAAATAGAGGAATCCACATTTAAAGCAAATAAATTCTTTGTCATTTATTCTTCAATTAAAAGAATAAATTTTCTTAGCTGTTAATTTTCTTGGGAATAAAATTTGATTCATATGTTTAAATTAATTAGTTTATTAGCTTCAATCTCAATTTTCAGTTTTACACTAATTAACTTTGTACAAGGTAATTATTTATAAAGCTCTATTTCAATGTAATAAAATAGTCAAATTAGGACTTTACTATCTTAACATAAATTATTACATTTCATTAGAAAACATACAAATGAGTGATGTGGGTAAAATTAACATTTACCGCCGTTCCATTTCCAGGGAATATTTATATAGGACAACATTTAATATACATACCATCACACCCTTATTCTCCGAAGGTGAAGAGTTGTACTTAAAGTACCACAGTTCGCCGGTATGTTTAGGTGCCATGTTATATTTAGGGCTATAGCCAATCACTGGTCACATATTATCCCAATCCCAGCTGCTACTGAGAATTTCATAGAAAATCCAATAACACTTTACTCGACCTGGTAATCAAACTCAAGCAGCAGTAGCAGTCGCTTAAACCGACTAGACTAATTTAAATTTAAATTTAAATATCATTTATTTCAGGCAATCAACCCATACAATAATAAAACATACATACAGAAATAAAATCATAAGATCCATTAAATAAAATAAAAATAAAAATCAAATATACATTACATTAATCAAACATCAAATAATCATATCAGGTAAGACTAGCAGCATGTCTGCTACAGCAATGCCCGACGTAAGGGCAGTCCAGTCGCCCGGCAATCATTGCCAGGACAGTATTGGAGCTGGCTCGCACCCTGCGCACCAAGGACGCGCACCGCTTGCGCATGGTGGTGTGGAAACAGTCGGTCTAAGAAATCCTTTTTCAGACAATATCCTAGATTTTAGGTACAACATCCACTCGACCGTTCCGTCATCATAGCGTGCCATGACCGTTGATGCGTTCTAGTGTTCGAAGACCCGGACATACCATAGTCATAGTATGTTACGGAGTGGTGGACAGGCAGGTTAAAGCTCATTAAATTGTAATAACGTGTGTTGTTTCCGATAGATTGCAGATAAGTGCGGGATTACGTGTCAGCGCAGACAGCGCTTATCTTACACTGTTGCAACGACCGACAGGATACCACAGAATAACATAAATACATATTTATTCTGTGAGTGTACACACACATGACTAGACAGCAAGCTAGAGTTGAGTATTTGCTAGCCTCGCATTGTAAATGTAAAGGCTTTTCTTGCAATGCTCACTAGTGGTATCGTCAGCTTATAATGAAAACATAATATATCTAATTAAACTAAAGAAAATAAAAATAAAACAAAAAGTCAAAAACAGAAAGAATGGTAAAAACAACATAAGAATCTTTGAATAAAACCTTGAATTGTAATAAATTGGGAATAAAGGTTTTGGAACAGAATACGTTCTTGTATTAACGTAAGCATCTTTTAAAGAAAATTTTCTACAACCTTTATAATACTTACTTTTGTTTTTAGAACACAAGAAATAACTGAATAGGGTTGCCTAGAAATAATGTTATTTCTGAGTTTCGAAGTGTTTTGTTTTTTTACATACACAATGTTAACTTTTAACCCTCAACATAAAGTGAGTTAAACTGACTCACTTGTGACGCATAAACCACTTTCTTTCTAACAGTTCTCATTAGCATTATTTTTCAACCTAACGCAGCATCCGTTCAGAATGTCCAAATACCTAGGTACTCTCGTGCCTCACATTTGTAAGTCTAAATGACCTTAGCTTTTCCCTTCCATAACTGTTTGACTAGATGGGCCTGCATATGTTATTTAGTGTATACTATTGTGTGCTTATATTTATATTATTTATAATTTGGTTTTGAATGAGATTTTTACTGCAACCGGCGCATGTGTATGACAAGATGTATGAATGTGGACGAAGCAAAAGAAGTATGCAAGAATCGTAGCAGATGGCGTTCTGTAGTTTCTGCCTACCCCTATGGGAAAAGGCGTTAGTGTATGTAGTATGTATGAATGAGATTTTATTAAAAAAATATAATTTGTAACTAGTTATTTTTATTTTTTTAAATGTGTTTGTTTTTAACGAAAACATCATCATCATATCCTATCAACCCATTACAATATCTCACTGCTGGACACGGATCTTCTCAGAGAATGAAAGGGATTAAGCCACCACGCTAACCTACTGCGAATAGGCAGACTTCACACGCCCGCCGTCAAGAAAATCTCTCAGGCATGCAGGTTTCCCCACGATGTCTTCCTGTGCCTGATAATTAATTGAATTATTATCACGCGCACTACATAAACACTACACACCAATACACCATTAAAAGTGCACTGAGCTATAAGTCAAGTGTGAGTCATATCGACCTCACATTATGCCGTGAGGGGTATTAAAACACTATGTTAAGATACGAGTATATGTACCCATTTACAGAAATAAACTTGTACTTACAAATCTTTTTTTAAGGGTGTAAGATTTTCTCGTATTCTCGTGAGTTGAATTGAGAGAACAAAGGCTCAAGCAGAACTCAAGTCAACTCCAAAAATGTCTCAAATTCATTTCGAAGAATGGATCTTATAATGCCTTTTCAACGCCCGAATAAAATCCCAAGTGCCGAAAGGTTGGATAGAATTGATGACGGTGGAAATATGCATGGAGGTCGTCTCCGCATTCATTAACGTAGGTAAGTGTGTAGGGGCTTTAGCTGATGGAGATCGCATTAATGTGAACGATAATGTGGAGATAATACACATATAGAACACCACATAACCGTGTTAGCAGAGTATGTGTAGTATCAACAGACTTTCAAACAATTATTCAGATCGTATCATCAAACTTAAGAGCAACATCATCTTAAACAAATACCTCTGTCAAAACCTTCTGTTTAAAAAAATAATTAGGTATTCTTTAATTAAACACATAGTTTTTAAGCCATGTTTTCATGATAAACAAAAGTAAATATTGAAGAGAGGTTGATTAAAATTGATCATAGGTAAAAAAACAAATATTTTATTTTTACTCATGAATGAAGCCAGCATTTCAAAAGCTCCATTAAAATGAGATTTGCATAACCCGTAATAAAATTACTTTTCACGGCTTTATCATTTACATCTACATTTCTACAGCAGACTTCCCATAAAGACGGATGCTATAAAAATTCCGAAACGGCGGAGTTTTGTAATATGAGTAAACATCAAAAGTTGCTTGCTGTTTTATTTCTCCTAAAGTTTCAGGAATTTTGCCTAGATTCTGGTTACACAATCTAGGCAAAATTCGGGCGCTCTCCAACTTTCGTATACCTGCGGACAATGTAATTGTGTAATTGCTGGAATTTTAGTTTTGCTCACTTAAAATTCTTGCAATTCTGTTTCGGTATGCTTCAACATGTTTTACTTCAAACTATTTAGGACACGTCATATCATTTAACATTAATGCGGCATTGGATCTCTTCTAATTATCAATATCATGTACTTGAAAACATCGTGACAAATCTATACAGGGTTCCTGAAAATCTATAGATTCAATAGTCAATTTGATAGATTAGGGCCACAAAGGCCCAAAGCTAGGGTCTTTTATTTTCAGAGGGACGATATGACCCTCAGCTTGCACGATTTCTTACAAGCATAAAGCAGCTTTGACACGATATAGTTTGTAACCGGCTTTGAGGCTACTGCCTTAACGAGCAAACCAAGACGGTGTCATCAGATACGGGTGTAATTGGACGACTGTTCTTAGGCCTCCTGTCCGCCAAAGCGGAATGAAAAGCAGAAAAGGGAGAGAGATTGAACGAAGCAGTGAAACGGATTGAAATGTAATGGAGCATGAAAGCAGAGTGTATCGATAGGACCAAAGTGATGCTGGTCACAGTCATCGCGAGCCCACTGTATGTCTGCAATTCATAACTTTATGTTCTCTAATAAAGCCATATCAACTCAAGGGACCATATGAATTAACAGCACGGCCATATGATTTTTTGTCGGACTTCTATTGATTAAAATTTTTCAAACTACACTCTATTCGCTTTGGTGGACACTTCGCCTTAGGGTAGTTTGTCACTGCGTCCGATTTGACACTGAGAAAATACGGACAAATTACGTAACTGTGGTACTATTTCAATGCCTCTGCAATTCCTCCAAGAATCTTTTGAATTATCTGCATAGAAATATCTCGAATCAGGGGCTATACCAAGACGTGTTATCCCCTTCCCAAAAACTAAAATTGATTGAATTTTGGTAGGTACAGCATTCAGTTTTGCATCAGCTATTTTAATATAGCCGCTTTTAATTAATCATAGTGTAATTTACAATAGATTTGTTATGGGTTTCAATCGTAAATTCCGAAGTTACATGCTGTCCTAACGATATTTTTTTTCTAATCTTGACGTATATTTTTAACGATTTGGTTCCATACTCACACCGCAGTTGTCTAACAACAAAGCATAAACGCTTAGGTATGAAGCTTAAAAAAAACAATTCATATTTCTAATGCGTACCCATTCCTTAGCGAATGCCTGTTATGAATCGTATTATTAAAATGATCCCATTTTTACGAAAACTGAAAAAAACGGTGAAAGCTCTAGAGACATACCTACATACAATTTTCGTATAGGTAGATGTAAGGTAAATTATTAAAATCGCTATGATTATGAAAAATAAACGTTTTTATTCTAGTTATTGTTTATTTTTTCTGCTATCCGTGCCGAAGAAAAACAATATGACGAATGGACAATTATCAAAATGAATATAATTAGGTATATTGGAAAAATAGAATTGTGGCGAATGTACGCCTACTTTTTTTCGTGACGAATATACAACAACCCATCTAAACCAACGGCACACGGAGTCATTCAGTTATTGACAGCTAACTCAAAACAATATTTCAGTGAGCCACTAAAACCTAAATAATATTTGGTTTGCTCGCTAGAGCTCCGGGCTCTAGCGAACCGTAGTCAATAAAATGCATCGAGAGTACTTCAACATCAGCTGAAATTAAATCCTCGAAAATAAAAATGTTTGTAGGATGAACGAATTGAAATGAAACAGTTTAATAGTTTTCAGTTATTTTCTAAAATAATATGAAATATTTTTTATAATATGAGTACCAAGAGTATGTTTAACAAGATTTTTGGTTTTATTTCTACTACTTAGCCATGAAAATATACTGCCAAACAAAAAATTAAGTACCAGCACGTGACCCTTGCAAGCCGGCTGTGATGAGTAACTAAGTCTACGTAAGCATGAAGGTATGTACTGAAAATATATTTTATAATTAATTGCAAATTATAGCCAAAAACCTTGGAAAAGTTTTCAATTTCCAGCTTAAATTCCAAATATCAAAGTAAAAAAGCGTGTTATGAACCAACAGTATTAAAGTAAAAATAAGAATCCTCGTAAATTACTTACCTTTGTTATTCACGCTGTCGCTTCAAAGTGAAGTAGGTATAGCAGCGAAGTGAAGTGGGCCACTTCACGATCAACGAATTCAGGAGAACGCGATCGTTTGGAGGGCCTGTACTTACACACACAAACTTATGGACGCTCAAGCAAGTTTGGCGAACCGCATGAATAAGAAGTTACCTTTTCGATTTTGCCTTTAAAAATTGCCCGATTATACCACACAATTATTAAATTTCACTTTCATAAGTTTAAAATGTCTTCACAATCTTTTGATTATATCAAAACACGGTATAGGTACACTTACCCATACGCAAAACACCCACACAACACACACTCAAGATCCACATAACTTATCTAGTAATAATCAAATAGTAAATTTGGCTACGTATCAAACAGACATAACAAATTTTTAGTTCGAATTTTAAATCCAGACGCACGTACTCGTAAGGTAAGCCCGACCCTTTGTTTGTCAATCGTCATAAAAAAGGAATCATTGTTTTTTTTTTGTAATATTTTTGGCACATCTGTCATTGATGATATTGGTCGTCATAGATAATAAATTAAATTAGTTACCGCGAACCCCATATGCAATGCCCAGGAACGCGGACATATTTGAAAAATATTTTTTTTCAACCTCATCTAAAAATTTTGCATTTTTTGCATACATGATAACTTTTGACACATAAATTATACCTACATATTTATGTTGCTTATAATGTTTCCTAACCGCTACAATATAGAGATTATAACTAAAAAGTCACATTACCTCGAAAATAGATTGTAAATCCAATGGTCATGAAGTTTTCACTCAGTACTCCCACAACTTTATCACAAAATATCAAATTCATAAAAAAAATCACATAAGCCATCAGCAACACACTTTCACAGACATAATTAACTTCTCTAATATTAAGACACAAAGTCAGCGAAAAGTAAGTAGGTAGAAAATTGTATGAAAATCCAATACTAACGTGTTTTGTTTTTTCTAATACAGATAAAATATTAATTTTGATAAAGCAAAGGAATTCAAAATTTGAATTTCGAACATAAATTTTATAAGATAAAATACAATAAAAATAAATAAAATACAATACTCTTTAAATTTTGATAACTAACCTTTACGGTATTTGTTACTTGAGGTGATACAACCGCATCAAACCAGACGAGTATATAAAATTCAAAAATAGAATTTGTGATTATGCGAGCGCTTGGAGCGCGCCGTGGTAGGTTTTTGAAAGCTTCCAAAATTAACTTTCAAATAATCATTCATAAAGCAGGTATTTAAAATTCCTACCCTACCTACATACCTAACTTCTCTTAATTTTATTCACCTCCAATGTCCTCACATCCTGTTATCGACATACTGTACATAACTACATACATGAATAATGTAACCTTTTATTTTTATTTCTTGCCGGATTCTTCACCATAGGATCAACTTTTTGGAACCGTGTTACTAGAGTCAATAACGTTTTATAAACGCGTGTAATAGCTCATTTGAAATAAAAACATGTGATTTGATTTGATTTAAAGTATTCCTACAAAACTTCCATAGTTCATTGGATGGAAATTTAAAAAAAAAAATTTAGTAACGCGCGATGATATGATTCAAGTTTATTGCTTGTGAATGTATTTAATTAAATACCTATCGACATATTTCTACAACTACTTATAGTAATACCATAGTGTTATAAAATAAGTGTTAATAATGTAAGTTCTAGTTTTTGACACTTACGCGAATATTGAAATGAAGTAAAACTACTTTTTACAGATTTTATCGCTTTATGTTAATACTAGCTTTTGCCCGCGACTTCGTCCGCGTGGAATAGATTTTCCCAATCCTATGGGAATTTCCCAAAATATCGTTATATTTGCCCGCGACTTCGTCCGCGTGGAATACTTTTTCCCCAATCCTGTGGGAATTTCCCAAAATATCGTTATAATTTAAAGCCTATATGTTATTCTGATGTATAAACAATAATACTGTAAAGTTTCATCAAAATCCGTTCAGTAGTTTTTGCGTGAAAGAGTAACAAACATCCATCCATCCATCCTCACAAACTTTCACATTTATAATATTAGTAGGAAGGATAGTAGGAAGTATGATTAGTAGGATTAGTAGGATAGGATTATTTAATTCCAATGACTTATTAGTCCTGGGTTTGTTTGTCAGGACAAGCAGGGTTTATCTATGAAATTCTTAGTAGGAGCTCGGAGTTTGAATTTGTGCCCAGTTAATGAAAATAGGCTTGCCTCCTCCATGGGACCTACATGGGACCTTAACAAACCGGCGAAGTGTGGGTGTAAATTAGTACAGCCCTTCTTAACTTTTCGGGCTTTTCGTTTCGACGTGATGGTAGATATGTGTGGATTAATTAAAGTTAAATACATATTTAGGAACAATTTCATCTATTGGCAATTAAACAAAGTTAGTATTTAATTTTAGCATAGTGATGATTCTGGAAAGGAATTGGTTAAAATGATTTATTTCTATTCTAAGAACAATTCCGAAGTAAACAAAATTAGGTCAGAAAATCTCATTTTGTTACATTCACGTACGTGTCCCTGGAGACTGATGAAAATAGCCCACTAATAATATAAAGTCCGTTACACACATAGCTACAATTATTATCCTAGATATTCCAAAATAAATATACTTACCTATGTTAACCTACCAGCGCGGCGTGTTATGTAGGTACCTACTAAGTGTGTGGTCCATCTAAAAACATAAAAAACTTGTATATCTATAATCATCAACCCATTACATTGTCCCACTGTTGGGCACGGGTCTCCTCTCAATACGAGAGGGATTAGGCTATAGTCCGCCACGCTAGCCTACTGCGGGTTGGCAGACTTCACATGCCGTCAAGAAAATCTCTCAGGTGTGCAGGTTTCCTCACGATGTTTTCCTTCACCGTTTAAGCGCGTGATAATTAATTATTAATATAACTTTGTAACTTTTTGAAGTTATGTACGTACGTAACTTCAAAAAGTTAGAGGTGCGTGCCTTGGATTCGAACTCGAGACCTTTGACTTGGCAGTCCAATGGTCATATCACTAGGCTATCACTGCACTCTATATATCTATACTCTGAAACCTAGCTACCTACAAAGCTACATTATTCCCGAATAATCGTCCTCGGGATCATGTGGGCGAAGCTGCGGTCAACCCGCTGGCATACAATATTGATAGTAAAAAAAGAAAATATTATAAATCAATATAATCAGACACATATACCTAAATTACTACAAATAACTACGTGTGCAACAAACTTTATGTACTGACACGCAACGTACCTACTCGAAATCCAATAAATACAAATAAATATTAGGAAAAACACTAAACATCTTCCTAACTCTCTCAACAAGTGACAGATATTCTGTTACCGTAAATAGGTATGTATGAAGACATTTTTCGATAACGTTTTTTTGCAACTAACTGTGACAGACGACCAAGGGCCCATCAGATGGTAAGTGGCAACCGCCGTCCGCCGTACACACAGCTACAGCTCAACTATACAAATCCAGTAATCCAGCTGATCTCGCATTGTATAGGCTTCCCATACAATAAGAGGCCAGCGTAAACTGGTTTTTTATAGCTTGATGTGTAGCCGTGAGTACACAAAAACAAGGCATAATAAACAATGTATTGTGTGACCCATGGCTGTGCCAAATGTCCGAGTTCAGCTAAAGGCCATAAAAGCATAAAAAATGCAATGAAAAAATAATTCTATTGGCTTGTATATCAGCCCACTGCCTCATAAGCGTAGTGTAGCCGTAAGCGATTCGAAGCCGTTCGATTCCTGGGACAAGGAAAAGTTATTGGGTTGTTCTATAGAATTGTCGGTAGCAGCTCGGAGTTTTGATTTGAGTTCAGTTAATGGCAATAAGCTCTCCCATCGACATGAGAGTTAAACATAGGTACCAACGAACTGTAAGTGGACATAAGTACACGTCTGCCTATCATCTTTGGTAAATACATGCGTGATACAGACGTGACGTATGTTTAGAAATTAGCCTTACAGGAAGGCAACTGTGAAGAATATTTCATCAGTTCGTGTCCGACATACCCCTCAATCCATTTTAACAGTTCGGTCGCGAGCACATTATGTTTCCACAAAATGACAAATGTTCTCATAGGTACAATTTAAACTTAATTATCAACAATTTAAGGTTTAAAATCATTTGAAGAAATTTGGCAGTTTTGTTTAATTTGATGTGCTGGCGACTGTACCTCAATACTCGTACTACTACTTAGTACCTCATATTATTATTATTATAAAGTAGGTATGTTTAATCTTAACTCAATTTCTCTATAAAAAATATTTATCTAAACTAAAATTGTTTCCAGACGAAAATATTTTTCATGTTACCTGCAATCATAATCATTACAGTCCAAATAAAATATTATTCTTGGGCTAGCTTGAGGGTACTTAGAAAGTTGTTGACATTTGAGTAGCGTTCGAGTTTAAATTTCCGTATTCGGCAATAAGTTAATTACTTAGGCCTCGTGTCACACCCTTGACGGTCCACTGAATCTTTTCTTTTCTACAACAAAAAAGAATATATTTCCACACGTAGAATTAAAATGTGCGTGCGGGTGCACACGGCACGTCAACGTATGCAATTCCAGTTTAAGCTGATCTTTCATTGTAAGCTTTTTCCGTACAATAAAATTATAGCTCTTATAGAGCTCCAAGTGTAGTGCGTAAGTTATGATTCTATGAAACACGACTAAATATCATATATTCATCAAAAGTGTTAATTTTATCCACGAAGGTACCTAGTACCTATGTCTGTGTGCATACTATATTATTATGTGCAAAATGTTGCGTCTGTGTTAGTGCGTCGAGTGGTTTTAGAGACAACAAACACTAGAACGAAGTGCGGGTGGCCAATGTTTTCGTGGTACTGTTAGTTATTCTGTGCTGTGTACACCGAAGAAATTATCGCTGGATGTGAAGAAAATAAACAAGTGCAACGCGCCAACCAAATCCAACATGTGACTTTAACCAGGTATGTACCTATATCTATTAATTTTCTAACTGTCCGCATTTTTTATTATTGTATTCTTTTGTTTTGTGCTGCATATCCGTAGTACAGTATACGCACGATTAATTTACGGTTTTTTTTCAATACTAAACTCAAGAAGCCCTCGCTGATACATATATTATCTCTTCAACAAATACATTCTTTCAGAGCTTTATCTTCGATACCTGTTGTTGTTGATGATGATGATTGATCTTACTTAAACACTATATAAAAACAAGAACGAAGACAAAACATTCTCCTACATAAAAATTATCTATTGTGTTGTTAATAGGTTATCGATATCATAACAAAGAAATCTGAGTTAAAACTGAAAGTTTTCCTACTCCCACACAAACATGACATGTGACCCCAACAACCTCATACGCCCGGAGCTGCATAGTCTTCTCAATTTTCCGATCCTGATCCCGTTGTTTATACACCTGAGAAAATAATACAAAAGAACATAAGAGGCTTTTGTTACTTATCTATTAGTTAAATGATAAGAAACATACGACTGATACCGATGGCAAACACGGCCTATAGACGGCGTATTGTAGTGAAGGAAAACGGTTATTTAAGTGAATTAAAAATGCAAAAAAAAATACAGAAAGACCTGCTTATAGACGTCAACAACATCAATGGTATCACTGACGCGTTGTCATCAACCAGTAATTTTACTGCATACATTAAAACCAAAAAAAATAAGTCCTATCAATTTAGTTATCTTGTTAAAAATCGATACTAATCTCTGATGTAACCGCGCGTTTGATAAGATATATGTAGATAGAGAAGTATGCAAAAATTACGGTTCTTGCATACTTCTCTTTCTTTGTTTCTTCCCCGTTCATGCATAGTACGCGGTACGATTCTTGTATTGTATTGCTGGTATCTACGTATAACCGCTATTCAGATATTACGTAAATGAATAAAAGTAGACATACTAATTAAAGCATTTTGTAACATAACATAACATACATAGCATACCATCACGCCTGTATTTCCCGTAGGGTTAGGTAGAGGTGTACTAATGTACACCCGCCTTTCGCCGGTATGTTTAGGTCCCATGTAATAGGGGGTGACCCTATTGCCATATTATTCATATTCATATATATTTATTGCATTCCATAATGTACACATACAGGTGATTATTATATTAGATAGACACAATTATGGACCCTGTCGGGCACAGCAACATTGTTTTTTGAAGTAGGAGTGAGGAGAGGAGCATTTTAGTTATTTTGTTGTATTAGTTACATTTTATTACTTTAATTTATTTTTATTTTATTTTATCAATTTAATATGAATTTAATGGACCATCTGGATTACCACCATGGTAATCTATAATAATAACATATAATATTGCTATTTATTATTTTATTTATTTAATTTAATTATCATTCATATAGTTTTTAGTATTGTAGTAATTGCATTTTATTGTGGATATATACAATATTATAGTATGTTAATATTTATTGTTATATTTATTTATTTTATATCTTTATCATTAATATATTCATTAATATTGTAGTAGGCTTTAGCAATGAGCAGTTTTTTTACCTTAATTGTAAATATTTTATCGTTAGTTGTGGATTTGATGGATTCTGGAAGTTTGTTATATATTTTTATAGACATCACGTATGGACTATGTGAATGTAGAGTCGTTCTGGAACTAGGTAGCATTAGTTTGTTTTTGTATCTCAATGATCTATTTGTGTGTTTGTCTGCGCGCGTCGTAAAAAAGGTGGTGTTATTTCTAACAAATTTACATATTTCCAAGATATAAATGCATGGTAAGGTGAGTATTTTAAGTTTCTTAAAGTAGGGTTGGCAACTGTCAGTTTGGTCTATGTTTGCTAAGATTCTGATTAGTTTTTTTTGTAAAATAAAGAGGGATGTTATGTCAGTGCTATTTCCCCACATGATTATACCATAACTAAGCCACGCATAAGCGTAAGCATAGTAAGTGGTTAGCGCTGTTTGTAGATCAGTGGTTTTCTTGGTTTCCCGGAGGGCATAGGCGAATCTGGATATTTTAGCTCGGATATTTTTAATGTGGGTTTTCCAGTTTAAATTTGTATCTATTGTTATTCCTAATAGTGTGAAGTCATGTGCATTCTCTATTTTTATATTGTTAGTTGCAAAGTTAATTTTTAAGGGGGATTTTTGATACGGATAGAAGGACATTAGTTTAGTTTTTCCATAGTTAATTTCTAGATTATGTTCATGCATCCAGTTTGCAATATTATCAAAAATGTTTTGGAGCCGCTCGTTTAACCCATCAACGGTTTCACATGAGGTAAGCAGAGATATGTCGTCTGCAAATAGTACGCACGGTTCATTTGTAATTTTTGGAAGGTCATTAATATAAATTAAAAAAAGTAAGCATCCAATAACACTACCTTGAGGTATTGAAGCGTTTATTATTTTTTTATCCGATCTAAATTTTATTATTTGTTTCAGATTATTGTCATAATTATCTATTTCTACATATTGTTCTCTATTTTTTAGATAGGAGGTGAACCATTTGTGTGCTTTTCCGCGAATGCCTATTTTGTATAGTTTGTATAGTAAAATATTAAATTGGACTCTGTCATATGCTTTAGTCATGTCCAGGAGTATTCCCACTGCATATTTTTTATTATCTATAATATTAATGACTTCTTGCATATATTTGTAGACTGCAAGAGTTGTAGAACGTTTTTTCCGGAATCCGTTTTGGCTCTCATGAAAGATTTTGTATTTTTCACAGAAATTGTAGACGCGGTCGCACATTGCTCTTTCAAAACATTTTGAAGCTGTGGGTAAAAGAGCTATTGGGCGATAGTTGCTGGGGTCTGTTTTAGAATTCTTTTTATGTATTGGTTTAACTATTGCTTTTTTTAATAAGTCAGGAAATTCGCCTTCATCAAAGGATTGGTTTATTAGTACACTAAAGGGTAAAGAAAGTTCTTTTGCACATTGCCTAATCAGGGAAGGTGGGAATTCGTCAATGCCATAGCTATGTTTATTTTTTATATTTGTTATAATTTTGTAAGTCTCGCGACAGTCTACGGGTCTAAGAAAGAGAGTGTTTATAGAGGAATCAAGTATGGGCAGGTCTAGTGATTTAGTATTTAATTTTGGTATGCTGTTTTCTCCAATCGATGCAAAAAATGTGTTGAATTCATTTACTATTTGGTTAGGTTGTGAGATAAGGGTATTATTTATTTGGAGTTGGATATTATGGTATTCTCTAATTGTTTTTTTATTAGTGCGTTCATGTATTATATTCCACATAGTTTTAATTTTATTTTCTGACTTTTTTAGTTGATGTATGTAATTTAACTTCTTTGCTTTATTTACCGATTGTTTTAAAAATTTTTCATAGTTTCTATAATATTTTTTAATAATAGGGTTATTTGACTTTATGCATAAAATTTTTAATAATCTTTTATTTTTGCATGAAAGCTTTATTCCTTTTGTCAACCAGTATTTTTTAGGGCTTTTTTTTAACATTATTTTTCGTTTTGGTATTGTTTTGTTTAGTATATTTAATAATACATTGTTAAATGCGTTATAGTTTTGGTTTATATTATTATTTTCAGTTATAATGTCACTCCAGTTTACTGATTTTACTTCTAATCGAAACTTTTCTATGTTATTTTTGTTAAATTATTAACCAGGCACATATCCAAACTCCGAGCTGCTGCTGCTACGAGCTACTACTAATACCAATAACACTTTGCTCGACCTGGGAATCGAACCCAGGACCTCTAGCGTAGCAGTCGCTCTTGGGATCACTAGACTAACGAGGCAGGCAGGCAGGTTTTCTTTTTTCAGCCGACTTCAAAAAGGAGGAGGTTCTCAATTCGTCTGTATGTTTTTTTTGTATGTTTGTTACGCGATATCTCCGCCAATTGTGGACCGATTTTACAGATTTTTTTGTTTGGTAGGTCATACTTCGGAGGTAGTCCAATCAAATTTTATCGAAATCGGTTGATCAGTTTTGAAAATATCAACAAAAATCTAAAAATTGTTTACATCGATGATATTATCGATTACTCCGAAACATCGCTGTTTTATTGGATCAGTGCGTTTAGTTGGCTAACAAGAAATTCTAAACAAAACTTTACACTAAAAATTACAACATAAAATTACTTTTAACAAAAAAGTTAAACCGCCGAAAACCAAAGAAGATCCACTCAAATAGAAGTCACCCCTGACTAAAGACTTCCCAAACTGTTTTAGACAAAATTATTTTATTATTTTTTGAAGTCGGTTTAACTTTTTCGTTAAAAGTAATTTTATTAATCATACCTATTCTTTGAAGTCCAATCGATACCAACCTACGTAATAATCATTTCAGCAGAATAAAAACGAAAATCCATTTGGAATATCAATTAACGTCCCAAATGGCCTACGTAAAATCTATTGAATACAAAATAGACCAATAAAATTGTATCGTGGATCAGTGCGTTCACCTTTAGGATAATTTTTATAGCGACCCAAAGCTTATGTTCATTAAAATGAGTATCGTTCATAGCGGATTTTATTTGGAGGATTTTGTAACATGAATATTTACGAATTTTTCTCCGGACGGGTTAGGAGTGAAGTAGAAATTATGAAACAAAATAATAGCCTCATAAAATTAGAATAACATGACGCATGCAGAGGGCATTTCACCGAGCGTAAATTACAGCTGCGGATTATATTTTTCGGACAAGCGTATAAGTTAAGCGGCGGTAGCCTAATGGCTAGGGCGTCGGACTTGCGATCATGTGGTTGCCGGTTCGAAACCCACCCATTGCACTACCGACGTGAACCCCTCGTACTAAGCTAAATGCTTGTGTAGCATTTAGCTTAGTACGAGGGGTTAACAAGATTACTAGTAATGTGCGATCCACATTGCTAGTAAGCTTTTATTAACCCTAGATAGCTAACGTTCTTGAACTTATATGATAAGCTAACCATTCGACTTTTTGACGATCATTTTTTAAATATGATTTTCATTACAATTTAATTTAATTTTAATCAGGTTTATTTTATTTATGGGAACTACGGGATATGAATTAAATAAAATAATTACAAAAAAGGATATTTATTTCTCTTTTAGTGCTTAATTACAATTCTTATATGGCACAGGTTTCTTTGAGATTAATAAGGCACTAAATCTTACTATGACTAAATTAGGTACTATTTTATTATATTTAGTATCCTTTTTTTGGTATTCTAAAGAAAAAACATTAAAATTATCCGTAAGTATCAAATCGCTTTGACTTTTTTGGCACAAGTTAGGCAAAAGTTGGGCAAAAGTTGACTGTAGGTATGTTCGCCACAAATGGGAATTCTGCAATTATTGCAGTGAGTCTTTCTTTCAAACAGGAACACAAACTGTAGCTGTACCTTTTCCTTGTTATAGCATTTTCAATTAGAGGTTTTTCAGAACCAGATTACCCAAAATTTTTTACAGTATGCATACTGCTACTTGACGTCGATATTCTGTGGTACTTCCCCCGTACCCCAGCCATGCCAACCCATTCATGCTGGCATGTAGACATGCCAGCGAGGCACTGCTACTAAGAACATGTCGCCAGTCTTCATTATCAAAGTTATAATTAAAATAAAACGTAATAATCAACACAAAGTACAGATCTAAAAGTTACACATAAGCTAACCATTCGTCAAAATGACGAGCATGCAGTAGGTATCTCAAAATCTAAAGTACTTACCGACTAAATATGACGTCCACCCGACGCAGTCTAGTGGTCACTAAGTTGGCACGAAACCGCGAGTGTGTAGGTAAAACCATTATAAAGGGAGAGGGATATATTTATTAGGAGTTCGTCATTTTGACGAACGTTAGCTATCTAGGGTTAAAAAAAAAAAAGTTAAATACAGAAAGTAAAGTATCGAAAGTTTCCATATAGGTAGCTTATGAACTGACTTTGAGCACAATCTTTGTTATAGTGATTGTTCCTAGTGTTTCGTTAGGATTTCACCATAGCCTCCAAAACATCTTTGGGCAATCCTTAGGAAAATAAGGTTGCACATAAAAAATAATTCAAAATTAAATAAATCGGGAAATCCATATCTAACTACTTTAATATTACCTTATAACTTAGCCGGTTATGACGAATTTATAGAGTACAAGAGGAAGCATTCCCTAAATATACTCGATGACGTATTCACTTAATTGGAGCTCTCTAGCTCACGCGCGGATTACGTAGCCATTCTCGTAGCCTGCGAGTAACCGTAGCGGACTTGTGCTACGATTTAACGTAGCTGCGTTCACACATTTGATACTGATATTTCCTGACTGTTTATATAAATAAATTTATTTCTTGAAATGAAACAACTTTCGACAATTTGTATCCTGTTGAATTGATATTTTTAAATACTGTTATTTGCTACAACTATTCAGAAATAAAAATGAAAATTGTTCACTTCGCATTATTTAAGGCTAAAAAAGTTACCAATAGTTAATTTAGTATGGATTCAATCATAGTTTAACAGTTTTAATATACATAGTTTTCAGAGTACCTTTAGGTACTGCAAAAAATCCACCTTCCAATGCCTACATAGACATACGTATATACTTTGCTGAAATAATACAAAAATCCAACTTCATCAGCTATCTTTCACACATCGCTCCAAGATCGATAAGTCCTCATTACAATGGAAACTTGCTCCTAAGCTTAGTTTAATAAAGCGTGAAATTCGTAATGTGGCTTACTCTGCCAAGCGGTAAGATAGTTCTAGGAAAATTAGCATAAAGGTCGTATCTAGGGCCCTAATTAACTCTCACATAGAATGGTATTCCTAGAGTGACTTGGAATGCCAATTGTGAATAGAGACGTGGAAATTTACTGAGTGCAGAATTATTCTCTTTCGCTTCACGGTACACAGCGTTTATGTCATTTATTTTCTTAGATTTATGTGACATTTCTTCTTTTAGGCCCTCGAATAAATGTTTTATAAGTACGAAAAAAATTAGGTGTAAGTATTTTCATTTTCGTAAAAGTGTCGCTTGAAAATATCGTGTAAGAAATTTATATTGTTCAAAAGGCGTTGACATAACAATATTTTTTTATAAATCAGTAAAATGTTTTTTTTTTTTTCATTTTCCATAACATGGCATAATACGAAATGTTTAGAAGAAAAAATAAAGCTCTTAAAATAGGCCAGATGTCACGAAACTTTTGATTTTTGGTTAAAAGTCTTACCTTATAATTTTGACCTAATAAATTACCGTTACACATAATTTCTGTTCCATTTTTTATTTATTCCGAGAGTAACAGCTATTCTGTGTGATGGTGAAATGGTTTAAGCGATCCGGTGCCCCCTGCGCAACCATTTTCACTAAACTGTTCTCCGCCTAAGCTGCATCTTGCATTGCCCATCAATGCCTCCAGACTGGCTTATCTTTGTACACAACATAAACACACCACCACGCCTTTAATCCCCAAATGGTTACACAGAAACGCAATGCTGTACACCATCAATTCGCCGGTATGTTTAGGTCCCATATAAAAGGGAGCGAGCCCATTACCCTTAACTGGGCACAAGCCAGACTCTGAGTTGAGACTCTCTATTTTATAATGTTGTTTTTGATCACGAATCAGGAATATTGTTGCTTAAAAAATACTGCTGCTTGTCAATTAATCCTTTGCTTGGCGATTTTTAATCATTAAACATGGCCATTTCAAGCTGCTCCTGTGTATGAATTTTTACAAGGAAACGTGTGACTACCATTTTGTTATTAAAACGTTCCAGAAAAATACACGTAAAGTAAACCCGTAAATCACGAATTTTCGGTCCCATGAGAAATCAAGATCTATCCGAGAAACGGTAGTTCAAAGAATGGCGGCTCATTATAAAAAGTTATCTAAATTTATTAAAGTCGATATTCAGAGTTGTGACGTATGCGACTCCTGTTACTAACGTAGCTGACGTCAGGGACAGGCTTTGTTAGATTAGTATCAATTGTTGACGACACCTGGCTCTCCTCAGGTTGCACGTGGCTGGAATTCATTATTTAAGGCTAAAGCGTGAAATTCAATTTTATTTGTTATTTGAATAAATAAAATTGAATTTCGCGCTTTCGCAAAATCTCTTACGATAACGATTTTTAAGCAAAATTTTTAATCACCCTATCATGAATAAGTTATTGTTGAAGTCGCAATTTTTACTGCCAATACCTAGAATGTGTTATAGCCAAATAATTTGCTAAATACTAAGATAAGTTTGAGTGGAAGAGAAGCACGAAACTTGAGTTAACTGTTTTATAGCACACATTTTTTGACGTAGCTTTTCTAGAATGCGAATTAGAATCTAAGCAAAAATCGTGTCACTAAAATAAATATGTACTTAATTTCAGTAACGTATTTTTTTGCGGAATACAGGGAAAAATATATTTACCGACCTAAGTTGTTAGCTGGAAATACGTCTGGCTATTTTTATTATATTTGGTATATAATAAATGCTTACTATCTTTAGACATTCGTCTGGTCACGGAGTACAATGACCGTTGAAATGTAATTAGTCCCTAACTTTGGAAAACTTAGCCATTAACCATTATGCATAAAATGTTATAAAAGCACTTGAGTCTGGGACGTCGTTGTGTTCTTAATTTGACTGCATTTTTAATTGCAAAAGTAACAAGAAAAAGTCTCTATTGAATACTTAACATCGAATACCATCACGCCCGATTTTTCGAAGGGTTTCTTCAGAAGGGAAACGCAGAGGTTTCTACTAATGTTCACCCACGCTTGGTCGGTACGTTTAGATCCCATTTTGAGCCAATTGCCATTTATAAGGCACAAACCCCAACTCCGAGCTACTTAGAATTAAAAAGAAAAACCCAATAACACTGCTCGACTAGGGAAACGAACCCAGTACCTCTAGCATAGCAGTCGCCTATACAGGGTAAAAGGGACATCTACGCACAACCGCTTACTTTGAATTCAGTACATGATACTTGACACCCCGCTTTGAAATTTTTCGTCGGTTTTTTTAAAATAAATCAGCTGGTCCATACATTTTTAGAACTATAATGTGTTTTGTCTTGTTTTGAAACGTATATTGTGGTACATCATCATCATCAACCAATTACATTGTCCCACTGCTGGGCACGGGTCTCCTCTCAGAACGAGAGGGATAAGGCTATAGTCCACCACGCTAGCCTACTGCGGGTTGGCAGACTTCACATGCCGTCAAGAAAATCTCTCAGGCATGCAGGTTTCCTCACGATGTTTTCCTTCACCGTTTAAGCGCGTGATAATTAATTATTAATACGCACATGACTTCGAAAAGACAGAGGTGCGTGCCCTGGATTCGAACTCGAGACCTTTGACTTGGCAGTCCAATGGTCATATCACAAGGCTATCACTGCACTTATATTTATATTGTGGTACATAAAAGAAAACAAAACACATTATAACTATAGGTAATATAATGGGTGTTTGGTGCATCGTTTGCCAAATGGAAATAGAATAGGTCATTAGCTAACTGAAGAGTTAGCTAATGACCTATTCTATTGGCCAATCCATTTGGCAAACGATGCACCAAACACCCATCATCCAAGCAATGCGGTAAAATCCAAGCAATGCGGTTTAAGCGGCGGTAGCCTAATGGCTAGGGCGTCGGACTTGCGATCATGTAGTTGCCGGTTCGAAACTCACCCATTGCACTATCGACGTGAACCCACTCGTAACACAAGCATTTAGCTTAGCACGAGGGGTTAACAAGATTACTAGTAATGTGTGACCCACATTGCTAGTAAGCTTTTAATAAAAAAAAAAAAAAAAAAAAAAAACATTGCTCAACAAACCGGTTCTTTTATAACCACTTTTTAAACTTTATTTTGAAAATTTCCAGAACTTGGCATTAAAGCTCAAATTTTTCAGTCAAAAGTTAGTGTGTCCTGTATAGCTCTATGAATTCAAAATTACTTGCTAATACCATCTAGTTCCCTTTTAAAAACCTCAAAAAGTGTATATTTTATTGGCCGTTTTATTTTTTTATGAATTCTTATTAAATTGTTTCCTATAATTTATAAAGTGTTTTGTCCAGAACGGTGAGTGTCGCGTCTCTGAAGGGCTAAAAAAAGAAAATACGATCCAATTGCATTCCCAGGAACAGCTACGCTTCCACAATTACTAAGTTTAGCTGACCTTTGCAAGTTCTACCTTTTCGCTGTGTAGAGTGTAAGACTTCCCAGAAACACCTTTTTATAATTATTATAAATGAGCAGTGCTAGTGAAGATCGACCGCTGAAATTACGGTAAACCTGAAAATCTGATCATTATGAACCGCTTTTGGTAATTGAATAAAGTTAAAACCTATAAATAATTTTGTAAGTGTATAAAAGTTGAATATATATTATGTATTAAGTACCAAGAATACCTATATGTTAGGTATTTTGTTTCACCGTAAACACAGCTAATCATGACCCATTATCTTGATATTACTTACTAGTCTGTACGCAATAATTTTACCCAGCCATGAAACGGTATAATACCAAAATATCATTTAGAAGCCCGTTAATGACTACTCGCTATGACAATTATTGTTGATTTATTGTCACACTTTAGCTTAACACAGATTTTCCATAATCCGTAGTATGATATATAATATTTATGTCAAAGATATTCTTTCAAACAGTGACAGAGCATGTAGGTAATTTGTGTCCTCGTAATATATTAGTACCTACCTCACACAATTTTAGGAGCATCTGGCACCTAAGAATTGTGTACTGTGTACTTGTGTTCTCCCTCTCAGTAGCAACGCTTATGACCGCTAGACAAGTTTTTGCAACATATTTTATAGAAAGAAAGAAAATATTTATTTTTGTGCATAACGACGCACAACTTTATGATCATATCAATATTACTATAGAAAGATTTAATTAAGGAGAAATACATAAATAAAACATTTCATACAAAGTATTATCTCATTTATTTATGTAAAATCTAAAAGCCTTACACGAAACATTTGAACCTTTGTAGTTAATTTCCGGTAAGAACAAACGTATAACTACAATCTAGTAATATTCCACCAGAACTAAAATTTAAGTCTTTAGAAAGTATTTGTCAAGTAATATTCTAGGTAGAAACGGGGCGGCACATGCCGACTCGCTGCAGACGCATCCCACAAGGCAACGACTAAAATGTGGCCGGCAACAAAACTAGACACGTAGGTTAGCATCCCCGTAGAAGTTCCTGCGTTATTAAATTAGGTTAAACTGTTTATATCTATTTAAAATGATGATACGACATACGGGTAAATTTTCAATATAGCTGCTAAGCTTTCAATGTAGATAGATACTTAATATTGATAGCTAAGACGAGTAGTACACTGCCCGGCAACATTTTTGTCGCCGTATTACGATTTGAAAGTGGTCTGTGTGTATTGACAATAGACAAATGGACCGTATGCATTTATTCGAATAGTACTTTCGGACTGCATTCGGGCTCGCAGGTTACACGACTGCCAATTATTCCACCATTTCCGATTCAATCTATGTTTGTTGAATCCAGACCTCATTTCGGTCGCATACCATGATATCAACACTATTATTAATAGACATATACGAACGATTCCCCGTGTTTTACATTCAGTAATATCAGAGCCACATTTACTGAAATTCCACGAGTAACCGTGTGGAATTTGATATATATTATTGAAAGAGATCTGACGTATTTGCATACACAATTTTGTGTGTGTTGGCTACTATTAAATTCGACGAATAAAGCAAATAATTATACCTGTCTTTATTGCGATATTCCGTGTACTAATTTAAGCCGGAGGTTTTGTTTTTTTGGACGCGCAAATCTCTGGAACTACCCGTTTAATTTGAAGAAAGCTTTTTACATTTGATAGCCCGTTTCCAGAAAGGTATAGGCGATTTACCATCACTCTATGACCCTTAGGAGCAGGGCAAATCGAGTAAAACTGCGCAGCACAGCTAGTTATAGATAAATTTATCCATATTCATAACATAAATACCTAGCAACAATAGTTACTGTGAATATAGAAACAATTAGGGTGTCGTGTCGTGTAAGTAGTCGTGACCCACCGGAAGTACATAGGTAATTTGTATTGGGTTCATTTATTACGGTTAAAGGGAAAGAGTTAAAGTTGTAGGACACGACACGACACTCCACGATTAGGCCACGACACGATAAGCTTTAAGTTTCTTACTCGATGAACTCGCACATTAAATGCTACAAAATTTATATTTTACATAACATTCTATCCATCTTATAATATCTCCTACTTAATTATTATATAATTTACATGACAAATACAATTTTCTTTAACATTTGAAGGTTTCATTATGTTCTACTCCGGCAACATAAGAATTTCATTTATTACATTTCATACTTTAACCTGTTTTTTATTTTCAAAATAGGTATTTGATTTGATGTCTGGTTAAGTTCTCACATATATACTGCTTTGCTACTAATGATATAAGTATATTTATATTACTGATGGAAATGAGTTATTAAAGCGCTTTCAAATTATTACAATATAAGAAATTCGTGAAATACATACTTAAAACCAAATATATTATTAAATAATAAAATAATAATATTCATAAAACAAACATATCTTATTTCAAATAATACAAAAATATTTATATCTGCAAAAGAAAATTGTGTACAATATTCTCGACTATCAAAGACAAATATTTTTATACATTGGTGCAATTAATGCGATTCTTTGGTATAATATTATTTACATTGTTCTAGTCCAATAACTTTCGCAACAACAGCACAATACACTAGTAAAAAATACATCGTGAACATCGAAGTCGATGAACACAACCTTAAAACACTGAACACGGATTACTTTCTACAGCCACACACTGTCTTGGGTACTTACAATACACGTATCATGTCTCTATAGGAAATGTTCACTGACTTCGGGAACATTCCTGCGCGCTCCCCGACCTCACGGCACAGAAGTCTTGGCACTGCAACAAAAATTAAAATTAAAATTACGACAGTGTTTTTTTTTGTAATTTTGGAAAAGAATTTTTTGTTTGCGGAAAATTTCCCCGATTCCTTTTTACACATCAGGTTTTGCTGTCAATACACATTTTTTTATAACTCTCACAAGTTCGCAAGGCTACACGTTGAGCAATACAAATCCAGTTTACGTTGGCCTTTTCTTGTATGGAAAGCCTGTACCTACAATGCGAGATCAGATTAAAATAGAATGTATACGTTGACTTGTAGATGTGTGTACATAAAACTGGTAATTGCACTAAAGGCATGAAGGTACTCAAGGTGCTGATTTAACTTAGGTAGGTTATATTTTGCGCAAATAACACCATGCTCTTTTTGTTTCCCTCATAAATACTCACATTAATTCACTGACGCACGTAGTGGTCTCAAGAGGGTAAAACAATAGATTTTGCATTGTGTCTACAATATGGCGCTTGACGGGCTAAATTTATAAAAAATGCACCTTTTCATGACCCGAGGTTAGTTGTTCTTACTCAAAGCAAAAGTTTTAAACAACAGGCAGCTGACGTCAATAAGCGTTTAAAACATTGACTACTAAATATTTAAATGAAACTGTAATTTTCCGAAAGCTACCTAGTGACCCACGACAATGGGACGAAAAGCCTACTATATTATTAACAAGAATTTGAATTAAACATGAGTCATAAAAGCTCGAGATTAGATATAATTTATTATATAAATTGTAGAATTTCGCGTTTAATATTTTTGGGTGAATAATTAAATATAAAATAAATTACAATAGCTATAAAATATTCATAAACCAATTTGATGTTAGAATATTGAATTGAAAAAAGGGTTACAAATATGTAACCCTTGCCTATAGTCACGGCCATACGATTTGTAACATTCGCCACGACTATTAGGTATATTTATTACCTACATAAACACGCACACACATGTTTTTATCTCCCGTTATACCTACTGCCCATTGCCGAGTTGAACAGGCAATCGACAGCAATATTTGTTTGCAACATTTGTCCCTATTCTCCAGCTCACGAATCGTTTTTTTGACAGTAGTCCTAAGTGGTACCTAACCCTACAAATATTCATATTAAATACTATAATAATAATAATTTAGCCTTTTATTCAGATCAATGTAACAAAAAGAACAATATATGAAAACTAAAATTTTAATCTTAATCTAGTCTTTTATTTGAATTTTATTTATCCTCTGCTCTGTTTGCCAGTCGGCAAAGGCCTCCTCCAATTTTGCTTGAGCCACCCTGTTCCATGTGACGCCTACCACTTGTCATTGACATTTATACTATTACATTTTATAAATTAATTTAGTTACAGTTAACTAGATTTGCAGTTTCATCAAGGTTTTAAAATATTAAAATATGGTTCCAAAGTCAGCAGGGGTTGGTCAATTAGTTGAGACTGAAATTCTCCATGATTTATGTTGATGACGGTGGTTACAGCATCGTCTGCTCTAATAATGAGAGGGATTAGGTTCGTAGATGTACCTTAGCTTATTTGCTTTTCTATATTTTAATAGGTATTTATTTGCGAAATATTCATGATTACAAGTTGAAGATATCTTAACTTTCTTTGATATATTTAGAACACTTCAAAGGACGATGCTTATCTCAAAACTAAACTCCAAGAATATGAAGCAAGTTTTCTTTGCCAAATTAAGTAGGTAAATTATATTAAACTAAATATGTTAAGATGATGCTCAGTTTCATAAGAAATTCAATTACTTATGTCCAAGTTACCTTAACGTAAACTAAGAAAAACTTTTTGTCATAGAAATAACTGAATTTGACAAATACTTTACTGGATATAATATATTCAGAGTAAGAGTCAGGGAATATACATATTTGTTTCTATCTACAGTTTTTAGACACAGGTTCTTTTCCAATTGTAGGTATGCGCAATTTAAATGTGCGGACTTGTCAACTGGGTTGTAAGTAATTAGAGTCAATAGCGTTCACTAAAATTATTCATAATAAGCTTTTGACCGTGGCTACACTCCCGGGGAAGAATAAGAATATGGCTTGTCTAGAAAAGAAAAAAAAAAGGAAAATGATCATAATTTCTTTACATGCAAACGTATCAAGGGTCAAGATCCATCTCAGAATCTACTCAGCCGAATAATATGAGATAAGTACCTATGGATACATTTCTTTATTGAAGAAAAAGCTTTTAAATAGAAAGTATTTAATCAGAAACCTATAGTGGCGATCTCTTTTTTCTATGGGTCTACATACTCAAAGAGATCGAGCAAAATCTCAGCATTTATTCAAATGATTGAAATAAGATATACCCCAGCATATGCTTTGTAACAAAATAAAAATATATTCAGTAATTTTTGTGCCAACCCTTAATAAACAGACGACGATTCCGAAAATCACTTTTTCGGGTTCGGTGACAGCCGTTTTCCTTTTTAATATATTAAATGTATTAACGCAGGTCGCATACGATTTTATAATACCACAGACACCTACTTTAGATTCTAAAATGTTCTATTTGCAAATTCAAAGCTTTCCTAACAATAGTGCGCGTTCAGAACACCGCAATTAGGTCAGATTTCCTCACCCACAAGTAATCTACGCTATTCAACCTCCCGAAAATCCTTTTAATGCCCATTTATTGAGTAGGTACCTACTTTTAGTTAAGCTTCCTTAACGTAACAAACAACTTGGATAACTTAACTTTGTTCCATTACATATTTCAAGTGCATACATACAATTGCTACGATTCTGGCATATTTCTTTTGCTTCATACACGATCATACATTTTGTCAAATACACGCCGTCATTGGAGTCACAAGTTCCCTTTTTGGTATTACACAAGTGACTTTTAATAGTGTCCTCGCTTTTCTGATTCTATTTTCGTGCATCATGATAAAATATGGCTGAAATTTAATATTGCTAGCCCTGTATTTAAATTATCTAGTGTACAGGACTACTACGACTGAAACAACATACCAAATTACGAGCCAACGAGCTCTATTATATCATCCAGTTCATCAGAAGAATAAAATAAATATTACGTTCTTATTCCTTACAATAATGATAATAATTTTAAATTTCTCATAAGCAAAAAGGTAGTGGAAATGGGGAATTATTACACCGTACATGCAAACCCAGAGCTAAATGCATACATGAATATAATTAGTTCCTTCACCCTGTCAGAAGTAAACAACGTTCCTTATGCAGTTTCAGGAACAGTCTATACATGCAAACTGTGTTATAAATGCAATGCGATCGTTACTCACATATCCATATCTATATTGAAGCTCGGCTGCAGTTACCTTTTTATCTTTTCTGTGCACCTGCAGGGAGGAAACAATTTCATGGCTCATAAACACAGTTATAAATTGTCTCACAACACATGCAGTTAGAAAAGAAGAAAACAAACAAAAACGAAGCAAACTGCAGCGTCAAGTTATAAACGTTTTAGAACTTACGTGTTCTGGTTGTGAGAGTCGGAATGCGATGCTGTCGGAGGCAGGAACCTCGCCAGGTGCGGTTGTAGCAGCAACTGCCTAAAGGTCTGTCGAAACTGCCGCGACATTGAGCAGTACAGCACAAAGTTTATAGCCCCGTTCAGTAGAGCTAGAAAGTCCATCAGTTCCCCAAACAAGTCATAACAGCGCTTGAAGAAGCACCAACCAAGCAACCCGCTCATCAGTCCCATTATTCCTTGAGGAAGCTCCGTCACCAGGAATAACAAGAGCACAGCTAGCAACATCTTCGTTGTTCTATCAGTCCTTTTGTCCGCCTTATTCTGTCTTTTCACCATTTTTTCGGCGGCAGGACAAGAACTATATGTTCTCAGTTTCTTCTGGTGCTGGTTTGCGTTGTATAGAGCTCGTATTAGCCAGATGCTAATGACGGTGAGGATGGAGCAGGGCAGCAGTTTGATCACGACGCCGTGCACCCAGAAGTTAGCTTGGTAAAGTGTCCCTTCGTAGTCTGAGTCCACGTGATACGCAATATCTGGGTTGCCAAACTTGTCCGTCACGTTTTTTGTATGAATATCGAATACCTGTTAAACAAATATCATTCTTAAGTTACTAGTGCGGCATTTTAAAATTATTTTATTTTCGTTGCTACGTAAACAATATTATTCATAATTATTATAAGTACACACGATTACAGATCAACCTAGCTAGCTTACGATAAGAGGCCAGCGTAAACTGGTTTTATATAGCTTGATGTGTAGCCGTGCGTACGATCGGCTTCAGTGCGTTTTACTGAAATATGTTAAAGAAATAAGTTTAGATATACGATTTATCTGGCAGGACAAATACGTGTTTCTTATTTTCGAGTTAGGTAGCTATTTATCGAAATTTCTTTAATATTACTGTGGGATCGGGGTGAAAAAATAACTCTGACGTCTAACTAAAACTATTTATTCTCAAAAAACCATGTTACAAAACTACAAAAACCGTTCCGCCATAGCGTTCACCATCGACAATATCTCTTATTCTTTCCATCAACAATCATAAACGTCTCCGGCACTAGCCACAGAGTAAATCAAATTTTTATTTCTTATCATAAACACTTAACCTGTTCTACATTACTGTCATTATTTTATCAATTTTTAACCTATTTTTAAACAGAGGACATAGAACGTAACAGAAGTAAGCATAATGCATTAAAATATCATTCCTTTTTTAGTTCATAAAGAACTGGACATTGTTGCGTTTAAAGAGAATAAATGCTAATAAGCATAACAAACAATACATTCGATGATACCTAATGAGTATTGTATGGAAAAATGGTTCATACTTGCACGTTGTAACAACAATAAGTCCGAATTTAAGTCACTGCACGTATAAAAAAGCGAACTTTAAGTGAGCCAAATTAGACTACCTAATTAGAATTCCCAGCAGAAAGCTTTTACGTGTCTTAGTCTATTAGAAATAATCAAAGGATTAACATGTAAATATACGAGGTTAAAACTATGTGATAGAGAGATAGTTATATAAACGTTGTCAGGTACGTAATTTAAAATTGAATTGTACAATTCAAACGAGTACTGTCCCAATGCTGAGTAGGAGCCTCGTCATTGGTAAACCAAGCGTAGACACATAATTTTAGCAAAATATTATTCTAAACTTATAATGTTAAAAAGAGAAAAAATACATTTGTAATCGATAAACTCCGAACCGATTTAAATAATTCTTCGACCATTGGAAAACCACGTAATTGACGATAGAATATAGGATATTTATTATGCCCGTAGGCAACTCTCTCTAGTCATAAAATATCCCACATTTTCATGTAAAATGTTACCAAGACGAGACCTGCTCGAACCGTCAAAAAGTTCTCAGATTTCATGTAAAGCCAAGCAACTCTACACGCCCTAACTTCACAAACTCTACACCTTAGACAAACTATGTGGCTTGCCCGTTTCGAAACTACAAGAACTTGTATAACAGAAAAGTAATGAACAGTGAATACATTTTTCACCTTATGCCTGTGTTACGGTAGCGAAACGGCCAAGCTCTCAGATGTTGAGAGATTTAAAATGAGAAAAACCTTTATTTTGTTTACTTAACTTTTCTATTTTATGATGATTCTATATCGATATATAATCATCAACTATGTGCTAAAATGTGCTTCAAAAATAACGACCTCCATTAGATGTGTGACATTCAATAAAGAACAATGTCGCATGTAACTCGAAAAGTCTATTACGTTATTATTGTCTTCGGTTGAGCACACTCAAATCTGGAGGCAAATAAGAGCCAGACATCATTGTCAATAACAATACTCACTTAAAATGCTTTGACTTTCACTATTAAAATATTGATGTATGAACAGATCATGCACACATGTTGCATTGTGATTTTGTAGCAATACATTAAAATATACAATCTTATTTTTTATTTACCGTAAAAAAAATTAAAGCCGCTCACTCGTTTTTTTTTCATCATTATGAAATCATTTTATTAGAGGACCATACATATATATTGCTCAGTTCAAAAAACAATACAACTAGCTTTTGCTTTCAGCTACACTCCCCTATACAAATAGAAATAATTTAATCAGAAACCAACAGTGCTAATCCCTTTTTAGAGAGGTCAAGCTGTATCTCAGCCTCAGGCAGATCCTGAGGATCTCCACTAATTGAAATAAAATACCCCAGTATTTAAGTTGAAGCATATGCTTTCAAATAGTGAAAATAAAATTAAAATCTGATCAGTATTCTTTGCACCAAACCCTACAACAAACAGACAAAAATTTCTAAAAGTCATTTGATATTTTTAAACATCTTTGATGTACAAAAACAGGTTTTTACAATATTATATAATAGTATCAATATATTGAAAAGGTTATGTTATAATCATAGGTAAAACTAAGTTTATATATATTTCATTAATTTGTTGTGCACACATAATCCCACATATTCTTTAAATATCAAATTGCTTGGAATTTCATATTTTGTTAAGCCAACAATAATAATTGCAAAAAGCTGTCTCTTAATTTGACTGTATTGTTTTTACGAATATTCTTCGCCGCTTGTGAACCGACTTAAACATTTTTATCTGGAATAATATGTTTCTGAGATAGTCCCATATAAATAAGGCTATCGATTCTGGAGATGCATCCCTTCTTACATGTATTATTGAAGTCGATTTTTTTTATCTTAAAGGTAATTAAATTGGACTATAGAAAAAATACGGGTTAACATGAGAGCTTGCGCCCCCTTTACATTTAAAAATCAATTAGTTTAAGTGGCTTACCATAAAGGTAGGTGCACACAGTATAGGCGGTAATATGAAGCTGGCCAGTATTGCAATGCTGCATCTGCGCTCCGTGCAAAGTATGTGACTTTTGTCCGAATATCTGAAACAAAATGCAACGAAATTGTACCTAGATCTAGTCGTCTGTATGACTTCAAACTTTTGAACACAAAACTTGTTTGGGGGAACACACGTTTTATGACCGATAATTTGAAAAATTATCTAGTTGTGCTTTTTCTTTGAATGAAAAATATTTTTTCACGTAGACTATTGTATTCAGGCACGGCAATCCTATCTCAGTCATAAGAATTAGTAAATAGTCGAATAACTATCAATATATTATCTTTCTTTCTTTCTTTAATGTGAAATAACATAATTATTAAGTTAATAACATAATTATTAAATAAAGATAACATAGCGTAGCTATGTTATCTTTATTTAATAAGAATATAAAGATAACATAGCGTAGCTATGTTATCTTTATTTAATAAGAATATAAAGATAACATAGCGTAGCTATGTTATCTTTATTTAATAAGAATATAAAGATAACATAGCGTAGCTATGTTATCTTTATTTAATAAGAATATAAAGATAACATAGCGTAGCTATGTTATCTTTATTTAATAAGAATATAAAGATAACATAGCGTAGCTATGTTATCTTTATTTAATAAGAATATAAAGATAACATAGCGTAGCTATGTTATCTTTATTTAATAAGAATATAAAGATAACATAGCGTAGCTATGTTATCTTTATTTAATAAGAATATAAAGATAACATAGCGTAGCTATGTTATCTTTATTTAATAAGAATATAAAGATAACATAGCGTAGCTATGTTATCTTTATTTAATAAGAATATAAAGATAACATAGCTACGCTATGTTATCTTTATTTAATAAGAATATAAAGATAACATAGCGTAGCTATGTTATCTTTATTTAATAAGAATATAAAGATAACATAGCGTAGCTATGTTATCTTTATTTAATAAGAATATAAAGATAACATAGCGTAGCTATGTTATCTTTATTTAATAAGAATATAAAGATAACATAGCGTAGCTATGTTATCTTTATTTAATAAGAATATAAAGATAACATAGCGTAGCTATGTTATCTTTATTTATTTATATACCAAAATTTACAGAAATGTGGTAATTTGTGCCTAAACTTTATTCCCATATTCTAAACGAATAATTCTAATCTTAACCTGTCAAGCGG
Organism: Subacronicta megacephala; assembly: GCA_958496365.1. Taxonomy (NCBI): domain Eukaryota; kingdom Metazoa; phylum Arthropoda; class Insecta; order Lepidoptera; family Noctuidae; genus Subacronicta; species Subacronicta megacephala. The sequence goes on along the minus strand of OY292530.1, from coordinate 7,808,397 downwards.
CATATTGTAGACACAATGCAAAATCTATTGTTATGTGCTTAAAAGAGGAACTGTACCGCTTGCCAGGTTAATCTTGTATTAATATTAATCTTATACATTAGGGCTTCTAATAATTAATATCTCTAATATTAAGGCTCTATTTTCTTAGTAATAAATATGAAATTCTTTCATCATCATCTTCCTGCCCTTTTCCCAATTTATTTGTGGTCGGTGCAGCCTGTCCTTTTCTTCCATTCATCCCTGTTAGTCGTCATCTCATCATTCAATCCCTTTTGCATCATATCTACCTTCACACAATCCATCCATCTTTTCTTTGGTCTCCTTCTACCCCTCCATCCGTTTTCATATGAAATTCTTTCTAGAACTATTTATAAGTAGTGAGCTAAATTACTATATTAGATACTTCAAGCGAACAAGACAAGATAATACATACTTTTGATAACTACTGAGCCAAGTGGTAAAATTAATAGATTTCTGAATAAATACAATTTGTAGACCAAGTTATTTAATTCCCGAAGATTAAGGTATTTCGTAGAGTAATTAATGCGGTATCCTGGTACCGCAAACTAATAAATCTTGGGCTGTGTTGGTCTCACCTTAAATATAGACGAACTTCCGGTTCGAAGATCACCGACGTCCCTTTAATCAGACGCTTTTGCCTTGAACGTAGATTGATAGGAACTTGATGCGTATAATAATTATAGATTGCTCCCTTATTTATTCCCTAATTGAAATGGGCTTTATTTTCAATAGATACCTACGTAATTTTGTGATTATAATATACCTACATAATTTGGAAAAATTAAGTTATGAACAGATATGAATAGTTGAGGTGGTTAACTCGCAATTCCACTAACTGCACCACCGCCGCATGTCTTAGGTTCGATTCCCAAGCGAGAACATATTTATGTTTGTTCGTGAAATCCGTTACCGTTTGATACAGCTAAGGCTAATACAAAAAACTTAGACGGTATTATAGATTATTCTACAATTTCAATTATTTTTCTCAGTGCCGCTAGGCATTCGGTGTTGATTCACATATAATAAAACGAGGCTGTATCTTTTTAATGATCTTGAACGATAAACTTAATATACTTAAACAAATATTTCTCAATAATTATTATATTATTATGTAAAAATGCCAAGATTTAGAGACTCCATCTCCACTTAATGATTTGGTAGGCAGTCACATCTACCAGCTGCTAGTAATTGCTAGGAGAATGCTTCCTCTTGTTCCACAAGAATACAACAGTGAGACTTTTTTACGCATGATAATAGCTCAAAACCCAACTATCCCAACAAATACAAACAAAAGAACTTTATAAAAACAAATGACTAACATCAAAAGTTGAGATAAAAAATAAAATGTGCGCATTGCGCAGTACTCAATCTGTGGGAAATGGTGTGGTTTTGATATTAGTAAATGGTCTCTCCAGCCATTATCAAACCATTCAAACTCATACAACTGTATCAAATGACGATGTCAACTACACAATTCAGCCGCCCGCGGCCACATCTCATTGAGACAGAGGTCTATATTTTTTATAAATTACCTTGTAGGTTTTTGTCCCTTTTGAGGCAATATGTCAATTCAGGACTGGTAATTATTTATGTAATGTTCTATTAACATACGCCTGTTTTCCCCGAAGTGGTCGGCAGAGGTGTGCTGATATACACCCATTGTTCGCGAGCGTATTGCCAACCTAATTGTATTAAAAAAATAACTTTGAAGTTACTATGTGGTTTAAAATCTCAACATAATGACACAAAGTATGATAACTACTTAGGTATTTATTCACACCGCATGTTGTAATTTGACAACTAACTTTGTATTATGTAAACAAGTTAAATAATTTATGCGAAAATATAAACATATTCATAACGCTATCTTGTTTATAAGTTAAATTAAATATGTAAATCCAAAATAGATAAGCTTGAATCAACTACCTAATCCATGGTATTTTTTCTCACGCATCAAGATAATAAGTGTTGAAGATGAAGTAATGAAGGTTTTAAGATTATGACAACTAAACAAAAAAAAGTAACATAAAATTTACGACTCGTTCACTAGACATCTAACTATGTGTAGGTACGTCTATTGTTTGATTTATTTAATTACCAAAAATACTGATTGATATTTATGAAATGGGCGTATTTGTTCGAAGTAATTTTCATTTATTTGAGAAGTTACGTTCTCGGCGTCATCAAAGTACCATTCGCAATGCTCCCCATAACACAACACTTTTTGGTAAGAGTGTGCTCGGTATGACCTCAAAAATATATAACAACATACCAGTAGCTATCAGGACTAAGGAGACTCTGGATTCATTTAAAAAACATTTATATAAATTTCTATTAGACAGGTGTTACTACTCCATTACAGAATTTCTTAACGATAAGCAGAGCTACGAGGTTCCGACTTATTAGTTCATCCCTACTAATGTTGTGACTAATACCCATGACTACAGTGGAATTATTACATCTAATTAATATTAATATTGACATCGTAATTTGATAATTTGAACTTACTTTTTGACATTTATTTATTCATATTGTGTATTGCATTGTAAATTTGTAATATAATATAATTTTGTACGCCACCTTTCGGCAAAACATAGCGAGCCACACATTATACAATGTTCTATCTATAAGTACACCTATGTTTTACAAAAATAAATTGATTGATTGATTGATTGATTGACTGATATTTTCATAAGTATACCTAACATTATACCTAGCATTATCATAATAACCGAATGATTAGAACTAGAACTTTTAAACTTTACATTTAAATTCACAAAAGTAATCCGAAAGTTTGTAGTAGTTTTATGGAATGGACGAATGAAAATACTTCGTCTTTGTACTTAGGCACTTATTATAACTATCACTAAGCAATATTGGGGAATATTGCTCAAGGATAATTTTATTGATAATCGATAGGGAATCTTTCCATCGCATCAAATACATACTTATGCCCTACAGTGGGCCTTTCAAAGCTGCATATAATGCTGATGAAATACTTACTTTATCGCCAAATATCTCCATATGGCCAATGAGAGAGTGAGACAAATTGATGCGGTGTGTAGTATTTGAGCAAAGTGCATGTGGAACAGCAAGTACATCGCCCATGAATAAGGGAAATCCAATTTCTCTGGCAGGACCTGAGAAATAAGACTGTTGTTAAAAATTCTCGTATAATGGCTAAACGTCATCAGAATTAAAGACATCACGGTTTTTTTATTCCAGTTTTTCCTCTTTCTAAGGAATTTCCCTTAATTCTTTCACCGCCACCGATGCTTACATTAAGGAACCTACCATTATGATATGCTACCTAAAACCTATAAGTTGGGATTTATTCATAGAAATAAAATATGCAGAAAACAATTCCATAATTCGACATCAAAAATGGGTCAATTTGGTATCAGAAGATAATATTAAACGGAAAATCCTCATAGATCGTTCACCTTCAGCCTCCTGGGGTGCCTGAAGATGCAGATGAAAACCGCACTTTCGTTCCCTTATGTTCAGGGCCTTGAGACTCGAGATGACATTCTCCACTTCGGTTCATTCCCATTTTATTGTCCCACTGTAGCCCTCATGTTCTGATAGGAGACTGTAGGCACGAGTCTCCTCCTCCATCAGAACATGAGGGCTACAGTCCACCACGCTCGCCTAATTTGGGTTAGAAAACTTCGCACGCTCCGTCAAAAAACGTCTCAAGTAAGCAGGTTTCATCACGATGTTTTCCTTCACTAATTACTAAATTAACTATAATATGCCCAGGACTTTGAAATGTCAAACGCATATGGGAACTTTGACTTAGTAATATGATCATATCACGAAGCTATTACTGCTTCGCCACTGAAAGAGCCCATGGTTATGAGGTGGGGCTTACGCCGATACCAGACAGATCATCCAAGATGAATGAATAAACAAATGAATGTGGCAGACAAAAGACGATTCATGGGATTTTTAAGCAAATAAACCAAATGATATATAACATTAAAATAAGTGCACTGAAAATTAAAGACGACGGATTATTATTACTTGTAGGTTTCTGTGAACGACCGCGGAAGCCAATGTTGTTTACCATTTCTACGTCTCGTGTTTATATAATATTAGTCGCCCACCCTCTGACATCCATTTTTATGGCAATGTAACAAAACAATATTTTCTTTTTTTGTCCGTCATTCAATAGCTAAAAATAGCCTTTTATAAAAATAACCTTAACATACCATCATACCTGTGTTCCCCAGAAGGTTAGGCAGAATCGGACCTAATGCACATTTAGCACACCTCTGTTAAATATGACTGTATACCCACAGTTCGTATCCTTTGATAACTTTTTCTATATCGTACCAACTTATACCAACCAGTATATGTACCAACTTCAGTAACAGAACATGTTAGAACATGTAACAGTATATGTTAGAAATTTTAATCGGATTATCTCAACATCTCGATAATTACTCATTTATCTTTCTAGGCAATATGGTGCTATGGATACCAAGTGGGTACTAGGTATAATATTGTCGTTAAAGTATTGAAATGCCGTCTGTCAATTCCACAGTTCTAATAATATTTTTCCTTTTTCCTGCATAAGTATTGCCTATTTACGTAACAATAGCTAACAGCTGCAGTACTTACAGCGGTAGCGAATCAATGAGTACTATAAAAATATTAAATCAGATGGCTTTTGCTCGTAATATTAATTTCTAGCGCTCAACATGAAATCTTGCCTATTTATTTTTTCCTGGAGATTTTCCAGGTGAATGCCGATTGGATTTATTAGGTTACGGCACTATTTGTTGCATACAAGCCCTTCTTCATTAGTCATAAAGCAATGTAGCCTTCACTGTAGCATTTCGACCTCGCGCATCTGAGAACCTTATTCCAAATACAAGGGTATGGCTTGGAATTAGAAGTTATAAAGACTTCTGAAGTATTTTCCAATTGTAGATAAACCTAAAAACCGAACTGAGATGTGCTTTTCAGTAACTTCGAAATTATTGAATCCATGAGTTCTCCTATAGTATAGGTAACTATTAAAGTTTTAGAGCTTAAAATCCATTTCGTAGCGTGTTCTACTGCTATCTTCTTTCAAAATGCTTTGATACTAAACCGAACATGAGCTAAATATTATAAAATCTTTTCTTTCAGTTGTACGGGACCGTTTTTTTTTTTCGATACAGGCCAGTATATCGTGGCGTAGGTGCGTCATCGTACACATAATACACAAATACTCAGGCCGGAAACAACAGTGGAACAATTTATTCTGGGCCATATTCATTTTTTTCCGTGCATATACCTACCCGCGACCCGTACATAAGCAATTGTGCACAAGTACAGGGTGGTACATTAAGCTTAATATTCAGTATTATGTTTATTCCGTTTAAGTTGATTTTAAATGGGCTTTGCATTGTTTTCCAGGATTTTATTGTGCTCGAAATGTTTATAATTAAGAAGTAATAAAAATAATTCCATTCGTAATTGTAGCATTCATAAATATAATTAACGTTTAACACGAAGAAATTAATTAATAAAATTCATTGTTATAGTTTTATTAATCTTTAAGCTGACTAACATTACTTTAATGATGGTAGACTAATAGGTTTGAGGTTTTGGGAACGGCTCCTAGCTTCACCTTAGAAGTGTACCTAACCAGGATACGAGTTTTTGCATATACCTAGCTACTACTACACAGTTCATTCATTCATATATAAATACAAATAGATATAGGTAGATTGTTTTTCTGGCATGGTGAAATAATAGTCAACTGGAAAATATAAGCCGTTGGCAAAAACCACGATTTCTTTACTTATACTTTGTCAATTATGTGAACAGTTTTTTGACAGATGGAACTGATTCCAGGAACGTAACAATGCTATTATCGACCCGATTATTGACACTTTGATTACTGTCTAGAAGTGATTATCGATTGTTAGGTTATCGAATCGAACATCGAATGGTGCAACGACGACCAATAATAAATAAATATGTATAATATTCATCTGATTGTATTAATTTTTGTATAATATTCATTTTCCATCCATTTCTTTTCAAAAAGATTGTTTAATTTATATTTTATTGATATTAGAGTGGATGCTATTTTCCGATACTGATTTAATGTCATTGTTCAAAATGATTGCAGCGAATACATTTGATTGCATCACTAGACACGGTAGAATGTAACTAAATTTAATACGCTTAAAAATAATCTTTTTTTTTGGAAAATTCGTTACATTTATGGTATTATAATGTCTGCAAGGCATCATAATTAAGATAATTGAATAACATAAGGTAGATAATACATTTATTTTGTTACGCATTTCAAAGTTAACTTTTACGTTATCTGGAACCACTACGCTCTAAGGCAGTCTAAGGCATCTGTCAAAAAACGGTTCACATAATGGACAAAGTGTAATTATTTTACTATCACTCACCTACATTCGTAACAGCTACTTACCAAGTGTCTATATATAACGAAGGGTACGTATTCTATCATGACAAATACGTCAGCGACTGCCAGCCACTTGAGTAGTCTGTTGATTGGAGCCGCTGCCATGTCCCGCCTTGTCAAGACAGCTATGTTCATGGTGTTCGCCAAGACCCCTATTGTGCACACCTGAAACAATGACGCCAAATTAAATTCACACCCAGCATGATTTTACTTGTCCGAAACGAAATTAGGTCAAACGGTCGTATTTAATTAACTACGTTCTTATACAGTTCGGAGAATCAAATTAAAAAAGAAAAGAAATATCTATTTTTATTCATTGTTAGATTTTGTTAAGTAAAAAAGATCTAATGAAAATATTTTATTAGACTTTTCTATGAATTGTAGATGAAAGTATGATGTGTATAAAGTTAGCCTCACATTGAATGAAAATTATCGGCGAAATAGTCTGCATTTCGGTATTAATAAATTCTGACAGCGGGGTCTATGTAGTACAATATGTATGTGTAGAGTGTTTGATAATTCGTTTTAGGATGACATTAAGTTTTCGGATGCTGGGAACCTTTTTTTAATATTTATAAACCCAACTTTTATATCCTGTTATCGCAATATTGTATTGTACCAGTGCATAATGTCATATCTCTTATTTTAAAAGTGTCCACGAAGTTTCTTGCCAAGTTCTTCTCCATCGGATCAGCTTGTTAGAACCGTGCTTGTAAAAGCTTATTTGAAATAAAACATTTGAACTTTGAGTGTTTTCCAATCATCATCGAAATATTTTTCAGCAACGTGCGGCCAAACTAAGTGTGTACTTTGGTACCGACTATTGAGTATATGATTCGACTTGCCATTTATTATTCTGTGTAACAAGAACAGGTTTATTCCCAAAAACATTTGAATGTACCTAACTTTCCGTAAGCTTCTTGCTTTGATGTTTCGTTTCCACGCAATATCAAACAATTATCTAATAAATCTATAAACTAGGTTGGTACTGTACAATCTGCACACATTGAAGACGTAAACGATACCAAAAATTGATTGATTAAATTGATTGAAGACAAGAAAAAATAAAAAAAATGTGTAAATTTTCCACGAGCGCCAAACCCACAGATTAGCTCTATATTATGGTCAAACTAAAAGGATGCTAAACTACATATTTGAATATTTTGTGTCTCATATTTAATAATTTATAATTAATAACATCTCTCACATCATTTTATAATTGGCATTGTTTATTTTTAACACGCAGAACATGATAATATTTTAATATAACCCTCTACCATGCAAGGCTAAGGAATTAATAACATTCAGCCAACCTTGAGGCATAAAAGTTTCCTGAATATTAATGAAAGTTTAATATAGAATGGGCATAAAAACTTTTTGTCGTTAACATTCACTTTGTAATATAAATTACATATTATTTCCTTGACGATAGTCGATATAATATAAAATAATATTTTTTCTTCACTTCCAATAGTTTACTAAGACAAAAGTCAAAGATAAAATAAATTTTTTTTTATTTATTTATTCATAACAATTTTTACATCGTGTCGAAACTTAATTACCACGAGTGAGAAAAAGATAATAGTAATAAAAAAGAAAAAAAAATCATACAAATAAATAAAGAACCGAGTATATTTTATCCATGAAATAATTTTACTTCGTATTTCTCGGAGCTAGAATTTAAACATAGGGACACAAATTACTTTTAGACATACATTTGCATCTCACTTGTTATTGGCTAAATGAACGACAGAAAATAAAAAAGCTAGAAAATTATATACCTACTACTCTACAATATAAGGCTTATGTAAAAAATACAAATTGTGTTTCCTCGGGATGTTGATACTGTAACTATCCAATTTTCTTTTAGGCTAAGCAATTAAGTTCTGGAATATTTTAAATCCATCTAACCGAAATTATCCCTTACCTAGTAAAATCATACGGGCTGTGAGCACCATATAATATATTTAAATGCGGTGGTACATCTGTGCAAGATCGGGATATGAAATAAAGAGAAGTTAATAAGGGAGAATACTGTATTTTCAGGATAGAATATTAAACAAAGACTTAAAAATAAATGTTACACGAGCACAGTCGTATCGTTTCTGTCGTTCTATTATTTTTCTTTCTTCCGTTCACCCCTCTTCGTCTCATATGTACATCCCTTTCATTCACTTGCGAGCACGAGCACACGTACCGTTTCATTCATAATTGTATCATTCCACATCTGTAACATGGTAATTTCTACGAACTTGATATTACTATCTAAACTGCCGTTCATAATAACTCCATAAATCTTCTTATTAGTTTTCCTATCTATGGCCCACAACTGTATCATATTTCATAATATTAATATATTATTTTGATGTAGGTTTTCTTTGAATATTTACCTACAGAATTCTTGATTGTAATAAAATCGGTCGACGCATGATTAATACAACTGGCAGCTAAAGCGCATTTAAACCTTCTCAGATTTTTTTTAATTCTAAATAGTGCTCGAATTTTAAAAGCCGTGTGCACGCATTTGTAATTATAGAACACCGCTTTCATGTAAGTTTTAAAAGGTCCAGATTATTCCATCACTCCCTTAATTAAGCCTATTCCTATTGTTTAAACACAACGGCATTCCTTACTTAGCATTATCAACTATTTAAACGTCTACTGCAGAAAACTTGTATACTGTTGATTGAACATTGTAGTTGGAAATTCCAACAACAGTTCAACAGCGCAATAGTATTCATGTTAGTACAAATCTTAGTACTTAAAATAACTGTATCATAAATACAGTGAAGTTTCATAACTGCAGACCTCATAATATAAAACGTGAACACAATAGATTGAGTACAATACACGAATCATGTGACGTTTTGTTGGACGTTCACGTCAACTACAAGTGGCTTTAACAACCGGAATGATAACAATGCCCTTTCAACTCGTCCTACCATTACAATGACAAGACTTAAAAAAACGTGCAATAATGTCAACAAGAAGAAGTACTTTAAGGAAATTCTACGTCATTTGAGGTCTTTCAGAGGGCACTTGTATTGTAGTGTGTCTTGTCGACGGCAAATAAACGATTTTTCTTTCTTTCTTTCTTTCTTACTTAGAAAATTATCTGCAGCGACAGAAAGTATTAGCTAAGTATTGTGCGCAAATTCTGAATTTCGAATTTTGGGTAACTACTCATCTTTATCTTTTAACTAGCTTTCCGCCCACGGCTTCGCCCGCGTGGTCTCTCGGCTTTTTTGCATTTAAAATTTTCCCGTTTTTGTAGCATTTTTAATTTCTGCTCCGCTCCTATTTGCCTTAGCGTGATGATATATAGCGTCCAAGTAAACAAACAAACAAACTCTTCAGCTTTATAATACTAAGTATGAGGGAGGGAGGGATGCTATAAATTGAGTAATTCGAATAGTGGTATCTATTCATTTTTTTTAAATCGAATCTTCTACTAATTACCCCAGGTCATAAAAATATAATTTTGTTCCGTGTGCGACCCGCAGCGATTAAAAAGGAGAAAGAGATGGCAATAATGTCATCTTTTTCTCCTTTTTAATCATTCATATTTAGATAGGCAATCTTCACTATGGCTATAAAATCAAATCAATTGCTTTCAAAAGCAAAATCAATATTGTAACAGTAAGCAATTTTCGTGCCATCGTCAACGGTTGTCGAAACCGGAATGAAAGGTCTTCAAATAACAATATCCCGAAAATTTTGTTAAATTAATTTATTCAGGACCGGCATTACTTTTTGAAAATTGGAATATAGTTTGAGAAACAATAACTTTCCCAATCTAAATATTTTTAATAAACGTTGTTTTTATGTAGATTGTTGCCTTACTACTATAGGCACTTAATTATATTCACTTTTTCAACCATAAAGATTTGTCTATATTCTATATACTGACTAACAGACAGACCATGCACAACTAGTATGTGCACACACATAACACGATGTGTTTAGGTCCCATGTAGTAAAATGTGAAACAAATCTAGTATCCAAGATGCTGCTGGGAATTTCACAAAAAATACAATAACACTTGCTCGACCTGGCAATCTAATACAGGACCTCTAGTTGAGCAGACGACTAATGAGACTATTTTGAGGATAATTTCTTTCAATCTAAGAGAGCGTTAAATTAAAAATATATTTTTCTAAAACTGTTTTGACATTTTGCGTAAATCCCAGTTAATTGCGCCTAAAGATGGCTATTTTTGACATAAACTTATTTCTTTTAAATGTTGACGACATTTTTAGTATGAAACAATGAATTCATAATTAAGTAGCTACGAAGAAATCCTCTGAAATGGCAAAGAGGCATTAAATGACTGGGAGGAAAGTGCCACCGAAAAGATTTTATGTCATATAAAATATAGAAAATAGAAAATCAACATAGAACTTTCAAATCATCGAACTTTCCTATTATGTAATTTTAATTACTGTACCGTTTAGTAAATAGCAGATAAATTGTTATTTAATGCATAATTGTTCGTCATCAAACATTTATGTATTAAAAAAGTGCGTTATTGGTTTCGTGTTTGCAAGCCGGCTTGACTACCAGGTAGAGAAAAATGTTTCGGTTTTTCTATGAATTTCTCATTAGCAGCTCAGAGTTTGAATTTGTGCTTGGCTAACAAAAGAGATTTCTTTGGCTCAATGCCTATTGTCGAACATCAAAACTTGAAGGACCAGTCTCCTGTGGCAAGAAATTATAATAAATTGAGAACATTCGCGTCGAGTACTCTCGCTTTGGGCCCCAAATTCTATTTTTTTGCAAATTGTACGTCTGTAACGCATTCGAAGGTCAGCTGTAGAAATTTCGACATTTGCGAAACAAAAAAGACAGTTCCGAAAACATATTTGTATTATGTTGCGAGAGATGAGTACAAAGGTGCATACAGGTTTTGCATCTCATTTAATTTTAAGGTAAAGGAATTTTGATGAATTGCTCTACCATTCGGGAAATGCTACTCGTAGCATGTTTTATAGTACTTATTGCTAGTAAACTCTATTGCAGACTGTATGTACATGACAAAGTAACGAATATGTCTATAAATCGTGTCTCGGATGCAATTTTCTAATAAACACTATTCACCAAAACAAGTGTTACCTACGTTCCTGTTTTCCTCATACATAGTATCGCGTCTAGACATGCCAATAATACTTAAGATATCTGCAAATCGCAGGTGTAAGTTGCCACAGTATTTTGAAAAGGAACGAAATACTTCAATTTCGGCAGAAATGAGACCCCGAAACTTTTGCTGTCTAATATCTGAAATATAAAGAAAATTTCCAATAAGCAAAGGTAACAAAACTTATTTCGTTTCAACGGGTTTAATTACAGACGTCCTAAATTAATGAAGTGTAGTAGGTAGGTACTACTAGTCCTCAAGTAGAACTCTATTCCCAAGAAAATTCCAATTGAAAATAAATACCCACATGATTGGATTTCGCGTTTGTTTAGCTTTTATCAGGGCTCACTAAATAATTCACAAGAAATCGTAAAGCAATTCTATTTCTAGAAATGGGCTATTTACTAAGTAATGTTTGACAAAGCTTATGTATTTATATTATTCAACGATCAATGATCAATGTTGCTATAAATAATATCCAATTTAAAAAAAAACGAGTTATCATCAAATCCCCAGAACACTTAATAAAATATACACATAATCGCATATTACTAGTATGCTGGTAGCACTCCGTTTTCCAACTAACAGGACATTAAAAGGATTGCATGAAGGTACAATTTCATACATAGATACACTCACACCGCTTCCCATAGGGGTAGACAGAAACTACAGGACGCCATTTTCTGCGATTCTTGCATATCTTTTGCTTCAGCCACATTCATACCTATTGTACAATTTATTTTATGTTGAATTTAATAGGAATAATAATTATTATAATCACGTTAACTAAATCCTCTAAGGTTCAAATCATAGTCGCTTCTTTTGTCACCAAATTTATAAATTATAATTTTGTTCTTGAATGATTTCAGGTAACCAATCTTCAAATCTTATGTCGTGAAAGACTATAGGTAAGTTACGTTTTAGACTGCTATTTATTAAGTAGTGTCTGTAAAGTATTTTTTATGTATTCACCGAATAAGAAATAGGTAAGCCAACGCTTATTATTATACAAACGACTACGCAAAGTAAATGTCAGGATAAATAAACATATAAATATGTACTTGTGTTACGTAAGCATGATACAAGATATTTATGTATTCCTAATATTTGCGAAATCTCGATCTCATAAAAATACATTTTTGGTGAGCTCTGGGATTACGAAATTAATTAAGTTTTAGGGGAGTCTGTCATTCGACGGTCTAATTTGGTTAATATTCAGAGAAGCTATTGTTAGCCTCAATAGAATTTTATAAAATACAAAGACTAGTAGGTACCTACGTAGACTGATATTTTGTTTATTAAGTATCACGCATTATAATTTAAGTCAGTGGGTAAGTACTTTAATACTGAAGTTTATCTAACTACTAAAGCAAATGCAGTCGAGCATAAAATTACTTCTCTGCAACGATATCTTTCTAATAGCGAATGCCTTGCTATCAGAATGATATCGTTGCAGAGAATAGGATGCCTTCTCGATATGTATATGTGTCTTTGTCAAGTTGGATCAAGAAGAATCTCGAAAGTTTTTATCTAAAATTTTATCTAATTATCAATAAAAACTGAATTCAAAATAATAGATTACAACTATACAATATTTTGCACCTATGTGAATAGCAGCTTTACTGAAGGAAGGTATAAAAATAAAACACGACTTTGTCAATGCTCGAATCCTATTTCAATAACCATAAGGTTTATTATATTCACACGCCTATTGACATTTTAGCACTTTACCAAAATCGTGAGGAAAGCAGCCTTGATGCTTGAGTGAACAACCGAGGCCCGTTGAAGTAACAACGAAAGACGACAGGTCGCAAAGCTGTCCTTCCGATCTTGTGAACTCACTGAATTTCAGTCAACGGAATACATTATTTTTAGTACTCTTGCAATGTGTTCACTGTTATTTGTGTTGGAAAATTGTAATAGTAAGGCCATCCATGCTTTTAACTACAGTTTGCTGGTGTTCATTTAATATGAAATCATTGCTTATTACTACATTATTTCACTATTTCAAGTTTAAACAGAATTATTTTAGTTTCAGTCCCTATTTTTTTCAGTTTAATGAGTTTTTTTTATTTAATCTGATGGTCTTATGAACTTAATGCTGCTTAAAATAAAATGACTTTTTAAGGATTTTATCGCGTTATTATTGATATTTTTATTTTTAATTCCCAATATTTTAATTTAATTGCGTAAGTGTTAGAAACCAGTATTAATGCTGCTTTGTTCGTCTGGGCGTAGGTCTGGGCAAATATTTTGCCAAAACTACGCACGATTGTGTTTCAATTTGAGGTTTAATTAAAATTACTGGGCATATGACGTATTGACTGACGATGGCTTGGCTGGACGCTTAGTGCGCGCGTGATATATATTATTCGGATTTTTACGATTCAGAGTTGGCAAATCTTAGGTTCCACTGAAGAATCTTAAGATTTATCCTTCAAACTACATAAAACCCTGTACTACTTCAGGCTTTTAAAATAACAATTATTGTTTACTGTAGGCATAGGTATATTTTTAATATAGGTACATTAGTAGGTACGCCCATGATCTTGTAAAATGTAATGATCACAGAATTAATAATTCTCATACAATATAATTAAGATAACATTATGTGTTACGTGTAAATCACAAATACACAATATTGATCACAAATAAGATTTTTGCAGAATAGCTACGTAAAATATTAAATATGTATATTCCCAAATAAACATTGAAAATATCCCGCAGACATTTCTTATGATCGCACGTGTACCTGATGTTAGTAAATGTTTGTTACCAAAGTGAATAGGAACATAGGTCTCTAGACTTCTCGACATAACTTAACATAACATACCATCACGCCTGTATTCCCCGAAGGGTTAGGCAGATGTGTACTAATGTACACCCACATTTCGCCGGTATGTTTAGGTCCCATGTAATAGGGGGCGAGCCTATTGCCATTAACCGGGCACAAATCCAGACTCCGAGCTGCCACTGGGAATTTCATAGAAAAACCCAATAACACTGCTCGACCTGGGAATCGAACCCAGGACCTCTAGCGTAGCAGTCGCGCTTGGGACCACTAGACCAACGAAGGCGAGACTTCTCGACGTATAATATAAATATGCGTTTCAGATTATTTTACCTATTTTAAGAGTTGTTTCTTGTTCGCAAGAAGGTAGTTGAGGTGTGTGGTAGGTATATATTAACATCGCTAGCTTTTCGCCCACGGCTTCGCCCGCATAGTATCTCGACTTTTCTGCATTTAATTTTTCCTGTTTTTGCAACCTTTTTCATTTATGCTGCGCTCCTAGTGGTCTTAGCGTGATGATATATAGCCTTTCTCGATAAATGGGCTATCTAACACTGAAAGAATTTTCCAAATCGGACCCGTAGTTCCTGAGATTGCCGCGTTCATGCAAACAAACAAACAAACTCTTCAGCTTTATAATATTAATAGTATAGATTGTAAATTTATACATACCAATAAGCTGACGTATCCGTGGATACCGTTGTACGCCATGATTACATCCCTGAAGTCGCCCTCACAGTAGCCGCACGTATCTGGCTTCAAGGTCAAATTCAATCTGCTCTTAGCATCCTTCATCATCTTCACGAGGAGAGACTCCATCTCCTCGCTCTGGCCCCCCCTACTAGCCTGCTCCCGCAACACTGACACGATCTGGGTCTCATTGATACCGCTATCGCTCCCATTCCCAGATGCAGCTAAAATTTCTTGGAATATCTCCATAAGCGTTTGCGATTTGTTAGACATGGTTATAGATTTTTTTACTTCTACAATAATTTCAGCACTGCACTCTCATTTTTCATGTAATCTTTTGTGTCTTCGCATCGTTGGCAACCTGGAACAAGACAAGTCTTTGTGTTAGAGCAATTTTTATTTCAACTGGGATTGAGATAAATATTTTTCTTGTAGATTTTATCTCCACTACCGCCCGAGGGATCGTTATTAAAGTTTTGCTTGTAGAACCCGAACTCGGTTTATTGAAAATATACGAATAATTCTAACGTGTAAATAGGCTCTCTATTTTTTTTTATGGGATCACTCGTCAAACGAGCAGGCGGTCGTTGCAGGCGGTAGTCGTCGCCGCTCATGGACATCAGCAATAGCAAAGGTATTGCGGATGCGTTGCCGAGCCCATTTAAGAAAAAGGGGGGGGAGGAGAAAAGGATAAGGAATGGGATTGAGGGAGGAATTGGGCCTCTGGCGCTCCACACTCACCGTACGACACCGATATTCTATGGAGGGTAGTACTTCCCCAGTCGTGCCGACCCATTCATTTAAATAGGTAGTTGTCTTTCGAGCGTATGGCACCCGTGGGTTGCAGCTGAAAATCAGCGTCAGTGGTACCTAGCATCACTGACATAATGCTGAGCTGTGGCCCTTTTGGCACAATTAGGTACTATATGAAGGCATTTATCTTGTTAGTTTTTTTAGTTTTAAGTAACTATAGTTAAGGTTTTATGTATGCTATTAGTTTTTGTGCCAATAAACACATTTTCTTTCTTTCTTTCTTTCTTTCTTTTCATACTGACATGTAAATGGTACTACGACAGTATATATTAGTACTCTATTTCTCAAAGAAAATCTCATGAGATCGCAATATAATAAACAAACTTTTATTATGCATCTGTTAACTTGTTAAATGGTCTTGTGTGGCTTGTGTTTCATCAAATAATTTGCTTTCCTTCTTTCATAACGAAAATAATTTAATCGAATCTCCGTCGTTAAATACTTACTTACTAATGTGCTTCTAAATAAATGTAGGTAATACTAAATCTGAGGTTAGTGAGTTTACTCTAAAACCTCATTACACATAGGGATCAACAAGCAGATCACTTTGAAGTAACGAAATAGATTAAACGATACAGTTACGGAGTAGGTATAACAAATTTAACTTAGACTTAACTGTAGGAACTTTCGACCAGTTTATTTAAAGCGATCCTCACTTTGTCACTACGGGCAGGGGTAACTACTATTTGCAACATTCATTTGTTTAGACAAGTTCCTAATAGGTAACTAAGTAAATATTTAATACTCATTAAGCAATCCTGAGAAACTTTGTGTCTCTTCGCAAACTCATTAGAGGTCAGTGGGGCTAAAATAGCCGTATAAACTCCCAATATAAGCTGCTTCTCACTGTAGAAGAAACCTTATACAACACGAGGTCAGCTTATACCAGACGTTATAGTACGATGTGCAGCCCTGTGTCCGCGAATCATAATATTATTCACTAAAACGACCATTTTAACTTCCAGCTGTCCTCCATCTTGATAATAAATAACGGATTTCACTTCAGAAATATTAATCTTCTGGCTTCATGGAAGACACAACTTAATGAAAATAACACAAGCAAATATTAATTTTATGATTGCTTCGTCTCTGGCAATATTCCAGTGCTTTGCGATACTCGGATAACGATCTAAAAGTCAACATTTTTATTTTATTGTTAAATTATTGATATACGTTGTTTAATATCGTTTTATATTCACTCCTTCACCTCTTCAATTTGAATGTACATAAGTACACTTCTGCCAAACCCTTTGAGGTATGATGAGTATGATATTCACTCCGAATATTTTTTTATATATAACGAAAGTTCTTTACAATATAAAAAATAATAAACGTACCTAAGTACTTCTACCGTTAGGAGTGCGACTCGCCACAACCAAACAGCTCTATTTCCTCTAGTAGTCGCCTGTGTGATAGGTCAATTGGAAGTTTTTCTAGTTAGTGACGAACTATGGTCGTGGAAGAATATCCCTAGCCGAGTTGCAAAAGATAATTGTTTTTAATCCGCCAATTCACAGCCACTGTACCAACACTAAAGTCAATAGTAACACTAGCGACAAAAGCATATACATCATCTACTTAACTATCCACTGCCGGACGGAGGCCCCTAAGTGCGCGTTAGGTTATTTTTTCAGCAGGAATCTATCATAATATAATAACTCGTCTTCCCCGATGGATTGTCATCAGTAATTTTTATACAGTTCAGAAAAAAATCTGTATCAGTATTTGACACGCCACAGCCATCGAACGTCGGCAACCCAATTTCTGGACAACACGGATATTTGTAGGATAGACTAGTTGTAAAGCTTTTTGGGCTTCTGGCTACCTCTAACGATTGTCATAGGTGTTCGTATGACCACCGGGACCGATGGCTTTATGTGCTCTCCGAGGCACAAATGGGTCTTGAAGAATAGTCCACATGGTGAATCCGCAGACTGACCGCGGCCGACGCAGAATTAATGTATTTAATTCACTACAATGCCACCGGGTTCATAACTACGGATTCATGAATAATCTTTTCAATTCTATTCTTGTTACAAAGTCCGTTAATTAAATTCCTCAGCGAACCATTCGCTAATTAGCAACGCAATTATTGATGGGGAGTTATTTCGCATCAAACTTTGGTATGTAGTAATATCATTCGAATTGTTTCCAAATACTCCATTGTCAAATTATATTCGAATATCCCCTGAAATGACGTGTGAAAGATATCCTAATTCCGAAGCGTCCAAGTTTGTTAAAGAATCGGAAAAGTTTTCTCAATCCATGTGTCAAACTACAGGCTAGCCTGCCAAACCGTATGAATTGACATAATATATTATGTACGAGTACCTACATAAGGACATAACTTATGCCTGTAGAAATTTTCGCTTTGCCTACATTTATATTCCATTTGGTTTGGTGAAAGAGTAGGCCTCGCTTGTGTTATTGACACCTCTCGAGACTACATTTACATAATATCATAGATTTAAAGATCACGTACAAATATACAGCCACAATTTGCAAAAGGAGGCACTTTAACACACTCTACGAGTGTTCCACTGGTCTTACAGAGTAAAACCTGTCAGGGAAGCTTAAAATAGGGTGGATCCTAGCAGTAGACCACTTTTCGAAAGATTAAAAAGTTGTCAACATACCATCACGTCTGTATTTCCAGAAGGATTAGGCAGAGGTTTACTAATGTACACCTACACTTCGCCGGTATATTTAGGTCCCATGTAATAGGGGGCGAACCTGTTGCAGTTAACCGGGCACAAATCCAGTCTCCGAGCTGCTACTGAGAATTTCATAGAAAAACCCAATGACACTATGCTCGACCTGGGGATCGAAGCCTCTAGCTTAGCAGTCTCGCTTAGGACCACTAGACTAATGAGGCAGTCACTTACTAAAGTTTAGAAAATTGACACCGCCACATTAAGATGTGAATCTGAAGTGTGTAACTATAATCATAGATTTACCTAGGGGGTGACAAGGGTGTGCAGGACTCTAGAAACTTCTTCGCTCACCCTAGAAAAACCAGCAGTACTGAAGAATAACTTAACGTCTACTTTTTTAGTTTTTCGCACACGACGTACGTTGTGTTGTAAAAAAACAATTTTTTTTCGCTAAGGCGAAACGATTCACCTTAAATTCCTGTAGTTAGAGGACTGTCCCCAATGTTTTTAATCAGTAAAAGACATTTATAAATATTTATCTGCTCCTCTTTTTCCAGTGGTACCAATGATGATAAGACAGATGATCTATCACACATCACATAATATTTCGAGTGATAGAAATCAGTCTGAAACTTTCACAAATTCTATGAATTCTTACGCAATCGTAGTGAACTGGTCGCCATTTTACTTGGCAGTTCATCCAATACTCGTACCAATCTCAAACTTGAGACCAAACTCACAATACGTAATTGTTTTTTATCTGTCTAGCCGATAGAGTTATACGAGGGCATTATGAAAAATATACAGTTTTTGGTATTGTTTTGGGGAAGTCTGACCAAAAGAGGTTTGAATGATCGAGTCCGATTTTAAGAAAAAAAGGAATATTTTGCCATATGTATTTAACTTATTTTCGACGAAGAAGAATTTATTAATGATTATAATTACAATGTAATCTAATCTAATATAAAAAAAACTCATTAGTATTTTTAAGCAACAAAAGACTAATAAAATGAAACGTAACCTTGATAGATATATTATTTTTAAATTTTCTCAATTATTTTATTACTAACGCAACAGTAGAACAAGCAACGCTTATTATTATAACTGATATAAAAAGAAAACAATTTTAAACGTTTTATTTTTATTTTTTGCCAAATACCCAATAAGGTCGCCCTATACTATTTGTCAGGTAAATCAAGACGAATGTTCATGTTTGTTTTTGTAAGACGTTAGCTTGCTAGAAAATAATTATGTGAAATTTCGTAGTGTCGCAGGAAGTGTTCGCAACACAGTGCGACTGTCACAAATACCTTTTTTAAATTCGTTGTTCCGGAACATGCATGGAATGAATCGGCCGGATGACTTTATTGTACTTCGGCGATTCTCACCATGGTGGTACTTTTGTACCACCGAACGACTTTTCTGAGATTAGCCAATTCGGCGACGTCATTTTGTTCAAAAATTTCTTTATAAGAAATATTTGCAGAAAAAAATATCGTTTATCGGACCATTAGTTATAGTACCTACTAATATTACATTATAGAGAGGTGGCGCCAATTTGCCAAGTTTTTATAAGGATTTACTGCCACATCACAGTATTAATTTAATCTACGCTGTGTTATATCATGGCACCATAAACTTTAAGGGCTAACGTTCTTATTATAAGAAAGGTATTTTACGATATCGTATCAAAATTGATATACGAATAGGTACAGTGGGTAGAGGGCACGGTGTCAAGGGAATTTGCACTCTATCACTATTAAGGTAATAAGGGTATTTGAGCAGCAACGTCTTACAAAATGTATGCGCTATGCCCGCTAGGTAACTTTATTTACCGTTTACCACGTAATCAGGAAGCGTAAATAAAACAAGTACATGTACAGTTGGTACATGGTACATAGGACATAACCCTTGTAAGTATTTTAACTGACCAATCATAGAGCAGCTAAACGCTCGGAATGTTTTATTAAAATCTTAGGCGATTCCTCGCCATATAAATACTCGCGTCGCTGTGTGGTGCCAGTCGTATGCCCGCGCGCGTGGTGCGCGTACGTCGATGTTAGCTGCCACAACCGCATAAAATTATAAACCCATCATCTTTTATTCTGACATTGATTGAAGTCAACTTGTAATAAATAAAATGTCTTTATTTTCCAAAAACTATGGAACGAGAATTATCCTTTGAAATGGTTACTATTAATGCTCAATCGAAATAAGGACAGATCAAGATAGAATAATCGAGATTTTTTATCTCAATTATTCTGGGATTAAAAGACCTGCACTTGTCATGGGTGACCGACCATTCTGAGCACTTCGATAACCTCCATATCTCGGACCCAGTTGCCATACATACTCTGTGGTCATTCGATGGAAGAAAAGCGGAAGCCTGTAAGCCTAATAACCAATGTTTCCTTAGGACATTGATATTTAAAATGTAATATTTCTGTCAATGTATTATACCAATGTTTAATAAATACCAAACCCATAACCCCATCCCCATAACATTTCCTCTTTGAACACTGATTTCTATATTTTATGTTTGGTTAAAATTGCATATGGATGTCGTATTTTGCATATAAATTGCTTTCAAAATATAATTCATTGAAGTTTATTTTACTGGTAAATACACCTTGTTGTTTACGTAATATGAGTTACCAGTTATATGAAATGTATTTTCACGAAACCTACCATCGTTGGTGCAAATGTGACCAGTGTCCATTTTGGGTTCCCAAGTTCCCAGTACTGATACTGGGAGGCTAAAATGCCCATTTTAGGTGAATAACAAATTCGATTCAAGGTCACATAACGTGCCTAGGTTGCACGCAGAATAAGAGGGTTAAGACTATAGTCCACCAAATGGGCGGGATACTTAAAACGCCATTAGATTGAATTTAGTCCTAAACGTTTCGGCACGATGCTTTCCTTCACCGTTTTAACCCTTGTTAATTAATGATTGATTGTCCTCTATTTTCGATACCCCAAACTAATAGTACCGCCACCCTCTAATTCAGTCCATTATTTCCCACACTACTATATGATATATCTCTAGATGCCTTTGCGACCAGAGAACTGAGTTTTTTGAGTAGTCGTACTCAAAAAACTCAGTTCTCTGCTCGATACTTTGAGTCATTGCCACCACTAGCATATTCTCTCTAACTTAAATTATATCTTGCTTTTAATAATACATATCAAATGTCATGTTCTGCTTTTTACATCAATAAAACTCAACAACAAATATATTTAATTTCATAAGACATCGAAGGATTTTCGAAAAGACATACGAGGTAGTAAAGTCATACAACAAGCAACATAATATGGCACAAGATGTATTGCTACCGGTGTATTTGGTGTTTACGAGTATGCTCTAACCCCGCATGACGTGTGATGCGTGTTTAAGCCAGTGATGTCTGCGGTGAAACTTAACGGCTCACTGAGCAAGCCATAGACAATATAAACCACCTACACTGCCACCTCGTTTATGTACTACACTATTTACTTAAGAAGCTGAGGACGCGTTGAGTTTTCATCAAATAAGAAAGGAGAGGTTAGCGTACGGTTATCAGCGTTACAACATCCTATGTTACAACTCAATTAAAAATGTCTTATTCCTTGTTTATACATAAAAAATAAAACGTCTAATAAGTTTCTTTGAACTACTATGTATGTGTTTATTTTATTTTTAAACATGGTATATTGTGCCAGGAAAAGAAAACAAAACACATTAAATACTTATTTGGCCAGCCTAATGTCAGAGGGTTACTTAAACTCCGTAGCAGATTCATTGCATTTTTTTATTGCAAAGCGTAATTTATAAATATAATTTCGAAAAAATTTAAGCCCATCAGAAACAAAAGCAGACTTAAAGTCAAACCTTCTTATTCATAAAAAAAAATCTATACTTATATTATAACGAAGTAATGTTTGTGAGTTTGCAGGGGGTAATCTCTGGATTTACTAAACCGATTTTGAAAATTATTTTATTAATAGAAAGCCACGTTTCTTGTGAGTGTCATAGGCTATTATTGCCCAACAAAGTGGGCACGGGTCAGCTATAGATAATAATTTCCTATAGAAAACTGTAAACTTATGCAGGCACACAAATACGCCCCAGAATTCTAAGATCCATCAATCTCGTGAAGGGTCAGTATTATCTATAGGAATTACTGATAAGAAAGATCATACAAAGGTTTGTAAGCTCTGAAATCAATTATGACGTAACAAGTGAATGGAATTCGATAACATTTTGTGCCCACTGAAGTAAAAATAATCTAAGGTACAGACATTCCTGATCACCCTGGTACTCTCAGGTTTAAGGCATGGTTGGCAAACCCTTCAGAAAATCCATCCGCTAATCGGATTTCTGTAACAAATTATTAGCTTTATATATTTTCATTCATTTTGCACCTATATATCCATTGAATTAATCTTTATACAGACAATGGCAGGACAAGTCAGATACCTATATATTAAGCAGGGTAATTGCTAAAACACTAACAAACTCAAGACTATAAAGAACAAAAGTTGTTGTGTGTGATGTTATAACGTATAACATAGCTTCAACCCGCGGTTTCACCTGCTTTAGGCTGCTTTGCCTCGCTTCTAAGGGTCGTATCGTGATGTTCAACAGCCTATAACCTTACCCAAAAATTGGGTTCTCAATTAATACAAAATATTTCTTCAAATCATTCCGGTAGTTTCATTAACATTAGCGCGTTCAAACAACTTAAACTTTATAACCTTTATTGATATATGTATAGGTAAACCACACTGTAAAAATTTTCCAACATAAAAATTTTGTGTTATCAATATAATTGTTCTTGCAGTTTGGTGTTTGTACTTAAGATATTGTAGGTATCCACCTTATCTCTCCGTCTCACCCTTGA
Organism: Subacronicta megacephala; assembly: GCA_958496365.1. Lineage (NCBI taxonomy): Eukaryota > Metazoa > Arthropoda > Insecta > Lepidoptera > Noctuidae > Subacronicta > Subacronicta megacephala. The sequence goes on along the minus strand of OY292530.1, from coordinate 7,784,972 downwards.
CAACAAAACATCACATTAAGCCGAAGACCCAATGACTTTACTAAGTAGTTTTGGTCATTAAGGATCATTGGAGGAAACATTGGTGAATAAACTTTGGTAATGACGGTCCACAAGACATAAATAATGACGTCACATCTTTTCTATGGTCGTTATATGTGAAAACTATAATATCCATTACTCAATCTCATTGTACTGATACCAAATCAAACAACAAACAAATAATTCCAACACCATACGTGAATTGGTATTGGAATTATTCCATTGGAGCCATTCTACTTATTTGTATATCGCTGTTAATTAGAGGGTTAGCCAGCAAATTCAATCAATTCAAAATGTGCTAGCATTCATCGTAAATAAATAGCATCAAATTGTTAATAGGCTAATGAAAATCAGCGGTGCTGTGTGAGAACTGTTTTTGTAACAGCCCAGTCCAGATAATGTTGATTGTCCAAGCAAAGTAAAAATATGATTGCATTAATTCGTACTGTCCCAATTATTTCCTGAACGATGGCTTGAGGTTTTCTTAGTCGTATGTTATGGCTTTCTCCACTTCCCGTCTTAAGCTTAATGGAATAATTGGAGAAGACAAACATTATCCACCCATTTACCCGTATTATCGATTAAGCAGTAGGAAATTGCCATTTTCGCTAAAACATCATTTCATTTCTTATAAATCTTAGTTCTTCTTAATCTATATACCAAAATGAGATAACGATTCTAAATTAAAAAATAATGGTCGAGAATGAACTGAAATCAAATAAGTACTGGTTAGACAAATAACGAAATCAGAACGAAGTCGTTAGACAAAGTATGTTCAAAGCCCAGCGCCGAAGATATCAGTTGACACAAATTGAATATCTACTTAGTTTTAAAAAGTATACCAACTAAAGATAGGGGAATAGTTATTTCAGATACCGCTGTTGTTATCGAATAGGCGTAGATTCCAAAAACCATGGTTAATAAATTCCATTCGAATATATATATTTAGTAAAGGCTTCTATGTTACCATGTACCACAAACACTACACAACTACACAACAATTCGACTGCCCAGTACAATAATTAGAAATCATATTACCCACAGTGTCGAAAGAAGCAGTTTTAAAGGTACCTAATTCATTTAAAACAGTACGTAAGCCAATAAAAAATGGAATACAGTCACTTACAGCCAAAAGAGCGGGACTTTAGATAGCCTATTACCATTATTGGCGATTCTACATGTCTGTATCAACCCAATTTCCTCTATTTAAAACAGTAACGTCACGTTATTGCGCATTATCCGGTTAATAGCCCGGAAACGTCTCCTACATATTGGTTTTGAAGTTCCGAAATGAAGTTTTACACGTTCAGAAATACAATGAAATAAAATTTAACTTGATTCCGTTCACATATAGAGCTGAACGGAATCAAGTTAAATTTTATTCGCGTGGTTTTATTTAAGGTTTTGTCAAATTTGCACCAAAAAGTAACAAAAGCTTTTGTAATTTCGGTTCAATTAGTGTTGTTGTTTTTCACGCCCGCCAGCGAAACATACTATGTGAAAAAAACTACGTTTGCGCCACACCGCACACTGTCTGTCAGAAATACTCATCCGATGCCAAAATATAGCTATGACGGTTGATTGTGAAATCCCAACAGTCTGAGGGCACCACGGTCCAGATATTTTTCCTGTATTTTCGCTACATGCAATTTTGTCAAGCTTTTGAAATAAAACACAAGGTATAATGTTCCAAAGACCAGCATGGCCCCAGAATATATAACAATACTGATACGGTGATACACTTACCCAGCTAATGTATAAGCTTTAATAATACACGCTTGCCTTTACCACTGGCTCATTTTAACTTAATAGGCTTCCAAGAATCAGTTAGCTAGTTTATTTGTTCAAGCATGAGTTATGACACACAAATCCAAGTAACATCATCAAAAAAACCTCGATACGCTAGTACTTTTGTATCAAAAGACTGAACACGACAATTCACTTCACAAAACTTTGTTGTTTAGTAAAGTGAATTGTTTTACTGCAAATTGCCAAAGCTGCAAGGTTGCCAAGTTGCCAAGTGAATCATTTATAAGCCAGCTTCACACCTGTACGCACTGAAGTTCTTACGACATTTTGTGGAGACTTGTAACTTTAACTTGGAACAACTTTGAGAGTATACATGTTACACAAGACATCTTTCGGGTTGTCTGTTTGAGTCCTAATATTTAAACTACGTGTCGTGCAAAAATGCCATTAAATTCATGAGTGTTGATGTTAGATCAACTAGATGATGTTCTTAGCCAAGTAGATGTTCTTAGCTTCCTTCTTGCAGTGTCTTGGGCAAATGTGCCTCTTTTAAAATGTTCGAAGGTTTAGTTATAGTTTTTGGGCATGTTGAGACGAATGTCAGTGGCGTCGTCGGGAGAGGTCGCCCTAGAAGGACGTACACAAATCTTATCGGCGAGGTCCTCCAAAAAGGTCAGGTGCGTAGTACATATTTGCAACCGGCGCATGTGTATGAAAAGATGTATGAATGTGGAAGAAGCGAAAGAGATATGCAAGAGTCGTAGCAAGTGACAGTCTATGGTTTTGTCTAGGTACCTCTGTGGTAAAAAGGCGTGAGTGTATGTATGTATGTTATAGTTTTTTTTTAAGCCGGACTACCTCATCTTCCCCTTGGGAAAAAGGTATAAGTAGTTTAAGTGACGAAACAAAACTTTATAATAAATTTGCAGAATATTATAAGAATGTATCGAGAAGAGTTGAGCTTTATCAATAATTATACTTGCAAAGTGATTTTTCGCTTTTAAATCGACGATTTACTTTGGGTACTTTATCTTTTTCTTAATAAAGTATAATACTTAAAAAGTGCCATTACTTTTATACAAATGTAGCTAATGAAGACGCAGCCTCATTTCAGCCGTCATAATAATTTTACGTAATAAGCTATATTCTGGAAAATTATCTCGACAAACTAGGACTGCTAAAATAAACACAAAAGGTGTTTACGCAAGCAAGGACCTACTCAAAATTGTTAACAATAAGTGTTTACCTTAAAAAGTAATTTAGACGCTGATTGTAGTATTAAAAGCTTACTTAGGCGTCTTTAAACTCAGGCTTCTCGAATTTAAATATTTTAAAAGTTTACAGTTCATCAAAACGGTAAAATAATATTAACTAAGTAGTTCTGTGCCTTCACTTGCATGATTATTTCAAATTCTGCCTTGTAGTTGTAGTTTTTTCTATCTACTCAAACAGTAAATTATTCCAGTTTTCTTATCTGGAAGTTATTTTATTTTATTTTTATTTTATTTGGGAAACAAACAGATACAATATATTATTAAGTTATTACATAGCAGGTTACACACAATCCAAAACAGTTTCCGCATATTAGCAAAACAATTTGTTATCTGAATAAATTTCACAGACACTTATTCTATATTTAATTTTTCGCCAACATGTGAAAATCAATACAATTTTTTATGGGTATCTATCTAATATCATCATCACAATGTTAGCCAAGCTTCGCATGTAGAGAAAAAGTTGATTATCCTCTTTTTAAAATATTCAATGTATAATTTCGACAAGATCATGGATTATGGTATCGATGACCAAACCTATTAAATCATTCATCGTTATTTTTCACTGAATGATGAAGGTAGTGAACATGTCAAAATTTGTTTTAATAGTGTCCTGTTCACATAATTAAAACCGTAGCGATGTCGAAGCAACTAAATCGTTGAAATAGTTTTCCTATTCATATCCGTCGATCGGACCCGGTTTAGAAGTCGTCCTATTGAAGTATCATTAAACCGTATTCACACATGTTCGTTGGGCGAGAATCGTTGTAAATCGTTGTAAACACTGGAAAACTGTCTCAGCGATTAAGTCGCTCCAACATCGCTACGGTATTAATTACGTGAATCGGGCTACTGCTTGTAGATACAATAGGATTACGAGGCATCTTGATTTGCTCAAAGAAAGTATCATCTTCAGAAAAATTAATGAAATTTTCAGGTAAAAATATTAGGTTAAGTGTAGGACAATGATCTTCGGTGTAGGTCCCTAAAAGTTGCATGAATCTGCCATCCATCCTAAACGTATCTAAAACCTTTTAAGTATTCGTTTTATAAGTAGATATAGGTAAGACTATTGACGTCGCAATAAAAGAGAATATATCGAGTTATCGAAACTTCATTAATTTGGAAACAAAACCCCGTTTGAAATCGAAAACATAATTATCTTTTTTTGCAACAGACCAACCTTGACAGAGAGTCTAATTGAAAATGAGCTTTGAATGTTCAATACTATTCAGTTACTCATTATTTTCGGTAAAATGAGATTTTTGGTTGCAAAACGAAAACTATTTTACCATTTACATAAGTACTTATTTTATAATTAAGACAAAATGTCACAAATTGCCTGAGTTTACCAAACGTGGTATTCCACACGCAATAGGTAGTATGATAAATTATATTTGTCATTGTAATCCGATCTTTTGAAGAAACTTGCAATATCAATTATTTTTAGTGATACATGGCGCATTAAACTAGCATTATGACAGCCATGAGTGCTTTATATTGTATTGTGACTTTATACTGGTCATAATTATCAAAACCCTGTCCGTATTACTTACTCGTAAAAAAACGAATTAAAGCTGTATGGCATTATTAAGAACGGCTGAAAGAGTAAAATTAATTGAATCCCGAATCCTACATACACAGTAATCCTTTATTTCTCGGAATGATTCTGTCCTTTTAATAATGGAATGAAACATATTTTGCAGCTGTTACCATTTTTTGTATCGTATTGAAATATTTGCCTCAATTTGCTATATAAACTGATAATAAATCGAGCGTTATTATTAATAAAGCGATTTCTTTTTAGATATAAGATTAATTAAATGTTTAAAGGCTTCGTTAAAATTACAAAAAGTCTAAATCTACATCAACACACCTTTACCTGAAGCCTCAGTGATACCTACAGCCGCGACGATTTGTAACGCGTATCCCAATCATTAGATTTATAAATTTTACTATATAAGAAGTTTTAGTTTATTTATAAACTCATTCAGTTAAATCTTCTTTACTTCTACTTCATCAACCCATAACATTGTCCCACTGCTGGGCACGGGTCTCCTCTCAGAACGAGAGGGATTAGGCTATAGTCCACCGCGCTAGCCTACTGCGGATTGGCAGACTTCATACGCCGTCAAGAAAGTCTTTCAGGCATGCAGGTTTCCTCACGATGTTTTCCTTCACCGTTTAAGCGCGTGATAATTAATTATTATTCAGTTAGATACGTGGCAGTATAAATACCTGTTACAGTTACTGTAAAACTGAAAACATCACCCCCGCCTTGTTTTTCAGTCTGGTTAAAGGAACGTGGAGTGCATAAAATTACCTACTTATACCTACAACACATTGAGTTGTTGATTAGTACCATTCCGTACCCGTCAAAGAGAGATGATCCATCATAATTTTCAAATAAAACCGTCTCCCAGTAAGTGTCAGGTGATTTAAAATTAAATGAAAGATACAATTTAGGGTTATCACGCTCTAAAGACTTACGGCCCGGCCAGTTTCAATAACAATCTGTCTGTAAAGTCTCTTACTGGAGATAGGATGGTCTTATCTCTAAAAATCAAATCTACTTACAGATTTTGGTCGTGAAATAGCCCGACAGATAGTTACAATTAGTATCAAGTTATACGTTAACACAAGAGTTAGTAGTAGTTAGTAGAGAAAAAAGCAATGGTATATAATAAACCGTGCATCAAAATTACTGAATGAACAATTTCATATGTTTTTAGAAAAAAAAATCGTCACCCTTTTTAATATTTGTAGTCGCCCACAGTCTGTCGCCCACTTAGTATTTCAGTAGCCTTATGCAATTCGCATCGACTCTAACGATGGAAAGATTTCTGCTTTTGTTCCGTGACCTTTTCATTAGTCCTTTCAGTGCTAATAATATTATTGTATCATCAATGGTGTGCTAATAGGGGTAATTTTATAGTACATGCTATGCATGTGGTAGATGCGAAAGAGATATGCACGAGTCGTAGCAAGTGGCAATCTATAGTTTCTGTGAGTGGGAAAAAGGCGTGAGTGTATGTATTTATGTATGCCTTAAATATAACTGGTCTCGAGGCTTTTTAGGATTACTAACTATTCGACTGAATATATAGTGAAATGGCATCTAAATTTTATTTCCTACATTTTAGTACGCTATGTTATACAACGTAATCAGTGGAAAACTCGATGGTAATCGGAATGGATTTCGATCTGCGATTCAAAGGGAGTCATTCCATTCTATAAACCAGTTACGCAATCGTATTTTTATTTTTGCGCAATGCAAAAGGCGATATACCCAATAGTATTGCCGTACGCGTACGTACAAAAAATAGACCATTCATGCTATTTATATTATCGTGGATGACCAAACCATATTATGGTTCTTGATGACTCCTCCTATTGGACCAAATGCCAATCATTTTGAAATATTAATCGCTTGTCGCTCCATATAAGTATTGATTCCGTATCGGATCTGACTGGAAGCCGATAAATGAACATCAAATGAAATGAAAATCATATCAAAATTAGATATAGACAGAATTTGTGGTAAATACTAAAATAAAACATTATTTTCTAACATATTCATAGTGGTCTGTGGCATTTCATGCTCATTTCAGCCTGTAAACGGTTTGTGGTTGTTAAACATACTTATTGAATTGAAGTTACAAATAACTGTAAAACTAATAAGACCGCAGAGGTTTTTATGTGGATACAACAGTATAATATTGAATTCACCATTATTTTATTAAGTTTAATTGAAATAAATAAAATAAAAGCGTATTAAAAGTATTAAATAAGCTAGTAATAGTAATAGTTTATATGCTCTATTTCAGATGAGGAAACTGATGGTATGCATGTACCCATAGATATTAGCAACGATGGACAGACGACTTAACAAAAGTCACAAGGTGTCTTTGCATGCATGCTACATTACCCGGTTCTTGTGGAAGTCTATGGGGATATGGTAGATGTTTATTAATGTACACCTTCACTGCTCTCATTAGTCTAGTGGTCCTAAGCGCGACTGCTACGCTAGAGGTCCTGGGTTCGATCCCCAGGTCGAGCAAAGTGTTATTGGGTTTTTCTATGAAATTCTCAGTAGCAGCTCGGAGTCTGGATTTGTGCCCGGTTCCTGGCAATAGGCTCGCCCCCTATTACATGGGACCTAAACATACCGGCGAAATGTGGGTGTAGGTACATTAGTACACCTCTGTCTAACCCTTCGGGGAATACAGGCGTGATGGTATGTTATGTTATTTTATGTTACACTTCGCCGGTATATTTACGTCCGATGTAATAGGGAGCGAGCATTTTACCATTAACCGGGCACCAATTCAAACTCCGATCTGGGAATTGAGAATTTCATAGAAAACCCAATAACATTTTGCTCGACCTGGGAATCGAAACGTGAACCTTTAGGGTAGAAGTCACACTTGGAACAACTAGAGTACCTTATGCGACAGTTAAATTCTTATGAAAAGTAAATCCATTTCCAATACTTAGTTGTTATTGTGAAACAGTTGACGGTTATGAACGTGTACCCAGTTTACAAGAATAGCTGATATAAACCGCTTTTAACTGACACAAGCTAGCCTTATTGTCACCACTTGTACGTAACAGCGCAGACTATGATAGAAAATATAGTTAATTGTATTGTTACAATCGCATGTTTCCAACCCTATATGTTCTGATATAAGCCGATTATGAATGCTGGAAAATGTGACAAAGTACTTACTGTAACATGTTTTTAATGACGAAAGAACCTTAACCAAAAGAGGGTTGACTTTGAACTTTGTCAGTTGACAACTTTTAACTCTTTACTCCATATTCACTATTGAATGAGCAAACTCCAAAATGTTGTACAATATGACTATTCTTGGTTTACATTTTTATCGTGTAAAGGATTGCAAAAGAATATAGTTCAGCACTCAATAAATGCAACAATACAATTTAAACTCGAAACTCGCATATCTGGAACAATGACGCACCAAATAAATGTTCCAGACTTTGATAGAAAGTTATATGCAGTACAAAACTATATTAAACCTTATACGAGGCTGCATAGTTACAGATATATTTTGCTCCTAATTTACAACATAAGAGTGCCGCGACAACAGTTGGCTAAAGCCCTGCTTATGTCAAGATATTATTAGATATCAAATTCGCTGGAGTAAACTCCCAAAAGGCATACCGCAATTTATAAGCCGTCGATAATTCTCTAAGGATTCAAGTAAGAAAACATTTTGTCATTTCAAGAACGTGAATAGAAGCGAAATAATTGTGGCTCGTAAAAATAACAGGTTACTTACATAATAAGTAAGTTATTTTACGGGAATAAGACTGAATGTATACGATCACAGAACAGGTAAAAGAGGTTAGAAGGGCCTTGTGGGCGGGTCAGGCGCGCCGCTCTTATGAGCAGACGCTCATATGTCAACCGAAATTAGTTTTACCGGCCAACAGTTGCGCTCTCAACTTAGCAGCGTACGTCGCTCCACAAAAAAAAAATATTAAGCCGTCTTGCGCTATTATAACGGGTCGGAAAAGAAGCCAGATGTGTAGCCAGAGAAGGGATTTCTGTTGACCGGAAAGTCTAAAAACCTTAAAATACAGGTTATATTTAGTTTGTAGTTTGCAGTATATAATAGTATTATGTAGTTTGTAGACATAAACGACACAATCGTAAACAAGTGAAACATTATACATTGCTTGCAATACATGGGTACCATCTTGTACTACGTGAGCGATCGTGCAACGTATGGCGTTCACTGCGAAAGTCGCGTGCACCGAGCAAGCTTCAAAATCGTAGCATGTGACGTTCACTCACACACGCCCAAAAGCAATAAATTACTTATTATTTCTTTTGCGCGTGTGTACGACGAGCGCATAATTTTCGTTAGTGTGAGAACTAATAGAAAACTCAAGATTTAAGTGTGTGTGGTTTAATTGTGAGCGTAATCCGCGTACGTATTGGTCTCTCTCTTGCTTGTAGTCGAGTTAAAGAGTGGGAGACAAGCGGCGACACTGGTTCTAATACAAATCGGAAACTATTTCCTTTCTAACCTCTTTATCTGTTCTGTGTATATGATAGTGTTACTCTTGAAGAAATGTCTTTAACTTCGTTCACATTCAAGTCAAGTACACGCACGGTGGCGAGGACTATAGACAATTACTCTTTTAAAATCAGCATTTCAGACTTTAAGACAAAACGTCCAGCTAAATATGAATCTATTTTCAAGTTTTTTTATTTTCAGGCCTGGCAAACCTAATTGTACCGTCATATTAAATCTTCGTAGCCTATAAACCTTCCTCAAGAACTGAGCTATCAAATGCAAAAAGGTTTTTCCAAATCCGTTTGGTAGTTCCAGAGACTAGCGCGTGCAAACAAAAAAAAAACAAACGCTTCAGTTTTATTACGTTAGTACCTATACTTAAAATCCTTTTGAAATATCTCATATTATATTGGTATTTTCTTATTGAGGCCCAAAGCTTGACAATCTTTTCCTTAAGATATCGGTATTGGCCAGCCCGGCTTGCGGAGGTCTGATAGCAGTCCCTTCGTGTCAAATACTCAGCGACATCTGGTCAAAAGTCGACCCTATCATAGTTGAGCAACGGGTTGATATTGATGATTTTCAACCGACTTCAAAAGGAGGAGGTTCTCAATTCGTCTGTATGTTTTTTTTTGTATGTTTGTTACGCGATATCTCACCTTCCTTTTTTTGTTTGGTAGGTCATACTTCAGAGGTGGTCCCGTTCAAATTTTATCGAAATCGGTTGAGCAGTTTTGAAAATATCAACAAAAACTAAAAATTGTTTACATCGATGATATTACCGTTTACTCCGAAACATCGCTGTCTTATTGGAGCAGTGCGTTTAGTTGGCTAACAAGTACTTCTAAACAAAACTTTCCACAAAAAATTACAAAATAAAATTACTTTTAACAAAAAAGTTAAACCGCTTTCAAAAAATAATAAAATAATTTTGTATAAAACAGTTTGAGAAGTCAGTGGCGAAAACAAAAGACCCACTCAAATAGAAGTCACTATCATAGTTGAGCAACGGGTTGATATTGATGATTTTGATGGAGAAATTTTCCTCTAACAACGGTATTGTTGAACTCCGATACGCATGTCCGATTACACAATAACAAAAACAACGCCGCCATTTTGAAACGTTCCGAATTCAATAACAATTTACAAGTTTGACTAAAAGGAATTTCATTAGCACTTAATAAAATGCCGAGGAATCAAATTGATGCCGCTTCGCGAGAGTATTTCAATGATCATTAAATCTGATATAATAGAATTCAGATTACTTAAAAACACCTTAAGAAACTTATTCATCCATAACTCTGAATATCCTTGATTTAAAAAAGTGTTTCACTTTAAAAACTTGTACAGTTATCTACATTATTTATTACACCTATTAGGTATGTCTATCGACCGAAGCTTAGATGATGATATTGTACTTTTTTATAGGATTACTCGGCAAACGAGCAGGCGAGCTACCTGATGGTAAGTAGTCGTCGCCACCCATGGACATCTGCAATACCAAAAGGGTTGCAGATGCGTTGCCGAGCCTATTTTAGGAAAAGGAAGAGGAAAGGAGAAAATGGGGACTAAGGGAAAGCCTATAACACTTGGCACTAACCATACAAAACGCCACAGTACGCATACTGCTACTTGACGTCGATATTCCGGCCCGTCCGGGTCGGCATGACCGCATGCCGACCCATTCATGCTGACATGTAGACATGCAATCTAGGCACTACTACTACTAACGCGCCGCGCCCTCCTTAACTGTGTTAATATACCTATATGCCGTTATTCCAAACTTCAGATTACCGACTCTCACTCCCTAATGTGCCATAACTTAAGTGATCTTGTTACATAAGTCCCCTCGAGGAGTATGCCTTTGTATCAAACTGTGTTTGTTGACCGTAACACACACTTGAGACACAAAGCCGTACATTAAGAATTTTATTACATACTAGCCTTTGCCCGCGGTTATATTCACGTGCGAGTAGGATTTACTATACTATACTCGGCTTCTAGGCGACTTATTGACATGAAACGTGCATTAGATTTTCAGTTAGACTTCTAAAAATACACCTGTGCGTATACAAATATACAGACGGACTTAAATTTTTTTTAAAATGTTTAGGCCATTGTTGCTCTAATAAAGTCTAATAAAGTCCCCCATTTTCTTCAATATCTATAATATACAGACGACGGCCTGTTACAATTTTATTATATGTCCTACCTATAGGAAAGGCATTTTGAACAATGGTGATTTTCCGAATAGTTGCTAAGGAAAACGGGAGGCCTATGTGTGAGTGATATTTATGTTTGTAAAAGTTCAGCACTGTGTAGTGTGTACCCAGTAAAAACACAGGGAATTATATTGCTTGCTCGCGATCATTGCAATGTGGAGGACAAAATATCTTATTAAAGATCTGCTTATGCACTTGTTCTGAATTCAAATCCATTATTATTGCTGCATGCCTGAGACATATTCTCAATCTCAAAGCTGCAAGGGTGTGTGAAGTCTACCAACCCGCAGTAGGCTAGCCTGATGGACTATATCCTAATCCCTTACATTCTGAAAGGAGGCCTGTGCACAGCAGTGGGACGGTAAATTGATTGTTAATGATGATGATGCTCTTGAAAATGATGCGTAATACAATAATTACCTCTCACGTCTTGAAGATAGGCGCTATGGCTGCGAGTCCGCGACACAGTTTTGATTAACTAATGCAGTGGTCAATGAACACAAAAAAATCTATAACTTGTTTAAATTTCCAATACATTATTTGAATTTGATAAAGTAAAATAAAGGTTACTATAATTGTGTTCTACGTTTCCGTCGATGGAATGGTTAAGTTACGGTTAAAACATCAAACTGGGTGAAAAAATGAAACACTAAATTGTTATCGCAAGAGTCGTAACTCGCTGTCGACAGCTTTTTGCCGCGCCTGTCTGTCACCTTAACTTCATTAACATGTAACAACAAAAAACGTTTACTGGGACGTGTTTTATCACAAAACTAGTTAGGTACCTATGCCCCTCTAGTCCATTAGGCCTTTGCTTAGCGATGAAAGTCCTTTTAAAAGCAGTCCCGCCGTTTCTGAGATGAGCCGGAACAAATAGAAACACGGACATACAAAAAAAAATTTTTGTTACGTATAAGTACTTTACCTAGGTATACTTTCATATTATGCATTTAGTAAAAAGCTTTTATTTTGTCATGATAAATGTATGGAACATTCACTTTACTGGTTTTATTTCGTGGTCACATGACAGATTTTTATTTTATTTTATTTATACATATGACTATTAATCCACATGCACATAAAATCTAACATTTTCGTCAAAGCTTACGCTTTTCTTCATCATCATCATCATCACCAAACCCATATATTGTCCCAATGCTGGGCACGGGTCTCCTTTCAAAATGGGAGGTATTAGGCTGTAGTCCGCCACGAAAGCCTACTGCGAGTTGGCAGACTTCACACGCCATCGAGGAAATCTCTCGGGCATGCAGGTTTCCTCACGATGTTTTCCTTCCAACACGCACATGACTTGGAAAAGACAGAGGTGCGTGGTTTAGATTTGAGTTCAAAACCTTTGATTTTGCAGTCCAATGGTTACCTATAGTCACTAGGCTGTTACTACACTTATCGCAAATAGAAGCGTGGGTATGTAATTAAATAATCATTAATCAGATATCAATTAATTACTTGCGATGAAGTATCTCATCCCAACCAGGTATACATCTTTATTATCTACATATCTTCGATATACAATGTACATGGCAGGTACTTTATCAACTCATGTCCTTGAACTGTCAAATGTGACCTATTCAATAGATATCTAACACTGTACATCATTAAAACTATTAGCCAAACTGCTTTAGCATGCCAACACCAGCGAACTACGCTATTGATTAGCGATATTAGATATTAGTCACGTATAATAAAATTAATGAATATTCCTTTAAAGCTCGTGCGTTAGGGTACACACACGCATACACACACACATTCCAGGTACATAGCAGTTGAAATTGCGACATCAACGATAACTTCACGATTGAGTACACGTTTACTTGGAGTATACGTTTATCACTTAGTTGTATGAAAAATAGATAGTAGCCGATTCTCAGACCTACTGAACATGCATATAAAATTCAATAAAAATTGGTCAAGCCGTTCCGGAGGAGTATGATATATACATTGTGACACGAGAATTTTATATAAGTATAAGATATTATTATCAAGACAAAACCTAAGTATCTACTCTACTCCTGTAAGCTGAACTAGGAAGATAGGCCGGTAATTATGGTTAGCAATGACGTATTCCGGTCACGTCAACCTTAATTAAGTAGGTATACTTAATTTTTGGGGATCAACTTATATGTAGCCTATATAAAGCACATAGAATCGAGTTTTATGGAAAAGCTTGGAATGAATGCGCTATCCGCTGTGGCGTGTGATAGAGAGTTGATTGATTGATTGAGACTAACAATTGAAAAGACGGCTTTATGCGTGAAAAATTGAATTTAGAACTGAACCGGACTTGTGTGTAATAACTCAATGACCTCACTTAATCTCTAATTTATTATTTCCAAACTTCAACAAAGTTACTCGTATATTATTTAAGAGTGTTACAGTTCCTCACAAAGTAATGAATTTTCTAATTAAAGAAAATTTCTAGTGAAAGAGTAATAGTTATAATTAGAAAATTCATTACTCTGTGAACATTTCGCAATATTTAATGTTAATAAATAATAAAAAAATAAGCATGTTACAGTTCCTTTTTATAAATATGTAGTTTAATCTTTTTGACCATCCATTGTACCTAACATGATTTTCTTATAAAATCTATTACTTAAATAGTAAACGACACTCAACCAAAAAAATGAGGATGTAAGTGGGTCACTGAGCTGTTTTTTTTTTTGCGCGTGGAAATTTTCTTAATAATATAAATAGGAAGAATCCAAGAATTTGCGAAAGTCGCGGAGGACGTAAATATGTTGAGCTCATGTCATCAAACTATGCATACTGTCCCTTTGACTGCAGTACCTACTCCTGTCTACGAGTAAGTAAGGAAAACAAAGTTTTTTAACTATACTTCCTAATCCGGCCCTGCTGTTTCTCTTATATCTTTCAAAGTAAATTGTGTTTATTTTTAGAACTATGAAGCCCTGAATATTAGGTAAATATCCTTTTGGATTATTTATGGTAATATCTTCAAATTATACTATCAAGCGAAAATGATTGTAATGATTTAATTTTAATGTCTCCCTTCTGTCTGAAGCTTTGTGTTTACTCATTAACACAGTTCAGTCTTAATGAATGATGATGATGAAGACTGCCTCGTTGGTCTAGTGGTCCCAATCGCGACTGCTACGCTAGAGGTCTTGGGTTCGATCCCCAGGTCGAGCAAAGTGTTATTTGGATTTTCTATGAAATCAGTAGCAGCTCGGAGTCTGGATTTGTGCCCGGTGAATGGCAATAGGCACCCCCTATTACATGGGACCCAAACATACCGGCGAACTGTGGGTGTACATTAAGTACACCTCTGCCTAACCCATCGGGGAATACAGGCGTGATGGTATGTTATGTTATGTAGTCTAAATGATATCCTATGCAAAAGTAGATATAGGATATCATTATGACTAAACTGTTTAGTTTACCCAGTACCTACGACCTACATAAATGTTATTTAAGAAATCTATACATCAAATAAAATTATAATAGGCCGTGGGCTGTATATGTAGATATTGAATAAAATTATATTTTTTTTTAAATTTTTGTCTGTCTGTATGTTTGTACACGCATCACGCAAAAACTCATCATCATCAACCCATTACATTGTCCCACTGCGGGGCACGGGTCTCCTTTCAGAACGAGAGGAATTAGGCTATAGTCTATGCTAGCCTACTGCGGGTTGGCAGACTTCACATGCCGTCAAGAAAATCTCTCAGGCATGCAGGTTTCCTCACGATGCTTTCCTTCACCGTTTAAGCGCGTGATAATTAATTATTAATACGCACATGACTTCGAAAAGACAGAGGTGCGTGCCTTGGATTCGAACTCGAGACCTTTGACTTGGCAGTCCAATGGTCATATCACAAGGCTATCACTGCTAGCACCCAAAACTACTGCACGAAATTGACGGTCTAACTCAAAATCTGCTGCATGATGAAACATCGCCTAGAAGCCGAGTTAAAGTAAGTATCTAAATGCTTTTGGGGCGTAAGTGTAACCGCGGATTGAGATTTTATTTACAACTAGCCGTTGCGGCTAGTTCTATAAAATCTCAATAAAACATCTTCACATCAGATCACTTTGAGACTCATATTAAAGTTTCCACGTCATAAAACATCAGTCCATATGTTATATATATAACCAATGTTGTCACTTCTCATGTAAAATCCTTTTAACGCTACCGTGTAACTTTTCATGAATTTATCCTAGGTATGAATATCACGTAAAATTTTGCACATTACAAAGTTTTGCAAATTATAAAACATTAATAACTACGGGAATGTCCTGTTGAAACTAAACATAACAGTCATATTATAACACTAGCTTTCCGCGCACGGCTTCGCCCGCGTGGTTTATTGGCTTTTCTATACTAAAATATGTATGTATTATACATATAAACCTTCCTCTTGAATCACTCTATCTATTAAAAAAAACCGCATCAAAATCCGTTGCGTAGTTTCAAAGATTTAAGCATACAAAGGGACATAGGGACAGAGAAAGCGACTTTGTTTTATACTATGTAGTGATTAAACATCTATTTAATATACAAAACAGCCGCGTGCCGGATGTAGGGCACGCGCCGCTCGCACCAGTTGGTGACGACGTAAGGCGGCTGGCAGTGATTTGATGAAGAAAGCCGAAGACAGAGTCTGTGTAGTTCACTAGGAGAAGTGCTAAACTTGATGATGATAATAATCTACCTTATAGGTCCTGCATCCGTAAGCGCGGCTACTGGGCAAGGTTCTAGGTACAGTTTCCAGATCGAGATAACTGTAGCAGCTTAAAGCGCCCAGTTAATGGCAATTAGCGCGCCGTCTTTTACATGGAATCTAAAAACATCTGGGCAAATTACCTAAAACTATGGTGAACACAGGCGTGCAGCATTTTCAATAGCCAAACCTGTTTATGAAAATGTTTTTTTTTAATTTTAACATTACATTATCAAAATTGCACAAAATACCTATACTAGGAATAAAGACATAAAAGTAATAAACGGCATTGTATATTATGTTCGTAGGCTATTTAGCTTGACTCACAGCTAATAAATGTGATGTAGTGTTTCCACTCAACATTAGAACTGCCACAATACCTGTATTTACGATTATTTAACAGTATTAAAAACCCAATATTATGTGAAGTCTTTTAAATAGATAAATTGGTTCTTGAAGAGTTTCTGATAATCTTAAATTAATATTTATTGATAACAGACAATGCTTCTTCCAATAAAGTAATCAGGAATCCGATTGTCAAGTATTTAAACCAAAATGCTCACTCCACCCGTGACCATGGATGCTGTAAAGGATCCGAAACGTCGGGAATTTTAAATATCAATATATAGCGATAAAATCCGCAACTTTTCGAAACTTTCCGAAATCTCGTATGCTCTAAAATGCTGAAGTTAACGTAAAATTAAACACGTAAGTATGGAAATATATTAAAGCAGTAATAAATTTGCTCATGGTGAAAGTTTAAGTTTTAAAGTATTCAATACTTACATTACATAGAGCATGCCATAACAAACTCCAGAATGAAAAAAAAAACACAAATGATCCAATATTAAACAAAACACTTTTAATAAAATACGGTTAATAAATTTATTTGAAGTTAAGAAGAGATGTGAAAGCGTTTATTACGATATCGATATATTTAGTACGCGAGACCGATGCGACTCGCTCGGTCGCGAATAGGAACGCAAAAACGCTCCAGGCGGTATAGGGACGCGGCAAACGCCTTGATTACGTTTTGTTGCCCATGCATAGTCAGTCACCCAGACAATAACCACACGTCATTCCCCGTGTCATTCAACCTGTATTTTAGTATTAAAATTACTTTTTATTTGTTTATTGGTAATTTCCCGTAACTACACGAGAAACATCCTGTTTAGTCTCGCTAGCTAGATAATTGGTTAATTAACTGAATAGTATGTTTTTATTTAAACATAATTTTCGTTTTCCCGATTATACTGACGTAACAGTTCAATATCAATCACTTATCATCCCGCAAGTCTAAAAAAAAAAAAGGAAAAACTGAATAGATTTTTCAGTTTGCGTAGGAATTCAGCAATTATTTCTTAGCATTTCTATGTTTACTTTTTTTTAGATTTTATCAACATCTAAGGCTTTACTGGCTCAGGTGGGCCTGATTTTCAATTATTTTTATCGAGACATCTATTTTTAACTAAATTATTATTTCGAGACCGACCGCGTCCCTTCGACGTATTTTAAACATTTTTTATTCTCGTAAGCCGTTTCTAATGAAACAGCCTACAACAAAGACGCTCTACGCAAACATAAAACTAATTATATCGGAAACTACGATAAATGGAGAAGTTAAAATTAATTGCCCTCAAATTGATTCTAACTCCGGATGGAAAATGCTTGAGTAGGGTGTAGACAGGGCGCAGAAATCGCCTGAGGCCCGGCCGCGGTCCGTAACAGTTAACAACAATATTTTATGATAAGTAGTAACTCCCTTTTGAAAACTCGGCATAAATTATTATCATAGTATCTACTTAATTGCTGAACACTTCTTCACTTCGATATAAGTCTGTTCTCAAGTAATGAGAGGGGTTACAAAATTGATGATTAAGTGTTTCTCGACCCGGAAAAGGTGTTTGATCGAGTACCAAGAACAATAATTTATCAGGCTGTATGTAGTCCTCATTGCCGATAACTGTCATGAGATTCCAGGTAGTTCATACTCAACATAAACTTATAAGAATACAATACATTAGAATAAAATGGTTAGCGCATTAGTAGAACCAATACTTGGTTGTACTAATGCTCTCTTAAATCTAAGAGGCCAGACTGAGATGTTATGGTTATGTACTTCGACAAATAGATGTTTTTCATAAAAAAGGTGCTTTTCCCATTGCTACATACTCAAATGACATGGATGACGAAGTATCAAAAGGACATGACATTCGACTTACGGAAGATTGTGTACATAACGAAATAAATGGCTTCGCTTGATGGGAAAGTGCGGTTGGCAGAGTTGCAGCGAGAAAATCTCGCAAGATGATCTTTTCCTTCACAGTTTAAGCTGAAATTAAAACCTATTTCTCGTTTTCCCTAGTGAAACTCGAAAATCTTATTTGATGATATTCTATAATACAAGCAGTGGCGTAGCGTGCCTTAAAGGGGCCCTGTATCAAAATTAGTTGGGGGGGGGGGGCAAATGAAGGGCAAAGATTTTTTTTTATAACCTCCCTTTTCTGTTTACTTTTTCTTTACACGTTAGGGGCCGCCTGGGGGGCCCGTATCATTGGTATGGCTGATACGGGGGTAGCTACGCCCCTGAATACAAGTACCATAAAGACCTGTAAAATAACCAACTCCATTAAATTCTCATATAGGTATTCGCTTTTCAAAGGAGGTCAGCAAATTCATATACATAGATACGTGTATATTTTTTGTAATAAACCGAAGTGTGTTGTTTGTAAACCCATGCAAGCTCGACGCCAAATTTCCATTTCGTTTTTGAGTGCGCCCCGTTCGTGCTGGGTTCTAGGTTTAGTTTAAAGCATTTTATATTGAAAAATAATATACCCTGAGCTAAATACCGGTACGAAATGTGGTGGATGTTTTTCACCAATGAAGTAGAATGATGACCGCGTGTCCAAAAAAATTGTTGTAGTTAGCATTATGTAATCTTTTCACTAGTATGTACATAGGGTGAAACTGTAATGTTGTGTGAAAAATGTTATGGTTGCGAAGGAAAACCAAACCGATGAAATTACTGCTAATAGAGATATAAAGAAGAAAAATACAATGGATGAATGAAAAGATAGCAGAAAAGGTTTTAAGTAGATATCTAGTTTCTTTTTGTGCACGCTAGGCGAGGTATCGTTTTTCCTATTCTCTTGTATCCATCCAAAGGTTTTATGAAAGAGATCACCATTAGCGATAAGACCGCCCGTTGTTCCATTCTAGAACTTTTAAAGTACATTATTAAAATACAGTTTTAAATACAGTATTTCGCATTAGTAAATAAGTACTGTTCACAAAACGTTTTTAGGGTTCCGTAGCCAAATGGCAAGAAACGGAACCCTTATAGATTCGTCATGTCCGTCTGTCTGTCTATCCGATCGTGTCACAGCCTTTTTTTTCGAAACTATAAGAAGTATGCTGTTGAAACTTGGTAAGCAGATGTATTCTATGAACCGCATTAAGATTTTAACACAAAAATAGAAAATATACAATAAATTTTAGGGGTTCCCCATACTTGGAACTGAAACTCAAATTTTTTTTTTCATCAATATCATACGTGTGGGTATCTATGGATAGGTCTTCAAAAATGATATTGAGGTTACTAATATCATTTTTTTCTAAAGTGAATAGGAGGCGAGAAACACTTCCAAAGGGGTAAAATGTGTGTCCCCCCCTGTAACTTCTAAAATAAGAGAACGATAAAACTGAAAAAAATATATGATGTAGATTACCATGTAAACTCCCACCGAAAATTGGTTTGGACGAGATCTAGTAAATAGTTTTTTTTTAATACGTCATAAATCGTAATGATACGGAACCCTCCGTGCGCGAGTCCGACTCGCACTTGGCCGGTTTTTTATTTTTAAAGTAGACATTGTTGAATAGATTCAAATTTGTTTAAAGGCGAACAAAATAAAATACCCAAATAAAGAGCCCTGAGGCAACATACGGGAAAACGATAGGGCAAAGGCTTATCAAAAAACCTATGTACATTATCACGCTTTGTGAGATTACAAATATACAAATAAGGAAAAAATAGCAAGATAAAAACGGAAAATGTTAAACTTACTGCTATAGCGTTCATAAAAGATGTATTACTTTATTCGGTGATACAAAAGAGAATTGACGCAAACCCAATTACAGAGCGCTGTGGCATCTTTTCAATACATCACAATGCGAGTGACCATGTCCGACAGTTTCTTAAAGTTTACTTAGTATTTCAGGCATCCGTCGTTCGACAAACAATTAACTTGGAATACTTTCGTAAAGTGTTAAGGATCTACAACTACCTTGGCCATACACTACAATAGATATCTTTCTTTTCCCATTATCATCATCATATCAGCCAAACGAAGCCCACTGGTGAACAAAGGCCTCTCCCATTGACTTCCACAAAGACCGGTTGCTGCCTGCAACAACGACTCCCAGCGACCTTTTCGTAGGTCTTCTGTCCATCTTGTTGGAGGTCATCCTACACTGCGTTTTCCGATGCGTGGTCTCCACTTGAGAACCTTCTTGCCCCAGCAGCCATCAGTTCTACGAACTATGCGCCCCGCCCACTGCCACTTAACCTTACTACTCCTTTCTTTTCTACAAGCTTTTATTTGACTTGACCTGTTAGTAGTAGTGTTGAAATAAAATCTTATAAAGTCATTAGCTTTCCGCCCACGACTTCGCCCGCGTGTTTTCTCATACAAACTTTCATCCCCTATTTTATCCCCTTGGGGGTAGAATTAATCAAAATCCTTTCTTAGCAGATGCCTACGTCATAACATCTACCTGCATGCCAAATTTCGGCCCGATCCGTCCGGTGGTTTGGGCTGTGCGTTGATAGATTACTATGTCAGTCAGTCACCTTTGAGTTATTTTAATATAATTTAATTATTTAATATAATATAATAATTTAGATTAATCACCCACCTCCCGGTGTTCATTATCATTATCAACCCATATCTGTTCCTGGATTTTGATTGTACGAATATAAGCACTCTCATTCTAAGAGCAGACCCGAGTCCAGCAGTGAGATAATAATGGAATGGAAATAATTAAGTTATAATCATGATAAGATATGAATATAAGTTATGAAAAATTAACATGAGGGGTCTTATATGAACAATAGAAACCAATACAATTATCTTTGTTTTTTTTTTTGTTTATATACAGTCTGTCTATATGTTTGAACACGCATCATGCATTAACTGCTGGAGGTCTGACTTAATATGAGGTGATTCCGTGCATTTTTCATCTAAAACGCCACGTAGAAGCCGTTTTTTTTTTTTATAAAAGCTTAAAAGCTATAAGTGTCGCACATTACTAGTATTCTTAATTGTTAACCCCACGTGCTAAGCTGAAACGCTTGTGTTACGAGTGGGTTCACGTCGGTAGTGCAATGGGTGAGTCTGGAACCGGCAACCACATGATCGCAAGTCCGACGCCATACTCATCAGGCTATCGCCGCTTCATTCAGTTATAGTAACTAACAAAAACTATTTGAAATAAACAACTTGTGCTCAGATGTGACAAGTACCTGTTGTTTATACATATTTCTTATTAATTACAATAAAAGTGCACAGTCACAAACTCGTAATTTTCCCTGTTCCAAAAACTAATTCATCAATTGCGGTTGGCCGCTCATCACATAGGGAAACCACACCTACAATAATATGCGGGAATAGTGCCTACCTACGTCTTTTGTTTACATGATCCCAAAACTATGGGCATCACTACCGATTCGCTTGTTAAACAATAACTGTGTGAGTGATACTGACAGTTATATAATTAGTTTCATTAAAGATGAAAATTAGGACGAAAATTCAGATGATGAATTGTGATGGAGCATTTGCACAGGTCTCAGATGGAAACCAGCGTCAAGTAGGTAGGTTATCCTCTTGACATTAAGCTGATCTGGGCACCTTTTTAGCCCAGCCGTGGGACATTCAAACATTGCCTTTTCGTACGACTATTATTAATTATCTGTAACTGATATATTAATTAAAAATGTATGTAATGTACAAACTGTATGTACTGTCTCCTGTGCTGTTGGCTAAATAAACCTTTCTTTCTTTTCTTTCTTTCTTTCATGTGTCTTTAAATGAACAAGAAATAATCTTGTGTTCAGATTCAATTAATAAGTAAACATGTCCTACGTTATAGGGAGCGAGCTTATAGCCGTTAACCAAACACAATTCCAAACTCCAAGCTGCTACTACAAAATTGAACCCAGGACCAAGCTCAGCTCTTTGCCTCTATGAACAACAAACACCACATAAAGGAGGTTGTATACAGTCAGTTTCAATATATAAGATTTTGACATTACTTGAATAGAAGTTCTATTCAAAATGTGAAATCCTATCTCAAGTACGATAAAACAAAATAAAAAGAGATCTGATAAAACTGTGTATTACCTTTTTACTCTGTTTACCGGCTGTTCTGGGACAAACGTTACCTCACCATGAGACTAACGTAAAGCTGGAGGGTAGATTATAACAGCTTTCTGTCAACCTATGATAATAAAACAAAAAATGTATCACAAGGTCTAAAGAAACCGCACAAATCGCAGGGCAGCTTTAGGCGAGTCGATGGTAAGTGGCGACACTGCGGTCCTTATTGCCCCAAAGAGTCGGTCACGGCCTCGTCTCCAGTTTTCCTGTATTGGGTAGCTGGAGTGGACAATAGTTAATAAACAATTTATTAAAGTGCTACTTCAGTTAACGTCTTCAATCTTTGCGTCATAAACTAAAAGTGATATTACAGCAATAAACAGGTAACGCGGATAAAAACTGCTTCCGCAAAGACCTTGCAGAGGTTTTATATCTGACATAAAACCTTCTTCTTATTAAACTTTTCTGGATTACAAAAAAGTAACTGTTTTTTTTTTCTTTAAAAAAAAAATGCTTACTAGCAATGTGGGTCACACATTACTAGTATTCTTGTTAACCCCTCGTGCTAAGCTAAATGCTTGTGTTACGAGTGGGTTCACGTCAGTAGTGCAATGGGTGGGGTTCGAACCGGCAACCACATGATCGCAAGTCCGACGCCCTAGCCATTAGGCTACCGCCGCTTCAAGTTCTTGTTAAGTATCTGCTTAGCTTAGCATTAAACATAACATAGTATCACGCTTGTATTTACTAAAGGGTGTATCTGTGTATTTACTAAGGTGTACTTAATGCGAGGAGTACGTTAAGTACACCTCTGCCTAACCCTTCGAGGAATACAGGCGCAATGGTTTGTTATGTTTTATATTTATGAACCAAAATAAAAGATATATAAATAGGTATGGTTCTATGACGTAACTGTTACTAAGTAAAGTTTCTCGAACAAAACTAGCTCAAAGAAGTTCGCCTTTGTGCAATTTCATTTATTTGTCCACTACAAAAGTACCTACAAATACCAAGTTTCATATCGTGATATTTCCTCCAGTCGCGAAATGACCATACTAGGTACACTTATTCCGTAATGTTGGTCAATATATAACAGTAAATAATGTGTGCCGCCATATACCTCTACCGTTGAATAACTTCTTTATTTGCTCTTGAGTTGCTCTGGAGTAGGGTCCAATACCTAATAACTTCAGGGCAAACCTTGTTATATAACAAGGAGAGTAGAATAGATTCACAGCAACGAATCTGACTGACAGTCCTTTTTCATACAAGCGTGTTCCTAATATATGGCTCTTAGTTCAAGCCCAGGTCCGCTGCAGGGCGGACTAAATCAGCACTAAAAACATTACTGACTAAGCACTATACCTACTTAGTTGTTGTTGTAAACGGGACTCAGGCTTGAAGCTGAAAATCAGCGCTTGGCAACCCCCCTAGGGGAGGCTTAAGAATAAGCTGACGCTACCTTTTACTTTTGCTTTATAGTTATTTTGAAATGATGGCGGTACTATTAAAAACACTTAACCACTATTTTATTTTATTCCATTATTAGTAAGCAGGTGTTATTGTCTTATCTGAGGTTTTAGTACTATACATACCATCACGCCTGTATTCCCCGAGGGGTTAGGCAGAGGTGTACTTAATGTCCACCCACAGTTCGCCGGTATATTTGGGTCCCATGTAATAGGGGGCGAGCCTATTGCCATTCACTGGGCACATATCCAGACTCCGAGCTGCTACTGAGAATTTCATAGAAAAACTCAATAACACTTTGCTCGACCTGGGGATCGAACCCAAGACCTCTAGCGTAGCAATCGCGATTGGGACCACTAGACCAACGAGGCAGTTAAGTAATATAGTTCGTTATATTGCATAAATTAGCTATGATAATAATCCACTTGACATGTGCAAATTACCGTCGACACTACTAACATATTCATTCAACTCCCTGACGTAGATGATCAAATAGATTTGTAAGTAAAGTCTATACTGTAGGAACATTTGTACCAAACGCTCGTATGGTAAATATACGTCATGAACAATTTATATCAAAGTGGTGTGAAACAGACTGCGGTTCATGAGTTCACAGTGTGTCGCTGGTAATGGAACATATTTGCATCGTTTCGGCATTATCGTAAAATAACAAAACACAATCATACTTACGTTTTGACAGGAGAATTTCACTCTCATACGTTAGGAGAATGAAGTTCTTTTTTAAACTACCGCCAATTTGTATTGCGGAAGATCTGGTACGTCAGACATTGTACGGTCGCTAGCACATCAAGTTACAACAAAATGGCAAATTTTTTTAGTCGATTTTCAACTTAATCATTAACATAATAGGGTTTAAAATCATTTGGAGAAATTTTACAGTTTTGTATAAGCTGATGTGCTGGCGACCGTATCGCTAGTCGTTGTGGGAGTAACATCGAATCACTGTTCGATCATTACGTAATATTTTAGTTTGTCCTCTTTTAATGTTGACAAAAACATAACGAATTAAATGATTTACAAAATAAATATTTAAAAAAATTGTAAGGTCAAACCTCCTTTAAGGACGTTAATAAAATAAGACACTTACGAGAATGACGTAACAATGTTACATTCAATATAATGCATACGTGAACCCATTAAATTGCCACCATACCTACTCGTTGCCGAGTAAAGTGAAACCTTTGAAAATTAAGGTATTCTACATTACATGTATTTTGTGGCAAAACCTCATCTTTAACAAGACAGGTCACCTCCGCCGTTCTCAGAACAGTAATGCATTTATCAGGAATTTATTGTAAACGTAAAGACATATTTACGTCACTCTAATAGGTATATGGGTTTTCCTACAGGACAAGATATATACTGTTATTTTTTCCCAAAGCAAAATAGGAATAATCCTGTTACTGTCATTACAATTGTGTAACAACCCTGTTTCACTCTTTTTGTCAGTGATACATACAGTTTGTTCAAAATAAGTAAGCCCGATCGGAAGTTAGCCGTTCCGAACTACCGCGGTGATAAAATCGTTTAATTAAGTGATTCAATACATAAACATCGAAATTAGTAAACAACATAATTAGAAATGTGAAACATATACGACTCTAATTATCTTTACACCGACTCTTTCTAACAAACTGTATATATTGTCACGCCTGTCTCCCATGGGGGTAGGCAGAGACTATAGATTTCCACCACTTTTTGTCAGTGATAACTATTTAAAATAATCAAATCTTTCAATATTGAAAGGACAATGCCGAAAAAATTGTTGAGGGAATTAATAAGCGTCTATAAATATCATCTTTATAGACACATATAATATTATTTCCTACGTTTTTTCAAGTAACTAATAAAGTCTGTCTAAGTCTGGAAAAAAAACATCTTATTTGAAAACACGATTTATTGACTTCATCTTTCGTCGAATACTCAGTAGAACTCTAAGTGTTGCCATATATATTAAAATAAATTCCCAGTTACGTAAAGTGTTTGGCCTATATTCAATAATGTACATAATGCAATGTATCAAAATAAATACGAAAATGACAACATTTTTTTGTGCTAAGAATGCAACTAGCAAAGCTAAAGTCATTATAGCCTAACTCTCAGATAGGAGACCCGTGCCCAGCTGTGGGAATCGTTTCACGGCTGTCTTATTCTATTTTATAAATGTTTACAAATTCTTATATTAGTTTTTTTCATCCCTTTATGAACAACAATAAATAGCTAGTTATTAATCATATTTAATTGAATATCTGTAGCTTATAAAGCTACAGATATTCAATTAAATATGCATTATAGCATATACGCCATTAATACAAGGTATTAAACTTTAACGGCTGCTAGGAGGCGTGTTTGTAAGCTGTGAAGGCTTGACAGTATAAGTTTCACTTAGTTTTGAGATTTCGTTTCCAAATGTACCTATTTGCTACATTGTTTTATTTCAATAGGAAGTTGAATATTCAATACTCAGACTAGTAAATCTGTGATTCAATATTATAGGGGGTTAAAGTTCGTACATGATGAAGAACAGTGTTAGATAGTAAAACGACGCGTGTGGTTTAGACTCCTACGTATATAAGTTCCTAAGCCCTATCATAGGCCTGCAATGGCTAAAATCGAGATAGTTAAAATAGATACACTCCCTCTCTCCCACTCTATCACACGACCTCTGTTGAGCGAGCGTCTGTTGACTCTTACCTTTTTTGGTTGCGGAAAATCCTGAAACTCCTCATGGTATCTGCCAACTGGTGACGTGGCAGCGTATGTTGGACTTGTACCGATACCATAACTGCACATGCCTTCCCCTACCCTTAGTCACGGCCATGGGATTCCTTACATTCACCACAAACCCCTTCAAAGGGCGAGACCTTGGCTGACGTCCTAATTGAAGCCGCAACTCCGTGATTAAGGAGCTTATATCATTAAAAAATCAAGCCTAAGGTTTACTCCATACCCTAAGATTTGGCTAACCAAAACGAGAAAAAAATTGCCAAAACCTACGAAATACGTTCACATGGCCATTACATAATTCTTGGAAGCAATATTTGATGGACGTCCCTGTAAACAAACACAGCTAAAAATATATTAGGTAGCTACGTATTTCACCAAACGTTTACTCGCTTTTCCCACCACGTAGAACGGATCTAATAAAAACCATGATATATTATTACTTTATTTTTCCTCTATAATAAATATTTTCGTCATCATAAGGCTTGCTACAAGCTTCCGAAAGATTAAAGTTACATGCATACATAAATGTTACAACGTGATATATGTGAAGTTGACTCAAGAGTACACAGAGTTGCTCGGGTCGACAGCCAGACGGTAAAATTTTATTGCAGTATTATATAATAATTATATCGATACAATGTTCGGGAACAGTCCGCTCGACTTAGCCCCACGTCACAATATGAGAATCTATATTCTTATATTGTGCCTGCGTATTCACAGAGTGGTCGAACAATTATAAATGTTATGTTTGCTTCAGGTTGGTTTTTGTTGTTCAACGGAATGTACCGACCCGAACGAGTGAGTAACACGCCTAATTACCTAATTACAACCAAGGCAAACGGAATTTGTGATTCATCATCATCCATAGCCCAAATCTTCCCACTGCCGAGCATGGTTCTCCCTTCCTCCTTCATATTTTCCGGTTTTGTGCTAATCACATCCACGTGTGACCTATGAATTTCTCGAAATCATTGCCTTACCTCACTATCGGATATTCCTAATTCCTTCTGTCCGTAAATTTGTGGTTCTATCAGGTCTTATCTACTGCACCGGTCTACACCACCGCAGCGTGAGCGCACCATAATGGGTTTCCCTAAGTATTCTCCAAATATGAAAAGTTTTTTTTTTTTTATAACAGAGGGGGCAAACGAACATGCGGGCCACCTGATGGTAAGTGACTACCGCCGCCGATGGACATCAGCGACATCGTAGCTGTCACCAATGCGTTGCCGGCCTTTTAAATGTGTGTATGCTCTTTTCTTGAAGGCCCCCATGTCGTACTGGTTCGGGAATACTGCCGCAGGGAGGTTATTCCATAGTTTACATGTTCTCGGTAGGAAGCTTCGTGTAAACCGGACTGTGGTGGATTGCCAACCATCGAGGTGGTGACGATGGAACTTGCTTTTATGGCGTGTGGTGCGATGATGAAATTCAGCGGCTGGTATTTGCTCGAACAGTTCCTCAGAGCACTCCCCATAATAGATCCGGTAAAAGACGCAAAGAGATGCAATGTCTCTCCGCAAGGCCAAAGGATCTAGTCGACCAGAAATCTCGGGTTCGCCGACGATCCGCGCTGCTCTACGCTGCAAACAGTCAAAAGGCAGAATAATCTACTACCTACCATAATATCTATTTAAGTAGGCCACATTTACAAAGAAGTACAAATAGACACAAATTCAATTATCCTTGGTTATTAAACTCCGAACTGAATTGAAATCAAATCAAATTACAATTTGAGCTTGAGATGAAACAGATTACTAACGAAATTCGTGGTAATGCAAAATTGCAAACATTGGTTGTTCGAGCAAAACATTTGTGTTTACCGCCCGATCAAATATTTGATCGATTCTACGTCAGTGTCTATAGTTTATAGCCCCATAACTTCCCTATACAAAGCTTCAGAAGCCAAAGGCCTTCATATATACTATTGAATACCTATACAAGTTACTCAATTGAATTATGTAATACGAACTTTAATTGAAGACCCTTGAAATCTGAACAATTCAAGCTCGTGTTTATGCTACAAGAGTCTCAAATATGAAGATTATACTTATATATAATCAATGATATAAGTTTACTGAACTGTATACCATATTTCTATACTTTAATACATTTAAACTGTTAATTCATAAGTTTTGTTGTAGACACGGCTGTACATAATTATTACTTTTCTTGTAACTTTCAATGCGACATACGCATAAGATGAGAATTCGAGAAATTCCTCAAGGACGAGGACTCAAATGCGAGTGGTATACCAAGATATTTAACTTTACATCACCTTTTCTTACATACGTCACTATCCGCTGCGGGACACAACCCAAGATAAAGGGCAAAAGCCCTGATCCTACTGCTGGTTGGTAGACACCACACAAGAATTGATGAAATTCCTTCAATATTATTTATTACATGCACAAAAGCTTTAATTACAATTTGTCAATATCAATTTTAAGTAAGTGATTAAGAAACCTTGAGTGCATGCCGCATCATTACGTTCTTTTGTCAACATCAAAGGCCCAATCCCCTAAATTCGCAAATTTGCCGGGGATAAAGTAACATTGTGTACAATATTATAAAGAAAATCCTACTTCCGGGTACTCCGGTACCCTATTGTTTGTTGGAGTTGAATACTGATCCTGCCAAGCTTTTGTCGTCCCAAAAATTATGTCAATTGGCTCTTATAACGGAAGACAAATAGAAATATAACAAATTCGGATATTTTTTTTACTTAAAAGTACAAAAATAATAATAATTTATATATGCATACTACTTATTTATTACTATTTTGTCATTACTGAACAAAAATAACTGCTTCACATTAGAATGGAAAGGTATTGTGTGTCTACAACGCAATTTTTAATTCGTTTACAAGGTTTATAAATTAAAGGTTAATATAATACTAGGTTGTTAAATACATAAATA
The DNA here is from genome assembly GCA_958496365.1 of Subacronicta megacephala. Classification (NCBI taxonomy): domain Eukaryota; kingdom Metazoa; phylum Arthropoda; class Insecta; order Lepidoptera; family Noctuidae; genus Subacronicta; species Subacronicta megacephala. The sequence continues at coordinate 7,755,418 of OY292530.1, read as the reverse complement.
AATAAAACTCGTATCATTATATTGCATTTTTAATTTATTCTATAATTAACCTGGCCCAAACCCTTAAACGGCCGACAACGCAATTGCGACTCCTCTGGTGTTGCGGGCCATATCTGCATACCATAAAAAAAACCTCATACATACATTCGATGAAATGATAAATAAATAATGTAATAATCTGTAATATTGTTGAATATATATTACTAGCTGTTTCCGCCCAGCGTCACCCGGGTAAATGTCATGTATGCTATTGAGATTTTCATTCAAAAGTACACAAACTTTTGGACTTGTCGGATAGATTCAAAATACAAATATAGCAACGAGACCTATCGAGCTTTGTATCGAGATTGATATTTATTTGTAGTACTTATGTAGAACCTTGCAGAACCTCCTTTTTTAATATCGATGTCATTCATACCGAGCGTCATTGTATGTAGGTACTGCTCTTGTGATTTAGCAAAAAGGGCTTATAATGTATCTGGTTACCTATTAGGGTCCTAGTGAAACTGGAGACTACTGATTCGGTATGTTATACACAAACGTATTATCTTTGTATTACAATTCTTGTTCTTATTTGGGAGACAAAGATTTTGGTACTGTAGACGAAATCAAATAAGTAGACACAAAAGGATCAATATCTTCACCTTCAGTTCTAGATATAGGTACTATGTGTGTTTAACCTACGCAAAAGTTACTTTTATTCTTCGTGTTATATATCTTAGTAGGTGTTTTTAGGATCGCTTTTATTTCAGAGCTTAAAAAAACAAATTATATTGCTGAAACGTAGACACGTATACCTACCTACGTTTCACCAATAATTCTGAAATTTGCAAAAAATATATTTTATTGATTTCTTCAGTAATAATTTGTTAAGGAAAATTGAATGATCAATAATTAAGACCACACATATTTCTTCCAAATATAAATGATACTATCTACTACCTACATACTTATAAATCGTCAAACTTACCATCACGCCTGTATTCCTGAAAGATTAGGCAGACTTGTAAGTTTAGGTCCCATGTAATAGGGGGTGAGCTTATTTCCATTAACCGGACACAAATCCAACTCCGAGAAGCTACTGGGACCTCATAGAAAATGAATAACACGGCTCAATCCGGAAATCGAACCCACGATCACGAAATCAGCAGTCACGCTTTCGACCACTAGGCTAATGAGGGAGTTAGTCACAAAGTAATAAATTGTCAAGTATCAGCCTTTTTGAATATTCTTATAACGTGGTCTATGAAATTTCCTGATTATGTTTATTATAAACTGTTTCCCTCGGGTTACCCCGCGACCCAAAATTATGTAATTAAATAAAACCACGTTTGAAGTTCTTCTTTTTTGTCCTGTCGAAATTTGAATTATCTTGAGGTACTTAATACAAAAATCTCATAGAAACAACCACTTCACCATATTTTCCAGGAAAATAAAATTTTCCATAACAACCTCACATAGACTAATACGACCAAAAATACCAAATCAGTTCAGCCTTTCTCGAGATCTCGCTTATAACATATTTAGGCATTCAGTGTAGATTCAAAAAATTACATGTTCGTTCGTAAGCGCGTCTGTGTGAATTTGGCATTTCTTTGTAAATGTTCATAATACTTCCAATAACGTTTTTAGAGAAAAAGAAATAATAGAAAAGTTTCCCGGAAAATTTTAAAATTGAGGAAACACTGAAAGCGATTTCTTTGGGACAGGACGTCTGTCGCCTCAGCATTCTCAATCCTAATTTATTTCATACTAGCTTTCCGCCCGCAGCTTCGCCCGCGTGGACAACACGATTTTGCCGGTTTAGGTTTTTCCAAAGTAACATGTACTATATGTATTTGTTATTAAATGAGCAGCATTCGTGTTCTTACAGCTAGAGCGATAGTCTATCATTCTGGAGGTCTCGTAGGATAGATTTCCTCGGGGAGGTACAAATAGTGGTAAACCACTTTGCTCATTGGTGCCTTTTCTGTCTGGTGTCAACATGACCAGATTGATATTAGTACGGACTCTGTAACAGGCAACGTAGAATTGCTCATGAAGGAAGCAATGTTCTCTGAAATCTATGCCTGCCACCCTTAAGGACTCACCCTGAATTATTTTTATGGGCATTGCAAAGTAGAAATTGTACTCAAAAACATAGTCGGATGGTATCAGTGGTATTTGAGGTAGGAAAAGTGATTCCCCGAATACATCCAGTTATCACAGTGGCTCTTTAATATTTTTGTGCAATGCGGTTACTCGCAGTCTAGTCCCGTTACATAGTTTAAATCGTTTAATGAGACGCAGCAGCATTACAGGTGTCCCAAGGAAGGTTAACACTGTTAAGGAACTCATGATACATATATAAGGAAACATGATAGTAAATTGCTTCATCCGCTTGTAGCACTGAATCGATAGACCTGTATTCAATTTCTGAGCCCTCCAACGACTTAAGAAGTATGTAATTAATAGCAGCTGCAATGTTTTTTTTATGGAGTTAGTATTGCACGTTTGCACAGCCAATCTATAAACTTGTTTGTTTATTAGAAAAATCAGGGTACACTCTAACTGTTCAAACTATCATAGCCACCTGTCACTACTGTTACCAGCAGAGATGGTATACATATTTTCCTTTCGGACTCGGGATAATCCGCATTTCCTATTTTAAGTAATAGCTCTGAAAACTTTCCAAGAACCGTATCTCTCATATTTCTTTTTACGGATAATCATTATTTTGGGTTAGGGCTATAGGTATGACGATGGTAAGGATGCTCTGATTTCGTCTGCTCAGGTTCCTCTAGATATAACAGAATCTGACGGCATTCCCCCGTCTGCAACTCAGGAACTCCACCGATCGCACTTTTGCTGCCTCTGACATCTTTAAAAATCTAGTGTGTGCTTCAATTCCACCTTTGTGCGCCTTAGTTGTCTCATCCCACACGATAAATCTGCGATTTCGGAGAATTTGAGCCATGTCACTCTGCTAAGATATTATTGCACAACGGAGTTTCGACACGAATAAGACTAAGCGGAAGTTTTAAAGGCAGAGCCGCTTTCCCACCTTCCCACCAAAAGAGGTGTTATTCCAGATGCAGCTACAGCTAATGTCCCGATTACTTTGTATTTTAGCCAAAAGTGAGTGCGTGACACAAACTGGTTGGCTAAATAATAATATGTACAACTTTGATATGATTTTCGAATATTGTGATTCTCGTATTTATTTATTTTGAACGCAATGCATAACGTATTCCTTTTTAAAGGTATTAATAAAAATTAGGTGTTAATACAAATGCCAGATTTCTTTACTTGCACTATATAGGGGAAGTAACTCTTTTTATGCGACTAAGGGGTGAAATTGAAATTTTGTTGCTTTAATTGTATTGTACAGCTTAAATGCATAAGTTCAAGCACGATAATAAACAATTTATTTCAAAATACGTGTTTCTTTTATTATAATGAAGAGTTTAAATACTTAATCTGAAGTAATTTTGATAATAAATAATTTATTTTTGTACAGACTTTAACACCCCTTTTTAACTCTTTTAGGGATGAAATTCAGAAAGTCCTACAATATGTGATTCTTTAATTATATTGAAGAGCATAAATATTAAGGTTCAAGTAATTTTGATTGTATATAAAACATTCTTCACACAAATTTTAAAACCCCTTTTTACCCATTTAAGGGATGAAATTAAAAAAATCCAAAAATACGTATTTCTTTAATTGTATTGAAAAGCATAAATATTAAATTTCAAGTAATTTTGATAATAAAAAAATATTTTCCATACAAACTTTAACACCCATTTTTACCCATTTAAGGGATGAAATTAAAAAAATCCAAAAATACGTAAATCATTAAATAAATTGAAATGCATAAATTTTCAATTTCAAGTAATTTTGATAATAAACAAAAAAATATCCATACAAACTTTAACACCCCTTTTTACCCATTTAAGGGATGAAATTTAAAAAAATCTTTAACGACGTGTTTTATTATTTTGTATTTAGAGGCTTAATACCAAATTTCATTAAATTCAAATTAGAAATGACAGAGTTTCATACAAACTGTAAACCCCTATTTCACCCCTTTAGGGGATGAATTTCGAAAAATCCTTTCTTAAATGACGCCTAGAATATAAAAGCAATATCCTCACAAAATTTCAAACTTCTATCATTAGTGGTTTCGGCTGGGCGATGATATGTCAGTCGGGACATTGCCTTTTATATATATAGATCACCAATTTTATTTTCTGCGATATTACTATAGGTGCTTTCATTTGATATCATTTAGTAGAGGGACTACAAAGTAGGTACGAGTATGAGCCGTCAAACAAAGTTTAATTAGTTTTTACAGCGAAACCCGCTAACGATTATTTACCGTAAAAAGGACCGTTCCTGCTTCACACTTCATAATTATGCAAAATATTTTAATACGGGACCCAACCCGAATTACGTTTTACTGTTAAACGTAATTCGGGTTGGGTTTGATTTAGCTCTTTCTAAATTGTTTGATGAAACAAATTAATGTGTATCATACATGTCTCCCGGATTTTTAATGTTGTTGGTTGTTGTGTTTTACAGTTATAAATAATGTTATGATGTAATTTTAACTTAATCTTAATTAAGTAAAAAATATATTATAATCTTAAAAATATGTATAAAAAATAACCAAACTGACTATTATATCGCATTGTAATGTAGGTATAAATCGGTGACTTTAAATTAAAATAATCTAAAAATATAAAAAAGATCGTCTCCTTCTATATGTTTGTGTTTTTTCGTGTTTGTCGTAATTACTCTAGTACATAAACCGCAATGTCCGAAGCAAAAGTTACCCGATTGCCTCAGACTTCGACAACTCCCAAAGTGCTAAGTCTTAAAGTAGTCTAGACGTGTGTGCTAATCCGTTAGTCTACAAAACTTACGGCTGGAATTAAGTTCTCGATTGTTTTCCCGATTCGATATCGAAATTGAGATAAGCTCTATATAAGTAATATCAAATTCTATGTAGGTATGTTTTTTTAATGTATGACAAACAATTGTAAGAGAGATTTTGCTACTTGACGTCGATATTCCATGGGAGGGTAGTACTTCCCCGGTAGTGCGCCGACCTACTCATGCTGGCATGTAGACATACCAGCGAGGCACTACTACTCAAAGTAATAATATTTTTGAAAATACTGACAATACTAATTTTGAGGAGTAAGTACTTGAGGGAATCGCTCGATGGCAGTGGCTTCAGGCAAAATTAAAAAAAATAAAAAAAACCCGACAATCCCTAGTTCCCTACTAATATTATAAATGCGAAAGTAACTTTGTCTGTCTGTTACGCTTTCACGCCTAAACCACTCAAGTGATTTTGCTGAAATTTGGTACTGGGATAGGCTACCTTTTATTGCAAAAAATCGTTTTGAAGGGGTTGAAATAGGGGGTAATAATAATATAGTAGAATATAAGATAAAACGATGAAACTTTGAATTAAGCCACTTGATAAGAAGTAAACATTTGTTCCAGTGTTTTTAAAATTTAAATGATATAAGTATAATATGTAAAGGATATAAGCTACGTGTTGTTATAAAAAAGAGGTTGAAATAAGGGATGAAAATTTGTATGTGACTTTTTCATTGTTGAAGATAAAACGATGAAACTTTCAATTTAGGCACTTGATAAGAAATAAATAAATATTTGTTCTAGCATTTTTGAAATTTCGACCTGTGTGGGGATGAAATATGGGATGAAAGTTTATATGGAAGTCCAAACAAAGTCACGGCTTAAAGCCCAACCTCGGAACCGATTTTGATAAAATTTGGTACAAAAATAGATTAGACCTTGGGAAAGGATATAAGCTGCATTTATATTTCGGTAAATAATAAAGTTGGGCTAAAATTTTGTGCTCTACCCGAACAAAGAAGCGGACTGAAAGATATGTAAAGATAATTTGCAATTTCCCACCAGAATTGGAAAAACTAAACAGTCAAAATCTTGTTGTCCACGCGGGCGAAGCTGCGGGTGGAAAGCTATTTGCTTTATATCTCGACTGATTTTCATCAAACATAGCTAAGAACACTCCCGACTAATTCACCTTTCAAACAAAAAAGAAACTCAATCCAAATCGGTCCATCCGTTCGGGAGCTACGATGCCACAGACAGACACACACACACACACAGACACGTCAAACTTATAACACCCTGTCGTTTTTGCGTCGGGGGTTAAAAAAATCTGATATTCAGCCGCATCTAGTTAGACGACGACCGACCGCCCGACCCCAACATCATTGGGAAAAAGGCAAGGAGGTTGGAGAATGGAGTATACCTACATATTGATGATTCTCACTACCAGGTCCAGTTAAAAACCAGCACCAGGCAGCTTACCAGTTGTCTGGCTTTAAGCTGAACTGGGCCATTTGGCACAGCCGTGGGGCACACAATGAGTTTGTTTATTGTAATTTTTTTTTAAATTTTATTTTCTTTATTTATTGTTTTCTTTTAAGTTATTGTGTGCATTATCCGTGACTGTGTCAATAAATATTTTTTCTTTCTTCATATTTACTTATTTCAAAACACTCTGCTCAAGTGGAAGTTATCTCCGAGATATTTTTTACTTCACCTACTCGGAAATTGACTCCTTACGTACTATATAATAATAGCATTGAAAGTAGGTCTTTGCGTCCCTAGGGAAGTAACATTATCCTGGTATATTTAAGAATGGAATTTATCACGCCTATATCTCCGTAATGTAGGGCAGAACTTTCAGTACCTACTATATGTGTATACATAAATATAGTGTGCCGGTATGCTTAAGATTCGATTTGATAGCAAGCGAGCCTATTATAACGGGCTCAAGTTTAAAATCCTGCTACTAAAAAAAATCTAACCATACCTAATAGTTTAAACGACTCAGGAGTCGAACCAAGGAACTCACGATCAGCAGCTACTTACCATCCTTAAACGAATGAGGCTGTAATTAAAATACTGTCTACTATCATTTTCCCATCAATGCAATTCAATCTTTTTCTGGGCACAACCCAAGCGACTCACATTAGGGGCTTATATTTTCTTAGGGCCCTAAACTGTTATGCGCAAATCGCAGAAAGGCCCCTTCAATGGCCGAAAAGCCCTGTACCCGTGTAAATAAATTTATCATCTTTTATCACAAACCTAGAAAATGAACAATACTTAGGTGCATCATTATAAACTGTAATGTAAATTTTATTGTAAGGTTTTACAAAATCCTTGACATAGCGCCTCGTGCACACAGTTTACAGCATTGATATCGGACTGATAAAGAGATCCAGAAAGAGCGATTGCTTCGTTCGAAACACGTGACGCAAATACTGAACAGACTTTTTCAATCCCACGTTTTAACTAATAGAACCATTTCATTCGATTCTCTGGCATTGTTTTGACAGGTAGGGCTTTTTAACTGGAATATTAAAAAAAGATAATTTTCTTTAATTTTAATTTTAATATAGACTAACCTGTCTTTGTTTGACACAGTATTATGAAAATAGTTCCATTATAAAAATATAATATACTTATATTTTCACAAAGAAATGAATTTTCTAATTAAAGAAAATTTCTAGTGAAAGAAAAATTCGATCTCAGGCAGGGTTTTTCTTTCACTAGAAATTTTCTTTAATTAGAAAATTCATTTCTTTGTGAAAATTTCGCAATATTTAATGCTAAAAAATAATAAAAAATAAGTACTTATATTTTGTTTGTATCTGACCACGTAAGCGGTTTTAAGTTATTTTATTATTCTTAACAAAATAGGTAAGTAGGTACTTGTGAAAGTTCATTCAGTTCATATAATTATATGCTCCGAAAGGCGGAGGGTTATGACGGACATAAACTCTTGATTCTCCACTCGTTCAAGCAAATCAAAAATAATTTAGTATAGGTAGGTACGTCTTTGTATTTTATATATATAACCTTTATTTTTATTTGATTTAAGATTCTAATTATTTCAGCTTCGTCGGTTCCAAGGCATATTTCATAAACAGAAATATTTAATCTTATTTTTTATTATTTTTTAGCATTAAATATTGCGAAATTTTCACAAAGAAATGAATTTTCTAATTAAAGAAAATTTCTAGTGAAAGAAAAATTCGATCTCAGGCAGGGTTTGAACCTGCGTCCCTCTGGTTAAGTACACCAGACGCTTTACCAACTAAGCTACCGAGACCACTGCCTGTGATGTCGAATTTCTCTTCCACCTTCTACGTCTTGAGGCGACGTCGGCACCATCTATTGAAGACATTACTATGTCTTTCAACCAACACGACTGCCTTTACAGGTAGTTCAATGTCGAACGATGTTGCCTTACCGTATTATGCTTATTTTTTATTATTTTTTAGCATTAAATATTGCGAAATTTTCACAAAGAAATGAATTTTCTAATTAAAGAAAATTTCTAGTGAAAGAAAAATTCGATCTCAGGCAGGGTTTGAACCTGCGTCCCTCTGGTTAAGTACACCAGACGCTTTACCAACTAAGCTACCGAGACCACTGCCTGTGATGTCGAATTTCTCTTCCACCTTCTACGTCTTGAGGCGACGTCGGCACCATCTATTGAAGACATTACTATGTCTTTCAACCAACACGACTGCCTTTACAGGTAGTTCAATGTCGAACGATGTTGCCTTACCGTATTATGCTTATTTTTTATTTTTCTGGTGTACTTAACCAGAGGGACGCAGGTTCAAACCCTGCCTGAGATCGAATTTTTCTTTCACTAGAAATTTTCTTTAATTAGAAAATTCATTTCTTTGTGAGAAATATTTAATTGTAAAAATAATAACATTTTCGTATTTATTATGCTGTAATTTATTAATTGCTTTTACGTTTTGAAAGAATTAATTAAAGACTACTGACACATGAAAATGTATAATCAAATAATCTTTATACACTTTTAGTTAAACAAACAGTTAATTTACCAAAAATTTAATTAAATCAAGTATTCTTAAATTATACCGTCCTCGTTCATCATCCATCATCGATCCATCCACTAAACATCAAAAAAAGCTATCCAACATAGCAATGCAAATACTGACAGCTGACAGAATCAGAATAAATTAGAATAACCTACCTAGAATGCTGACAGCATGCAGTCAGCATTCTAGGTAGGTTATTTCTTCTAGCGGATAGCGATGCGGAGGAGATATTTCATTCCCAAATCTTATAGCATTCAAGGTAAATAATAGTAGTGCCTGAGTAGAGACGGGTTTTATTATTACTGAAGTGGAAGTGGACTGGCCATGTCTGCAGACGGACAGACGATCGATGGAGCAGACAAGTGCTAGAGTGGAAACCGCCTTTCGGCAATCGTAGTGTGGGACACCCTGCGACACGATAGACCGACGATTTGAAGAAGGTGGCTGGCAGTGGATGGATGCGAGCTGCCCAAGACCAGGATTGTTGGCGCTCTTTTGGGGGGGGTACGTTCAGTAGTGGACTGCTATAGGCTGATATGATGATGAGTGACGGGATTATGCCATGGCATTTATTTTTCTATCCCAAAATTCCATCTCCATATCAGTATGGCCAGTGGTATAATAGATACTTACATTATGGATTGAAAGTGACACTGTGATGCATTTTGAAGCAATTAAACTATCAAACTTACCACAGAAAATGTAACTGGCATATTAATCAGGCCATTAGTTGATAGAGGGACTGGCAAGGTAAACAACGACCGTTCTGAAAGGGTTCTGGGCATCGATATTATTTTCATTAAAAGGTGGCTCTGGCTTAAAAATGGCTCTACAATTATAACTCAACCCCCTTTTCTGTTGAAACACCTAACTCACTAAAACGTCAACATAAAAGTGTTTTTAGTATTTTGTAGGGACCAAAGACTTTAGTCTACTGCTGTCCTCCGCTTTTCGCACCCCACTTCAGCCCGCAACCTTTCGCAAATCACTCCACCTTGATGTTGCGAAGTTGCATCTTGCCGGAGGGCCTCCAACACTACGCAGTGGACTAATATAGGCTGATGATGATGATGATGATGATGATGATGAAAGACTTTAGAAAAGGAAGATGTTGTCACTTCTACATCTTTGTTTTATGATTTTTATAATATCCTAGATATTTTCCGACTTTCTTACCTACCCCGTTAAAAATACCCGCTCTCATAAATGTTTACCTCCTGTGATTCCGTCTTGCCCCTAGCGAGTCTACATAGAAGATAACCGCAACATATTTGGGCATAGCAGGCATATTCAAAGGCGTCAAACTACTTTATAATATATTATTGTTGCTCTAAACTTTGTCTAGCCCTACATAGCATTTAAATTTTAGAAAGTACTCCTTTATAGTACCTTCTTATTTATTTTAAGATATGACCTGCGGGATAAATAGGCCGCTTTTGGGATTTTTTTACCTCACCACAGAAAATTGCTATGTCTCTAAATATTTATTCTAAAAATAATTCAGTTTTTCTACGAATTCTTACTGCCAGCTCAAAGGTTCGATTTGTGTCCGTGATTTGTGTTAGCCGGCTAAGGATAACAGTTTCGAGGTCGAACGAGGTCTTTTTGTGAAGAATACACATCCCGAAATAGAGCCATATGTCGCGGGGGACTTCACAAACATACCAAAGCACACCCTGATAACAAATATTAGTTGAATCCACAATCATATAAAAATTAAGGCGGTGGGAAACAAAAATTCTTCGCGTTATCCACTTGCGCGTCCGCGCTATGTAATATGACATCCACTACACGTGCCATCATTTGCCTACATTGTGAAAAATTTCGATATGGGGGCAACATTTTTTACAGTGCCCAGGGGCGGTGGTTGAAGGTGTACATACAGGTACAGGTAGGCAGTGGTGTACGAATGTACCTATACCTCTGCCTAACCCTTCGGGGAATACAGGCTTGATGGCATGTTTTATGCACGGAAGAGATAAATAAGGTTTAAGTTTATCTCTTCCGTGGTTTTATGTAATAGGAACAGCTTAGGACCCTCGGAGGGGTTACCGTTTTCTAATTAATTTATTTACCTACGTCTCAGTACAAAACACATAGTTGGGATGACTATATTAATTTGTTACTGTCTGAAACATATGAATATTGGGAAAGATAATTTCTAAAACTATTCACAAACTTTGCAGACTACTCATCATTTATTAGCAAATTACAGAATATAAGACCGATACGACGATGTTAACTTAAGTCTAACAAGAGAATTGATTTAAATAAATTTTGCAAACTTGAGTGGAATGGTTCAAAGCCATTAATTGAAAACATTGCATTTCATTTTAACCGAGCTTAATTATTTCAATAGGTGTAAATTCGTGGCAATTTTATTCCAAATGTAATGTAAATGTAAACATAACATAACATACCATCACGCATGAATTCCCCTAGGGTTTGGCAGAAGTGTACCAGGCCCATCCTACTTCTATTTACGGGGCACATATCCAAACTCTGAGCTGCTACTGAGAATTTCATAGAAAAACCCAATAATACTTTGCTCCACCTGGAAATCAAACTCGAGACCTCTAGCGTAGCAGTCGCCCTTAGGACCACTAGAGACATCGCCGCCCTCACCGAACAATACCGTAATCGAAAAATCAAAATTTTACAGAAAAAATAAAATAACGTTTTTGGCTCCTAACTTCTTACCAGGTTTACATAGAAAAATAATTGATATACCAAAAGATAGCAGATTTTTCCTTCGATAAAGTGATATAATTAAAAATATATAATATGTTTATACTAAATTGAAGTTATAGGGGAAAATGTATATTACCAAAATTGAAATAGATTCTTCATCCGTAACGCAACAATACGATTTTATTCAGGTAAATTATCGACACGGATCTACACAGTAATAGTTGAATGCTATCTAATTCTGGTCCGGTAATGAATTGTTACGATGGCCATTTCTCATTATTAATGTTAAAAAATATTAAATGATTAGCCGAATGATACCTATGGTAATATACATCACCGAAATTTCTTGTACCTGAATTAGATTGTTATAAAAGTTTGCTGTAAAAGGTGAGACTTTTAATTTTGGCGAACAGTACAGGTCATTACAAAATGACTATCTCAAAAAGTACTCGTACGAAGATAATGAAAAAAATCACAAGGTGTAATTGACCTTCTAGAACAATAATTCCCAATAAAAGCACTTCTATAGTAATAGTCGATTACGATACTATTCGGTGAGGGCGGCGACATTATATTTTTAAAGTAATTATTGTGATGTACGATAGAAGGTTACACTTTATTTTTTTATAAGAATTCAAAGACGTAAATTAAAAATGTGAAGGCAAATTTCGACATGGCGGGTGGGACTGGCGAGGGCTTAGCGGCGATAAGTAATAATATACCAGAAGACGCAGGTTCGAATCCTGCCCGCGGTCGTATTTTTCCATCACTAAAATAATTTAATAAAATAACAGACTCCAAAGATTTAGAATAAAGGCTTAGTCGTAGATCAGATCTACTTTTAGCACTCTAATATCTAACAGAACACAAATCCACAAATGTAAACCAGTCCTGAGTTAAGCAGTCCTTCTTTTACTTAATTGAAAATGACATTCGTTAATTTCCGATCCAATAAAACGTTACCACATTCAACAGATTACTTTTTAATTAGTTTTACTCTTAATAGAATACCTCTGGAGACAATTAGGTACTATGAAGTAGTAAGCAATTGTATAGGTAAAGTAGGTACTATTAAATATTGGAAGCGGCGGCAGCCTAATGGCTAAGGCTGGTTGCGGGTTCGAAACCCACCCATTGCATTACCGACTTGGCCCACTCGTAATACAAGCATTTAGCTTAGTACGAATTACGATGGGTTAACAAGAATACTAGTAATGGGTGACCCAGATTGCTACTACCTAAGCTTTTAAAAAACATAAAGCCTTTATTACCGTACATCTTCAACAAAAATAACAAACTAGGATTTATTGAGACATTCATATTACAATAAGAATGTCATATTGCTATAGGCGTCATAAAATGTTTATTATGTTATGTTTTTCGTTCTTCTTAGCGAGTGAATGTGCTAAATTGGGTACAGGATATGGAAAAGCGCGCGATGTCATGGACACGCAGTTATCTGATCTGTGATAAATAAACGTAATGTCTTATTATTATTTTAGCAACAATAGATAGATAGACCTGATGGAAACAAGAACATGTAGATTGTCTTTGGTTCATATTGGTCCGAGCTCAAATGCAAGGTCCAAACGTTTTTCTTTTTAAATTACATTAACTTTTAGATAACTGTCTTCAAGGAAGGAGGAGAACATTCTGAATTCAGTTGTAGTATTTTTTTACTTTTGTTACCTCAGAACTCCATCATTTATTAACCAATTCATAAAATTCATTATTTTTTTGTTTCAGAGGATATAGGCAGGACCGTCCTGATTGGACCGGTGAGTTCTTGAGAAGATAAGTTCTTTTTTAATTGTTGTTCTCACGTACCTAATAGAACTCTCTTTTTATACGATTAACTTAATCCGTCGCCATTTTCCAGCATTCTTCTAGCAGTGTTACTAGGCAGATAAACAACAAAGACTAAGTATTGGAAGGTACTGGAAGGCAATAAATGCTGGTTTCGATAAATAAAGAAATTACTAAGCGTCTGCTACGATTTCTGGAAAGGAATAGATTTCATTGATCGTTCACTGTGTTGTGCAAACAATTTTAATACTTAGTTGTGTAAATACACGCGCGACTTATTTACTCAAGTAAATACGTAAGTATTTAACTTTTTCCATTTAACAACTAAGATATCGTGTTAGTACATAAGTAGACAGAGCCACATTTACACTAAGGTGATAATCAGAACCATTTAACGACTTACATCTGTGGCTAACCAATTTGTGGTACCTAAGTACCTACCTATAAGTTAGGTATATTATAAATAGATACAGATAACAGATACTTATATAGAGTTCAGAATGTAACACTCACGATTCTGAATACCCCTGAATTCATCAGGTAACAATAAAAATATCTCATCGTGCTATCTCACCTTTTTGTTATGTTTACGGGGGGAAACCTTCAAAAGGCCACCGGTCTTTGGGGATTAGACCGGTCACTAAAACCGGTGACCACCATCAGCACATAGAGGAGGGTACTATGTCCTCTAATTAGACAAAGACATTTTACAATGTACAATGGTTGGTTAACAACCATTAACGTTAGACCAACCCAGAACCCCCACGTGCTATCCTACCTAGGTACTTAAAGTTCGGTACTACGCTCAAAGTGTGATAATGTCCCAATATGTTAGAAAATCTCGAACTGTAAACGACAGTATTAATAGGTTCGGACAGGACAATGCGCGGCCGGTCCCTCTCGCGCGCTCCATCAATCACTCGCCGTCGGTGGCTCGGTGTACCGTGAGAAGTCGCATTGATGACGATGCAACGTGACTCCGACAGTGTCCGACAGACACGGGCCATCCGAACGCAACGCGCTTGCCATACATCACTTCGCATGTTGTAGTTTATTAATCAAACTACTGAATCTATCTATCTAGTCTATTTTTAAAATATGGCTCGTGTACAGACTATGCGTGCTGCTTTTTCGGTACCTAATAGTAATAAGCCGGAAGCTTATTGCCGCTAGATGGTCATATTATAATCTCTTGAAAGGATATAAAAAGAAACAATATTTCTTACAGCGCATCCACACATGCCCGGCGGCTCGGCCAGCGTCTTTTGGATACCGGTAGCAGTTCGCTTACGGTTCGAAATGGAGCCCGACACAAAGTTTGCGGCATGTCAGTGTGGGTGCACCATTACTTCAACTATCGAAAAACTTTGTTTTACTAATCGGTTTGTAATTCATAATTCATCTTTTTAATTGAAATTGAATCCAGAATCGTCCAATTTATTAATGAAATAGGAACAAGGAATGGCAAATTCAAGGAATATTTACTTAATTCAGCCTACACTCACGCACCAACAGAATATGAAACGGTTTCACAGAAGAGCTTTCGCAGGATTCCCAATAAATCGATTAGAAGTTTCCGCCACAAATTCAACTGAGTTGTACTTACGCGACCTACTTGGTTATATTTTAGTATAGTTTTAATTGTTGATTGGGTGATCCTATGCAAATAAATTTTTTGAGTTCCTAATTCTAACAAGTGTTATTAGGGTCCATAATAAATTTATTACGAACCCTAATAACACTCACACTTAAGTCTACACCGTCTTCCTTCCTTCCAGAACTGCCATAAGGTCATCCTTATGGCAATTCTGTAGGAGGCAAACAGTGTGTAATGTGTGGGCAATGTCTACTCTAGAAATCTCTTTGCCAGTCCTAGTAATATCATTTTAGTCGTGTTGAAGCATTAGGTATCCTCCAGTAACTTGGTACCTCTTTCTCTTATGACTCTGGTTGCATCAGCATGACGGCTCCCTCCCCTAGGAAAATTTCATACGTGTACTTCTTCTTAGTCGGGCACACTTTAACAGAGTGGTCGTGGCTGTCGATGGACAGGGTTGCGTCCCGGAATCACCGCTGGTTTCAAAGGTTGCTGGACTTCGCGCGATGTCCCTCCACTTCTGGCGACTTTCAGCATTGCGAGCACACTGTACTTACCTACTACGGTGAATTGCGTTGCTTTGGTGATTAGGTCAATCCAGCGAGTTGGAGATCGACCACGAAGTCTCCGGCCGTCTTTGCTCGCCTTCTGCTTCATACGTGTACGCTATGACTATCTAGGTATCGCTATTGGATACTAATCAGAAGCCACAGAAAGCTTTCTCATCTTTAATAGTAGCAGCACATAATGCTGGAAGTGTATCCACTTCTTAAGAGTATGTACCTACGTGTCTCAGTTTGTCGCAGACAGATAAATTTTCCACCTAAATTGATCGTACGACTACGGAATGATAATTGTATTTAAGAAAATCAGTAGGTGGTCGTTGCTGTATCGTAATGTACAAAGTTATGCCATTAGGGACAGTTAAGGAAAAGTTTGAAATTAAAAGTGCCAAGAGAAAAGAACTGCCGGTAGTTGCCTTTGATTAAATTACTCCCTGCACTAGCTTACGATTTTTTCAGGACGCGTTTACTTTAGCAAAAACGGTGGGTGTAAATTCAATCTTATGTAGAATCTTAGTAAAGATAACAATTACCTATCGTCATTGTTGCTAAAAGAACTCGTTGTTGAAACTATTTCGGCTGCTGTGTGCAGAACCTAAATACCTACCTACCTAAGTACTCGAATGAAAAAAGAATGTTATTTGAATTCAGCACACAAAAAGGAAAGTTAATAAATTCATGCTATTTTTATTATAAATATTTGGCACCAGCTAAACATTTTTAAAGATGTTAATTTCAGTGTAAGAAATATCTGATCTCAGACAGGATTCAAAACTAGGTCCTTCAGTTAAGTATGTACCCACGGCTACACATCAAGCTACGAAAAGCTGCAAAGCTAAAACCAGTTTACGCTGGCCTCTTATTGTATAGAAAGCCTATACAGTGCGAGATCAGGTTAATCTGGTTTTGTATAGGTTTACCTGTAGCCGTGTGTTCATAACACCAGAGGGACGCAAGATCCGGAGGTGCCTGAGATCGAGTTTAACCTTCGCTATAAGTTATTTATTGTTATAATTTTAAAACAATTTTTGAAGTAAGCATTTTTTTTAATGTCTATGCTAAACAAGGACATGTTGAGGTAGGTTGGTGTGATGATATGACACCACGACAAGTAGCTTCATGGTACTAAAAAGCCATTTTCTTTTTAGTTCTTGGTTAGTAGTTTTTTCTCTCATAAGCTTATGATAATAACACGGTATTTAGAACATACTATCACGCCTGTTTTCACCGAAGGATTAGGCAGAGGTGTACCAATGTACCTACACAATATATTTCGCCGGTATGTTTAGGTCCCATGTAATAGGGGGCGACCCTAATGCCAGTAACAAATTTTCTATGAAATTCTCAATAACACTGCTCGACCTAGGAATCGAACCTAGGACCTCTAGCGCAGCAGTCACGCTCGGGACCACTAGACTAACGAGGCAGTTCGTAAATTGGTAGTTTTACGTATGTAAATATATTGTTTTTTTTTTTACATAAATTACCTTAAGTATATGCTATAAGCTTTAAAATATAAAATATATTGCGGAAATGACATTAGGTAAGTTACCGTATTTTATGATAATAAAACAAATGATATATTTCACGTACCAATAATTCATTTTAAATTTTATGGCAAATATAACATTTATAATTATATGCGTCGCTGTTTTGCACAACACTTAATTTTATTGCATCTATTTACATGTAACAGAAAACTAGCAAATAAAAATACCGAACTTACTTAGATCTAAAACTAATAAATAATTACGTCCCTAAAGTACTACCTCCCACAGAAGACACAAGACGGTATGACGTGGACTATTGAATACTGCTAATAAATTGAACAACTTTGCATCGAATGCCCTGCATTGTTGCATTCTTGCATACAATTTTAAAAAACCGAATGCTAACGCGATTAATAATGGTTCGCAAACGAATCACTTCTGGAGAAATGAATGCATTGGATTGGTAGTTATAAGATTTTAGTATTGTTCTAACGTGATATTTATGATTTTATTGAGAATAATGATTATTTATTATCTTAATTAATTTGAATAAAGATTGATTATTATCCATGGAGTTTCTTGCCGGATTCTTCTACATAGGATCAACGTTTTGGAACCGTGCAACTAGAGTCAATAACGTTTCATAGACGCTTGTAAAAGCTTATTTGAAATAAAAACATTTGATTTGATTTGATTTGATTTAAACCTACATTGGATAGGTCCCTTAAACGTAACTATTCTTACGATAAAATATCATTGGTCTTTCCCATAAAAATAATGACATAGTAAATATTTTCAGTTAGCGGATATAACATATTGTAGCTGAAAATAATCGTAAGTAAAAAATTCCTTTTTAACTTACTTTTCAATATACCTATATATTGAAAAGTAAGTTAAAAAGGTTTTTATTATACGAAACAGCGACGATCAAGGCTTAAATTATAATCAAACATATATAAAATGTTACTAATATTTACAACAATGATCTAAGCATGTTATTCACGCGTTTACATTACTATGATTTATATCGGTAGAAAACTAAGGAGAGCTCGGAACGAGTAAATTTTTGCGTGATAGGGGCAGATTGATTTTTTAATATACTACATATTATTTGTATCAGTTGTGCTGCAGTTTTGTGCACTTCTTGAAAAGTACCTAGTTACACAGCAAAATCATGAATACCTTCAGGGACAGCGGAGATATTTCGTACCGGTGCCGAGTAAAAATCGCACTTTCTACTGACCAATGGTCAAGTTCATGGGGGGGGAGGTCTTGACCGCATTCAAACGACCCCCAACAGGTAATGGTTTAGATAATTCGCTAGACCCCTTCGCATCGCGGACTATACCTGAATGCTAATTTCGGGACTTATAAACTGTTAAAAATATTTTTCCATTTATTAAAAAAAAAAAAAAACAATCTGAAGTAGTACATTTTATATTTTTGTGGTGACAGATACAAATTTATTATATCCATTAAAAAGACTTTATTTTAAATCCGATGCATGATTCTTATAAGGAGACCAACAAGCGACTTGGAGGCAATAAATATAATTGTTTCAGGCGTTTCAGGTGTATAATTACAGGCATTCGGTGACTAAATAATAAAATAATATTTATAATATAACGTATAATGTATTTGATCTGATCGCAATTAAAAGTTAAACTGATTCACAACTTGTCCTTTTTAGTAAAACATATTATATACAATGTATAAAATAAAATTCCAATAAAGTAATTTCAGGTTTCTTCATAGCTTGCATTATTCGATCGTACTAATTTCTAGAACAAAGTACTAGGTTTAATATATCTAACGACATCTAGATCTTTACCAACTCTACCCATCGCATTCAATAGTAAATATAAGGCCTTATTTCATTCTTTAGCACCGTATCTCGATTTGTCAGTCTATTTCATCACATTACCCATTACATCATTACGATGTCACAAAAATAATAATTAAAAACAATGTTATAAAATATTTCCCAATTATATCTAAACAATAATAAATTTATAAAATAATATTATAGTGTACGTTCTCATTACCCGATTATATTTTTTGTACCTAACTAAAACTATATCTACGATTTATTTGTCACAACAGTGAATTGCAAGACTTAGAATAAAGCGTAAAACTAGAAATACACACTAAATCTTACAATAAATTGTTCGTTAGAATTTATTTTCATATTTTAATATCATCTTTGGTTTTATAGTGAATCGATCTAAGTGACCATTCTACATAACTTTTGTGTATGTCCTGTTTTAAAATAAAATAGCATCCGTTGTCCTGATACACAAAAGATTAATTATTTTAGTAATGGTTACATTTTAACAAATTAGTTTCAACATCAATAATTAGATGATCGGGACACGTTCACGTGCGTGCCTGTAAGATTTCCAGAATGGTTGGACTAGCGAAACTTAAACACTGTTTATAATACTTACGATCTATCTTTGCTTACACTAAAATTGACTTCGAAATTATTCACGATTATATACGGCAAGTATTCATTACGTCAAAATTCAAGGTCAAATAAAATATACAACCACTGGGACGAAAACAAAAATAAAACGTATTGACATAAAACAATTGTCCACTCACATTACATTTGATTGCACTGAAAAACATAAATTCATAGATTCGTCATGATTGAGATACATTAT
Organism: Subacronicta megacephala; assembly: GCA_958496365.1. Classification (NCBI taxonomy): domain Eukaryota; kingdom Metazoa; phylum Arthropoda; class Insecta; order Lepidoptera; family Noctuidae; genus Subacronicta; species Subacronicta megacephala. Next base: position 7,735,690 of record OY292530.1, on the reverse strand, counting down.
AATAGTTAAATAAATTTAAACGTGTGTATAAATATTTACAAATAACTATACAGAACTAAGGCAAATGCTTTGAGGAACCACAAAAACACATTACATGATAAACCTTTGATTAGCTAGTACCGTGCAACAATAGCGCAATTATAACAAACATTAGTGAAATATGGTCTCTAAATATACAACATTAACATCCAAAATAATTCAATCTGAAATTGTACCAATGTAGACACACAATATTGCTAGTCAACATATTTTACTTTTACGTAAATTATATTTGTTCCAATTATTGTTCTTATTGTTTTATTGCAACATTTCTGCAGTAAAGTACATATTCAATTTGTATCATTGTTAAAATATAATAGATGAAATCTTTAATTTTATTTCAGGAAGAAATATTATTGAAATGTCTGGATTTAAATGATTTCAGCTTTGTTTCAAACATTCCTATCTTCAAAAACGGTCATCAAAATAAAAGCAGAACGAACATAAGTCTACCATATTATTGTGCAATGTGGCAAGAGTCGTATTAGGACACCAATGCCTTAATAAGAACAAAATGTTCAACATAAGGCTGACCCTGCTCATAGAAAATCTTCCCTTCTAGGGAAATATGGACCGCTAATACACAACCGTCGTCACCGGTAGGTAGTCATCTTTGGAAACATATTTCTATTCGACCTTACGGCAAGTCGTCTTTCTTGGGCGCCAAATATTTTTACTTTGTTTTTTTTTTGAAAAAGCGTACGTTTATCAAACTGATCTAGTGGTGATCCTAATATACCGACTATGATTTTAGTGATATATTAATCTCAAAATCCACAATCTTACAAGTGCATTATTGAAGAAATGTTGCAAAACGCTTAATAACAAATTGCTTTACTTATATTCATCCATGAATCGTTTACACATGTGTATGAGGTCAATGAACTTGGGTCGCAGGTTCGGGTCGAGACTCCAGCAGTCTTTCATTAGATGCCTGAATATCTCTGAGGGACAACCTTCCGGTATTTGAAAGCTGAAAGGAAAGATCATGTTTACTATGGGTCAGTAGTTTTTTTTTGAAAACCGGACACCTGCCACACATTGTTTTTGATGAAATATTTATTTAATGGGTATAGCTTTTGCGTTTATATCGTTGATAGGGTTCAATTTATATACAGTATGTCCTAAGCCGAGTGGTCCAAATGGAAATATGAAAAAGAAGGTCATCTATTAAATACTAGCATAGCATATGATTAGGTTATCCTGAGTACTGAAGGAGTTATCAACAATTTTGGAAAACTATAATATTTTGACGAAATCGTGATTCATTTGAATTTATTTAACATCATGAAAAGCCTACTCAACACAGAGCGATCAAATTTGGCTTAAAATACTACTTTGCCTGGGATTCGAACCCAAAAGCTCTATTCCTCTAGCGCCAAACACGCTTACAATCGACTAATAAGGCTGATGAGGCGGTCAAATTATAAAAATAAATAAAATTGGTTGTCCCTTTGTAATATCAAAATAGCAAAATAGCTAAACTTACTTATAAAATATTTTTTGACAGTATGTCTGTTTTTACCTAGTCTCCGAAAAGACTGAAGCTATTTTATGAGACTTTCATTTGTACAGTTGTTTGACAGCTGATATTATAAGGAGAACTTTAGGTTACTTTTGATTTAGGAATAAAATCCTTTTGAGACGAGAGATAAATTATATCGACGGCGAAGTATCAATAAGTCCTAAATGACAAAGTCAAAAATTTACACAAACTAGGAAAATCTTTTAATTTCTTGACAAGTTAAAAATAGTTATTATATTTATTAGTTTAGAATTACATATATATAATGTTATGCTTTATATTATGCTGAATTCGGAAAATCTATAATAATAAGGCGAATAACGCCTTTAAACTCGAAATAATAAAAAGTGAATTCTCGAAAAACGCCAGTTAGGAGGCACTTTACCGTCGATATGTAATAATTTTAATTGATCGTAAGTGTGGTACTGACCAGGAGGCGCGCTCCCGTGGCCGCTCGGGGTTGAACTTGGGCACCTCGTGCCGTGCGCGCGTGAAGATCTCCCAGGCCGTCACGCCGTACGACCACACGTCACTCTTCGTGGAGAAGTGCCACGGCTCCACCGCCGACTCCGGCGCATACCTACAACATAACAGGATGGAACACTTAATTTTATGTAAGTTTAAGTAATTTTTAAGTCACTCAAATCCAATACTTTCAACCCGTCAAGCGCTATATTGTAGACACAGTGCAAAAATCGATTGTATTGCCGTCATGAGGCGTGACGTGCGTCAGTGAATTACCGATGCAATGGTACAACGTATAAGTGAAAATTTTTGTTTTCTTTTTCCAAGATTTTTTTCGTGTATCCTAAAAACACAAAATGTCACATACATAAACCCGCAATAATAACCCGTAAGTCATAATGTTTTTTTTTAAATCGCAGATGCCGATCGTTCAGCCACTGCATCAATCATGCCTTCAGAGGATGGAATCGAAATAACTGTGCTTTTTTGAAATTGTCAGACAAATTGTCAATTGTGAAACCACTTGGTTTAGCAGTGTGACGTTAAATTTAATAGAAAAAGTCGGTGTAAAGACAATTGGCGTCGTATAATGTTTCGCATGTGATTATTTTCCGTACTAATTTCAATTTTTACGTATAAAGACACTTAAGCAATTTTACGTACAACTTCACAGGCTCAGTTATTTCGAACAAAGTGTAACAAATCAAGTCTCACCAATTGATCGGCAGCAGTCGCTCAGTCTTAAGTCTGTAGGCGCTCTCCTCCTTAGGAATGATCCTCGCGAGGCCGAAGTCTGATATCTTCACGTGGTATTTGTTCACGACTAGAATGTTCCTTGTCGCCAGGTCGCGGTGCACCATATTTTTGGCTGACACATGATCCATACCCTTGAACAAATTAAGATCCTTTTAATTTTGAGCTTGAAACAGAATCGTTTGTCTTGAGCGCCAAATAAAAATTATTGGATTTTTCAGAAATTGTACGTCTGATAAACATTCCGCACAGATAATAATTTAAAATGTAATTGATTGATTCCGCAATTCTTACTGACATGAACTTAGCATGTAGTATTATAGACGCCTTAAGAAAATAATTGACATTGCAGAGTCCCAATCATTGTTAATAACAATTAGGATTAGCAACAGATGTTTTTGCTTCCTACAAACCTCAAAGAATGGAATATAGAAAATAACAGCCACCACAAAGACATATAGACCCACCCAATAAAACTCATAACTAAAGAAAATTACCTTACTACTATAGGTCAAAAACTTACCGTGGCGATGTCTCTCGCATACTTGAGCAAGTGTGAGATGCGCAACTTATCTCCTTGGAACTTGAGGTAGTAGTTGAGGGAGCCTTCTTCGAGATACTCCATCACAATGAGAACATCAGAGCCGTGGTCCCAGGAATAGCCTAATATCTCTACTATGTTGATATGTTGTAAGGACTGAAAAAATATATATAATTATTAGGTAGGTATTATAGAACAACTCTAGGCAAGTATCCCGGGAGGATAGCAGACTAAAATAGCTGCATTTTTTTGACATGCCAAGGGCAAAGCACGGTGATTTGCCTTTCAATGTTTATAATGTTTAAGTTTATTCGTAACAATGTAAGAATTGTGCAGTAAACTGCGTCGTTGGTCTAGAGATAAAGTCCTGGATTCGATTCCGAAGTCAATATACTCTTTTTATGGCACACTTAAGAAAGAAAGAGTAGAGCTTCGTGTGTATGAAGACCCAAAAAAAGTGACTTTGGAGTAGAAATAATAAGGTTGCATTTACCTTCATTATTTCCAGTTCATTTTTGAAGTCTTCGTACAGTGTACCATTCCTCTCGGAGGCTTGTCGCGTCAACTTCTTAACCGCTACTTCTCTTCTTTGAGATTCTTGGTTGTCGCGCTCCATCCAGCCTTTGAACACGTGGCCATAGTTTCCCTGCATAATTTTTTAAGTATAGTTTTATAGAACTAAAGGTTATGGAATTATGTAAGTGGACCACCAATTACATAATTCCAATTGACTGGAACTGAAATATTTACTCATTTAGTGGTATATTAATAAATAACAACAACAACTGCCTGATCATATCTAATGGTACCAGTGCTACGCTAGAGGTCCTGAAGTCGAGCAGTGTCTTTGAGATTTTAAGTAAAATTCTTAAGAGGATAGTATCCGCTTCGCGCCCCATACAAACGTAGTTTGGCCCTTGCTTGAATTTTAAACAATGAAAGTCATTGAAATTTTGCAGTATCAATCTTATCATTAAAATACGTGTTCCTGTAGTATAAAATTTCATTTCAATATACGGTTAAAAAGTTACACGAGCTCAAAGATTGGCAATTTTCGTTGAAAAACGGCCCAACTTTATGCTAGTACTTCTCGACAATGTATCAATACAGAAACATTCTGATTCGAAAGAAACCCAGATAATATAGTGAATATATTTTTACAAGATTTTTTTTTACGTATTAACAATATTATAGGAGTAATCTCCAAATTCGGAACATAAGAAATACGCGTGAAAATTTTGCAAATGTATTGTTGTTTCTCCTCTCGGGCACGCGTTCGCATCGCGAGGGATAGAGACAGCGACAACTGTGCAACATTGTTGCGTTCGCGAGGGACACTCCTCTTAATAGCAGAGTTTCGATTTTGCTCGGATAGAGGCTCGCCTCGCTAGGCTCGCCCCCTATTACATGGGAACTAAACATACCGTCGAAGTGGGATATTAATACACCTTTACCTAACTCTTCGAGGAATATTTATATATAAACTAGCTTTCCGCCCACGGCTTCGCTCGCGTGGTTTCTCGACTTTTCTGCATTTAACATTTTCCCGTTTTTGCAACATTTTTAATTTATGCTCCGCTCCTATTAGTCTTAGCGTGATGATATATAGCCTATAGCGTTTCCTCGATAAATGGGCTATCTAACCTTGAAAGAATTTTTCAAATCGGACCCGTAGTTCCTGAGATTAGCGCGTTCAAGTAAACAAACAAACTCTTCAGCTTTATAATATTATATGTATAGATGACAGACTCACACTGCCAATCTTCTTGGTGAGCGTGACGAGGTATGTCTTCCCCTGCGACACGATGGACTCCATGAGTCGCGGCGCGGGCGCAGCCTCGTCCAGGTCGTCGTCGATGGCGCGCCCGCAGCCGCTGCCCGACCGCAGCGACCGCAACGACCGCAGCTCGCTTCGCAGTGCATACGGCAGACCGTTCATGCTCTCCAAGGAGTTCGAGCTTTTGTTGTCTGCGAACTGAGCGACCGGACCGTTTATATCACGGAAACTAACGTACACAAGTTATATAAAAATAAAAACTGCATTTATTTTCTCATCACAAATGATTGGTGGCATGTAGTGGTTGATCTAATACAGGCAATTGCAAACATTTGTGAGAGACTGGTGCCTGAAATAGGTATTGAAGTACCTGTGTTACGGGTCACCACGCCCCCTTAGACTTACATTAGGTAAATAGACTAAGTTAGTATTAAATAAGTTTATGAAATACAATATTAAATAAGAGAGTATTACTAAAGAATTAATACACAAACGGATATACAATGTGTGTGTATGTTTTGGGTAGATGTGTGTGAGAGTGATAAAACACGTCTTGTTGCATCTTGTGCTTCTAAGGACCCTACAAACACATTTAAAAATCTAGAGGGAAAATCTAAAAATGTAGATGAACAACGATATTCCCCGGGTTTTTCTACCGGTTTATGAGCAACCGACTCTAGTAATTTACAACTGATAATGTTCACCGACTTTGTTTCAATGAGTCATCTCAAGATAACAACCTGCCGACAATATTTTTTCGGTTTTTCTCCCGTGTTACGTTTCCCTATTATTTAACGATAATAATTCTCCGATACATACTCACATTTTGATACAACAACCTCACAGGAAAAGGTAAAGTATTTACTATAAGTTACATACGCGTATATAACAACGCGCATATTTAACACGACACATATCTTATTCATTATTCAAGCCCCTATTACATAAATTATATTATTTTGACATTGAATCTACACATTTTGCACTCGATATATATATTTACAAAACATTAATATCGTGAACGGTAATGTACGGGACTTACTGGATTGTCATATTGATCTGACATGGTCCCGTTCATTGAGAGCACGCTGCTATCTGATATTAGCGACTTGTTGCTGCCAGCATCACTCAACTCGCTCGGAATAAACCTATCACCTGCAAACGTTTTTAATTACATGAGAAAAATACATTGACTACTTAAAGCAGATCGTTCTGCTTGAGCACCAAATTCATTTATGTTTGGTTCATCATTCATGGTTTGTCATTCTAGAATCATCAACTATATATAACTTCTTCACAACACAACTGAGTACTAAAACTTTTGCTTAAAAATGGTGACCGTTCCAGAAAATAGAGAATATTGACAATTTTGAAAACCAAAAAAGGATTTAATTTGGCGCCCAATGGTGAACGACTGGCCTTAACATCATTATTTTCATTTCATATTAAACGCATTTATTCGGAAACTATTCGACACTACTCACTCGATACAGTTTCTGCATGCTCCATATGTTCAAGGGATATCTTTGGCTCTTCATATTCGTGGATCGGTACATATTCTGCAACAAATAACCTAAAATTAATATCAATAATATAATTATATTAGTGCAGACCTGAAGTTAAGGACTTAATTAAACATCTTCATTTTCACGTGATAAAAATATTAAAATACCAATAATATACATCGTTAAAATTATCGTTACGATCGTTAAATATTGGCATCATAAAATTACTGAAAAGATCTCTAGACTCTCAGTTCGTACAAAATTATGATATTGGAGTTTTCTATGAAATTATCAGTACCCAATTGTTTGTATTTATGCCCGGTTAATACGGTAGATATTATATAGTTGTTTTTTTAATAAAATGTTACAGGTGTCAACTTGAGGTTATTTGAGATGCTAATAACGGAAATTGCATTATAGTCTATCTAATCTAAGAAGTACTATTTGACGTTTCATACTTTTCAGGCCGAAATAACTTTGCATAGGTGTTACTCACACAATAAGAAGTAAGAAGAAGTTATTTTTATTTTATCACAAAATGAACAATTCATAATCAATTAATTTAAATTCAAATCCTTCAAAAAAAGGCTAAATCACCAATATCTTTTTTTCGAGACTTCATTTCAAAGTCATGTAGTCAGGTCCTTTAACGTAGTGTTGTGACTCTTTAAATTCACTTGCATACACATAATCGGTAAAAGAATCCGAATAATCGAATTAATTGATATCGAGCCGATTACAATCCAGGCGTGTTTTATGCTGGCATCTAATTAAATAAGCATAAATCTCTGAACGAAACTGCCGCATGAGCGCCCACACCTCGCCCGGGCAGCGCGCCGGCCGCAGCAGCCGGTCACCATCTCGTAACATTACCTCTGTGCAGCATGTGGTTCATGTCCCGCATGATCTCCTGCGGGCGCAGCGGGTCGGGCTGCCAGCACTGCCGCATGAGCGCCCACACCTCGCCCGGGCAGCGCGCCGGCCGCAGCAGCCGGTCACCATCTCGTAACATTACCTCTGTGCAGCATGTGGTTCATGTCCCGCATGATCTCCTGCGGGCGCAGCGGGTCGGGCTGCCAGCACTGCCGCATGAGCGCCCACACCTCGCCCGGGCAGCGCGCCGGCCGCAGCAGCCGGTCACCATCTCGTAACATTACCTCTGTGCAGCATGTGGTTCATGTCCCGCATGATCTCCTGCGGGCGCAGCGGGTCGGGCTGCCAGCACTGCCGCATGAGCGCCCACACCTCGCCCGGGCAGCGCGCCGGCCGCAGCAGCCGGTCACCATCTCGTAACATTACCTCTGTGCAGCATGTGGTTCATGTCCCGCATGATCTCCTGCGGGCGCAGCGGGTCGGGCTGCCAGCACTGCCGCATGAGCGCCCACACCTCGCCCGGGCAGCGCGCCGGCCGCAGCAGCCGGTCACCATCTCGTAACATTACCTCTGTGCAGCATGTGGTTCATGTCCCGCATGATCTCCTGCGGGCGCAGCGGGTCGGGCTGCCAGCACTGCCGCATGAGCGCCCACACCTCGCCCGGGCAGCGCGCCGGCCGCAGCAGCCGGTCACCATCTCGTAACATTACCTCTGTGCAGCATGTGGTTCATGTCCCGCATGATCTCCTGCGGGCGCAGCGGGTCGGGCTGCCAGCACTGCCGCATGAGCGCCCACACCTCGCCCGGGCAGCGCGCAGGCCGCAGCAGCCGGTCACCCATCTCGTAGCTCTACAACACATTGTACATCAAATACCTGCATTATACACGAGAAAACTAGTATCAGCGACACCACAACATATAATTTATCGTTATAGGTACAAGTTAACATTATGTTGTAGTTTTAACTCCCGCCTAATAGGAACATAATGTTCTATACTGACCCTTGCAGTCAAAACTGGATTAGTTTCGGTGGGCAACTGTCCGTAGGAGAACACCTCCCACAGCGTGGTCGCGAATGCCCAGATATCGCCCATCACCGAACGCTTCGCTAGGCTCATGTCGGAGAAGAATTCCACGGGCATCCAGTGCACGCTACAAAATAAATAAATAAAACAGAGACACGACAAAAACACTAAGTTAAGACAAAACAGTTAAAGATTAAGTCATGTCATTCATGTGAAACAACACCTCATACAGACGAATTTGGTCCAGCCGTGAAACACATGCGTTGACACTCTATTAGTTAGACTTTTATTTAGATTATTTTCCTTTGTGTTATATCAAAATATGATGGTCCCATTGTTGTATTTAAACAGAGCTCTAACTTACTCTAACTGCGTGTAATGTCTGAGGGTAGGTCCGGACAGTTTGACCACGATGCGGTCGCCCTCGTGAGCGGCCAAGAGCAGCCGCCGGCAGCGGATGTAGCCGTGCACCACGCCCGCCTCCGACAGGTCCCATAATGCCCGAGCTAAACCCGCTGCTACTTTCTTCAAGTGAAGAGGCTTCACGCGATCTTCGTTCTCTCTGAAAGTGTGTACACATTTTGCAAAGTTCGGTCTAACTATCAGTGAGTGGTAAAATAAAAACACGAGAGTTTTTCTGATTCGCTTCGATCAATCTTCAGAGTCTTCACTTTCAGAGCTAGTTCAGACACTGGATTGTCGATATCCGCGCACAAACTTAAAGGAACTCTTGTAGAACTGCGAGAGCAGTGCGATTCGTCCATTACCTGAGATAGTCATCGAAGGGTCCATAGGGCAAGTACTCGAGCACGAGGGCGGTCGGTGAGCTGAGTGTCACGCCATATAGGCGGACTATTGAACTAGATTGCACACACGCCCATTTGCTCGCTAACTCCACAAAGTCCTAGACAAAATAATATTTATGTTTGAAAAAGTATTAGGTACACACCAATTGACATTTTAAAAAAAAAGTTTCTGGTTTTTCTCTAATTGCAACAGTATTTCAGTAAATAGTACTAATAAATTAATGCTTCAGATTTTTAAGCCTCGCCAGCGAAATAGAAATCTAAAAACTATGTAAGTTACTAGCTGTCCGCCCACGGCTTCGCCCGCGTGGTTTTTCGGCTTTTCTGTACTATAGTATATATGTATTATACATATAAACCTTCCTCCTGAATTAAAAACCGCATCAAAATCCGATGCGTAGTTTTAAAGATCTAAGCATACATAGGGACAGACAGACAGCGGGAAGCGACTTTGTTTTATACTATGTAGTGATAGTGATGTAAGTTGTTCACTGATGAATAAATGAAATTCCTTTGGTGTCTTATTGAAAGTCCTGTTCTTAGGATCACGAACAATTTTGTATAAATCCTGTCCCCAACAGTCATGGGATAATTTAATATGAGGTGCCGCTAAATCGATAGGAGTTCAAAAAATAAAAATAGGCACCTATTCTATTTTTTTATTCAGTTATAAATATAGTCAGTGTTGTGGTGCTTCTAACGGTGGCCGAACCTACAAACTGCAAGGGTTAAAATGAAGAGCTGTCTTACCTTTAAATGGTCATTGGCTTTTTCTCTCTGTAACGTCTTGAACGCGACCAAAAGCTTTTTAGTCTCGTCGAGCCTCCACAGCGCTTTATAAGTCGCTGTTATGTTTTCCGAACCGATCTTCTCCGAACCTGAGAAAAATTACCTTAATCTACCCGGCTGGAAAGCCAATAAGATATTCAAAACAGTAATAACAATGTGGATTCTATTGATATAACTGTTTTCATCATCTTTTAATAATTGTGTAAATTACTTGAATGAGCAAAGTTCAAAAGAATAGAATTATCATAAATAAGTCGTAAATACTCATTACATGACAATGATATACGAATGTGTGTAAGTATTTGAATACCTGTGTATAATAGTATGTCCTTATTGGGCAGGCACCGCGGACTCCTGTTGTCCTTGAGAATGTCCTGTAGTTCTGCTTGGTCAATACGTACGCCCCTTTTGACTGGCTCTCCACACAACAGTAATTGGGATTTGTCTACAAACCCATACATTCGCATTACCACTTGATTAACTTTGCTTTCATAAAAACCTATCTTTTTAATAACACGTTCATACATGCAATCATAAATTATGATAAATGGGGACTGCAAAAAGTTTATCCATCTGCAATTTAATGTACTATGAATATGCTATTTACTCCGCTTTATTGGAACTTTTGTATTTTTCTTAGATACAACAACATTAATTATAATTACTATTCTCACAAAAAAAGCTATATGGGTTTAGAAATGATATCGGTCCGTCAAGTCTGTGAAAAAGGTAAACAAAACATAAGGAAATATTTTATTATAAAAAACTCATAAGGAAAGATTTTATTTCCTAGGCCAAAAACCCGATCTGGAAATGACCGGTTAGTAAAAATAATAATTTTGTACCTTTGAGATGAGAAATAGGTGTTGCAAAAATAATTGTTTTTTTACCTTTAGTAAAAATCTATAAATAAATCGAAATATTTTATCAATGCTTTATCTGAGAGATCAATTATTCAAATTTTTCTCAAATGCAGAAAACGTAAGCTAGCAAAAAATACAATAACATGGATATAATAAGTGAAGTTTATATCATAGAACAACAGTCAGTGACGTCACGTCACATTCGTATATTTATTTATTACTCGAACTGTAAATTATAATTACTTTAGCGGAATACAACTTGTTACTTTAATCATCTCGATGTTCCGAGCATTTCATGCACGCGTGAACTACACGTTGAAGATTTTTTTTAATACAACAGATGATATTCAACACATCTGAATCATGTTCTTATGGGCTTCTACAAGGAAAACTTAAATTTCATAGTCGCTGGAGAAACAAATTGGACATTACAAACTATTGTTTAAGTTTAGCTTGAAGGATGTGCTATAAGCAGGGTTGGTATCATTTCTGACTAATAATTGTTTAGTAAAATAATTCACAGTGGGTTATTTAATGCTTACAAGAAGTTAGCGTAACGTGTAAAGACAGCATTATGTACCCTAACCGCTTAAAACCATACTATAATATGACACAGGCTAAAGAAATGTGTAAAAGCATAATTACCATATTCTGATGGTGGTATGCATTCATTTAGAAATATTCTGCCCTCTGGGTTCTGATGGCATCCCACCAACCTCTCGATGCTGTAGTACTCCTCATTGTTTACAACGTAACAATGACCCTTAAACTCTATTCTATATGTCTCCGTTGTGCTGCAAATATATTAACAATATTAAAGTCTTGCTAAGTAGCCAACGGCTTTGGATCTTAATTGGAAAAGAAAACGAGCAGATTTTCCAATAGTCGAGTATGGAATAAATTTGTCTTTCTGACAGTTTTTCCATACAAAGACTTTTTCCAGAAAATGTTATCAAAATAGTCTATTATTAAAATATCTGAAAAAAAATGTGTTCTGAACTGTTTTTTTTCTTTATTGTAGCCTAACAAACGCAAGTTTGAGAAGAGTTTGAGAAGTTTGTTTTAAAAGACCGAAAAACTTGCGTTTGTTAACGCAATTTTTGGTCTTTTAAAGCGATAATTTACCTGTTTTTGGTGCAAACGTCCAAGTAATAAACATTGTAGTCATCCTGGCACTGCCTCAATATATAACAACCATGCTTCTTTGCGCGTTTTTCTTCTAACTTTCGATACGAGAATGCACCCCTATAAAGGCATAAGTTTTTACTAAACACAATTCTCAGTAGCAATTACATAAATATTCACCCTTCATAGGCGTGTACTCACCCGACTGGGCCGTGACATTTTATTCGTTGTAGCTCCTTTAGCGACGGTGTTTCGTCATCCTTAGACAGGTTAAAAGTCCACTTCACCATTAATCTGTTCATATGCATATTAATACATTTTATTGCAATTTTATTTAAATCAACTTTAAAGATGCCGTCTGACTAATTTAATGTGTAAAGAAGGACATATTCTAGGTCATAACTCCTATTATTACTTACAATGTTTTCTACGAAATTAAGAGGAAATACGAGACTAAAGAAATCTACAAAAGTTTCCATTAGGTACATACGTCCTATAATCACCTTAGATCAAATAAGTGCTTAGAATCGCCTAAATAAAAGCTGATAAATAAGGCCGATATAGGACAGCTATTTAAAGCATATTACGAAAGTAAGTTCTAACAAACCTGTAATATCCGTCACAGACTGATATAAATGACGAAAGATGCTCTTCTGACTGAAACTTAAAGAACAACGGGGTGCCTCTCCGCGATATTTCTAACGAGTTCTCACCGTTTCTTGTCAAATAAATTAATTCTTCTATTTTGCAAACATGCGACCACTGAAATAATGGGGATATTTTAAGTAATTCAATCACGTAAAAGTAATTTACGTATTTTACATAATTGTGTTTAAATTTATTCTTATAGATAATAGGTTGAGATAGCAAAGCTTAGTAAGAGTTGCATACGAAAAAGACCTCATTTTACAATCTTAGCGTAACTTTTTAGTATAACGATGAACAATGTTGGACGTAGTTAAGCAGAAAGGACTCAATCCACACAATGTCACTTTTGAATTATTGAAGTTTCAGCTGTGATTTCTCTAACACTAAGTTACTTTTTTTTAATTTTTGACCCTTATTATTGACAGGTGAGTTTATATTTTATTTGTCTATCAAAATAATGATATACTCGTATTTTGCACTACATTACGAGATATTAACAGTAGTACGGTGGCATATTTAAATCGGCCATTGTGTGGATTGAGGCCTTTCTGCTTAACTACGTCCGTTTGTCAGGCTGAGTAGGCTGTATATATACTTACTTCACTTTTAACAGTATTGTACAGTCTTATTCCAGGTTGGTGCGGGTGGAAGGGTGCCACAACAACCCGCACCGGAGTCACATCACTGCCGTTCTGCCATAGAACATTGTCATATTCCTCCGCCAAATAGTTTGGAGCCATTATATACAGTTGTTGCAAGTATAAGTTTTTTATATAGCTGAAATATATTTATAATTATGATAGGTATTTGAGGAAAGCGAGTAAAACCACAATATAAGAATTCTTATATTGTGGTAACAGTGCGCTTCTTTGTGTAATTTATGTTTAAATGTTTACCGCCTTAATACAAGAGACGGTTTAAGCAAAGTCAAAGCTAAATTCTGACGTGATAAAGCTATTTAAAACCTGGGTTTTTCTTAGATCATTTATTGTAAAAGATGTTCGTGCTAACAAAAGGAAAAGATTAAGCATAATTAATTTAAATAATTCGGCGACAGTACGTGAGGTTAGATAATTATAGTGTTCATTACTTCACCACAATAATTAGGAATACCATAGCAAAAATAATAGCCGTAATGCTGTACCTAAAAATTGGGTTATTTTAAGTTTTTATTGAACACCTTATCTGTACTTGTTACATCAATAATCATACAATCTAAGGTCTGTATCAAGTACTGATTAAATTGATTTGTATCGTCGGAGATAATTTATTAGATACTAAGCTGCGTAACTTATTGCTAACTTAATAAACGTGCTTGATAAGTACTTAAGTAAGATCTAATGCCACGTAATAAATAATTGATGGTCTGGCAACATACACATTGTTCTGTGACCATTTGTACAACATTTTCTCAAAACTACGACATCTTTAAACATAAAAATCAATCGCCGTTCGTTAGTCTCGCCTAACTGCAAAAACGGCTTGACCGATTAGAATAATTATTTTTGTGTTTTGTTTGTCATAATATAGGGGCGGTTTAAGAAGAAAAATAATAAGGAGAATCTTGAAAGAAAACTTAAATATTGGTATCTAGAAAATCCTCTACGTGACTTGCGATATGAAACTGTCATTTCTCATTATTTTTGTTTAGTTTAAATGGCGTTTGTAGCAGACAGGGGCACACAATTTACGGGCAATTTATTTTTAATCCGAACTCCTTTTCTTCTATACATATACATAACTATTTATATACTAGCTGGCCTTAGATGGGGTTACACTCTGGTCCATTCCCTTCATTGAAGTACCTTGAGATATACTATTTTTTTTTCGTTTTGTGGTATGGTGATAAAACGAACAACGCATCAGCGTTGTTCGTTTTAGCACCATGGTTTATGGTGGTGATGATGGATGGATATGGTATGATGGTTTGGTGACTCGACAACGATACTCATACGACAGTGACCTTTTTTCTTTTCATTTCATCATCATCATCATCCCGTATTCGTCCACTGCAGGACGTAGGCCTGAGTGTAACTCAATCTTAGGCGACGCGAAGTTTGCTGGGCCAGCTAGCTACACCATACTATCATCAAATAATTAATAGCTGAGACCTACACATAACGAATACCAGGTCAACGTAAATATAAAATGAACTTGAATTTGAGCATGAACTTTCATTAAACTGAAGATTGGACTCTGTGACTTAAAGAGGCCTACGGCCAGCAGCGGACGCATACGGGCTGATGATGATGATAAAACGTAAAAAAGATATCATACTGGAGTATAAATGTCGTTGTTGAGTTGGCAAACCATCGGCGTTGTTCGTCCTAGCACCATACAACAAAACGACAGAGTGTAGTATATCTCAAGGTGCTTCAATAATGGTAATCTCCCAGGGTGTGACCCAATCTAAGCCAGAACGAAGTTTGCCGGGTCAACTAGTATGGGATAAAATAAATGTCAGAATGACAGCTGCCGTGTGTAGTGTTCATTCTAAAACATCCTTTGTGTCGCTGAGATATGGTTTAATTTCTCTAGTTGCTCAGATAATTTATGAACAGTCTGTTGGCTACGCTATATTCGATGGACTGTACCTCAGTTTTTCTAAGTCGGTTAATAAAATACTAAAAAAGTTAACGCTTGAATGCAGACAGCCACAAACATCTGACCAGCAGCGATATAATCAAAACAACTTTTGTTTGCATTGTGTTGGAACAAAACCAAAAAAAATGCCTACAAAAACATAATAAAGGCAATATCAGATCAGAAAATTGTTGTAAGATAAATTCCAATTGGTATACTTACTTGACGTTATGACCAACGGAGCAAAGTTCGGGTAGTTGATCATGAGCACGTTTCTTCGCGACGTAACCGTGTCTTCTAACAATCACTTTTGGTATATACTTTTTGTAATCCCTCACAACATCGTTAACAGACAATTTTTCCTCAGCCGTGGCGCGTGTCCTGCATTCATAACATTTAGTCGCAATTTGTCACGCAAAAAGTAGCATTTTTTGGAAATTCGAGACGTGAATACATAACACATATCCACTAAACGTCTTTTACATCAAGTTAAATCTTTGTTTCGAACGTGTCGTAAGGTCAACGTGATAATACGAATCTAACACAAAACTCTTGTCAATCGTATCGTAAAAACATGCAAATGTTTACGCTTCTATCAGAGAGTATTACTATAATCCAAATATTAATATAATGATAATAAATATTATCATGCTTATACTTTATAAGCACCCAATTTATTATTAATTTGTAGGCTTTATAGGTCATTTTTAATTCGTGATCAATGAGTGGTAGGGATTTCGCTAAAATATATTTTTTAAAGTGCTTCAGCATGCAAACAAGCAAAACAAGATGGGTTTGCTTGTAGGCACTTAGGGCATAAAAAATTAATGCACGGGCATAAATCTAACTCTAGTCCTTAAACGTTTCACAAATAAATTCTAAGCCGATCAGAAGTTTTTTGCAAGTGGTTTAGAAGTGGTAAATTTTCATAGAAAGAGCTTCACATTTCTAATTGTTTTGTTTACTAATTTCGAAATTTATGTATTAAAACACTTAATTAGACTATTTTATCACCGCGGTAGTTCGGAACGGCTAACTTCCGATCGGCTTACTTATTTCGAACAAACTGTATGTATGTATGTTCGTGATCAAACAAGAAACAGGAAAATATAATACTTAATTATTTAGATTGAAGATACCCGCGTAGGTACATATAGGTACTAGGGATCTGGTCGGACGTTTTGGTGCTTTTAGCAACGCAAATGACGACTCGAAATGTTATGTTTTCTTTTATATCGAGAGATGGGAATGAAAGAACTGCAGACGCCGTGATGCAGTGTGCCGACCGCTTCCCTCAGCCGTCAAGGCCGCGAGTTCGATTGCTGCGTTACAATAAATATTTGTATGACATAAATACTTACAGATATTTGTTTTTAGTCTGGATCCTTTGTTTATCACAACTTTGTTGATTTAAAACTATAGATTACTAAGTACCGATAACTATCTAGTGGGGGCTTCTTATTTTGGGTTCATTTGAACCTTTGTCAATATACCTACAATAGTTCTAAATAGAAGTATTATTTGTTTATGTTAACCCTTTAAAGAAACTCAGATTTATGACTTCAAATTTGAAGGGGAAAAAATAGATGATTTGAACGAAACACACATGTAAATTAAAGAGATCATTTGATAATTGTGCAGTAAAACCGGAGGGCTATTGTTTCACAGTGGAGACTGGAGACAGAGTAATTAGATGTTTATTATAGTCCATTGTTCTTTGCCAAAGCAGGACGCAAACGTACGTAGGAAATTGTAACAATTTAATAATTTACAACACCAGTTATTATGTATATCATAAATGTTCATAAAGTGATAGCCAACGAATCCTTCTTCTAAATCACACACGAACAAGGAATACATTTTCACCCGACTTCAAAAAGGAGGAGGTTCTCAATTCGTCTGTATGTTTTTTTTGTACGCTACGCTACGCGATATCTCTGCCAATATGGATCGATTTTAATGATTATTTTTTTGTTTGGTAGGTCTTCAGGGGCCATTTAATTTTATCGAAATCGTTGAGCGATCTTAAAGAAATCAACAAAAATCTAAAAATTTATCGAATATCGATGATATTATCGTTTATTCCGAAACATCACTGTCTTATTTGAGCAGTGCGTTAAGTTGCCTTACAAGTACTTATAAACTATCCACAAAAATTAAAAAATTAAATTTTATATCTTTAAATCATTTGGACACTTATTAAGTAAGTAAGTTCCGCTCATTGGCCGAAGCGAAAAAAATGCTAGGCCGTCCTAGCATTTTTTTAGGGCGTAAGTAATGGGTAGGCTTTTGGGGTATGCACGGCAACACATTAAAGAATACATTTTCCGTATTAGCTAACCTTTCACTATATGAAAACTCTATACAATGCAAGTACAGCTTAATCTGGATTTATATACCATGACCTGTAGCCGTATGTACACTGGGTTCGTACCGACAAAAAACTAAATTAGCCTTCGCCCTATGATCGGGGCCTAATCTTCAACCAAAGGTTATCACAAGTCCATAACGTTTAGGTGAAAATTATGTAGGTTTTTACAATATACATAGTTGTATTGTTTATTTTGTTACTAGCTGTCGCCCGCGGCTTCCTTAAAGGATTATTTACTAACTTTTTTGTGAAGGAAGCTTTGAACAACAATTATTGTATAACTGTATAACATGTATAATTGTATAACTTACATGTCGGCAATACCAAGACCAAGAATTTCTTTTTTGTGTTCAGGATACTTAATTTCAGGTATCCTGTTCTCGTAAACATCACTCCTTGCTTGCAGAAAGTAATAGTCATATGTAGTTTCGTCCAATGTTATTAGCAGTTCTAATCTTGGTACCTGTTGAAGAGATCATATTCGTTAACAACTTGGGAGACTGAAGTAGTACCTAACAAATGTAAATAAAACTGTCTAAATTCTCCAAATGATTATAAACCTTAAAGTGTTAATAATTAAGTTCAAAATCGACTGAGAAAATTTGATGTTTTGTGTTAACCTGATGTGCTGGCAATAATACATGGTGTTAGAATTTTATTAGCACCAGAATAGTATTGAAGAATAAATAGGTATATTTTCTAAGTAACAATACATTAAATCTGGTTGAAATAATATTATTTAGTTGGTGAGTCAACTAGAATCCTTAACTTACATAGAATATTGTTATTAATTTAAAAAATACACCATTCAAAATGACCAAAAATTATATTTATATTGTAATGAAGAGCCTTTCAAACTATGAAAAAAATATGTCAAGAACAGTATTTACATATTTTTATTCCGATATAGATTGCTTCGATTGGTGTAGTGTTATTTATGTTTAAAACCCAAAGCCGTGAAGTATATAGCTTAATTTGTAAACAAGTTCATTATGCTGGATTTCCACCACAATCATTTCACAAAATGAATCATGTGCCACTTGAGGTCAGAGTCACATCGTAAACAACATTTCTGGAATTTCATGTTTTGAGGATATTTCTGCTTTTATTATTTAAATACAAAGTACAAATCTTATCTTAGTACTGCTGCTGTTTTGTTTATTTGATTTATAAAAGCAGTATGTAATATAATGAAGTGTTATGTCAAGTAACAAATACAATATAAAATCTATTGTTGTTGTTGTGCCCTGGGGTTCTTACATGCTTTAATGAAATAAAGACTCAAAAACGAAGGACACGAAAAAAAACCTCTAATGTAGAGATCATACGATGTTTTCAAAATAAAGCACTCAAAATGCTAACTGATGCCCTTCTATTTATCAGAACCAGTGAATTGCAATCTTTGTAAAACCTTACAAAGATTGGTATGGTATATACTAATACATTTTTTATGTATGACAATGCATACACAATCATACAGTTGTCTGTTATCACAGACAACATTCTTCTTCCTTCATTCAAGCATTCAACACCCCCATTTTAATTGGAAAGACAAATTCCATTCCTAAGGTTTCATAAATAGGGGATGATTGATTTTTACTAACTGAATTGTCACTAGTGTACCTACATCTTAAATTAAGAACACATAAATATGTAGATCTGATGAAACTACAACATAATGGAGACCTGAAGTTGATCTGATCTGATGGGACTTGAGTCAACTCTTCAATGGTCCAAAGCAGCTTGTTTGTGTTTCCACTATTTGGTTTATTATAATGACTACTATTTATCTATATACTGGCTATAGGTAGCTATAGTAAAGTACCTACTCAAAGGTAAGAAATTAGCTTCTAGCCACAAAAAAAACAACAAAGATCACATTTTACTATTATGTGCTAACTCTATTTTGAAGCATAAAAAAAGATTAAAAAGGTTATTTTATTTCATACACTTCAATTTGTTTTGGAGTTTTTTTTTGTCAAAAAGTAATGTAACTTTTTTTGTTTGTATAAATTTCCATAACAACTCATCTAGACTTAACTTTATTAATGCATATTATATTACATACAATATATAAAACCAGTCCTAATACAAATGGAAAATGAAATAAAAAACTAACATTTTAGTTTAAAGCATTCAAGGCCTTCAATACTATTCTAACACTGTTTAATAATTCATTAAAACAAGATCTGGGTCAGTGTGTAACCTTAGGGGCACTATGAAAAAAGGACTTAGAAAATTTTCACCAAAAACAATCGCCTAATCAAGCCTTCGGGATCCGGTGGGATGTGGGAGTATTAGGGTGGGGGACCTTGACCTCGGGGTCATTGACCTTGACCTCGGGGTCATTGACCTTGACATCATGCTCGGGTGACCTTCGAAGGACATGACCTTGGGGTAAAGGTCATGACCTTGGGGTAAAGGTCAATGCGTATGAAGTCTTGGAATAGCCCTTTTATGGCCTGTACAAGTGACCTTGGAAGGACATGGGTCATTGACCTTGACCTCAAGGTCAAATTCACGAGTCGTGAGAGTGGCATGTGACGTCATGTTCGGGTGACCTTAGAAGGACATGACCTTGGGGTCAAGGTCAATGTTTAGAAAGTCTTGGAAGAGCCCTTTTATGGCCTGTACAAGTGACCTGGAACGTCATGACCTGGAAGTCTTGATGTCAAGGTCAAAATTTCAAAATTATAAATAATAGTTGGATCAAGAGCTACAGAAAGCAGTACTTATTTCTAAACAGCAATAGTAAAATAAGGCGTAGTCGACGGAGCCCCGCTGCGCGGGGCTCCTACTTCTGGGTGGTTTAAAAATAAATAACCACGAAGGGAATGGCGGGGTCTTGCAGACCCCGCCATTCCCTTCTAACCTAACCTATCCGAGTCGGGGTGCAGCAATGCTTCTCGGGACCTAAAATGACCCTATAATCAAGGTTAATACGACACGGACAAAAAACGGGCGAATAGAGTAAAAAAAAAATTTTTGAAAATTTTTTCTAAGTCCTTTGCCCCTAAGGATACGCAAGCTGAAGATCGATCCAGGACTGAAAAATTTTTGAAGTTTTTTTTTTTTTGTTTTTTGGTGTTTTTTTTGCCGTCAGCTCATGGTTTACAACCAAAGCAACATTTTCTTTCCCGAAAAGTTTTTTGCCAGAGTTCCCATTTTGGAAATATGGAGCATTTCATGAAAAATTAAAAAAATTCGGAGGCCCATAACTCGGCAACGGTGGCTCGGAGGACCATGCTTCTCGGGACCTAGAATGACCCTATAATCAGGGTTAATACGATACGGACAAAAAAACGGGCGAATTGAGTAAAAAAGAAATTTTTGAAATTTTTTTCTAAGTCCTTTGCCCCTATGGATACGCAAGCTGAAGATCGATCCAGGACTTAGAAAAATTTTTGAAGTTTTTTTTTTTTGTTTTTTGGTGGTTTTTTTGCCGTCAGCTCATGGTTTACAACCAAAGCAACATTTTCTTTCCCGAAAAGTTTTTTGCCAGAGTTCCCATTTGGGAAATGAGGAGCATTTTATGAAAAAAAAAAAAAAAACGGAACCCCATAACTCGGAAACGGTGGCTCGGAGGACTATGCTTCTCGGGACCTAAATTGTTTCTATGGTCAAGGTTAACCTCATGCTGCAAAAAAAGAACAAAATTTCCAAAAAAAAAAATTAAAAAATTTTTGAAAAATTTTCTAAGTCCTCGTTCCATAGTGCCCCTAAGGCTACACTCCAACCAAGATCTGTTCTGATTCTATCATGTAATAATCATATGAAAGATCTCGGATATTCTATATTGAAATTAGTCTTCAATTACCTTAAAACGTATCCTGAGTTCATAATCCCTCGTACTGGACAGAACTTTTGCGTTATCTTTGAGAAAATAATCCCTTCCTTTAACTCGTAACGCGAATAGTGTCCGAGTGAGTGGAGGAATTTTATATTTTTTACACAAAATAATGCATAACTCTTCTGCAGTCAACGTACTGGAGCATCGTATAATATTCGCGGTACGGTCAGTCACCACCGCTACTTTAACTGTCTCTTCGATTGCTGCCATCGTGAACTTGAACCATAAAAAACAAGAGGACGCCAACAGAGATAAGACCTAAACCCACTTTGATAAATGCATCATTACATTACCACTAGCATTTACAACACGTATCAATTAGCATTACTTTTTGTGGAGCTCCTATTTTATACCAAATACATAAATTAAATAATGTTTATTTATAACATTGGCTGAATACTTTTGTATTTTTTCAGAATACTTTCGTTCGATCACTGTTATTTTCCCGTAATACGCTGGAGGAGAGTGACGTTTTCAATCTTGTCAATCTTAAGTTGACATTCTTGACATTTAAGTTGTCAAAGTTTAAAAACTTTTTTAAATATTTTGGCATGGCTTCAGGGCTCTTTATGCAAAGATTACAAAAGGTTTTAGCTTACAGAGTAAAAACTTCTTTGTTCCAAGATTTAGCCTAAGGTACTAGCGACACACTCAAGACTGATGCAGGTATGTAAAACGTACTATGCAATATGCGGCTATGCAACGAACCATACAATTCCAGTTTACGAAATATTGTACGGAAAATCCATGCAATTCGTATGTGATATAGATCAGTTATATTCTACAAATTCACAAGTCTTTCAAACCATATCAAAAGCGCTCCAGTAGTTTTTATGATTAGCCTTAACTGATAATTACAGGCTCACTGATTGAAGCACTTGAGTTCAATCAGTTTATTATCTATATGTAGTAGCAATGGGTCGACTCGGCTTTTTTTAAAATTTAAATCATTTGACTTGAAGTAAGTGTTGATTCAAATCGTGATTCTCGTTTCGTATCAATCGGTGAAGAATATGAACGCAGTAGCGACGCGAATCTACGAGTGTTCGACTCATTTGGTATCCTCTCAGAACTAGCTCGAATAAAATTGTATTGTGACTCGATTCTAGATTCGCTATTCAGTACGTTACACACAATAAAAAAGAATGAATAGAAAAAAAATAAGTTTAAACCAAAATAAATTCAGCATCTCGTTTTTTAGTTTAATCATTACAAGTAAACACACAAAAATATGTCAGTCGGGACATTGCCTTTTATATATATAGATATAGATGTTGCAAAATGCCTATCCGGCACCATCAACGTGATAATGGTCCTAAAATACGCGAAAAACAAAATCCGTCTTAAACAATAATTTATCAACGGAGCCATTGCCACATATGCTTGAGGTGTGTAAACTATGTAAATAAAACAACGATGTTATTTCTTCAATTTTACAATCAATATGATTGAATAAAACTAACAATTAAAATAAAAAAATTGAATTGAATTTGGCGCCCAAGGCTGAACGTTTACGGTTCATACTTCAGCCCGTCTACCTAGTCTGTAGTCTAACTAGTAAACAGTGGTTTAGCCACCAATTCGTTTTTTTTGGACTTTGCAACTTTTTATTAATATTTAACTCATTGTAATTGCAACATTTTCCCTTCTCCGCCATTGCGGAGATTTGGCTTGGCGTTGGCGGCTCCTGTCTTTGTTCTATACCATTGGCATTGTTCCTAATTCAAATACTACGCATAAAACGCTCAAATAAAACTTTACTGGTAAGATTAACAATTATTTACTATTTCGACTACTAAGAACTTGTTTTGATTGCAACTCTCTATACACGTGCGAATAGTTGACAAAAGCCGGCGCCGGTTGTAGCATTTTTTCATATTGAATAATTCAACAACTTTTTGCAACAAACAGCTTTTTTAAGCGATTTTACTGGTCAGAGAGTCGCCTTTTACTGTCTTCCTGAAAGTATTCGTGTCGGTTTCAGTTTCCTAGGCACTTTGTTTTTAGTCGGTGTTTCATATTTCAAAAAAGTAGGTATTTACAGCCAATAATTCAACAAATTTAAAATTCGTTAGAAGAGTAGTATTTAGAACTACATTATTTACTAAATATCTAGTCTGAATCATTACATAAAAAAATCATCACGCCTGCCCCATCAATCTTTTACTCAGTAAGATAATCAATTCACTTTATTATTTTCTAATAGGTAGGTAGGTACTTTACTAGATTTTTTTGACCTGCAAAAGTACCTACCTGCGTAATAAAACAAGGTAGGTACTTACTCCGAAAAAACATCTTATTGTGTTACCCATTATTGCTTTTCGTTTTTCTGTATTTTATTTCTAACAATTTCATACTTTTGTTCAGAAAAATGGATGACGACTGGGATGATGCGGGTGATGTGGTAAGTACTATTTCATATTCGTCTTGTACTCTACTGATCACAAGTAAAGCTTGAAAGCAATCCTGGGATTTATTCCAAAATGTTATTAGATTTTACTATGAAATCATTGGCAGCTGGAAGATGGCATTTGAGCTCAGTTTGCAACAGCCTTGCCCCTATTTTATGGAATCTAAAATCATTATTATATTACTTTGGGTGTACTTAAGCATCAAAAAGTACAGATGGGCCACTACAGTATGGTGATGGGATGTTATATATACATACCTACAATTATTGTCTTTTGAAACAAAAGTTTGATTACCCACCATTTTAATGTGCCCTTCATAAAACTTAACATACAGGTTAGGCTTCATAATAAGTGTGATTTTGACTTATTTACAGGCAGTGCCCACTTACAACTATGGCTCAACAGACATTGATGAAGGGCACAGTCTCTCAAAGGGAAGAGGATTCCAATCATTCAATGATAATGGTACTTGTTATTTGTATATTTTTTAGGATCTAAGAAAATAAGTACAAATAATCCTTTATGACATATAAAAAATTCAAGTCTAATAGCTGTTTGCGTTTTCCTTGTCTGGTTTATTAACTATAATTTGCTTCTAGACAAGGTATATCAAAATGAAACATGCATTAGTTTTTTTCAAGAGCAAACCTATACATCATAAATATGGTTAACATTCTAAACCAATAAAAATAGGTGTCTATTTACAGAAATTCCATAGAGAAATTATAATTTGTCTCAGTCCATTTTTTTGCATTATTTATGTACCTACATTTCTACTACATAAATAATGCTGAAGAAATTGTTTATGCCTCTTGGTCTCAAGTTGATTTTTTTATTTAAACTAAAATCTCTTATCTTTGTTGACACTTCATATTATGCTTAAGTTGACTTGCTTAGGCTAGTGATACTTGAACCTCTTACTCAAACCACATACCATGGTATTATGTTACATCTTTATTTAACTTATATGTACATACAATGATTAATATTGTTAACTAGAATGTTTGTATGATTGTTTAGATTTTGATGATGACAAAGGCAGTAATGGGTTTGGCGAGAGGCGCGGACGTGGTGGCCGCGGAGGAGGACGTGGGCGGGGCGGCAGAGGCGGCCGCGGTGGAGGACCTGGCAGAGAACCACGAGATTATGAAAATGGTAAACATTTTCACAATTGTACTTTGTATTGCATGTCTATACAACGTTAATTTTTGTGTACCCTAATCACCCTAAAGCTGAAACACGACAACTTTAATTTGACTTAAATGTAAAAAAAATATATATTATTATAACTCACGCGGTGATGAGCTCAAAAGTTTGTCCTAATCACGGAAGAGATAAATAAGGTCGGAAAGGCCCTAGCTGCTATTTTGTACTAGGACCAGTGTCGCCGTTTTACTCCCACTATGTATTTCAATTCTCAAACATACGCAACATTATCTTTACAAGTATTTCGCACACAATTAAATCACACACACATAAATCTGTGGGCAGCAATTTGTTCACACACTAGCACCAAGCTCCCGTAGGCATAAGACACACACACGCAACAAGCATACGCTAGTGCTTGAAAAGCCGATATTTGTTATCGATAAATCTGTCTGTTATGTATTTTTATATTGAATGGGTAAAAGGGAAACATAAAAATCAAGAACTATTTTTATTTAATATTAATTAATTTAAAAGAAACTATGTCCTTGGAACAAAACGTTATCATTAAGCAATTAGGGGAAACCTAACATAACATAATAGAGTTATAACATAACAATAATATAATTAATTGCATAAATAATATGTTGAATAGAATCAAATACCTAATAAAACATAGGTATATAAAATAGTAGGTATAGTATTTGACTAGACTATATTGTATCTATTCAGTATTAAAATCTAAGTCAAATCAAATGATTATTAATTCAATGATTCATATGATATAAAATACATCTAACTAAAAACATACTATCATCAATTAAATATTTATATACTTAAGTATATAAATATTTTATTTATTTATTATTTCAAAAATAATCTTTGTCAAACGTCAATATAGTTGAGAATTCTATCGATGCTTTTATTTAACTACTCGGTCACCTCGATATCGATAGATGTACGCCGTGCATCACTCACGGCCAACCCCGGCAAACGACGAACAAAGGCCATGGTTGAAGAGTAGAGAACGCAATGCATGCAGTACATTGCAAGCGGACTACGAGTACTACGACATCGCGTTGATTAAGCGAGAACACATCGGGCAATGTATTTTATTTGTAACTTGTTGCAATAATATGATTGATGTTTGGAATTTCATGTTGATCAGTATTTTTATGTTTTTACCAATTATTTTGTAAATAAATGCTATTTTTGACTTACAGACGGAAATATATACCTCCTCGCTATATACTGGAGGTCTGACAATTTGTCTATCACGTAAGAATAACACAACACGGCATTTTAAAGCGGAGCTGTGTTGTCTGAAGTAGACAAAAGCACACTAAACGCGGCGAATGTATGATTCGGGCGGGTTACGACTGTCTAATCAAAACTGTGGCGCGCCTGCTCCGCCCACATGGCCATTCCAATCTTATTTGTCTCTTCCGTGGTCCTAATTTACCTAATTTGCGCGGGTGGGTACGAAGAGCTAAGGGCGGCGCAGGCGAGTGATTAACCTCCCCGCTCTTTGTCATTGCGGCGATTTTCGTAATAAAAATAGGTGTCCAACTTGAATAATTTTTAAAATGCAGTAATATAACATACACAGCAAACAAACAAACAACTACTTACGGGTAAACAAAAACTAACATTGTATAATTGTGTAAGTGGATATGGAGATTTCCCCCTAATAGTTTTAGTTCTGAAAGTTACTTCAAAAATGTATAGTCAAATTGGTTATGGTTTAATATTGGCTATATCTATATAGTTTTGAACGGCCACTTAACCCAGTTTTGGTTAAGTGGCCGTTCAATACTACATAATGTAAAAAAAATGGTATATCGTACAGGCACACATTTGCGCGTGTAAAACATAATCTCACTAAACATAATATTGAAACAGCAGAGCACAGCTACTCGAAAATAAAATACTGACAGAATACATGTGGTATTATTCCATGGGTTCATCGGTATTAATCGTAATACAGACACGAGAGTTTCGGAAGGTCAGCGAGTTTGAAAACAAGTTAAGCTGATGATGCGACTTTTATTCGTTTCCGAAGGTGACAGTGAAGACAGACGGGACCGTGGTGAACGCGGGCGCGGCCGAGGTCGCGGCGGACGTGGCGGCGGTCGGGGCGGTGGTGGCGGCAGCGGTGATGCTGACGGGCCCCCGCCTGAGATAGGCGAGGATGGTGAGCCCAAGAAGCCACCAGTCACATATGTGCCACCTGAACCTACAGAAGACGAGCAAGAGATCTTCAGCAGTACTATTAGCTCTGGCATTAACTTCGACAAGTTTGACCATATTGCTGTAAAAGTAAGTGTTCTGAATTGTAGATTTTAAGTGACTTAAAACTTTGTTAATGAAAGAAAGCTTAACATTGAAAGTAGGCACACATTTTATTCAAATTTCCTGTTTATTATAACCAGATACTAAATTCTAGTAGGCACAGGATTGGTTAAGGAAAGCAAAATTTTAACCAACACATATTGTCACATATTTGAAGGCTACTTATAGTGACGTCACGTTGTAACCTTGACGGGTGGGGCCCACCCAACCGGTATTTATAACTTTACAATATACCTCTACTAAGGTCAATTTAAACTATGTAGGTATAAGGCAGGAAAGTCAATTTTATTGCTCCTGTGCAATTAAGAATACTATTGTATGAATTAAAGTGACTACTAGTAACTAGGCGGCGGCTAACTTAAAGCGGCGGTAGCCGTGGGCGTTGGACTTGCGATCATGTGGTTGCCAGTTCGAAACTCACCCATTGCACTACCGACGTGAACCCACTCGTAATACAAGCATTTAGCTTAGTACGAGGGGTTAACAAGAATACTAGTAATGTGTGACCAACATTGCTAGTAAGCTTTTTCTTTAAAAAAAAAAAAGGCATATTGAAATACATATATATTTTTTTAACCCTTAATTCGACGGAGTTTTTTTTTGATTAAATTTGTAAAATCGTTACATATTTTGGTTTCTAGCTTGCTTCTATTTCAGTTTCCTGAAAAACCTATGTCCATTATACTGTACATTATCAAGTTCATACGAAACTGATGCACTTAAACCATGTGCAGTATACTTCCCATTGTCAAAGAGAAGGAATAAAAGAAACAAGTGATTCCGTAGGAAAATACTCATACTATATTAAGAAAATTGTCTCATAATTACATTTTCTTATGCTTAAAACTAATAGGATAACGTTCCGAGACAAAAAATCCCCCATTGTTCACGTAGACACCACATCAAGTCGAGCGTACATCATTTCAAGCGAACAGATAGGTGAGATATGATACCTATCAGTCCTCATCCGAATTGACGTTGTCAACAATGTTGCGTTGAATCTGCTCGAATAGTTTCAATGGCATGACATCAGCCACTTGGGCATATCTGAATTCTGTAGACCAATAGTCTAGATAGGAGGGCATTTTCACTATACCCAAGATAAGAACAATCTTGAAAGTCTTTCAACCCCGCGATGTCCAATTGCCAGTACTTTGAGATGAGTACAAGTTCATGTTGTTGACGGTATCAGCAAGTATATCTGGGGAGAAGAACCAATGAAAATAGCCCTTCGGAGAGTCGATATCTCGTAAATCAAACACAAAGTCGTTTGATGGAATGTCAGCCTCGTGTCTGAATTGTCTTTTCTTCCACATTCGACACAGCTCATACAGGAAGTTTCCTCTTACGCCTGGTTGTTCTTGATGTTGATGAACTAGCAATAGACAATGCATTTAGTGAAGCAATGGACAATAAATGAAGCCAAACTAGGTAGAGCATTATAATTTACTTCAACAGTCGGTGGTAACACGTTTTAAAAAAAATAAGCGTCAATGGAGGTCACTCATGGTTTAAATTGTCTCCGACTTCTAACACAGGTTTGTTCTCACTGCCACTGATGCTAAGATGGTCCTCTGTATGACGATTTTCGTTTACTCTCTCCATTAAAGTAGCAGCATCAACGTTAGTCTCATCACTGTCGATTGAAGTATTATCTTGTGTATTATTTTCTGAGCTGTCTTATAATATTCATGCGCTCTATAAATGAATCAATGGAAGGGCAAGGTAAGGAGAACAACTCTTCAGTTCTACCAACAGCAATTTCCTCTTCCTCTTCGTTCTCATGTTCAGATCTAATATCTAAATCGGAAGGCATTTTCGAGCATTTTCTGGCGACATCAATGCTACAAAGCATTTTCTTCTGGACTTAAAGCTCTGAAAAACGAAAAGAAGTAAGGTGTAAAACATTTTATCTGCGGATCCCTAGAAATATTGTTACGAGAAACAACAAAAGTTTATTTTCTAATACGGCAATGGGAAAAATACTGGACAGTAATTGGCAGTTACTTTACTAGTACTTCGACGATGGGAAGTATGCTGGACATACAAGTTGTGGGCGTCGTAAAAACTAAATAAAACTCAGCAAGACAATCGAAACATTATGAGTAGCAGTCCGGGTATGTTATCTTTAGTTTTCAATAAAATTGCAAGGTAATAAGCTGTAACACAATGAATAAAATACAACTTACCGTGAGCCCGTGCAACGAGTCCTTCCTCCCCCCCATATTGCAGGCGACTACTCCCACCCCATGGATGTCCAAGTGATGCCGATTTTTGACAACATAGTTGGATAGTTCAGCATGTAATTAAGGCACCTTGAACTCTAGATATACTGACTATTTTTGATGTAGAGTTTTTTTCATTCAATGGGAAGTATACTGCACAGTATCGAATTAAGGGTTAATATGATGTTTTGGGAGTAGCCTTTTGAGAAACGGACTATTTGGGAACTGGTTGTTTTGGAAAAGTGGACGAAATGGGAATTAGACATTTAGGGAATTACCATTCGGGAGAGTGATTGTTATGGGAAGTTGTCGTTTTAAATCTAAAGGAGTTACAGGTTTTAAAAAATTATACATATAATATACTTTAATTCACTGATGCATACAGTTTCCTCATGAGGACAAAACAATAGATTTTGCATTGTGTCTACAATATGGCGCTTGACGGGTTAAACTTGAAATTTTAAATTATCATTATTATAATTACTAGGTGAGCGGCGAGAATCCACCACGAGCAATTGAAAGTTTTGAGACTGCCAACTTACGGAAGTTTGTGTTGGAAAACATTTTGAAGGCTGGGTATAAGAAGCCGACGCCGATCCAGAAACACGCCATTCCAATTATCATGGGAGGCAGAGATCTTATGGGCTGTGCACAGACTGGTTCAGGGAAAACGGTAAATAAGGATCATCTAAAACCATCCAAAATATAATTAAATTACAAGTTAAATTGATACCACAACTGATAGCTATTTAAAATTAATGTTTCCTTTACGATTTATAATATGTTTCTTATATTTTTGTAAATGTATTATTATTTCTAGGCTGCTTTTCTACTACCTATCATAAACATACTACTACAAGATGTGCGAGAACTTATAGTTGGACCAAATGGATGTGCTCAACCACAGGTACAGTTGTGTGCCGCATTTGATATTAGCCAGTTTATTAAATTTTTGTCTTATTTTTACAAGCTTTTTTGTGTTTGCAATGTGAGTTTCTTTAGAGTCTTGTCAGCTGAATAAGAACCACTTCCTCTCGACTTATACATAATTAATTTTGTAATTTCAGGTTATAATAGTATCACCCACTCGTGAATTGACCCTACAAATATTCAATGAGGCAAGGAAATTCTCTTACGGTTCCGTTTTGAAAATCGCTGTCGCTTATGGTGGGACAGCAGTACGCCACCAAGGCGATAACATTTCTGTGAGTCCATATTCAACTATTTGCTCTATGAAAAACTTGTAATTTTAAAAATGCATTTGAATATAGTAAAATGATATTATATTTCACACCTACTGAATTATCAGTATGCAAATCCTTGAAAAAAAGCTATTGATTAGAACTAGTGACCGACCGAAACATGTTATTTTGCCGAAACCGAAACCGAAACCGAAGGTTCGGTTTCATTGTAGTTTCGGCCGAAACCGAAACCGAAACCGAACCTTTTATAAAAAAAAGTCCTTAAAAAGTCGAAAAAATGTTAGTAAGCCCGTTTTTTTCTAAAATTAATATCTCGCCGACCTATAATTACAGGTTTCTACTTTCAAAGATTTATCACAATGAAATTTCAGCACAGATACAGAGGTTCTGTTTGAAAATTTAACTACCCTATAAAGTGAAAAAAAAAATACATTATTTGTAACACAAAGTTAGCGATTTTTTAATGGTGGTATAAAATAAAACAAATTTATTATTAAAATATGATGCTTATATATTATGTTTATTTATTTTCAGTTACTTAAATTTTAATTATACTCACAAATATCACAATCAGTTAGCCTCGAATGGCTAATTCAAATATAATAAGATAATCAAAATATAAAAAAATTGCCAAATCGGATGTCTTTCCTTTTGTGACATTTTTTACCTAAAACAATAAAATTATTCATTAATTAAAACAATTTATTTTACCGGATTAATCGCGTTTACTATTAATTATGTGTACAACTAAACCCAGAAGCCCAACACTAACCCTAAGCGTACGTTACTCGTAAATCGTCAAAATACCTACTCACACCATTACATTACTTAAATTAATAACTATTCACCTTTCATTTTATTGCATAGGCAGGTACCTACAATCGTTATTACATTAATAGTACACGCAACTAAGATGAATTTTAAACTTTAATGAAGCAGGTACCTACTTAACCTTGGCACTTACACCTTTAAAATTAAATATATTCGTCAATAGGTGGCAAACTATTAAAATAAAGCGTTAAATATTAACTATAACATGACGAATTCACAACAAAACTAACTAAAATACTTGATCAAACTACTTACCATTATTCGCGGAACAAACACAACAGGTATTGACACGTCTACACGAGCAAAGCGCACTGATTTAGGTAGTTGCCGGCGGAGTCAGGCGAGCGACGCCATATTGCCAGCCGTGCCGAGCGCGCCCGACGTTAGCCGAGCGCGACCCGAAGGTACGATGTTATAAGTTTCGGCGCGGCCGAAAGGTTCGGCCGTTTTTGGCCGAAACCGAAACTCGGGCCGAAACTTGATTTCTTGGCCGAAACTGGCCGAAACCGAAACCGAAACCGAAATTTCGGTCGGACACTAATTAGAACCTTTAAGGCTACCAGGTTTTACATAGTGGACTATAGTAAAAAAAAATATTTAACTCTTTGTTAGGTGATGTTTGCATAATAAAAGCAATAAAAATACGCTTCATGCATCTTATCCATAGCAGTAACTGAAAATGCATGTCAATTTAGAATCCTTTAAAATAAATTATTATTTTAAAAGTTACCAATTGCATTATTTTAACATATTATGACACATATAGAGAGGATGCCATATCTTGGTGGCAACTCCGGGCCGCCTTCACGACTTCGTGGATCGCAACCGCGTGTCGTTCGATAGCATCCGGTTTGTGGTACTAGACGAGGCCGATCGCATGCTGGACATGGGATTCATACCAAGCGTCGAGAAAATGATGGACCACCCCACCATGGTGCCTCTTGTAAGTATAAAAAGTTTTTGTATAACATAACAATTTGTGATAATTAATCGATGCAAGCGGCATCGCTCAGTTTCATTTTAAATAATAAAATTAGCCAAGGTTATACATAGATTTCTATATTTTCCGCAGAAAGAACGACAAACGCTTATGTTTTCGGCAACCTTCCCAGAAGACATTCAACACTTAGCTGGCAAGTTCCTTAATAACTACTTGTTCGTCGCTGTTGGTGTAGTAGGTGGAGCTAGCACTGACGTCGAACAAATATTCCATCAAGTCAGCAAGTACGAAAAACAAACCACACTAAAGAAATTAATCGAAGAGAATGGTAAGCCTGATCATCAACATAGCATTATATTAATATGTAGGCTCTGGTAATCAGATACTCACTTCATAAATAAATTTTTTTTTAGATGGTAAACGCATTTTGGTATTCGTGGAGACGAAGCGCAATGCAGACTTCATAGCGGCCATGTTGTCGGAGCAACAGATGCTGACGTCGTCGATCCATGGCGACCGCATGCAGCGCGAACGTGAAGAAGCGCTGCACAACTTTAAGAGTGGACGGCATTTTATCCTTGTTGCCACTGCTGTAGCCGCGAGAGGATTAGGTGAGGATTAGTTTAGCATACTGCATCCATGTCAATCACACACGTCGATGTATATTTAATACTAGCTTTCCGCCCACGGCTTCGCCCGCGTGGTTACCCGGAATTTCTGCATTTAAAAGGAATATTTGTCCCCGTTTTTGCAACATTTTTCATTTATGCTCCGTTCCTATTGGTCTTAGCGTGATGATATATAGCCTATAGCCTTCCTCGATAAATAGGCTATCTAACACAAAGATTTAGTTCCTGAGATTAGCGCGTTCAAGCAAACAAACAAACTCTTCAGCTTTATAATATTAGTATAGATATATGCATGCTCATCAACGACTTAGGCCAGTTAAAGTGAAAATTGTTTATTCTACATAAGATAGACTACAAGGTAGTTTTTTTAACGTATTTTTACATTATAGACAGCCCCCAAACAGAACACCCGCCTTTCACCGCCTCAGTGTTTTTACTTGGAAGAAGCGACGCAACAAACTCCTTAGCGAAACATTTCTGTCTGTTCAATGACTAAGGCGTTAATAGTAACATACACAGAATTTTATTTTTTTGCCTGGAGTGTTTACCTGATTAATTTTACATTGCTACATGTTAGCAAGCAGTTACATAATATCGGGAATTCTTACTCAAAGCTGCTGGGCTATTCCTAATCTCTGTCTCTTAGGCATCTTTAATTTACTAGATTAACACCAAAAAGAAACTACC
This sequence comes from Subacronicta megacephala, assembly GCA_958496365.1. Taxonomy (NCBI): domain Eukaryota; kingdom Metazoa; phylum Arthropoda; class Insecta; order Lepidoptera; family Noctuidae; genus Subacronicta; species Subacronicta megacephala. Next base: position 7,701,729 of record OY292530.1, on the reverse strand, counting down.
AAAACAACACAAGCAAGCTATTCTACTATAAACTTAACTTGACAATCACATTATTAACATTTTATATCTGAGACCTTGGTAGCTAGCTAAAGATTCTTTAGTAGTAATAGTAGTGTGAATTGTATTATGATAATATATTACAGTTAGCTAGGTAATAGTGACAGTATTAACTACTTATTTGCTTGCTTAACAGATATAAAGAATGTTGATATAGTCGTCAACTACGATCTGCCGAAGAGTATAGATGAGTATGTGCATCGAATTGGAAGAACAGGTCGCGTAGGCAATAGAGGCAAAGCTGTGTCCTTCTTTGATGGTGATCAAGTAAGTGATATATTAGTCGTCCTAAAATATTTTGTCCCTAAAATTATGAATTGTTTATTATGTGTGTGTTTATGTTTAATATCATCTATTTTATTCCCGCTTGTGTAGGATATTGCACTTGTTGCTGATTTGGCGAAGATTCTGAAGCAGGCAGATCAAACTGTACCCGACTTCTTAAAAGGAGGCGGCACTGCCACATATAAGGGCAACAAATATGGCGGCAGTGATATACGAGTAAGTAATCATTCTTTATTCTTAACCATATATGATGAGCCTTCTTTTGTCGTGTGTGAGATTTATAATAATAGTTTATAACCATAGTGAAAGCATTGGCCAGCCAGCAAGTTCGTTTATCTCTAAGAGCGAGCTTTACCCCTCTGTTATTCTCGTTATCGAAAAACGGAACTGTCATAACTTAAGCCATTTGTTGCGCTTGCGCTGGCGCTAGATGCCGCATGCAAGGCTAGTGAGAGGCATCGACATCTTAATAATGCAACGAGAACATTTTCATTGTATATGGCATTTTTGTATTATGAAATAGTGATGTACTATTATCGGAAATTATCTATAATATTTCATGTGTCAATTTAGTCTCCGAGATTAAAAAACAGACTTTATTTTAAAGATGTTTGAGTTCTGTACAAAATATCGAAAAATTTAAAACTCTGCTAAATATGCAAACATCTATGAACATTACAAACTTACAACACAAATATTGTTTATGCTTAAGAGGTTTTTTAAACGAAATATATTTGTTACTTTTTTCTTTTTTGTGATGAGGCCTATGGCTGTACAAAAACTTATGTATCGTCAGGCAAACTAGTTATTCTAAATTATGTTCATGATACACAAAAATTGAAAATGATAATAATGGCTCATTATTGCGCACGCTTACAATAGAGAGATGAATATGTAAGTAAAACAGTATTTATAGTAATTTCGTAACCAACTATTTGAATATCTATGATTGTTTCTAGAACTGATTTTATAATATTCGAGCTACAGCACCTTGAACAGCAAACTAAAAAAAAAAAAAAAAAAAAAAATAAATAATAACTTTATTGCCAGAAAAATGTTTACAATATTGTTGTTTACATGCATGGACTAGAATACTTAGACAAAACTACGAACAGCATCCACTGCCAAACTAGGTAGGACCTGTGTTTCGGCATATGGCGCCACTCCCCTTAGAAGTGAATTATCAAACTACTTATTCTATTCCATTTTATTGACAAGACTAAACATTATTAGGCTAAGTTTTATAACTAAACGTTTTCATTATTAGAATATAGTAAACATATAGAACCTCTCTTTGTAAACTCTGATAATGTACGTGTATGTGTGTGAGAGGGTGTGTTAATTTAAATTAATTAATTTGTTATATAAACATGGTTTTTTTATGTATATTCTTCATACGAAAACTTATTATCGTAACACCGTCAGAAGATTTTCCGTTTCATGATAGTCTAAACTCTGCAACCAGGAAGTAACTTTGATTTTACACTCATTTCTATTGAGACTATAGATTGAAATTAGTTTATTTACTTTGTTAAAAATAAAAGGACCGAGAAAACAATAAAATCGTTGGCTAAAAGATGTATGGAACAACTTAGATGGGTCACAGACTCTGCCCCTTCTACGGTTTATATTTTTCTGGGGTTCATAAGGGATTTCATTATACTGTTTCATGATAATATTTAACAAGAATAATTGTCTAACTGTAAGGACTTTACACTCTTCATACAGTTGTTTAGTTGGGAACAAAATTGGCCGAGAAGCACTAACTTTTAAGATGGCACGCTGTGCGATTTCAATAGTTTTGATGTTAGTAGCTGGAGCACCACCCCAGGAAACTATGCAGTATGAGATTAAGGACTGACACAGCGCTAAGTATAATTGCTTTATTAGTGTAGGGGTAGCGACTTGCCGAAGAGTTTTGAAAACATAAATGAGTTTACGGATCCTACCTCTAAGTAGCTCAAAATGTTTAGCAAAGTTTAAATGACTATCGAGAGTCACACCCAGATATTTAATGTTATCAGTACGTTCTAAGTTACGGCATGTACACCTATTAATATCAAATTGATTACAATTATGAGCAACCAAATTAAAATCATCTACATTTACTTGAGTTTTCCGTATAGAAAAAGTCATGTACTTGGTTTTATCACTATTTAGGGTCAAAACATTGTTAGTCAGCCATCGAGATACTTTATCAAGTGTACTTTGGGCGGCCATAAATACATTTTGCCAAGAATGTCCAGCAAGTAAAATCACTGTATCGTCCGCATAAGAAATCAGTTTACCATTTGGACAGTTGATCAAGGACAGCTCATTTATGTAGATTAGGAACAACGTCGGCCCCAATACGCTGCCTTGAGGCACGCCATAAGTTATTGGCAAATAATCGCTCGAGTACCCCCCAATGGCCGTCGATTGGTAACGATTAGAGAGGTAGCTTTCAAATAAGCTCAGTTGAGTACTCCTTATGCCTATCGCTTCAAGTTTGCGCAGTAGTAGTGGGACAGAAACCGTGTCAAACGCCTTTGCCAGATCCAAAAATATAGCAATGCATTTATTACATTCGTCCAAATTATTTACTATGAAGTCAGTAACAGCATGCACAGCATCTGACGTGGACCTGGCTTGGCGAAATCCAAATTGACTGTCGGATAAAATTTTATGTTTTTCTAGGAAAGTAATCGGTCTAAGGTTTATTAATTTTTCCAGAATTTTTGACACTGCAGGTAATAATGAAATGGGCCTGTAATTTGAAACACGGTCTCTATCTCCACCCTTATGGATTGGCACAACAACTGATTTCTTTAGATCGTCGGGAAAAACTCCATCGTGAAAACACAACTGCTAGATGCATTGGACCTGGTTGCTCTAATAAAAAATAATCTGAACTAATAAGCTCACTCTAATAAACAAGGTCTTGCAGTGCTATGTGTGACATATAATTCGGTTCATTTATGCAAAAATTGAATTTTTAGTACGGTTTAGTTACCTGATCCACCCTAGGTGGGCCGGCGGCCCAGTGGGTCTGGTCACAGCTATAACCCACTGTACAGTCACCAGCACATCATCATCATCATCATCATCAACCTACGAATAAATAATACTCAGGAAGCGTAACTCAGAACAAATTCCGCTCAAAAAGTGGACCTACTTCAAACCAAAAGACGACGATTCAAAATTCGAGTCACTTGCGATGTTTCAAATAGACATGCTTGGTGATTGGTTTAAATTCAGAGAGAAAACAGGGATTGGTTCACGCGCGTGCTGTAATGTCTGTTATGACATCTGAGTCAAAATGGCGTGGATGCATTATGCAATAAGTAGACCGGACCAAGTCAATAATAAAATAATATTATAATTATATTACCTAAATATTTTATTTAATTGTGATTTTTAAAAAATATACTATATTAATACAGGGTGGAAGGGACATCGACGCACAACCGCTTACCATGAATTCAGTACATGATTCTGGACCCCCCCCCCCCCCCCCGCGTAGATATTTTTCGTCCGTTACTAAAAAGGCTTAGATTGGATACTTTTTCGTTTAGTTGTATGGTGCTAAAACGAACAAAGACGATGGTTTGCCAACAAGAATTGCGACTTCATCTATAATTGTTGGAGCGTTGAAATAGTGTTAGTGAATTCAATTGGGTTGTTTGTTTGCTCTGATCATAACCTTGGCAATGGGTCACCAGGTTCCTTTAAGGTTTCTGTTGTCCTGGTACTTCAGTTGTATATGGATATTTGTACAAACTGGTCCTGCAGTTTTGTGTAACATGGTATATCCCTTTAGATAGATAGATAGATAGATAGATTATTCCTTTAATGATTTGTAAAAATATTTTTCATCAAAATGCATGGACCATACTCTGCTAGTTTTCACAGACATCCAGTCATACTCTCGTCTTTCTAATTGAACTGCAGCTATCCACGTATTTTGCCGAATAGGACCGGCAGGGAAACTAAAAAAAAAAAAAACAAAATACATTAGTCTTATAAAAATATCTAAATTTTATCGATTTAGGTACTTTTCAATATTTCATCTAGAAAAAATACTTTCTAAATTAGGTAAAAGTTTACTGACTTCATTTTGCATAATATTAACCATCTCGTTTTGATAACGTATTTGAACAACTTTGAATATAATTATAATTAAGCTATTACTTACAAGTGAAAAGTGATCTCTGGACATTTTAATCTTGTATGTCTCCTGCACCACTTCACAACAGATGATGGCATGATGATTCACAATGATATTAAGCTAAAACGTTTGACATATGCTCGCTTGCAAGGAAAATGTCCGACTGATGGCGCGCTGGACACAATTTTGAAGCCCCGCCTACTTGGACACAACTTTTGTTGGGTCATTTTCTTAACGCAGTTACATTTCCTGAGTATTATTTATTCGTAGTCATCAACCCATTACATTGTCCCACTGCTGGGCACGGGTCTCCTCTCGGTACGAGAGGGATTAGGCTATAGTCCGCCACGCTAGCCTACTGCGGGTTGGCAGACTTCACACGCCGTCAAGAAAATCTCTCAGGCATGCAGGTTTCCTCACGATGTTTTCCTTCACCGTTTAAGCGCGTGATAATTAATTATTAATACGCGCATAACTTCGTAAAGTCAGAGGTGCGTGCCTTGGATTCGAACTCGAGACCTTTGACTTGGCAGTCCAATGGTCATATCACTAGGCTATCACTGCACATCAAATTATACAAAACTGACAAATTTCTCCAAATGATTTTAACCTTAAAAAGTTGGTGATTAAGTTCAAAATAACTAAAAAAAAATTGTCATTTTGTGGTAACTTGATGTGCTGGCCGCCATACTCCATAAACAATGTCTTTCTGTTTCAGGACTTCAACAATGCTACAAATGCTGTGGATCAAGGTGTGGAACCTGAAGAAGAATGGTAGAGTTAAGGGACTTCTTGATATTACACTCGCCAATTTGCGAGTACACGAAAGTGATGTTTATTTGTTTTTTTTTGTGCAACTTGTGGTGCGTGTATATAGGACAGTGGTGCTTATGCTACAAATAAGACTACAAGTGAATGGTTAAACCGAATTAGTTCCTTGTGCTAGGAATAGTAACTATTAATTTAGAACGCCTCATCATTATAAGACTGTAAACAATTCAACTAAGCAATGTGTATGATTTAATTTTTAAGTTTGTCTTGATTTGTAATTTCATAATAACATTTTGCATAAGTTCCATTGCTATTAACACATACAAACATCATCTTGTTGTACTTATGTTATGATTCTTCATTTTATTATTTAGCTCATAAGTTTGTTTTTCATTATTTTTATAGATATTTAATATCCTGTTTTTGTTTGCAGCTACCGTACCTAAGTTGAGGTAGCTTAATAATAAACAAGATTTTGAATTACGTGAACAAAATTAAACTTTGGTGTGGCAAATCTGTGATGTAATAATAATGTAAAGTTGCTCACTTTAAATTTTAAATACATAGTTATGATTGCATAGATGTATCTTAATATTGTGAAAAACAACTCCCACTTCGACATTTAATTCTTTTTTAAAAGATTTAAGTTGCTATTGGACATAGTTAAGAAAATAGGATTAAATTCTAGAATCTCGTTTTAATGTACAAATACTTAATCATTGTTTAATACACTAAGTGTTAGGCACAATGTTTGCCTAAAAACCTTCGTTTTCTGTAAAAAGCCCAAACTTAACAATTTTAGAAAGATAAATTTATAATCTGTGATGATTATTATAAGTAGCGTATGGTTATTCCAAGTTGCGCCTACCGTCGACGCCACCAGGGACGTAACGTGACAAATCTGGCAATCGGGAGTGAGTAATCTTTTTTGAACTCTGTTACTTCCAGTGGTGACAGACGGGGAAAATAATTTTATTTGCTCCCAGTAGTGGCGTAGCCAAAACTGAATATAGAGCGATGTTATATATTATTCCCGCGAATGAAATTGGTGGTGCTACCACTGGTGGCATGCATAGGACATTTTTATAAAAAAAATATTAGTTCTACAGTGATGTCGTCGACGGTAGGAGCTACTGGGAATAACCGGTAGAATAGGTCCGCACTATCATACATTCAATGCCATATGAAACATTTCAGTTCAAACATGTTACAATCGTTAAACAACCAGGTGGACAAAGCACGAAATTGAATTTCTGTCGATCTATATTTTCATACCCTAGTACTTTCCGTCTTGGTTGTACTACTTACATTGTGTACAAGGGAGTATTACTCATTAGTTTTAAGACTTATTATTAAAAAAAAGCGATACCAAACAACTGGTTTATTTTCCTTGAACCTAATTTTGTAATTTTATTCAATAACTAGTTATTCCCCGCGGTTTCCTCACGCACCAATCAAAAGAATTTACTTAAAATTGACAATTTTACATCGCTACAATAACAATTTTTAAGCATATTTTTTAACCTTAGGCGCGATTGGTCCAATTCACCAAATTCGCGTTTAGTCCAATTCGCGGTTGGTCGCGTATTTTGCCCTCGCGTTTCCGCTGACATCAAAAAATGTTGCAAACATCTATTTACTCTTATCGTTCTCAGAGTGAGTGGTATAGGTTGATAAACTTGAATATTTATTCATTGTCGTATCACAAAATCATATCTTGTACTCTCGTAAAACAATCGACCAACTTAAATAAAAAATAAATGTACACACTGCTACACATCAAGCAATACAAATCCAGTTTACGCTGATCTTCCATTTTAAAAGGCTTTCCATAAAATTACTGGCCAGCCTATACTGGCTTTGTATAGCTTGATGTGTAGCCGTGCGTACTAGTATGTTTTTTTTCTCTTACTAATCTCAATAAGTTATGGGAGAAAGAACTATGAACATATAATATTATATTTGATCAAAGGTGATAATATAATGACCCCCAAAGTAAAAGAAATGCTAATTCAAAAGAAAATGTTTTCCATCAAATTATCTTTTTAAGATTATAATTACTATATAAAACTCGTTAAAAAAGTTACGTGAAAAGGCAAGTTGTATATATTTTTCAACCGACTTCAAAAAGGAGGAGGTTCTCAATTCGTCTGTATGTTTTTTTTTTTTTTTTGTATGTTTGTTACGCGATATCTCCGCCAGTTGTGGACCGATTTTGATGATTGATGATTTTTTTGTTTGGTAGGTCATACTTCAGAGGTGGTCCCGTTCAAATTTTATCGAAATCGGTTGAGCAGTTTTGAAAATATCAACAAAAATCTAAAATTTGTTTACATCGATGATATTATCGTTTACTCCGAAACATCGCTGTCTTATTGGAGCAGTGCGTTTAGTTGGCTAACAAGTACTTCTAAACAAAACTTTCCACAAAAAATTACAAAATAAAATTACTTTTAACAAAAAAGTTAAACCGCCTTCAAAAAATAATAAAATAATTTTGTCTAAAACAGTTTGGGAAGTCGGTGGCGAAAATAAAAGACCCAGTCAAATAGAAGTCACCAACTTCCCAAACTGTTTTAGACAAAATTATTTTATTATTTTTTGAAGCCGGTTTAACTTTTTTGTTAAAAGTAATTTTTGTTCATTACCGTTATTGTTCCAAAATTATTAGTATATTTATATTGATAGAATGTTATAACACGTATTATATTCATATAAATATTGAATAGTTTTGAATTTTGGACCAACCGCGAATTTGAAATATTTTTGAATATTTGACCTTCATCCTGTGAACACAATGAAAAATTTGCGGTTCAAAGTTTTTTTAAGTAGCTTAGTGATTTTTGCAGTAGGCCGTTATTTATCGATAAAACATAGTGCTTTCAGTATTTAATCACATTATGTACTTTAATCATTTTCATATAAAAGATGGAAAATTGGAATAATGAATGCTGCTGAGAGAATAATAAACAATTTATTGACAAAATATTGATTCACAAAGATTTGTTGCACAGGGGCCAGCTGTTCGATTTTAAGTTGTAATGTAATAGTATGTTTTACCTATAAACTACCTAAACTAGTTGTATACTGGTAGAAAATAACTAAATGCAGAATTTCTGCTAATGTAAACATTAACGTCTAAATAATAAAAAAACACTGTATAAAGTGAAATTAAATAAGTATATGATATATGCACTAACGTTTTACGATGTGGCTTTTTATGAATGTTACTAGATATGACATTTTACGGAATACCACTATTTCATTTTGCTCCGAGAGCTACTTACCACTTGTAGGTATGCAAAGTTGCCACAGCACAGCTTGAGGCATCATATAATTAGTAATATATGAAACAACACATGTTCTAGGTATTATTAAAGGTCCACGCTTCACGCTTCCCCAGGCTTCCTTATTTTTGATACTCCAACAACAGAACAATATACCGTCTTAAAACTTGTCTCTAGACAAAAATGTCCAGAAATGTATTCTTGTAGAGCAACGTCGTGCATTGCATTCACCAGAAGAAGCTCTCATTTTGTTTTTGTACGTAGGTAACGATACCCACAACCTTTACTACTAAAGAACATAATATTTACTTAATAATTATGTTCATATAATCCTTTCCATCAAAAGATGATCACTGTTAAATGGTTATCGATGCTTTTACACCGAAATCTAATATCACAGATAGTAATTTAAGTCACAGGTGTCATCATATGTACATAATATACAAACTTAAAATTAACGAAGGATACAATAATAAGTAGAAAGTTTAAAAATCTTGTCCTAAACGAACTATTCCAATTCATTAATTTTGTAAAAAAAAAACTATATAAAAGATAATTTTATAGCCTACATTAAAGATTCTAAATAAGTTGATCAAATTATATAAAAATATCTTTGAATATTTGTTTTACACTCCTAACATTATTATTTATCCATGCGCTACATCTAAAGTGTATCACATTTTTTTTTACATAATTTTAAACTTCGTTTAAAAATATTTGACATACAATTAATATTCCTCCATAGTAACCCTACATACAATATACCGAACCACTATACCTTGTCCATTATGTGAACCGTTTTTTGACAGATGGAACTAGTGATTACAGGAACTTAATATTGCGATTATCGATCCGATTATTGACACTTTGATTACTGTCTAGTATTGATTATCGATTGTTTGGTTGTCGAATCGAAAATGGTGCAACGACGACCAATAATATATAAATATGTACAATATTCATCTGATTGTATTAATTTTTATATATTACTCATTTTCCATCCATTTCTTTTCAAAAATATTGTTTAATTTATATTTTATTGAATATTAGAGTGAATGTCATTTTCCGATACTGATTTAATGTCATTGTTCAAAATGATTGCAGCGAATACATTCGATTGCATCACTAGACACGGAAGAATGTGGTAGAATGTAACTAAATTTAATATGCTTAACAATAATCTTTTTTTTTGGAAAATCCGTTACATTTATGTTATTATAATGTCTGCAAGGAATCATAATTAAGATAATTGATTATCATAAGGTAGATAATACATTTATTTTGTGACGCATTTCAAAGTTAACTTTTATGTAATCTGGAACACCTACGCTCTAAGGCCGTCAAAGGCATCTGCCAAAAAACGGTTCTCATAATGGACAAAGTATAACTGTCAATCACAAAATATCTATTTATTGTATATCATGTCATTCCAGCTCATTTTGAACCGCAATTATACCTATAATATTGAGCGTATTGAGCCACATAAATTCCGATTACTAACTGTAATAGACTAAAATCCTATTGAGATATAAGCTATATTCGTTTCCTCTACCGCTGCAGGTAGCAAAGAATACCCGATTATTTATATGTATAACGGAACTAGAATACGAACGAAAATTTGATAATAATAATTAATGAATAGCGGAGGAATACCGCATACCCACTCCATTTCGGTAGACAGGCCTATGCACTATTACAGATATCCAAATCAGAACTAAGCTGAATCTAGAATCTGGGTTTCTGAAGTCAAGTTCCATCTGTAATATTGAACCAATCTGAAACAAAAAAGACCACATAATTATTTAAATTCACGTTCAAGTTGTCTAGGTTCAAAATATACTCGCATCCCAAAGTACTTTCGAAAACAAAGTAGCCTGTGTCTTCAGGGTTCAGGCTAAGTCCATAGATTATATTTATTTGCACAGAATGTAGGTAGTACACACGGCTACACATCAAGCTATATAAATCCAGTTTACACTGACCTGCCAATGTTTAGGTTTCTGCACAATTCGAGGCCAGCCTATACTGGTTTTGTATAGCTTGATGTGTAACCATGTATCTTTACCAAATTTTATCGTTTTTTTTTTTTCAAGTATATGGGTTTAATAAGGGTAGAATCACCCTTTTAACAGATGAGGTGACGAATTCGTCACCTATACCTGCATACATACATACATATTGTCACGCCTGTCTCCCATGGGGGTAGGCAGAGACTATAGATTTCCACTTGCTACGATCCTGGCACACTACTTTCGCTTCATCTACATTCATTAATCTCTTCATGCATGACCGTCGGTTTAGGGTGCTCGGAACATGGCCTTTTTTAAGAACATCGATGTGGTACGTTCGCCGAGGTCTTCCCCTTCCAACTCGTCCATCCATACTCACCTTATATACTTGTTTCGTCAATCTCCGTTCATCCATTCTCTCTACATGATCAAACCATCTTAAGATACCTTTCTCAATCCTTGTTACTACATCTTCTTTCACTCCACAACGCTCCCTTATCACACTGTTTCTCACTCTATCTTTTACCGTCACACCACACATACTTCTCAAAGCTCTCGTCTCTACAGCATTTATTCTGCTTTCATGTTTCTTCTGCCATACCCAACTTTCACTACCATACATTAGTTTATACCTACATAAATATTGTTATAGGTACTTACGATATAAATAGAACGCATATTGCTGTAATACCACTGCTGAGTATATAAATTGCTCCTGGGAGTTTATCTACGGTGAACTCATACAAGGAACTGTATAATATCGGTGATATCAACGGACATATGCCTTCTATCGCTGACATCAAGGCAAAAACTTTAGCTACGTCCATTACTGGTATTATTTTCGTCATAAAAGATCTTATGAAAGGCGATGATATACCTTTAAACGACGATATAACTGCACCTGAAACATGAAAACATACACGTAAGTAATAAATTGCGAACGGTTAATTAGATTTTCTACTATTTGCAAAGTGGATGGGTAATTGGGTGCATACCAAATTAAATTTAATTATAATACTATATGCGTCATAATAATGTTATTTTTCGTCAGGCAGCGTAATTACAAACAAAACTGTTATCATTTACATTACAGCGTAATTTAATTGTGGTTTCCTACGAATAAAATAATTTATTCGTAGGTGGTTCCTCTATAATTTCATGTAGGTAAAATACTCTACTCTAGCCATCAATCATTATAAAAACAGTCTTACTCATTAAAATAATTGTATACATTTTCAATTTTTTTACTGTTTCTTACAAGCATTCGAAAACGTACGTACAGTACCTACCTACACACCGCGAAAAGTATCCGTCAGAATAACTTGAAAAAAAAAAAGTCTGAATTGGTCTGAATGTCACTCAGGTAAACATGTGATTTATAACAAAAGGATGAAGAGGGCGTTCTATTCCTCTGGCAACTGTTTATTTAAGAGTTACACAACCGCATCACTAAACAATGGTAATCACTAAAGGGTATTCAGATTACATTGCCCCGATTAAGGGCGTTAATAATAATAATAAGTAATTAGATGGCGTCTGCCACTAAGTTTCAGTTACCCAACAACCACTACATTTTGTGGAAAATATCGGTAAACCCCAATAAAAAGGACTGATCCTGATCCATGTATTCTGATTTGTGAAGCCGCTGCAACGACGCAACGCATCAAGTTAACGTAACATGCAGAACCCGAGCTTAGATACAACCCATCTAAAGCCCTATATAATATAAACGTTTTCGTTTTTGGGGACATACCTATTATGATTTATAAAATTATTTTCGACCAAACACGATAATAAAGTACACAAGGCTAACTCATCACCAGCTTCTGGAGAATAATGTGTGATTAGTGCGTTTATAAACTTACTTACCTAAATACATATGCCATGATTTTGAGGCAAAGGCTCTAATCATATAGGCCGCAATTGTTGTTACATATGCTATGTTAGGAATCACCAAGTCACTGGTTTTAAGGATCTTTTTGAAAATCACAATGCCAATAAATGAACCAGCGAAAGTTATAATCGTGCTCAACGCCGAAAATTGAGTGTATTCCTTCATGGCCCAGTGGAGCTGTTTTCTTGTAAACATGTACTCCAAAGGAAACAGTCCATACATGATGAAGATGGATAAACTGTTGGCTAACGTCAGAAGAAGAATTTGTGCTCGTCCATGGTTTGGTCGTTTCTTAAAGCAGTCACGTACCATCTCTTTGACAAATGAAAAGTCTAATACTGACATGACACCACTACCCTGAAACAAAAAAGTTCGGTTTGAATTTAGGAAGCATCATTAGATTAACATTTTCAACACATTGTTAAGGCGGATCATCTCTCCTTCGGCGCCACATTTTTTTTGCAAATTGTACGTCTATTTCACATTCTAGGTTCATGGTAGTAAAAATTGCGACATCAACACCTAACTATTATTCATAACCGAGTAATAAAACTTTCAAAATGTTATATAAATTTTGTCCTAAATACTACTGACGAATATCATTGAATGAAAAATAACGCTTTAAGATTTCCTGACATTTTGAAAATTGATACTTTAGACACGCTCAGGTCGGGTTAGGGTTAGACCACTAAACAATGACGCAATTGTTGGTATTTTGAATCCGCCATGTTCCATATTAAAGTAACAATGCAAAATCAATTGTAACGGTTATTTTATCTACTAGCGACCGGTCCCAACGTGTGTAAGTGGATTATGCAGGTAATGCTCTAGTCTAAGAGGTAAACTTGAGAAAAAGTAAGCTGAGATGTGAAAATCTAAAAAAGGAAATGTTACATACACGGAAGAGATAAATAAGATTGGAATGGCCCAGGGGCTGGACACTTCTATACTTGATACTTATTGTGTAGGCAGTAGCGCTATCTCTCGATAAATCCCATAAAACAAAAATAAGTTTTATTGCGTTGTGCCTCATAATACCATAGATGGAGCTTATTCCAAGAATTGGTACTAGTGTTACTGTTTTATCGACATTATGTGGAATATGGCGGTTGTTAAGTTTGGTTGTTTTCTCTCAACTTCAGTCACTGTTTCGTGATATTTTGTGCGTTATTATTCAGAAATTGTGTTAAGTTGTAAGTTTTCGATGTGAAACACACAAAGAAGTAAATATATTGATTTACAGTTAGTGCAAAAGTGTTAATCGAATTCTGTGCGGTAAAATGAGGACTAATAATGCAATGGACGTAAATTGTAATGGCGTAAATTTATTATGAAAAACAAATATTGTAAAGCACCGAAATAAAGAAATTACGAAGACAAAGACATACAGAAGTATATAAACCTAATATAGGTTAATATATATATATATATTAATACATAATATACGTAGATACGTACATATATCTATATGATAAAACAATCAGTACATGGGAAACGTCAAAAGATGGCCTTAGTGTTCAACAAATGTCAGTTGTGGTGAGTGGTGACACGAATATTGCTGAGAGGGCTCTCTTTTCCTAGTATATTATTCTACTCATTGGAATGGCCCTAGCTGCTAGTTTGTACTAGGACCAGTGTCGCCGCTTTACTCCCACTATTTCAATTCTCAAACATACGCAACATTATCTTTACAAGTTTTTCGCACACAATCAAATCACACACACATAAATATCACACACACATATCGATATTTTTATCGATAAATTCTCAGTCTGTTATGTATTTTTATATTGAATGGGGAAAAGGGAAACATAAAAATTGAGAACTATTTTCATTTAATATTAATTAATTTAAAAGAATTACTGTCTTTGGAACAAAACGTAATCATTAAGCAATTGGGGGAAACCTAACATAACATAATAGAGTTATAACATAACATTATTATAATTAATTGCATAATAAATATGTCGAATAGAATCAAATATTAAAATATATATAAAATAGGTAGGTATAGTATTTGACTTAGATTTGACTAGAATATATTGTATCGATTCAGATTTAAATTCTTTATGCTTTATCTTCATTCATTCAATCATTCGTATAATAAAATACATCTAACTAAAAATATACTCTCATCAATTAAATATATAATATTTCATAAATAATTTTTGTTAAACGTAAATATAGTTGAGAATTCTATCGATGCTTTTATTTAACTTCACGGTCACCTCGATATCGATAGATGTACGCCGTACACCACTCACGGCCAACCCCGGCCAACGACGAACAACGGCCATGTTTGAGGTGTAGAGAACGCAATGCATGCAGTACATTGCAAGCGGACTAGGTCATCGCGTTGATTAAACGAGAACATATCGGGCAATGTATTTTATTTGTAGCTTGTTGCAATAATATGAATGATGTTTGGAATTTCATAGTGATCAGTATATTTTTATGTTTTTAGCAATTATTGTGTAAATAAATGCTATTTTTGACTTACAGATGGAAAGATATACCTCCTCGCTATATACTGGAGGTCTGACTTTTTGTCTATCACGTAAGAATAACACAACACGGCATTTTAAAGCGGAGCTCTGTTCTCTGAAATAGTCCTAAGCACACTAAACGCGGCGCATGTATGATTCGGTCGAGTTATGATTGTCTAATCATAACTGTGGCGCGCCTGCCCCGCCCACATGGCCATTCCAACCTTATTTATCTCTTCCGTGGTTACATATCAGGTAACATGGCCGTCGTCCAGCCAAGTGGAACGAGTAACGACGCAAAAAATACCTCGCCGGTTTTTTTTGCGTCGGTTAGGGTTAAGTGCTGCGATAAAACTTAAAAGAAGTCCTCTACGTCTTAGCAGTTATTTATTTTTGCTAAAATTACTCACAAACTGATGCTGTTTGATGATTAATCAAATATTTTGTCGTTGAAAAAGATAAGGCTATCCTAACCAAGTGGCTAGAAATTCTTATATCTTAGTCCGTTCTTAGAATAAATTAAATAACGTCTATTAATAGCTACTGACCTTCAAAATGATATTAATATTTAAATCTGTGATATAGATACCTGCCTATTAATGATCAGATAGGCGCTGTGGGGTCGTCGTGTGACTTATCATAATTTTTGCACTTCTTTTTTGTGGTGCGAAAAATCCTCAGATCGTCTGTTACCTGGGTATGTAGGACTCCGAGTGCATTTGTCTTCCCTTGCGATTTAGTCCGTGTCGGATTTGCGACATTCGCCAGGACTTATGGTCCTGGGGGAGTCGCATCTTACCCGAATGCGTGTGCCAGTAGCTAACACGCACGCCCGCCTCCTGCGGTGACGCAGAGCGACGGACTTCCCAAAGTCACCGGCAAACTCCAACTACCTAATGGAAGCCGGAGGTCCAAACAACTCTACAATCGTGTCTACAGACCGACGAGTAATCCTTATTTAGGCACGATGTCTGTACATTTCGTAGGTTCTATCTTAGATATCCTGATTTTACACACAAAAACACTAATACGATTATTCTCGAGATATTGTGTTTGTGTAGGTACCTACATTTCAGCAGAAAGAGACAACTAGAGTCGAGTTCCGAGTAAAATCCCTATTTTTTTTTTACTTTTATATAATCGAGATACGGATGTCGATAAAGTAAGCAAAATTTTTAAGTATAACTTATGTTTATAGGTACTTTCCAATGGAATGACAAATCTAATCAGTTCATTATACTTACTTATTATTTAGTTATCTGAGATAAAGAGAAGACAAAACAAATAAAAAGAGATTGAGTATTACGATTAGCGATGAAGCATCGTGTGATAATATTATTAAGTGTTACATATATAAGACTACATTAATATAATGATAAAGCTACACCTACACTCGAATTCATATGGTAGATAATTTTATTATCAAGTGTTGGCATAACAATCCTTGCAAGAAAATGCCATAGTTAAGTTAATATGGGTACTTATTACAGTTCTTAAAAAAACATACAATGTAGGTAGGTATCACCTTAGATAACAAAAAAGTAACGATGCGTTTCACCAATTGCAAATATAAGTAAAAGTCACAAAAAAGCCAAAGGGTTCCTTGTTTTGGGTAAAAAATCCCTTAACATAATAATACAATAATATGTTATTGTATTATTATTTTCCATCATGCCTGTATTCTTCTTATTTAGATATAGAAGGGTTAGGCAGAGGTGTACTTATGTACATTCACCTTCAACCTATTGCCATTAACTGGGCATAAATCCGGACTCCGAGCTGCTACTGAGTATTTCATAGAAAAACCCAATAACACTGCTCGACCTGGGGATCTAACCCAGGACCTCTAGCATAGCAGTCGCGCTTAGGACCACTAGACTGCCGCATTAGTTTAGTGGTATTTGGCGAATATAATATATTCGCTAAATTGTCACATATTATAGGGTAAGTATTTTTTTTAATACTCAGTCGTGAATAATTTATTGTCGATGTCGCAATTTCTACTGCCATGTACACACAGCTACACATCGAGCTGTAAAAATCCAGTATAGGCTGGCCACGCACTGCGCGGAAAGCGTTTACAATGCGACGTCAGTCGATACTGGATTTGTATAGCTTGATGTGTCGCCGTGCGACTTAGACTTGGTTTCTTAGCTTTTATAGGGAGGCACTTATTGTAAATAATTATTACTTTAATTTTTTACTAATGATTTTGACCTCCTTTGTCTAATAAAATGAAATCAATAATTCTTTTGTAATATCCCGATTGACCGCAGGCAAAAATACTAAATGATGATTCACTGCATTAAAAGTGTTGATCAGATTTCATTAGTCAAATAAGTAAGTGGTAATAGGTATGTTTATATTATATTTAGAACATACTCGACCAAAATCAATAAAATATTCTAATGTTTTATTTCATTGATACAAAAAATAAAATACTACTGGCGACAGACCACTTAGCAATACTGGTTTTAAACCAAGCATCTACATGCTGATTATAAAATGCATATACAGTGGGTTATAGCTGTTACCTGACCCACCCTAGGTGGGCCGGCGGCGTCTAAGTGGGTCAGGTAACAGCTATAACCCACTGTACCTGCCTATTTTTAATTTGCAAATTGTATGTTATCCTGGAATAGCAGGTAAGTATAAGTAAGTTTAAGTAAAGAAAGTAAATTAAGTGAGCCATGTAAACTGCACGTTACCATAATGTTAGACGGATAATAACTATCCCGCTACTAGAAGAATGTGTCTCTCAAACAAATTTAAATGGTTTGAGAACGAATATTACGTTACCCGCAGAGGCATGGTCACACGCTGTGTGGGTTTACAGATCATGCACCCCTAATAAAATTTTTATTGAAATCGACGCCGGCAGTGCCTTACCTTACGTGGTCAAATTCGACATAGTATCTAACCATTGGGGTCTATATATTTAGATCACTGTGGAATGACTGATCTCAAGATCTGTGGCTAATTAATGCTTTGGGGTCATAAGGACTGTGATCACGAATCAAATGGCTTGGACAATGGGGTAGAAGAAGATATTTTGTGCAGTTCTTAGTCTGTACAAATGCTGGCATAACCGCCCACTCCTACGGCGTAGGATAGTCGATAACGATTTCAATGTCAGCCTGCCTGCAGCTTATCGCCAGTAAGTAAATATAGATTAAAACAGATACCTAATAAATGTGTTTTTTTAACTGCATGTCTAAGTAGGTACTAACGACTTATTAGTACTAAAATAACAGTTAAACCTGTTAATTTGTTTTTATTGATTAAGTCGGCAAATGAGCATTCCAGTCACCTGATCGTAAGTATATAAATATACTGCCCATTCGCACTTGCAACATGAAAGGATTGCGGATGCGTTGCCGAGAGTTAAAGCCCCAATTGGACTGCCAGAACCGCAATCGAGGGGAATTGGCTCTTACGCGCAATAGTTTAAAAAAACACCAATTTGCTTTACGGCAGACTCCGACATAAGAGTGGTCGCCAGCCAGTTAGACCCAAGAGGTTATTTCCAAGCAAAATAATTATAAATAAATAATTCATGCTATATATACCTATACCTAATTATTTTATTATACAGTAAAAAAGTGTTCAGATAGTCTTAGTATGTGTCATGTCGTTTAAATTTTAAATGTCATTTGATAAAACAACTCAGCGTATAAGTAATGGTAGGTACCTATGTATCTCGATTTTGGCACACCAATAACTTGCACGTAATTTTACTGAAATTCAGACATTCATTGCTCGTTCAATTCATCGCTTTCACCACTTGCAAATTTATGCTATAAGAGTACCTACGTACGGCTGCACGTCGAGGTATACAAATTCAGTTTACCCTGGCCTCTTAATGTTTGGAAAGCCTATACAATGCGAGATCAGCTTAAACTGGAATTATATCTATTAATTAATTTTATTTCGTATTAGCTTCCTAGGCATTTATGATTTTTTTGGGTGGTTTTGTGTTGTTTTAAATAAGATATATTTTCTTTCTTTCTTTCTTTCTTTCTTTCATATCGGTTGCTCTGTAGCCGTGTGCACCTAGGATTTTTTTTTGTTTCTTAGAGCTTCATCTAGCGCGCTACATGTCATGTACGTCAAAACAAATCCTGAATCGCGCAAGCAACATTTACCGTGCGAGGCATATAGGGGATACAACCGCCGGGCCGCGGCCCCGCAGGCATAACACCCGCCTGGTCGGATGATCCTCCCTTTGTCTGGAGGGGCAACATGACGCCTCACCATGTTTCTATCAAGAAAAAATCTTATCACATAAACCAGTGTTAACCTTAAAGTGTCAAGTTTGTTTTAAGTTACAACAACAGATGGGCTAAAGAGACCGTTTTTGAATGAATCATAATGTGATTCACGTTACAAATTCGCTAAATCTACTGTGGTTTAAATATTTACCGATTCTAGAATAAGGTAGTTTGCTCACTTTGAGCAATTGCTCAGTGGCCGTTCGGTAAACAATAATAAGATTATTACTCACCTGTATAACTCCAACCAAAGATTCTTGTATACATATATTTGAGAATACGTATGCCATTACATTTAATGTTGTGGCTATTAATAAAAGGTACACATTTCCCACAAGTCTTAAGACAGGAGTGCTCAGTACAGATCCTATTGCACTTCCCAATCCCATAGCAACTTCCAAAAACGTCATCCTGGAAAACAACCGCAATAAAATGTCATGTTTTCACTTAAAAATTTAGCTTACTCATTATTTATATTACCTAATAGATCTAGACTCTGGCGTAGTGATGTCATTCATATAACAATATGCACCGGTAAAAAATATGGTGAATCCCCCCCCAAGGGAGTAAGGAATGACAGTTAAAATGTACCACCAGGGACCCAAACTGTCCATCATACTGTAGACGACCATCAGTCCTGCAGATATCGTCATACCTAAAAATTATAATAGGCTGCAATGTGGCATTTCTGAAGTAGTTTGCTTATACTTAGCTATACCTACTTATTCAGATACTATACTAACAATACAACAATTAAACTGCACGCGAAAAACAAAGCGATGTACAAGTATGATCAGCTTTTTGTATTGCAGATGACTGTAATAATGTAAATAGGTATTTAGGTTAGATAGCAGAGTTGACCATTGTACCTAACCCAGATTTAATATTAGCATTTAATTTACATTTTAAAATTCTACGATATATATTTCAGGACATTTAAATAATTATAATGATACGTACGTACATGCTTACCTAAACATTAATAACAAGTTCTACTTAAAAAATTACAGTGAAAACAGAGATCACATATATGATATATGTGATCTCTGTCAAGGCATCATAAATAGTAACTTTCAGAAACGGTAAAAACAAATAAGTAGGTACCCACTTGTTATTATTATCTAATCTGTGATTATACTTTCTATTCTCGAGATAAAGGCTTTGCCTAGGTCGATAAGTAGGTAGGGCGCATAGAAATATACAAATAACATTTATGAACATTTCGTTTGATAAACGCGTCTGTAGCTCAAGTTGAATCAGGTTTTAAGAGTACCTATACCTAAGTATTAGTCAGTCGTTGGCGGTCAAAAATACCAGTGTAAAATGTAAATATACCAAATTAATATAAAGGTAAACTGGTTTTGTTATGGTTTTTTTAATGTTAAATTATATGCTCAGATCAAATAAAAAGTTAAGATGGAACTTTGCGAACAAAGAAGTGAGGCCGGCTAAAACTACGCCTAACGGTGTACAAAACAGGTACCTATCGAGGTATCGAAAGCTCGACTGACAAAATAAGGCGTAGTTAACTAATACATATGTGCGTGTAATAAAATTGTGTGTTGCACATCGTTTGGCGTAGTTTTAGCCGGCCTCACTTCTTTGTTCGCAAAGTTCCGTCTTAACTTTTTATTTGATCTGAGATTATATATAGCTCAAACCTCCGCAAGTCGGCGAGATTGCCAAAAAGAGAACTTCGTTATCTCAGCCTAGCCATAGGTACCTATAAAAGGACACTTGGTGACCTTTCTTAATTGTTATGTTTCGCCAAATTAAAATTTCTATTAATTTTTCGTAAACTGTAGGTCTATAACACATTCTAGATTCATGGCAGTTGCCAATATTCCCAACTGAGTACTCAAGCCTTTGCTTTAAAATTCATATCATAGCTATTAGTCATCTTCGCCTGCGGAGTATGGGGGCGCGGAGGTTGGAGGCAAACGGGGACCGGGTGAAGTGCGGGCGGTAGGTGCTCGTAGCGTGATAAAGTGAGCGGCTAACATCTTGGCAATAAAATGAAAGAGACGTGCAGTGCTGCGTAGTATGGACTATCATACTTCATTGTGTCAGCTATCTCCTTCTATCTTTGCCAAGATATTCGCCGGGAACTATACACAAGAGCGCGCCGACCGCACCTCACCCCGCAGCGAGGACTTAATTAAGAGGTCGGACAGATTCTTAAACGAATCGTACGTTTTCCTAGCACAAAAATGTTTCGGCCAAGATGATCCTATATGTTTTGATTTCTAGTCTTGAGTTGACCCTACTTCTAAATTTTAATTGGTTATTTGAGAAAACTTGCGAAGGCAAAGCCGCACACGGGTCGCTCCTTTTGGTCTTAATTTGATAATGATTTTAAGGTTGCTCAGGGTCTTTGTTTATAAAAATGTTTTGTGGTTGTGTTTTTGACGCTTGATAACGTTTGCTTCCGATTTCTGGTATAATAATACAATATGGTATTGGTACTTACCGAAAACCGGCCACACGATAAGCGGTTTCCGTCCATGGGTGTCAGACCAAACGCCTAAGAAGAAGGATAGAATGGATGGCACCACAGCCTCTATAACACCTCTCACTGTCGACACAATTGTCGCATACCGCTGCACTTGTGTCTCTAAATGAATAGTCTCATTGTTTCTTATCGGTGATAGAAATCCCCTACACTGGTCGTCTGGGAAGTTCAGAGAGTGCACGCATGTTCGGTATAGTACTATGTTGCTGATTGCCGTCCCTAAAAAAATAATAGGATCTTTTTAAACAGAGTTATACACAGATTTTAGTTTGTGTATTCAACATTATATAAAAACCCATTAACATTAACTTCGAGAATATAGAACATTAATTACAATATCAACTCAAATTATGTAATTCAAACACAATGTTAATTGTTACTGAATTAATTCAGAATATCGTATCCCACTGGTGAATAACAATAAACACCAGGCCTGGCAGACAGATTGGTATTAGCAGTTTGTTATTATTAGAAAATTTTTAGTACCCATTTCCCGCAACCTTTTCCCTTCACCTTTGACGGTAGCATTGAACATCTATCTAGAATAGGCGCGTTTGCGTAGTATCTGCAAGACGCCAACAAAGCCGTACGGTCAATTTAAATGTGCGCGTCTGAAGTTAGCCGTTCCGAACTGACGCTGTATGATTAGTTTAAAACTTATTCGTAAAAATAATATCGGAATTAGTACAATTATCATAAATACGAAACGTTTACGAGCAGTCTGTATAGTCTTTACACAGAGTTTTTATATTATTTACCACTGCAAAATCACTTGTAACTAACTGCATAACTTCAAACAAGCACAGTTATCTCGACCTTAGTACATACTTCACTTAAAAAATATCTACTGACTGACGAACTAGGTACATACTTCACTTAAAAAATATCTACTGTGAAGAAACCCATGCATCCCCAATTCCCTTGGTCACGTAGGTAATAACTAGAGACATACTTTTTTTTTATATCTTTGTAGAAAGTTGCGACGAGGAGAAACATTATATAAATTGCGCAGAAAATTTGAAACTATTAGAAACGTTAACGACTATTTCAACTTCGGGTGTTTCTTATTATTTTTTATTCCAGTTGGACAAGACAGCTGGTACCTACCAAATTAAAACGAGTTTGGAACAGGGCTCCAAACAAGTTGCCTACAAATACCTACCTACTCCGAATACAAAACATAAAGTTAGGTAAAATTTGGGTAGTGACCCAGATAATACGATATATCCTGTCTCATTATCTTTCCCGGATCATACTTTATGAAGCCGCCCACCATGACATGGTTGCTATACAAGCCCTGTTTTCAGAAAATTAGTGCCTTTTTCTTTCGCACGATATACCTACTTACGCCATGGATCATGGGAGGCAGCATAGTATGTCGGACTCGTACAGACTAAAAAAGACCGGATTTGTCGTACCTACGGCCAAAGTATTCGCGCGACATTCACCAAGACCATGAATTGCTGAGATCCGATACAAAAACCGGATCTAGGTGCGAGGCCTTGAACTGCAGTTTGGCAAATGTCTAGTCTGGTCTCTAACGATTGTCCCAGAGTGAAATGCGAAGCAGTTAAAGCGCAGCGAAAATTACAGCGCAACATACGTCGTATTTTATTACAAAAAAATATAACATTAACAATATGTAAATATACAATGTTACTGGAAACAAAAAACCTCGCCTTTAAAAGCAATATTTGTTGTTTTTCGCTTGTAGACCTTTGACCTATGACTGGAGCATTAAGATTCTCACCACAAAACCAGGGAATAATTAAGTGACTACATGCTTAACTAAGACATATTTTTGTTAATAATAAATAATAGGTCTAATGCTATTTCTACACTACAACTACTAATTAGCTACATTATACAAAAGATAAAAAGAGAATATACAAATGTATGACAGTCCATATACCTTAGAATTATAAAAGCTATCTTTTCACATTGGATATTTTTATTTACATTTTCTGATGACAAAAATGCAAATTATACTATGTATCTTTATCTGCAAAAAGACAAAACTGACTTTATATTCAATGTTCACAAGATATCCTTGAGAATTATCATAATACTAAAGGAAAATTACTCATATCAGTTTTCCTCTTTTTAATTTTTATTCAAAATAAATTGATTTACACTCAAAGGAAATGTATCACAATATATGATATAATAATATATTATAATCAGTATCTCAACAATATTTAAATGTCTTTGGTCCACTCCTGAAATCATAGCTACTTACTATCATGCTATGGATCTTTCTTCAAGAGGAGACTGGTGCCATAAATCATGACACATGTAATCTAGATTTTAAGAAACCATGAATGAGTTTATTGTATTGTTTCTTCTAAGTTAGTTACGAAAATGTCTCATCTAGTATTATTAAAATTATAACACATTGAACTGTAAAAGTGAATTCTAAATTTAATGTTCTATTTGCAGAAATAAATTTATATCAATTTATTTTTTAACCCAAATTAACCACTTGTACTACCAAGAACAGCATGAAGAATTTATAAAAATGTTAGGTAGGAACAGAGGGTTTGATAAACTGGAATTTGAAAGGTTAATTCACTGAAGCAAATAGTTGCCTCATGAGGGCAAAACAATAGATTTTGCATTGTCTACAATATGGCACTTAACGGGTTAATAAAATATAACTCAGTCACACAATGCTCGTGTTCCTTAAATGCAAGTTCAGTACTTTTACAACATTTTATTTAAGACTATTGTTTTAAGAAAAAGTTTAAAGAAATGCAAAAATAATTTGAACAACTTACCAGAGAGCGACATTCCCATCATAACAAAAAACAAAGGAAACTCTGTTGTGATTCGAAATTTTCGTTTCACTGGTAATAATTCGTCCTCAAGTTCGTTTGTATTGACGTTAGGATGGCTTTCAGTGAGGTGTTCTTCATTTTGAGCCATTGCGCTGAAATATTGTCAAAACAATCGATATGGTATCGCCAAAATTACATTTTAAACCAAAGTTTTTAAGTTTGTAAATATTGTCGGTATGTTACGACCAAAAGTTACACGGTCAATTACTTACCTAACAATTTTGTATTTATCTGTGTTATTTCTGTAAACAATACACTTGAAATTGAAACACGTGCAAACTCTCCATTTATGACTGTCGTTTTGAATTTATATTTACGCGGTGCAAAATAATATCACATCATCCCGCCTGAGTGATCCAGAACAGAATTTCATTCCTGTACTAGTGACAGTGACAGCTAATGACAATGACATTGACGTTGACAACATGTGACCAGCTTAGAATAAAAGCCTCAGAAAAAAATCCAACAAATAAGCCTCTGAACGTTTTTGCTTGGGCGCCAAATACTTTTTTTTTTCACAAGTTTATCTGTAACACATTCACAACTGGTAGGCACGGCTACACATCAAGCTCTATAGTTCCAGTATAAGCTGGCCTTGAATTGTATGGAGGGCCTTTACAATGGGAGGTCGGTCTAAACTGGATCTATATAGCTTGATGTGTAGCTGTGTGTACTAAAACTTATACGAAAAAAAATTGACACATTAAATTTGGCGCCTAACGGCTGAACGGGCGGATCGTTTCTCCTCGGGCGTCAAATGAAATTTTATTGGTCCATCTCCACCTTCCAGCAACCTTGTTGCTCGAAGATTTCAACACCTGCCAGGATCTTGGCAAGAAGAACTGCGACATCAACTACAACTTATTCACACCTGAGTACTAAAACTTTTACTTAATAATCGTTATTGTAGCAGAAACTAGATAAAGGTTTTTAAGCACAAGTCTGAGTACTCAGTTCTGAATAAGTTGTACGTACACACGGCTACAAGTTAAGCTATACAAAACCAGCGTAAGCGTATTTTGCATTAGATAAGATAAGATAAGATAAGATAAGAACTTTATTTGCTTGTGCTTGTTGTTTATGCTTCTTATGCAGACCAGCGTAAAATTTTGTATAGCTTGATGTGTAGTCGTGTGTAATATGAAATTAGTCACACTGTCAATTTCATGCATGAAGAGATTAATGAATGTAGATGAAGCGAAAGTAGTGTGCCAGGATCGTAGCAAGTGGAAATCTATAGTCTCTGCCTACCCCCACGGGAGACAGGCGTGACAATAAGTATGTATGTATGTCAATTTTTGATTGACAACATTATAAATATTAAGATTACAAGCAGAGACAACTATAAAAAATGTTTAAGTTGTCTGTGGTACCTTTGTCTATGACAACACGGAAAGAACACGGCAAGCGTTTTTGGGCAAAAATCTAACGTTTTTGATTACTTTGCTTGTTCATTTACGATACATTGACGAAAACTTAAGTCCAAGACCTTGTTATTAGAAGGTAAGTCATCAGAAAATCAATACTATGCTTTTAAAGGGTGTGCCGATAACTTTCATCATGCGGTGCTACAATTTTTGATGAGTCGTCTTGTTCGTTCATTCTCTGTCATACTATTATCACCACATCCGTTGTACTTGTACTGAACTTTACAGTTATTTTGTTTTTATTAAAGAGTAAGGTAGCATTTCGGAAACTCAGCGGATGCATGAATTGTGTTGATACAACTTCGATTAGTTCGTCGGGAAATCATCACGGATTTACCACGACCTATTTTTAGATCGGCTTTCTTTTTTCTGAAACGCATTGCTGTCGGTTTTGAGCCGGTCATAAGGCATTCCCCTAATGTATGGTGATATTAAATTTTAGAATAAAGAATTGAAGTAGCGAAGATGGCAGTGAACGTATACTCAACGAACGTGACTTCTGAGAATTTATCTCGACATGATATGTTGGCGTGGGTGAACGACTGCCTCCAGTCAAACTTCGCCAAGATCGAGGAACTATGCACAGGCGCCGCGTATTGTCAGTTCATGGATATGTTATTCCCCAACAGTGTGCCTATGAAAAGAATTAAGTTCAAAACAAATCTAGAACATGAATACATACAAAATTTCAAAATACTTCAAGCTGGTTTCAAGAAAATGGGTGTTGATAAGGTAAATTTTATAACATTTGGTGTAAAGCAGTGGCCAAATATTACACTTTTCAGTTGTAGCTAGGTACCTACCTACATTGATGTTGATTTCTTTTTATATTTTCCTATTAAGTTCTGTGACCCAAACTAAGCCCCAAGAAGCACTTTAAACACTTTGTTTGAACAATTATGGCCACTTAATAATTATTATTATTTTACTGAATATTTATTTATCATATCACACTAGAACTTGATGTGTATTTTAAGATGTAAAACACATGCACCATTTGTTGAAAAATAGAAAATCCCAATAATTTACCACGGCAGTAAAATTCATCAATTATCATCATGATTTCAGCTATTTTAGAATTACAATAAGTTGTAATGTTACAATTTACCATACCACAATAATGTGCTTTATAGGTAATACCAGTGGACAAGCTGATTAAAGGGAGATTCCAAGACAATTTTGAATTCTTACAATGGTTTAAAAAATTTTTTGATGCCAATTATGATGGGAGGGAATATGACGCTTTTGATGCACGTGGCAGCATCACTATTGGGTCTGGGGCATGTGAATCAGGAGTGCCATTGTGTGGTGCAGTCCAGGTGCCGCCGCCCCCAAGGGCTGCCCGCCGCCCTGCTCCCATGCACCACTCTGGCAGTATGCATCAGCCAAATCAAATTATGCACCCCACTCACAAACCACACTTAGCAACACAACTTGTTGTGAATGTTTATCATCAATCCTCCATTATCAGCATTAGTAATATCACATATTTATGTGTTTCTATGTGTGGTCATCTGTGTACTTGTTTAGTTATAGAGTGCAGGCAGGTAGTGGCACCTTTGTAGCATTGTGATTCGTTTTATTTTTACCTTCACTTTTTTCTTTTGTAGATAGTACCCATTGACAGACTGGTGAAGGGTCGTTTCCAAGACAATTTTGAATTTTTGCAATGGTTCAAGAAATTCTTTGATGCCAACTATGGAGGCACGGAATATGACGCGGTGGCGCAACGCGAGGGCCTGCCCATGGGGCATGGGGGCGCCGCAGCCCCGCGGGCCGCGGCCGCCGTCGCCAAGAAACCGATGGCGCCTGTCGCCAAAGTCGCAGCTAGACCCCAATCCAGTACTATTTTGTTTTCTTATAGTTGATTTGAGTTACGAACCTCGCTTTTTGTACTGAGTTGCCTAGGAGACATGAGTTTAAATCAAACTTTGATAACTGTATTTATGTAAACAAATTAGAACCATTGCCCTATATAAGTAAATAATATATTGTGCCAATATTACGTACATTCTATCTAACAACACCTTCAACAAAGTATGAATTTCCATTATTATGTTTTAACACTAAGTTCATAGTCTACACATTTATACTAAAAATAAAATTAATACACAGTATATCCTCAGACCACACCTGCACAGTATTGCATGTTACATGATTGTTATTCATATTTACACAGCATGTTATCATTCTTCGTCATCTTTTTATAGCAATTTGTTGAGTCATTTTGCACTATTTGTGTTAATTTGTATTGTTTATTTCACATCATATTTATTTTTTATACAATTACATCAGTACAGGAAGATTATTTTTATATACATTTACCTCCATTTGTGCATTTTGCTTATTAATAATAAGCTTCTGAAGTATTATTATAATAATTGCTATTTTTTTCATACTAGTTATTAATAATTAAAATATGAATCAGACTTAGAAACCAAGTAATTATGAGAAAGTATTATTATCATATGAATAAAGTAATTATGAGTAAGAAATTATTATCATATGAATAAACATAACTGTTTGATTTAATAATTGTATAAGTAGTATTTAAAATAGTTTTCTGTACTTTTTAGTTGGAAAAGCAAACAGCACAGTCAGGTCACCCCCAGTTAATTTATCAAGAATAAATCAAAGTGCTAAGGGGGACTCAAAAGTAATTGATGAGCTAAATCACCAGGTATTAATTAATTTAATTTATTTTTTTAAGCAAGTAACAATAAAAAATCACAATTTGTTTCCTAAGTACATTGCCACATGTTTTAAACTGGTGGCATTTTCTTTCTCTATTTCAGAGATTGTAATGATTTATTTACTATCATTTGATAATGTTAATTTACGATTTATCATAATAAAACATATTTTTTTACATTCAATTGAACACAGATAAATGAATTGAAAGCAACAGTTGACGGCCTCGAAAAAGAAAGGGACTTCTATTTTGGCAAGCTCCGGGATATAGAGGTGATCTGTCAAGAGATGGAAGAACAGCAGAATGCTCCAATTGTTCAGAAGATTTTGGATATCTTATATGCAACTGAGGTAAAGGTCTCTTAAAAATATACATAATTGTATATAATGTCCCCAGAAAGTTAGTTTATAATTAATCCATTAGGATTGTAAACTCACCAAGAACACTAACAAATCAAAGAAAAAATTCTCAATTTTATTTCACTATTCGAATCTGGGAATATCACTTGTATCAAAGTTGTAATGTTCAGCACTAATTGGTCTATAAATTCTTATTGGTTCACAATCTGATGGCCAACCAGCTATATCTCAAATGTACACACGGCTACACATCAAGCTATACAAGTCCAGTTTAGACTGATCTCCCATTGTAAAGGTTTTCAAGTGGTGTACTGTCCATCTCTCTATAATTATTAATAATTAATTGTAAACTTCTTTATTGGCGTATTGCTAAGTTTATTTCAATTCTACATATATGAACTGTAAGCTGTGAAGTTTCCTGTATGAATAAATAAATAAATACTTGATTGGTATAGCTTGATGTGTAGCCGTGAGTACATGTCCTATTGTAATTTAGATTGGTAAACATTTTTCAGTTTACAATCTCTCTCGCTTATTTACAAAGCGCTGCAAAATTAAATATGATGACAAACATATATTAGTAGTCATCCCAGTATTTTTAAACAATAAAAGGAAAAATTATGTCAAAATAATTGTGCTGATCTATATGTACTAATATTTTAAAGTTTATGAGATTGTAAAGGGTAATCTATTGAAACGATTTTGAAAATTGGTTCAACAATAGCTAACGGCTATATCGCTCAACGAAGTGGGCACGGGTTAGCTCGTCATTTTTATACAGAAATTATATTTATTAATTGTATGTTTGTAAATTGCTCCGTGATACAAGGGCGGGGTTCCCTAGGTATAAATATAGTATAAATTATGCCTTATTTTAATCCTTATGAGTAATTAAAATTTTTATTATCTACGGCAACTTTTACAATTATTTAATTTAATGCCTAATGCAACAATAATAACGTACAGTCACCAGCACATCAGGTTAAACAATATTCAATTTTCTCCAAATTAGAAAATTTGACATTTTGTGGTAACCTGACTTGCTGGCGATCGTACTTATAGCCGTTTTTGATGCAAATGTTACAACAGGTTGTCAATCTGTTATTGTTCAAAAAAATTGTCAATTATAACTACAATTTCGTTCAGTAGCCATAAGGCATAATAATTAGTTATGTCGAACTTATGGATTGGTGGACATAAAGATACATATTCAAATTAAATTATTTCAGCCAGCTGCCATTAAGATTAAATTATACAAAATGTTAAGTGTATAGCAACGGAACTCAAAAATGTCATTTTTTTTTCATCAGGACGGATTCGCGCCTCCAGAAGAGATAGACGGCGACAACCCACACCCGCCGGAGGAAGACGAATATTGAAACATCAACGTAACTACGCGTATCATAGTGCTCTTTGTATATTACATATATCAAATCGAAATTATCTCGCTTAACAATCATCGACAGTATCGAGTGCTTAGTATTTCACAGCCAATGAGTCGTAATTGAATCATGTAGGTTAAACATTGGGTAACAGTGGCCCTAAAATGGCTTAATGTAGCTTATTTTATTAAATACCTACACACTAGATGTAAAATGTATAATAAACGTGTTACTAACAAGACTTGTACATTATTACAACTAATTGTTGTAAAAATGCAAGGTTTCGTAGGTTATTTCTCGAGATTAGTTGATAAAATATAATATTTTACACATGTGTCGTCCTATTAAATATTTATGGAGTATAATTATGTGGATTTCGTGTTATCCTATCTTGTAACATTATCAGAATAGCTCTCGTCATACTATACATGGTCTGTAATAAATTCATTATTATACATATTCACGTGGCTGTGTCATATCTAAGTGCATTCCTTATTATTGGGAGCATAGTTTCTTGACGGAATTGACTTCTAATTCTGTATGCTCTTTCTATGGAGTAACCCATTTCTTATGTAATTAAAAAAAACCGTATGGTATGAACTTATGAAGTTTGACTGTGAATTGTAAAGATAAACTGTGTTCGACATCATTTTTGGGCCACTGGTGCCTATATAAATGTGCATTTAATAGGTTGTTAAATTATTGGAAGAGATTTACTGTTAATTGTTTAATTCTGTTATAATAATGACGCAGTTGAGTAAAATTATAATGTTTGGTTCTAAAATAATTTGATTAACAAGTGAATAAGTATAAGATCTGAAAATAACTAACAAAATAAAATTAGTGATGTCATGTACGTAGTTAAAAAATAATATGCATTAATCCAGTTCCAGGTAGTGTGATATACATGACCATGATTTATTTAGGTTAATCAAAATACAAGACTTAAACTTGATTTTTTGCACTATAATATCTAACTATAAGAAGTATACTAATACATTTTAATTCAAAATATTTTTATTTAGTAGATTATTACATCCTAAGACGCGTCGAGGAAACTAACGACTTGTTGGCGTAAAAAGATGTTATTCGCTGGTTAAGATAAATAGATAATTAATTTATTTACTTTAGCATTCATAAATTGCCTTAACAGCAGATATTAATTGCCTCTGGTTTTCAGATTGTGAATGTCTTATCGAATAAAATAATAACTTTATTAAAATATGTGATTTTGTTATTTAACACCGCATCAACAACAATAACAATAACTGCGACATCAACAATAACTTATTCACAATAAATGCGAAAACCCAATCCATCGAAAATTGATTAATTAAAATCGATTTTTATTTTTCTCAAAAAAATCGATCACATAAAAATCGGTTTTTAATAAGATAATAATAGATTTTTATAGTGAAAAGTTTTAGGACTTAGTTGTGTTGTTGTATCTTATATACGAACAATTTGCAAAGTAATAACGAAACGCAATCAAATCGACTATAGCGGTGTTGCCTTGTTATTTATAATAGGTGCTAGTCGAAAACATGAATAATAAATCGATTAATAAATAATCGATATTTTTTTAAAATAATAATCGCTCATAAAAAAACTATTTTTATGAAATAATAAAAATATATTTTAACGAAACGTAGCATATATCCTTTCCCAAGGCCTAGTCTATTTTTGTTCCAAATTTCATCAAAATCGGTTCCGGGGTTAAACTTGAAAGCGTGACTGTTTGGACTTAAACGAACTTTTATCCCCTATTTCATCCCCACACAGGTCGAAATTTCAAAAACGCTAGAACAAATATTTATTTTTTTCTTATCAAGTGCCTTAATATAAAAGTTTCATGGTTTTATCTTGAAAAATGACGAACTCCCATACAAACTTT
The DNA here is from genome assembly GCA_958496365.1 of Subacronicta megacephala. Lineage (NCBI taxonomy): Eukaryota > Metazoa > Arthropoda > Insecta > Lepidoptera > Noctuidae > Subacronicta > Subacronicta megacephala. Next base: position 7,669,419 of record OY292530.1, on the reverse strand, counting down.
CACCCCCCTCAAAACTTTGTTTTGCAATAAAAGGTAGCCTATTTCCTTTCTCAAGCTTTAGTCTAACCCAGTACCAAATTTCATCAAAATCGCAAAATCGGTTGAGAGGTTTAGGCGTGAAAGCGTAACAGACAGACAGACAGAGTTACTTTCGCATTTATAATATTAGTAGGGATTAATATAATATTTTTGTATAATTTCGGAAACATTGTCGATAATGGACCAGCTACGAATAGTATTTTTTTTAACATTGGACCAACTGGTTAAATAAGATTCCAACGATTAGCGAAGACTCTTGAAGGGAACACTAATTTAAAAAAAGAATACAATAAGGGTCGATTTGGAGAATCTTTATTTAGAATCTTACAAATAATTATTTTTAAAACAAATTACCCACATAACATTATTCATTATGTACCTATCTAAAATTTATATAGAATAGAATTAAGTTAACTTATATTAGCATGGAAAAGTAAAATAAAATACTTGATATAAATTTTATAGAATTATTAAAACTATAGTCCCATAATAATATAGTGCCGTCGGACAATAGTTTGAATACACCCACACAATATATAAAATAACTTTTTACAATATACCCTTTTCACAAAACATAATTCAATAAATAAATAAATCTTCCTATTCAGTTAAAAAGTTGTATATTTAGTCAATGGCGTCAGTTTCTAAATAAAACATTTGTACTTGATATGTCGCAATTCCCCGAGTATTCCCCTTAGATCGACTATGATTACATAATTTCTTGCGTGTATCAAAAGCATGGACTAATAATAATAAATAAGTCCATGATCAAAAGTAAATAACAGATATGGTAGCAACTAGGTATTACCTCGAGAAGTTACCCGTCGGGGTTGTGGATATATTGTACGGTTGGCGCAACGCGCTTTAGTATTTAATTAACCGCACTGGAGATATAATAAACCGCACATCAAAAATACTGATTGAGCAACAAAATTCTAAATACAGCTATCGGTTAGGTTAAAACTGTGACCACACATCGCATGAGCCGAGCGAGCGGCAAGTGCCAGAACCAAATCGTGCTCATGTTTTGTTATAAATAAAAATAGTCGCCGTTTTTAATATTTGTAGTTGTCCACAGTCAGTCACCCACTTAGTATTTCAGTAGTCATTATTCGTTTTGTAGGCTCGCACTTAGAATGTGCACTTTCCATTTGGGGCACTTCTTAAAATGAGCACTTCGCAAAAGGGTAACATTTTCGTATTTTTTATTAATATAGACAGAACGATCAGAAACAAAAAACGAAAATTGTATTTAAATGTCACCATTTTATAATACTGAGTCTGAGGGTAGAGACCTAGAAAAATATTTCCACATTGCAGCCAGTAACGTATGCAGTGAATAACTTAGTAGCGGTGTGTTTGTTTTGCGCTTGCGTAGTGTGGTATGCTGTTTTATAGTTGCAAAATTTAAAGTTTATTTTTTATTTAAAACAATTTTCAATAGAAAGAGCCCCTTCTGCAATTTGAGAAGTTCTCCAAATGCGAAGTGCACATTCTAGGCGTGAGCCGTTTTTTTACGCCTTTTCTTTGACTTTTAATTCGCTCACCATCAAGCAAAAATTCAGTTTAGATGGGCGCAATTAGAATATTAAAATCAAGTTAACACTATCTTTTACTTTTAAAAAAATCGGTCCGTTTACCGGAGCCCAAAGAAAAAGATACATCACTATTTCGCGTTTGCATTATTGTAATATCTTTATTATTTTTTGTTTTTTTTCTAGGGTTGAATTTGATAGTCGTGTTTTCAATAGACGATGATAAATCAACTTCTCTTGAACGTAAGATTCTGATAGAGTCAGATGTATTGTTATAACGTGATGATCTAGATGGTCCAATACTTTGACTTGAGGACCGACACGACCGTATCGGACGGGTACTATTTGTCACTTCTAGAGGATCTACAGAATTATTTAGAATTGAATTATTTAGAATAGTTGGTTGTAAGGCTGAATTATTCAACACCGACCGCGTTTTAGTATTGTTTCCACGATCAATTTTTGACTTTTGTTTATCCTTAGGGCTTTTACTTAGTGTATTTTTTATATTCTTTTGATCATCTATTTTTGTACCGGATTTGGGAATGGTTCTACCTATCTTACTGTTACTTTGTTTTACCGGTGTCTCCGGTCTCCGTGTCCGGTTTTTTTGAGGCTTAGATTTACGTCCATTATTGACCGTGGTGTTTAATTTTGCAGGTTTGGATTTTGATTCAAGATTTTTAGGATTACTCTTTTTTGGACTGTCTGGTTTATCAATCTTGGATGACTTAACTTTAGGGTTTTTTCTATTGTGTGATGTAGATTTTTCTGTATTTGGAAGTTTTTCAGTTTGGGTTTTCAATTTGGGTTTAGATGTATCTGTTGATTTTTTATTTTGCACATCATGTTTTATATTTTTTTCTTGTATAAAATTCATATTTTCTTTCATATAATTATTTTTTTTGCTTTCTATTAGAATACTGTTTTGATTGATCAGATTTGTTTTCATTACTGTAGCACATGTCTCATTACAGCATTTCTTTTTTTTAGATGTTCGATGTGATCTTATACTTAGAGTGTTAGGGTTAAATTTACGCATACTATCAAGGGTATTATTATTCGTAACAGTATTGTTCATGGATATATTAAACTGTTTCGAAAGCTCTGAAGTTTGTTGGGAATTCTTTGAAACATTGCAAAGATTCCTTGAAAGACCAGAAGTGTTCTTGAAATTTTCTTTTCTAGCCTCCAACAGAGCATTAGCTAAAAAAGAAATATTAAATTGGTAATTAATAGAATAATTATAAAAGAATAAATGTTTAGCACCAAGCACTCAGCATTAAGTTTACCTTTTTTTACATTGTCAATAAAGTGGCTCTTTGGCAATGTAGTTGACCTTTCAGCATCACTTTCAGAGTCTGTATCCCAGAATGTTTTAGCTGCGCCCTTAACATTGGTTGAACTGACATCTGAAATATGAGAAAGAACAATTAATTATAATAAACTAGTAAACATTCAATAGTACATAATTCATTGATACATAAAGTAATTTAACTTACTGTTATATGTGAAATTAATGTGTTTATTGACAGCCAGCTTTTGCAGAGTATTGTTTTCAGGTAAATTTTCTAATGTTACTCTGCAATCTCGCATTATTGTTGTGCTGTTTATGGCTGTTTTAGAGTTACATTTTAAATTTATCTCTTTATTTTTCTTTGAATGTTTTTTGGTTGTGTCTCCTTCAAATATTTCTTCATCTGTAAATGTGTCACTTACATCATCTTCATTACACATGGATATAACAGAAGTTACATCCCATTTATCTTCATTGCTTTGCCTGTTTTTGTTATTGATATCTATTTTGGTTTGGTTGATAGTAGTTTGGTTAGAAATGTTCATACGATCAGGTGGCACTATTTTGTGAATCAAATCTAATAAGTTATTATCATCTTGTACTTCTCTATTTAAGCATGATTGGTTTGTGACCAATTTCCTAGTTTTATTTTTTTCTTTCGGTAAATGAGTACTGCTCTGGGGGCTGTTTGTGCCATCAGTGTTTAGATTAGCTTTCTCTGCAACATCCAGTTTTTGTGTGAATAGCTTTCTTTTTATAAAGCTTGGTCTCATAGAAACATCAGTATTTTGTGTGGTTTCTAATTCCTCAATAAGCTTTTCTTGTACTTTAGGCTTAGATTTTCTGATTGGCAATGTAGGTTTAGCAAATTCAAAATTTTTAGTCCTTTCAATGTCATTAACTGGTGCATTATTACTCTTTGGTTTAGATGTAGACTTATTTGTTGGATTTTTTAATGGCGATGACCTTTTAAGTTTTTTCTTATCAGGGAAACATGCTTCCTCATTATTATCTAAGCTTCTTTTCCGTGGCATTTCAATATTACAAGTACTGCTTTCTTTTAATTCAGAGAATATTTCCTCATCAACATTACTTACAAAGTTTTTGTGTTTATTGATTACAATGTTTTCCACATTTTTATGAGGATTTTCTGAAGTTTCTGGTATACTTAATGAAGCAACTGATCTATTAAATCTTTGAGTGGGTAGGAGAAATCCACTTCTAAATCTCTCCTTTTGAGTAGGCATGGTGTTGCTGTGGTTTGAAATTATAGTATTATTAAAATTATTAGTGTTATTCACACTACGAGACTCGCTAAACAAATTGATATTGGCAGGATTTTGTCTTAATATATCTGAACAATCTTTGACTATGTTACTGTCTCTATCAGTTTCTCTGAAGTCTGGTAAATCAATCTTTGCAGATCTGATACTAGACATGTTTTCTTTAAAGGAAGACTTAATTAACCTGGAGTCATCACTGCTTGAAGAGGAGTTACTTGCTACTTCCCCTGAGTCATATCCTGATCTTCTCCTACTTCCTTTCATAAACAATCTCATATTCCTTCTCTTTTCAATTCTTCTCCGAACCCTCTGCTTCATTAATTTGTGGTATGCATCCTTTATTAATTTCAAGTCATGTCTGTTGTATTTTACATTTTTGAATGCAAATGCAATCTCTGCAGCACTGACACTTGCAGAAGAGCCTGAAAAAACAAAAGGTAAATTGAACTGATGGTTTACTCCTCGTAAACTATTTTATCACCACTGCTCCTAAAATAGGGAATGAAAACGTACCCAGCTATACTTATTTAAATGTTTACAATAGCTGGTCAGCTGGTCATTCTAATAGATATAATTCTCCGAAAATATCAGTTAAATGTAGTCGCTTAAAGAAATATGTCGTAAAAACTAGTGTTATTTATAAGGCAGTCTTATGGGATTCAGTCAGAAAGTCAGTCATGAACATGGGAACGATTATTTTGATACAACCTGATGCCTGTGGAAAAAAATACAAAATGGCAGGGGGTCGATATGCCAGCTTTCATACTAAAAGGTTTGAACCCCTTTGAAGACATGTGACATCTACCAACTGGCACTGGGACCACTTGGTGGATTACAGCCCACTCCTTTATTAACCCTGGAGATAACTAGAATCCTATGTGAGTAACGCTGTGAACATTTCCTAAAAAATCCTGATATTATCTAGTTACATTTGTAACTTGTACTTAATTTTTGTGAAAATTTAATTGTATGATGAACTTTAATGTTACTTTTAAGCTATTTAAAAATAAAATTTGCAGTATAACAGTTACTTTTGAACTAGGCACTGCAACTAGATAATTTTTAACATAATTTTGGTATTGCTAAAAAGAGGATATAATTTTGTTATTGGATCCTGTTAGAGAGTTAGATATTGCACTAACCCCCAAATATAAATTGGATAAAGATAATATGGAAGAGAAGAAGGCTTTAAATTGATACAAATATAAAATGCACTTACCAATACTTCTCATCGACATAGGTGAACCACTTCTTTGATTATACACAGATTGCTGGGAGCTCATTCCACTGTAATATTGTTGAAAGTTCCGAGGACGTGTTTCGGAGGCACTATGTAGCGACATATGCGATGTCTCTCGTCCATAGTACATACTCCTTTGGTCAAAGGCAAAGTTTCGCGGTATCCACATATTTGATGTCAATTGATTACGAAAACTGAAATTACTTATATTCGTACTTGGGCCTTTTGCACTCACGGTCTGAAAGATAGTTTTAAGGTGATGTGTTAATCAAAAAACTAACTAACTAACTAATAAAATAAAAAAATAAAATAAGACGATCATAGCATTCGAAGAACCTAAATAATATACTCACTGTCACGTTTGGATAGGTGAAACCATTAGAATTGTCGCTTTCACTATCAGACATTATGATTATCACACAAGATTACAATTCTGTAAGACAGTATTCTCGACCACAAAACACTGCACTTAAATCATAATACGTTTGAAACCTACACGGATTATCTTAGAAAAAATATCAAACAATACAAAAGTCCCAAGCTTTTTAACGTAACGGTCCAATTCATTCAACAGTCATTTGAATTTTTTTTTTTTTTTTTTTTTTTTTTTTTTTTAATGGCTTCGCACGGTTTGTGCATTTTGCCAATGTCAAGTGGTAGATTTTTTGTTAAAGGTAGGGAAATTTCGTTTTATGAAAAGCACCTAGAAACACGAAATTTTGACAGGTCAGGAGAGTTATAGGAATATAAGGTAAGGATATAATAATGGAACTCGGGATATTATTTACACAACATTTGACAAGCAATAGAAAATAAGAAACAAATGATATATTTACAGTTTAATGTTATTAATAGAAATGAATGAAGCTATACATTTATATACAGAAAGATTATTTGAATGTAAGAGAGAAAGAATAGACGTAGGAAAAGGAACATTAAGAGAAATTAAATCGTTTAGGAAAGAAGAGTGGTCAAGGAGAGGACAGGTGAAAATAATATGATTAACATCGCCAACCTCTAATCCACATGAACACAACGGGCTAGTCACAATGTGAAGTTTGGAAAGGTGGGCAGGGGAACAAACATGTCCTAGTCTCATTCTTATCAAAACAGAAGTAGACGCTTTTCCAAAGTCAGCCTTGGAAAACCACGGCTTCACTGGGATATCAGGTTGAACTAAGGAAAAATAACGGCCTTTTGTGAGTTTACTTGATTTCCAAGCCTCCCTCCATGAATCTCGTAGAAAAGAGTTTGGCAAAGCCATGAGATCGCAGTGAAAATTTTTATATGGATACATGTCTCCACACTGCACCGCATCACGGGCAAGTGTATCTGCTATTTCATTGCCGTGAATTCCAACATGAGCTGGAATCCAAGCAAACTGTATAGAATAACCGTTCGAAATAATGTTAAATGTAAAGGCTCTTATGTCAAAAATTATTGGGTTAGGGCGATTTAATTTAAATGGGAATTTATGAAATGCCTGAAGGGCACTGAGAGAGTCTGTAAATATAATAACTTTTTTAAGCTTAAATATATTAACATATTCTATCGCTTTAAGTAGACCAAAACATTCACCAGTAAAAACCGATGACTCTGGCGGGAGTTTAATTTTTTGTACAATGTTATATTGATAGTGGTAGACGCCTATACCAACACAACCTGTAGGAGAATATTTCGAAGCATCCGTGAAAATATGATGGTAGCCTTCAAAATTTTCAGACAAAAGATCTTTGAGACTTGAGTTAGCATTAGGTTCATATTTATCAACTAAGTCATACATAATGTTGGGAGAAAATAATAAACAGTCATAGTTACAGCTGAATAAAGGAAGACTGTTAGAACGATGTGTGGCAGACGATAAAGAAAGAAATTTCTGGAAACTTGTAACTAAGCATGGAGTAGATTTGTGTGCCCAGTAACTAGATGTATGAATGTGTGATAGGAGAGATTCTAATATTGGAATGAGAGGATGATTATTAAACTGAATGACTTTAAATAAAAATTTATCAGATAAGAATTGTCTTCGTAGATATAAAGGGGCTTCACCGCACTCTACTTGGAGAGCGTTTATGGGACTAGACTTCATGGCACCAGATATAATACGCAAAGCTTTTGATTGAATGCGGTCTAATTTTTGGAATGCCAAAACACTGCCCGGTTCAAGCAAAAACGTACCGTAGTCAAGAATGCTTCTAACTATGGCATTGTATAGCAGTTTCAAAGAGAAAGGATGAGCACCCCACCACACACCGGAGAGGCATCTCAGGATATTTAACTGACGTTCACATTTATTTACAACATACTCGCAGTGGGGTAAACCACTCAATTTAGAGTCAAGAATAACTCCCAAGTACTTAAAACTATCATTAACTGGGATTGGGGTGTCATTACATAAAATATGTATTGGAGGAGCAATTCTCTTTCGGGTAAATAAAACGGCTGAACTTTTGGATGTAGATAAATCTAAACCATTTAACTGTAACCATGATGATAGGGAGGTCAAGGCGGAAGAAAGAATTGAGCAGGCGTGCTCAACAGATTTACTTGAATGATATAATACTATGTCATCAGCATATTGTAACACTTTTACCTGATTATCAAAAGAAGTATCTAAATCATATGTATATATGTTATATAACAGCGGGCTTAGCACTGATCCCTGTGGAAGGCCCCTCCATACAAGTCGTGACATTTGATGATCATTCACTGACAATAATAGCGAACGTTCTGCTAAAATGTTTAATATAAATGTAGAAAGGATAATTGGTACTTGTAGAGTATTTAATTTATTATGTAGAACTGATAACAAAACATTATCATATGCAGCATTAACATCCAAGAATACTGCAACAGTGGAATGGTTACAAGAAAAAGCTGACCGTATGTCAGAAGTAAAAATACTTAAACAATCCATAGTACTTTTACCTTTCCTAAAGCCATATTGTGATAATGCCAAAAGTCCTTTATACTCTACGTACCACTCAAGACGATTTTTTATTAAGTGTTCCGCTAATTTTATCAAAATTGATGACAACACGATGGGACGGTACGAAGATACATCCGATGGTATTTTATTCGGCTTTAGGATTGGCAACACTACTTGCCGTTTCCATTCTTGAGGGATATTTCCAGATTTCATTACAAAATTAATCAGATGTAAATAGTAAATAAGAACGTTATCACTTAAATTAGCAAAGAAGGAATACGGAATACCGTCAATACCGGGAGCAGTATCAACAGTATTGAGGAGAACGCCTTTCAGTTCGGGAAGTGAGAAAGCCTGGTTCAAACTAGAACAGCTGTTATTAGTGTTTGAATTGTCAATTTCAAGAGGAGGTTGTAAATAAAGAGCCTCAGGAACCCACGGAGGGGCCAATTTATCTATAAAGGCATTAGCTAAAGACTCCGAAATAGGAGAACAAGAGGAGTTGTTATACACGGACCTAAATCGTCTGATATTACGCCATACAATTGTGGGGTGAGTGTTTGGAGAAATGGATGAACAAAATTTCTGCCACCCTTCATATTTTTTCATTTTAAAAAGTTTACGTGTGTCTGCAATAATTTTTGAAATTGTTTCAAAATTGGTATGGGACATATCCATATTATAAATAATTTCTGCATCTTTTCTTTTCTTGACTGCATCTGTGCACTCAGAGTCCCACCAGGGAGGTGAAGGGATTTTATTAATAGCATTATTTTTTGTAGGAAACACCTCATCTGCAGCTGCAATCAATATGCGTGCAAGGGCTTCAGCACATGCATTTTCATTTCCCTCAGAGAGAATAGGAAGAGAAGAAAACTTGCTCTCAACATGAGTTTTAAATGTCTCCCAGTCACTAGCAGCATTCTTAGGAGGTAGTTTATATTTTAAGTGTGAACGCCTAGGAAAGCTAGCTGGTTTAGAAAAAGGAAAAGAAATTACAATGGGAAAATGATCACTACCAAAAGAAGAAGTCAGGGTACACCAAGATAATGAAGATGCTAAGTTGGGGGTGCAGACAGATAGGTCTACTGCACTTTGATTCTGGCTGGGATCACACCGACGAGTGGGACTACCTGTGTTTAAGGTGCACAAGTTATGGGAGTCAAAAATATCTAAAAGTTCTTCACCATAACAATTGGAAATAGAGCTGCCCCAAGATTGGTGGTGACAATTGAAATCCCCCAGTATTAGGAAAGGTCTAGGCAGGGAAGAAAGGAGACTATTAAACTCATGGAGGATAGACGAAGAAGGATGGGGAATATATACAGAAACAAGACAAATATTATGTACATTTATTGCTACAATTGAAATTTCATTACTATGAGTTGGTAATGAAATGGTGGAGAAGGGGATGGAATCTCTGATGAGTATAGCGACCCCACCATACCCATCAGCTCTGTCATCCCTAATAGTAGAATACTTTAAAATTTTAAAAACATGATTTGGCTTGAGCCATGTCTCTGACAATGCAAAGACAAAGGGCTCATATTTATTTAATAGGTATATTATATCACTTTTTTTGTTGATTAGACTGCGACAATTCCATTGAATTAGTTTGTCTGTCTGACTGTCCATTTTGGTTAATGTGGGAAAGCATTTCTAAGATAGGGGCAACGTTGGACGGTGAAAAGTTAAATTGTTTAAATAGATTAAATAATGCTGTAAGAAAGTCTGTAAAAGAAAACTGATTGTTTGAATCATTGCCATTCTTATTAATGAGACCACAACCATTTGATGGCTCTGGAACTAAAAATTCTTTGATAATTGAGTTATGGGCATGTTTATCATAGCCATGAGAAGGAGACGGGGGGGCACGGGGTTTGAGAAATACTGTTTTTTTATGACTCATTGCTGATCCTTTTTTTTGAAATGCTAAGGAAGAAGAGTTTTCATGTAGATTATTGGAGGGGGAAGTAACTAAGGTGTCAGCATATGATTTCGAAATAGTTGGATGAAATTTTGCAGCTTCAGCATAAGAAATTGAGTTTTGAGCCATATATGTTTTGATTTGTTTTTGTCGCTCAAATTCAGGGCATATTTTGTTTGTTGCAAAATGATACCCTGAACATAGGCAACAGGACGCATTAATTTCATCAGTACTACAGGAATCCCCTGAATGGTTCTGACCACATTTGTAACATTTAGGTTTGGATCTGCACTGTATCTTAGTATGTCCAAAACGGCAACAATTAAAGCATTGGATAGTTGGGTAGATATAAAGTTCTACTGGCAAAGCATTATAACAAATAAAAATCCGTTTAGGTAAAACTTGACCATCAAAAGTAACAACTATGGTTTCAGAAGGCTTCCAGACTGTTGAACCATCAACAGAGGTCTTAAAATTTAAGCGACGTATCTTTAGTATGGGGCCACATCCCATTGGCACAGAAATGTTATCTAAGACCTCCTCTGGAGACCAATCTGCAGGAACACCTCGTACTAAACCCATTCTTGTTACGTTGAAGGATGGGATAAATGCTAATAAATTTTCAACTTCAAGAAAACTCTGAGCTATAAAAGAATTAGCGTCAGTGTATGAAGAAAATCCAATAGACATTTTATTACGGCCAATTTTTTTAACACTGCCATTTATAATATTTTGAATACTTTTCTTCTTAAGGAATTTACCAAATGACAGTGGATGCAGTGTGGAGCTGTCATTAGGTGAGGCCAGTTTTTTTTGTACATGAACAATATATGGTGCGCAGTCAAGTTTATCGTATTCCTTACGTCCTATTGGAGTTGGAGTAGGAGGTGGGGCAGATTTGATACTGATTTGATTAGATTCCTGTATCTCCGACTGAGAGTCGGTGCAACCGCAACCTGATGTCCCATCGGAACCGTGATGTTTTCGCCGCCTTTTATTGCAGTGTTTGCACACATGCATACGACTACGTTTTAAGGCACGGGTAGACGTAGAACCGTCTGTGTCCATACCCGACTCATTCGACATTATATTATTATTAGTAGAAACAGAATTTATGGTCACAAAGCTGCCTGCCGGAGGGACAAAGCCCTCCGGATCAGGCGGGTCGTTCATGACCACCACCTATAGAAAAATATTGATAAGAACTTACCAAAACGCCAAACTAAACACTAATAGATAAATAAGAAAAATATTACTTAAATATAAACTATGTACAACTCAATTGACCAGTTTTAACCTTAATATTTACATATAATTAATTATAGAAAAAAGGAGCCAAAAAATTCGCGTCTGAACAATTATGAATTTCCCGCGCTTTCATTTGAATTTTGTTTTGGCATTCAAATTCAATTTTTTTTTTAATTTATTTTACGGCCCTGGATAAAAGTCCTTTAAGCATATTCAAATTCAACTTCATTCAATGTTGTAAGCGTGCGTCAATGTTACCAACTCCCAAAAATCGACCGTATAGCTAAAGACTAAAGTCAGAAACCCAAATATCGCTACAAACAATACCTACTTGGAAATATTATGATTCTCAGGTCGTGCAAAGTGTTATTGAGTTTTTCTATGAATTTATCAGTAGCAGCTCGGAGTTTCGATATGTGCTCGACGAAAGGCAATAGGCTCGCCCCCTATTACATGGAACCTAAAAATATTAATTATGCGCTTTACGCTGCGTTTTCACTAACGATAAAACATGTTACAAACATCTATCGCAGATAGATACTGCCATAAAACTAGAATGTGTTACATTCTAGTTTTATGGCAGTAGAAATTGCGACATAAACAATAACTTATTCACGTTTGAGTATTAAAACTTTAACTTAAAAATCGTTATCATAGAAGATTTTGGTGTAAAATAGTGGATTTTGAGAAAAAAACAATTTACACCTACATAACCTTAAGGCTAAAGCGTCGGGGCTGGGCGCGAAGTTTTTTTTTTCTTAGATTTTCGTATTTTTTTCGGCTATAACACATTCTAGGTACATGGCAGTAGTAATTGCGACACCAAAAATAACTTATCCACGATTGGGACGTAGGGATACACACGGCTACAGGTCAACCTATACAAATCCAGTTTAAGCTGATCTCGCATTGTATAGGCTTGCCATACAATCAGAAGCCAGCGTAAACTTGTTTTGTATAGCTTAATGTGTAGCCGTGCGTACTATCTTAGCGACTTAGCGCAGCGCGGCAGTTGTCTCCCCGACTACAGTTTGTTCGAAATAAGTAAGCCGATCGGAAGTTGTCTGCAAGTGGTTTAGAAGTGGTAAATTTTAATAGAAAGAGTTGGTGTAAAGATAATTAGAGTCGAATATGTTTCACATTTCTAATTATATTGTTTACTAATTTTGATATTTATGTATTAAAACATTTTATCACCACGGTAGTTCGGAACGGCTAACTTCCAATCGGCTTACTTATTTCGAACAAACTGTACATAGTTAAGTAGTATTTTTAACTGGTGCCAGTAAAGTAATAGTATCTAATGAGTTCCGCATTTATTTCTCCGCAAGTGAAAACATGTCATTTTTCGCTGAATCCACTATTTTACACCAAAATTACACTTACAATTAAATTACGCCATTTACCTAGAATGTGTTATAGGCGAATAATATGCGCTATACCCCGCGTTTTCACTGACGACTAAACATGTTGCAAACAGCTACCTATCGTGTACCTACCCACAGTTCGCCGATATTTTTAGGTCCCATGTAATAAGGGGCGAGCCTCTTGCCGTTCACTGGGCACATATCAAAATTGTCTTTACAGACAGTAGTTTATATAACGTTGCTTTACACAGACTCCTTCTATTAACACTTTAGTTAAGTGGTTATAATGGTTTAAACCACTTTACTAAAGTGGTTGGTGACTTTAGACAGGCTATTTCGAACAAACTGTATGTTATTATTTACGTTTTGTATCTGCAAGCAACATTTTTTTTTGTTTTGCATTTGATATAAATCGTTAAAACATGGCCGTGTGTTTCAGAAACAAACACTGTGACAAAAGCACTGGCTTTTTATCCCAAACTTTCCTATCCCATCCCTTTCCAGTTTCCACCCTTGGGTGGTAATACATAGTCACTTACAAAAAGTAGGTATGTAGGAATTAGTAGTAGGTAAATGTTAGGTACCTATAAAGTAATAAAACGTATCATGAATATGTTTTTATATATTTACAAAAAATACTTTATGAACACAAATTAACTTTTATTTTTGTATGGTTTTTTCAATGATTTCTTTTTGCCTCCTATTTTCTTTTTAAACATTTGATTCTTTCTGTCCTTATTATATATTCGTTTCTTCATTAAAGTTTTTAATTCTCTTCTTTCTTTCTGTGCTCCAGTCTCTGGAGCTGTACCAAAGAAAGCTAAGCCCTCTGCAAACAAGAAATAAGTTTGAAATTAAAACGAGTAAATTACAATTATGCAATATTATGGCGTTCATTCTGGGGTCCATAATAGTAAGAATTGTGACTATAGCTTATTCACCACCAACAACCACAAGTATGAACTGAAACTTTCTTTGAAATTATGTTGAAGAAATGATTTTGGCGTCCTTTTGTAGCGGCTTTTATTCAAAATTTACTTTAAGACTATTCATTACAAATAAATGAAATAATCAATTGACTGCCTCGTTAGTCTAGTGGTCCCAATCGCGACTGATACGCTAGAGGTCTTATGGTTTGATGCCCAGGTCGAGCAGTGTTATTGGGTTTATCTATGAAATTCTCAGTAGCAGCTCGGAGTCTGGATTTGTGCCTGGTGAATGGCAATAGGCTCGCCCCCTATTACATGGGACCTAAACCTACCGGCGAACTGTGGGTGTACATTAAGTACACATCTGCCTAACCCTTCGGGGAATACAGGCGTGGTGGTATGTTATGTTATATGTTTATGAAATATTCAAATATTCAACAAAAAAGTCCCTGAAAAGACTTCTAGGAGCTTGGGATCCAAAGCATCCCACCCCCTAAAAAATAGTAATAGTTCTTCCTAAATACCACTAGTATATTTCATACTCTATTATGAGTATAGTGCTAATTTAACCTAAAAATTCTATATATAAGGTATAATCAATACCTTTAAATCGAGGATCAAACTTGGAGAAGAATAAGTTTTCTTTCCATACAGCTTTACTTTCAGGGAGTGGTGCTTGTAGCACTTCTGTTTTAACCTCTTTAACAGTTGCTTCCTCAGTTTCCGAATCGGATGAATCATAAACAAAGGGATTTTTCTCTCGAGGGTCTAAAGGATTTTTAACTTTCTTTGCTTTTGGAGCTTCTAGTGGTATGTAGTTAGTTTCTTGTTCTTGAGGACCTAGAAATCAAATAAATTCGTTGAAGATATATATTTTAGTGAAAGAAAAGTTCGAAACTGCGTCCCTCCCGTTTGGTACACTGTATGCTTTGCTAACTAGGCTACCACATTCTATGCCGTTAGTTCAATGCCGAACGATGTTCCCTGAACTGCTGATTCTTATTACATTTTCATTAATGCACATTACATATAATAAAAAAGAGGTGCAAGATCTTACACACCTAGCATCGAATTGGTTTATTAAAACCAAATTTCATCTTTGAATATTTAACAAATTAAAGATCAAATCAAATTATTAATAAAATTATATTTTCATTGTTGTCGAGTTATAGGGCACTTAATTTAAAAAACCTAAAGCCTTATTAAATCATTATTTCCTGTACCTTCATCAACATTTTCGTTGTTACCAAACAAGCTTCTTAAACTGAAAGTGCTTGGTTGTGCAATGGCTTCTTTCAATGTTTCACTGACTTTATAGAATTGTTCTTTTGAAACTTCGATTTTTGGACCTTCTTGCTCTATTTGTACTTCTTTTATGTCCTCTTGTTTGTCTTTAGATTTCTTCTTCTTTTTCGTTGGTTCTGGTTTTGCTTCAACTGGTGCCAAAAATTTGGCATGTTCAGGTTGTAATGGATCAAATCTAAGCATTCCAAGCTTTGGTCTGGAAATATAAAATATAAAAGTCTGTAGCAGCTCAAAATTTTGAATTGTGCCTGGTTAATAGCAATAAGCTCCTATTGAGACCTATGCGTTAAATCGTATATATGTAGATAATATTCATTTCAACTTACTTGGTTTTTTTATTGTCTGATTCTATACGTTTTTGTTTGAAGGTAACTCCAAGAACATCTTGCAGTATGTTCATTTGTTTAGCTTTTTCATCTGCAGTTCCTAATTCAACTTGTTCATTATTGTCATTTTGCCTATAACTGTTTTCTTCTTCTTCATCATCATCAATGAACCTTTCATCTAAGGTGAAACGTTTATCAGATTTGTATCTTGATTGCAAATCTAAAACCTAATATGTAAAACTTACAAATGATATGCTGAACTACAAAAATTGAATATTTGTCATTGAGTTATGTTTTACCTTCTGCCCTTTGGTGCCTTCATATTGCTTTTTAACTTCAAAATTTAAATCATCATCAGTGTCTTCAGCATCATCATCAAATAGAGTATTTTGATTCTGTTGCTTTTTTTGTTTATTACTTTCTTTTGTTTCCTTTGTTAGGTCATCTTCAAAATCCGAAAATATCACTTTTTTATTTTTAACTTTATCCTGAAATGTTAGAAATCTCCATGCATTCAGCAACACCTGAATTGACCTCTAGTGAACAATAGAGTTTGCATTGTGTCCCTTATATAGATGGGTAAAGCCTGATCTTTTTCAAGCAAGTGTTCTTTGTGTAAATTGTACTAACGTCATTAATATTTAATCCCTTTATTTAATTCTATGTATATTATACATTAAAATTTTTAAATATTTTTTATAATAACGGAACATAAAATAAAAACATAAAAAAAGAAATACTGTTGTGTATGCATTGCACCCTGACTGAATGAATCAGTCAGGGTGGAATGCTGAAGGCCTAATCCCTCCTTCGGCCCCCTTCCTTACCTTATTTATAAAAATAAATTAATCTGAATACTTACAACACCAGTTAAACCTGATTTGATAATCATTTGCTTTTCTTTAAATTCCTGCCTCTTTTTCAGCATTGACTGTAGTCTTTTCTTTTCTGCTTCATGTTTCTTCTTATCAGCTTCAGTTACAGCAGATAAATTCCTGCCATCTGCATCACCAGCATACAAACTAGACCCACCTTCATAATCTCTACCTTCATTTACATGTCTTTTACTTTTATTATCATCATTTATATTATTTTCATCTACATTTTTCTCATGTCTTTTTATTTTGTGATTGGGATCCTTCAAATTCTGTTCTATTTTCCTTTTCCTAGGATTTAACTTATCACTTATTTTTAAAATTGGGTGCTTCTTGGGTACATTTTCTGCATGTTCACCCTGCATGTTTAAGATTTGGTGTTAAAATGAAATAATATATGCATAAACAAAATAAAATGTTTTAGGACAGTCACCAACACATCAGGTTATACAAAACTATCAAATGTTTTTTAAATGATTTTAAACCTTAAAATGTTGATGATTATGTTCAAAATCAATTGAGAAAATTTTACATTTTGTGGTTACTTGATGTGCTGGTGACCATACTTACCTTTTCTGCATCTTTGTGTTTGGCTAGTTCTCTTTCCCTTTGCAATCTTTCCAGGAAGCTTTCTCGGGCTCTAGTTACATAAATTCTACTACCTTTAAAATCTTGATTTGAGAAATGCTTTATGCCTGAAATAAAATGAAGCATAAATGCAAGTATGGCCATCTAGCATACAGTTATTTTTAGTCGATTTAGTCAGAGAGTGGTGACAGCAGAGATGGTGACAACACCTGGGATTGAGGCAATGTTCTTCACTGAGAATGTGACTTGTATGGTATGATTGATTGATTGATTTGACTGTATATAACATATTACTTATTAGTTATTCATAGTACTTACACGATTCCACATCCACATTAGCGGCAGAAAGCGACACGAAGGCAAACTTTTTAGTTTGAACATCAGCTCCAGGCTTAGATTTTAGGTCTAAAGTTGTTATTTTGCCGAAAACGGAAAAGGCTGAATGAAGATCATTTTCTTCTGTGTTTTCTGGGAGATTACCAACAAATAAACGCGTAGCTGATATCATGGTTTTTATTGTTTGTTATATTTATGGATGAAAAAAGTTACAGGCATAGTTTTAGACTTCACACATTATTTTGACACACATGACACAGGTGGGGAAGACGTGAAAAAAAGAGGTTATGTAAATGTCAAATTGTCAGTGTCAGAAAATGTGAAATTTCAATTTAGAGGTGTGACCCCTACTCAAGAAAAATGATGCAAAATGATGACTAGACAGCATGGTCTCAGACCTTAGCCAGTTCCGTCAGGAACTAATGAAAAAAAAATTAGAGGTGTGACGCACACGCAAAATATGCGCTTATTTTTATAGTCGTGGAGTTGCGGAAAATAGCCCGATATACCAATACCAATGCCTAGAGGTGTGACTAAGGACGCGTTCCACTTGGCGATCACAACGATCACGCTCACGACCGTAGTTTTTCCCGTTCCACTTGCTTGTGAGCGTTACTGTCATAAACTCAAATGGAACGGATTATAGAACGTTTTGAGCGTGGAGGTAAATAATACAAACGGCGGTGAGTTAGTAAAAAGAAAGCAAAAGATTTAAGAGGTTAGGTTATAATCTGTAAGCCTTGAAAATAAACTAAACAACGATCACGCTTGTGAACGCTAAGTGGAACGCACCCTATATAATCTGTCGACGCGCGATGGACACGTTTAAATGTGTTTTGTATTGCCGCTAGAGATGGGCGTCTACCCGGTAAGAATACGAACTTTGGGTAAATAATAATTAATACCAATTTTTACCTTCCCAATTATAATTTATACCGGGTAGAAATTAAAAAAAAAACCAAATAACATTATAATTTTCACATGTTTGCCAGCAGTTTCAGTGTTGCCATTTGTTGTACGGCTATTCTGTACTATCTTAAAATGGTACACGGCAATACATTAAAGTAAAATAATTATGCAATTCTAATGTTCCAATATTAGTTTTCCAATACAGTTTTATCAAAAATATACTGTACCTACATATAAAAATAATAATTAAATGAACAGTGGGTTATAGCTGTTACCTGACCCACCGAGACCCCGCCGTCCCACCTAGGGCGGGTCAGGTTACAGCTATAACCCACTGTACATGTAGAGATAATAATATATTAAATTATTTATTTATTAAAAATATTGTTTACCCCTACGAATAAAATACCCAAACATCGGGTTTTTACCGGGTAGACGCCCATCTCTAATTGCCGCCACTTCGGCCCATCACAATCTCGGGCCGAGTTCTAACGGTAGCGCCGAACTAAGCGAAAAATAAACGCACTAAGTGCGTTTGTACACCACCACCGTCAACGAGATGACGGCGCTGATTTAGCGGCAATACATTTACTATGGCCGTTCGTCCACCACACGCCCGTCACCCGAGCGCCGTCATCCCGTCCGCTAATTTTTCGCTTAGTTCGGCGCTACCGCTAGAACTCGGCCCGAGATTGTGACCATATAATATACTAGAGATTGTGACGGGCTGAAGTGGCGGCCATACAAAACACATTTAAACGTGACCATCTACGCTGGCGCCGAGACGTCGTCGTCGCACCGCAATAGCTTTTGATTATTTATATCAAATATATATTAGGTACAATAAAAATGCCCAAGAAATTGCCGCAACTTGAATAAAACATAAAACGCTCCTGTAATGTATCTTTCTTGTATTATCGGTAAATCCAAAATTATTTGCATCGCCTACGCCTTCTTACATACAGAAGCAGAAGGAAAAGTTGTGAAACAATTAATGACTGAACCACCGAGATCGGATCGTCGCGGTGGACAAACGATCGCCGTCACGTCAACGTGAAATAAATAATCTCGTGACGTGCCGGTGACGGTGGCGGCACAGAGTACATTATAATATACTGAAAGGTGGCGGTGGACAAACGGCCTTAGCATTCACATCATTATATCATTTTATTATGGTTGATAATTAAAGACTAGTTTTCTACAGTTTTAATTGTTCGGATTTAAGCATTGTGTAATTAACACAATATCTGCATTTGAATTATGGAGGGTAGACGAAAGGAGGACCGTCTTGTATGGGGGATTAGTCGAAAAAGTGTCCACTTGTATACAGCAAAATATTATTGTTCGAACACTCACCGAACTAGCGCTAGTGTAGCAAGTGGAAATAATATGAATGTAGCAGTTATAAGCAGAGTGAAGTGTGCTGAGTTGAAAAATTTAACATTTCTCGTGACTTCTGTAGTTAAGAAATATTCAGTATTTAAAATCTCAACTATTTACGTAGTCAAATGTAATTTAGTAAATAATAACCTATGAAACTCCTGAAATAAAAATAAATATTTTTTTAAAATTCTTCCACTTGCTACTATAGCGCCACCTTAATTTGCTCCCTTTCAATGGACACTTTTTAATACACTGAGATGGTCCTCCTTACTTCTACCCTTCATAATTTGAATTTAGGGATGGTAGATACCCGCTGGGAGGGTCAGACTTGGGTAGCCTAATAAATTGTAAAGATTTACGTTAGTCCTTCTGAGAAGGTTAAGTATGGTTTCGAATAGTGGCGGTAACATGTTCACCGCAGATGCAGTATGCCGAGCGTAGTCGCGGGTCAGCTTAAGATGAGAAAGCGATTATTGTTTTTTGTGGTGGTGGTGTGGTTTGGTGACATGCCAAGGAGCAAAGGGTCTCCAGCCTTGGACATCCTGTTTTAAGACATCGTGAGTTAAAAACGTTTCTCTCTGAGAATTTAAACCCAAGTAGTTGTGTTGTGTGCTAGTATAATTGACGGTCATATTGATTGTAAAACATTTACTTTGTCTTTTAGTCTATTAAAGTCGCGTTACCACGCCCAATAGTAAACACAGATCTCGTTCGAAAGCGACAAGCTAATTTCCCTATCTCCGTGACGCTCCGATAAAGTTACAGGCATAGTTTAGTTTTAGACTTCACTAGAGATGAAACGTATATACTATCCAGGGACTAGGTATTTAACGAAACTAGATGGCACCTATTCCAAGTTTTAAAATACTCGATCCACCCGGTATTAATGTGCCTACGCGTGCAACGGCACACGGCACTGTGAAGCGAGATAGTCATTCGAATTTGAACCTAATTTCAATCATGATAAAAGTAACGCGACGCGCACTTTGTCGTGAAGAATGTACATTCTTTTTTATCAATACTAGATACTTCATACAACAAAATAGGCCGACTTTATATTTTTAAATACTCGATCCACCTTGTATCACTGTGCCTACACGTACAAATTTGAATTTGGACCCCATTTCTATATACATTAATTAAAATGACGTGACGCGCTCTCGTGTTTACCAAATTATTATATATATATATATAATATAATCATATAATCACGTTTATTTCTCCTCACATAAACAGAACTTACAAAATTATATATAATTATGTTACTTATATCTATTCGGTTGTACATTCATTTTAAAGTCTGGAATGTGTGAGGAGCTGGTGTCTGAATTAGGCATGAAATGCCTGTATTACAGATCACCAGGTCCCCACCCCATGGAAAACAAGAGTTATAACGACGTGAGTTATCTTAGTATCGTAACACGTAAAACATAGTATATAAGGGTTAATTTATTAACAACATTGAGTTGGGAGAAACAAAGGGAATTAAAATACTTACGTTACATAATTAAAATAGCAATAGCATTATGTATGTGTGCGTGTGTGAAGATACGAATGACTGTATTTTGGAGTGTAATGTAAAGGAGAAGTGTAATTGTGATTGTGGGTGATTGTGTAGGTGGAAAGTGTCAGTGATATCTGTGCATGTAATACAGTCGCCAGCACATCAGGTAACACAAAACCACCGTATGTGTGGATGATGTATGTGTGTGTAGTGTTCGTGTCGGTGCGAGTGTTAGCTTGTAGCAGCGTGTTTATGTGCCTTTGTGTCCATTTTATTTATTAAGCAAGTCTTCTGTAAGCTTATAATCCAATTTTATTAGCCATTTCGTAACCAACGTTTTGCATTTAGCTTTTGGAAGTGAATATATTGCCAGGACCCTATTTA
The DNA here is from genome assembly GCA_958496365.1 of Subacronicta megacephala. Taxonomy (NCBI): domain Eukaryota; kingdom Metazoa; phylum Arthropoda; class Insecta; order Lepidoptera; family Noctuidae; genus Subacronicta; species Subacronicta megacephala. Next base: position 7,648,015 of record OY292530.1, on the reverse strand, counting down.
ACTTGTTATAAAGATTTGTGCCTTGGTAACAAAAAAACCGATGTGCAAGAGAAGTATTAAATGAGGTTACAGTGCATACTCTATCCTTGCGGCGCTGGTTCCTGATTCTTTCTGGTTCATATTTTGAGAGAGAATGTTGTTTCATTACAGTATATAAGATATACAGCTGTCGGACCGTCAAGACTTCCCATTTCTTATAAAGATCGATAGTTGGGTAATAGAATGGTAAGAATAGGGACACTTTTAATAGTGCCCTTTGTGCTCTTTCGATTTTTAGGAAGTGTGTTTTGCACGCACCTCCCCAAGAGGTAATGCAATACATAAGCTGCGACTGGCAGAGAGCGAAGTAAACTGACTTGATAACCATTTTTTGGGCAACATGACGTAAAGCCTTAAATATTACCATAAGTTTGCGTATTCTAGCAGAGAGAAGTTCAATATGCTGATAGAAACTAAGCCTGCTATCGATCATTACGCCCAAGTATTTAATTATAGGTGTGCTGTTTAACTTGGGACATATACAGGCCGTGGTATTAGGGTTAGCACACGAGTGTGAAATGATGCAATGCGAAGTTTCAGGCTTATCGTTGGTTTTTATGGAAAAAGTGATGTAGTTTGTCTTTGCCACATTTAGGGTCAGAATGTTTTTATTTAACCAATTTGTTACCATGTTCATTCCTGTTTGTGCATATGAAAAAACTTCATCCCAAGTATTACCACTGAAAAGCAGGGCAGTGTCGTCTGCAAAAGTAATGATTTTTGCATTTGGAATTTCCATCTGACACAGATCATTTATGTATGTAAGGAATAACGTGGGGCCCAGGATACTCCCTTGTGGTACACCAAAAGTCACTGGGACTTCTTCGCTGATAATATTACCAATTTGCACACATTGTGTTCTGTCTGATAGATAATCTTGTAAAAGCTTTAACTGGAGATCCCTAATACCGAGGTGTTCAAGCTTGTTAACTAAAATTGGGACAGAGACTGTGTCAAATGCTTTCGCTAAATCTAAGAAGATACCTATTGTTTTCTTTTTATTGTCGAATTTGTTAACTATGTAATTTGTCAGTTCAAGAACCGCGTCTGATGTGGATCTATTTGCCCTAAAACCAAATTGCGCTTGTGATAGAAGTTTTTTATTTTCTAAATACTTTATTAACCTATTATTAATAATGCGTTCTAAAATTTTTGATAAGGTGGGAAGAATGGAAATTGGTCTATAATTATTGACACAGCCTCTGTCTCCATGTTTGTGAATAGGATGGATTCGAGACCTCTTGTAGATCCTTGGGAATACTCCTGTTGCAAGTGACAGGTTGCAAATATACAATATTGGAGACGTTAAAATATCTATATTTTCCTTTAAAATTTCGCTTGATACCATATCCAAACCTACTGAACAATCATTTTTCAAACCTGTTATTAGAGTCCTAACCTCATCATCATCAGTAGGTAGGAGGGTAAACGAATGACAGCATGATTTTGTTGAAAGGGCTTGTGTAAGAGAAGTATTTTTAACTACATTTTCAGCCAAAGTTCTGCCTACATTTGCGAAATAATGGTTAACATTATTTGCAGCTTTATGCGGATTGTTTGTGCATATTAATTCAAATGGAGCCTGATTTGGTCTATTTGAATAGGCGATGTCCTTAACAGCTTTCCAGAGTTTTTTGTTGTCCTTTCCAGCACTTTGAAGCTGCATTTTCTCAAAGTTTCTCTTAAGTTTTTTCAATAGAGATGAGCAATAATTTCTGTACCTCTTGTAGGTAGTCCGCAATATGTCATTATCTGGGTCTTTTTTTAGTTTTTTATAAAGGTTGTCACGGTTTTTTATACATTTTAAGATTCCTGGAGTTATCCAGGGCTTTAAAATTTTCTTTCGCCTTGGAATTTTGACTTCTTTAGAGTTAGTTGATATAGCTGTTGAAAGTATTGTGTGAAAATAAGTAGCAGCATCGTTAACATCTTTAATCATGTACAAAGTACTGAAATCAGTGTTTTTTAGCTCTGTATTTAAAAGTTCATGGTATATGTATTTAATTACTTTTGCTGGTTTTTGTTTGGAAGAAGTAGCAATATATAAACCAATGCTATAATGATCGGTTAAAGTGGTTTGGAGAATGAGACATCGCGCTGTTAATTTGGTCCTTAATAATACATGATCTAAACATGTTTTATCGTGGGTGGGAAGTGTATACGCGGGAAGCATGCCATGAAATGCTGTCATATCTAAATATGCTGCAAGATTTGTGTCTGTACTTAGTTCAGCTATGTTAATGTTAATATCACCTAACAATATGACATTATTCTTAGCCGAGTATTTCAATAATACGTCGTTAAGAGATTGAAGGAAACTATTTACGTTTTTATAACCAGGAGGTCTATAAACAGCGATGGCTACCGTATCCTTATTTATAGTAATAACAAGACAATTTGCGTCTGACATTTTCGGTTCCTCAACTGAAATAATAAGGTTTTGTCTAAAATAAACGACCACACCCTCGTTTTGTGTACAATTGTTGGTAGTAGCAAAGCTATCATACCCATCTAAGGGTGGCACGCAATGGGTGGATCGCAGCCAGCATTCGGTCAGGACAATGCAGTCCCAGTCTATCCCAGTTCTAACAAGAATAGGCAACAATCCGGGTAAATTACATTTTAAACTACGAATGTTTTGTTGCCAAATTTTTAAAGATTTGGTAGTGCCTGGCAGAAAAGACAGACAATCCTCCGGATCACAAATAGTAGTTTCTGCAACATTAAAAGAGTCGATTTCGGTCTGAATATTAATTAATTCATTGAATTTTTCGAATAGTGCTATTAGTAGGATAATATTGGAGGTCAAGATTACTTCTTAATATAATTATTAATAAAAGAGATTCTTTGAAACTAGTAAAAGACGGTTTCGCAGACTTACTACAGAGCTTATTTTGAATGCTGACTGAGACATAAATTCGTTTGCATTTAAGAAATGTGTTTGTTGTGTGTCTGTAGTATAATGTATAGTGTATTTTGATGTTTAAAGGACTTGATGTGTGTGTTAGTGATTCTACTGTGTTTATAATACACAATTATAATTATTAATTGTGTTATTTGGATTTGAACCTTATTCCGATCGTAATAAAAGTAACGCGACACGCACTTCTGTCGCGTAAACTCGCGATGCGGATGACAATAACTTGGGAATGAATGATATGATAAAGCTGGTATTCATTCTTCTAAATACCAATCTACACCAAATAATTCAACCTACCTTTAAGTTTGGTCCAATGCATGAATCCTCCATGGTCCTTGCTTTCGATGATATCATAAATTAATTTAATCTTTAATTAATAAAACAAATAGTAATATGTATATAAAATCTATTGCTACTGCTATTATAACACAAAATAATGCACTTACATAATACTGTGTCAATTATAATAAAAACACAATATACAACAGGTAGATAGTATATTATTTACATACCACAGTTATTGCTATCTATGTACAAATTTGAATTAATAATACAGTCAAAATAATCAAACTTAGTAAAATTGTCTAAACATGCTAAGAAATTTACTGGTTTTAAACAGTCAAGTATTTTTAAAAAGAAAAATGAAAAGGAAGGTAAAGTAACAGGAAACTAAAGACGCAACATTTTTAAATACGAATAAAAAATAACAATATTGGTTTTCAGTAGCAAAAATACTAACATTTGATCGTCATATAAATACAATTACCTAACTGCAGTCTGTTAAAAAATTACCAGTTCACAGTCGACAAAAACGGCAAAATAATAAAATATAATTATAGCAGACTTAGCAGACCAATCTCATATGTACTATAAATTTTTAACAAATAATTTTAGTGAAATAAGCCCTTAATTGATACCACCCTAATGAACATAGAGATCAAGGCACAGCGAGTGAATAAATAAAACATAATTATCACCTATTAGTTACTTTATAGGAATTATATGGATTCAATAGGCAGGTAGGTACACATCATAAAACAATTCTCTACTTGAGGTTTTACTGAATACTTTAAACAGCATTTTAAGATATACATACAGAAGTTATTTTAATCATACAAAGTTATCGGTATTTTGCAATAAATGGGAGTGGTCAAGGAAAAAGGAACCTACAGTGAAAATAATAGATTTCGGGTAAATTGAGTTTGATGTCATGTACAAACATGTAACTAGAGACTAATCATCGAAACCCCTGACTTGGGACATTAAAAAAAATAGGACCAAACTGCCAACCCGCAGTAGGCTAGCGTGGTGGACTATGGCCTAATCCCTCTCGTTCTGAGAGTATACTCGTGCCCAGCAGTGGGACAATGAAATGGGTTGATGATGATGGACCAAACATAAGTCCAAAAAATCAAAAAACTGTTTAGTATCTCCATTTTCGTTTGACCACTGACAGTTTATTTTAAAATTTCAAGATACAAAATTTGATAGTCATTGATTAATATTAAATATCTTAACTTCTCACACAAGTATGTAAAAATTTTGACTATAAAAGAAATTTTACAAAGATAACAGTTACAACACTCAAAAGTTCACTAATTTCAATTATTATTATAAATACAAATTAGACTAGGCGAAATTAGGTGTGACCACACAAATACTTTAGGGTGCATTTATTACATAAGTTGACACCCGACTAGCTATACATCAAAAACCCAGCAACTACAAACCATCATATCCAGAATGTAAGGACCAAAGGGAAACGCCCATTTTTGGCCATCCTTTGCCCATCAATGTGGTAAATACAAAAAAAATACGCATTTAGTAACTAGAATATTGCTATAAACTTATTTGTAGCAGAACTCCGGAATTAAAAGCCGATTTAATTAAGACACTCAATCGGATTGCTTTATTTTTCAACTTCCGGGCTTTGGTCAATCCGTCAAAGTAGGGAGGGATAGTGACTTTTACTAAAAAAAACGATACACTAAAATCGGTAAAAACTGACTTTTGGGAAATCTTTTTGTTTGTGCGATTTTTTCTGCTTTTTTTATTGTCTTTTTACAGAAAAAAAAGTGAAAAAAAGAAGTGTTTGGGCTTCAAATACAAACTATTGAACCGATTCCGTGTTTTTGGTTTTTTTTATACAGTTTTTTCGATAAATAGATATCTTATCGTCATCCCTACATCAATAATAATCGTAAATCATAATTGACAACTGACTGATTGACATTGACATTTCACATTTAGTTTGTTGACAAAATGCGATATTGCGAGTAGTGATTTTATGAATTCCGTTTTCTGGTTGATTTTTCGACGACTTTGATTGCGATTATGGACCCAGTTACCGCCCCTGATGAGGACCTTGGCTTTACATTGGATTCTGTACCCGCTTCCCACGAACAAAAATCATAAAAATACAAGTATGTTTTTTTGTTAACCGTAATTTTTTTAATATGATTTTTATAACTCCAACCGAGTTCTGTGTAAAAAATAGTGGTTGTTTCTTTATCTATAATGTCAACCCTAATACCTATAATTTGTTTCATTCATGGGCGGCATTTGGCCAAAACCTCTTTATCAAATGGGCATTTCCCTTTTCGCCTTAGAAGAGCCTAACAGTGTAAAGTGACATAATCGCTTATGCACTCTTATGCATAATAATATTGATGGTAATTCAAGCTCTGAAAACCTTAATCATATAATTGATTTAAATCACAGGTTCTGGCGGGGCGTTTAGCAGAGGGGTTTCGATAAGATGTGATGTACTTTAAAATTAATAGTTGCGTATACAATACCGCACGGAATGAATGAAGTTACAAGTGTTGCGAGTTGAGAGACTCATGTCTCGTTTACTTACGTCTACCTTTAAGGTTAAACCTTCAGACTTGGGCGTCAAATTTTTTTTTCGCTTATTGTTCGTCTATAAGACATTTTAGGTAAAATAGCAGTAGAAATTGCGAGAATAACAATAAGTTGTTCACAATTGAGTATTAGGTAGCGATTTTTAAGCAAACGTTTAATACTCCATCGTGAATAAGTTATTGTTGATGTCGCAATTTCTACTACCATGTACAGTCGCCAGCAGGTCAAGGTATACAAAACTGTGAAATTTCTCCAAATGATTTAAAACCTTAAATTGTTGAAGATAAAGTTCAAAATCAACTGAGAAAATTTGACATTTTGTGGCAACTTGATGTGCTGGTACCTAGAATGTGATATAGCCGAATAATTTGCGAAAAACCACGAAAAATTAGAATTTCACACCAAAGGCTTACGCTTTAGCCTAAATAATAAGTGGTAGTCGATAGTTTGTAAGCGCAGTGGCTCAGACTTTGATTTGGTTCCTCTCGTGGCAGGAACCGTGTGCGAAGTAGCGCTACGTGGGTTCGTCTGAAGACATCAGTGCCTCGGACTGTTCATCCAAGTCAGGAATGTTTCTTATCACCCTGTTTGAAAACAACGAAATAATTTATTATTAATAGGTGGACTGTAGCTTGATCTCTCTCGCTCGACGCGACCCGTGCCCAGCATTGGGACAGTAAATGGGTTAATGATCTACGAATAAATAATACTCAGGAAATGTAACTGCGTTAAGAAAATGACCCAACAAAAGTTGTGTCCAAGTAGGCGGGGCTTCAAAATTGTGTCCAGCGCGCCATCAGTCGGACATTTTCCTTGCAAGCGAGCATATGTCAAACGTTTTAGCTTAATATCATTGTGAATCATCATGCCATCATGTGTTGTGAATTGGTGCAGGAGACATACAAGATTAATATGTCCAGAGATCACTTTTCACTTGTAAGTAGTAGCTTAATTATAATTATATTCAAAGTTGTTCAAATACGTTATCAATACGAGATGGTCAATATTATGCAAGATGAAGTCAGTCAATTTTTTACCTAATTTAGAAAGATTTTTTTCTAGATTAAATATTGAAAAGTAAATCGATAAAATTTAGATATTTTTATATGAGTAATGTATTTTGTTTTTTTTTTTAGTTTCCCTGTCGATCCCATTCGGTAAAATAAGTGGATAGCAGTTCAATTAGAAAGACGAGAGTATGACTGGATGCCTTTGAAAACTAGCAGAGTATGCTCCATGCATTTAGATGAAAAATATTTTTACAAATCATTAAAGGTAATATACCTTGTTACACAAAACTGCAGTACCAGTTTGTACAAATATCCACATACAACTGAAGTACCAGGTCAACAGAAACCTTAAAGGAACCTGGTGACCTATTGCCAAGGTTATGATCAGAGCAAACAAACGACCCAATTGAATACACTAACACTATTTCAACGTTCCAACAATAGATGAAGTCGCATTTTTTGTTGGCAAACCATCGGCTTTGTTCGTTTTAGCACCATACAACAAAACGAAAAAGTACCCAATCTAAGGCTTTTTAGTAACCGACGAAAAATATCTACGCGGGGGGTCCAGAATCATGTACTGAATTCATGGTAAGCGGTTGTGCGTCGATGTCCCTTCCACCCTGTATAATTAATATAGTATAATTTAAAAAAATCACAATAGTATAAAATATTTAATATAATTATAATATTGTTTTATTATTGACTTGGTCCGGTCTACTTATTGCATAATATCGTCCACGCCATTTTGACTCAGATGTCATAACAGACATTACAGCACGCGCGCGAACCAATCCCTGTTTTCTCTCTGAATTTAAACCAATTACCAAGTATGTCTATTTGAAACATCGCAAGTGATTCGATTTTTGAATCGTCGTCATTTGGTTTGAAGTACGTCCACTTTTTGAGCGGAATTTGTTCCGAGTTACGCTTCCTGAGTATTATTTATTCGTAG